>CAXKWD010000009.1:40816892-42016892 GCA_964059195.1 Ectobius pallidus
TAATAATAATAATAATAATAATAATAATAATAATAATGAACATTACAGGTAGAAACCACAATTAGCCAACAATGTCCATGACAAAAATACAATTCATACATACAAAATAATAAAAATAAAAGATATAAAATATAAGAATACACAGAAGATACACTACTGCAAATTAATAAAAAGAAAAAGACATTCCTAGCCACTTCTGGGTTCCAGCAGTTGCCAGGTTTCTTTTCTAAACCCAGTACATAATGCCTTTGTGAATAAAAATCATTTAGGATAAGAAAGAAAGAGTGAGGAGAATGTTTGGCATGATACATTAAACCAATACACTTACTACAATTTATTGTAACTACGTTTAATAATTTCAATCTATATAAATAAAAATCAAATGCCACATGTACAGTTGGGAGCTGACGAGATGATCCTTCTCATGACTATGGAGCTCTTATCTGCAGCCAATAGCAGCGCTCCCCTACACTTGCAGTTATAGCACAACACCGTCTTCCCCCTGCATGCCACCACCAAATCACGGATCATCTCGTCAGCTCCCAACAATATGTTGCCGCATCAGTTGAGAACGGCTCGACCGATTTGGCTGATTTTTTTTTTCCGTAATTGTCAGGACAAGGTTTGTATTAAAGAAAATTTTTGGAAAATCCACGGGAAAAGTCGGAAATGTGAAATGAGGCACAGTTTGAGAGTTCTGCTATCACATGTTTTCATAACAAAATAGAAGTGTGACAAAAGAAGTGTGACAAAAGAAGTGTGATATAGGTTGAGAGTTCTGCTGTCACATGTTTTCATAAAAAAAAAAGAAGTGTGAGTCTTGCAATCAAGCCATTAAAATCAATTGCCACATGTATGACGGAGCATCACTTGAGAACGGCTAGACCGATTTGGCTGATTTTTTATTATTATTTTTTTTTCGTAAATGTCAGGACAAGGTTTGTATTAACAAAGTTTTTGGAAAATCCACGGAAAAAGTCGGTAATGTGAAATGAGGCACAGTTTGAGAGTTCTGCTGTCACATGTTTACGTAATAAATAAATCTACATTTCTTGACCAATTTGCACGAAATTTTGCACTCATTCTCACTTAAGCCCGGGAAGTAACGCGGTCAACATTAAAATTCAAACAAGCCACGCCTTCCCTTGAAAATTTATATAATTTCTGAAAATACACTGAAAAAAGAAATGCAATTCAGTTATCATGACAACAGTGTATTGTTTATTGAGTGTTCACATAGGGCTTTGGGAACTATATAATACTGGGCTTTAACAGATTCTGATGCTATGGATGTAATACATTTGTGAAAATAATTCTTGAAGAATGAAATCCACCAAAATGAAACTCAATGTGAAGCAGTCCCATAACTTTCTCTACCCTCGACATGGAAAATATAACTTTCTCACTTCACATTTTGATGTAGAATAAGCGGTCGTATTGCAGGGACAGCTTGAGTGTGTGCCAATGAGTATGCTATATCAGAAGTCGGTAAAAATCCTAACCACTGATACGTCACTCATAGCTGTAGGCTTTGTATAGGGATGTTTATCATAGACCCTAAGCACGAAAAAGAAGGCAAAATAGGATGGAACATTTTCAGTCCTACGCCCGAATTATATTATGTCCTAGGTTTTGGGGGAGGAAAGTATGAAAGTGATATTGATTTGTTTTTAAATTTCAGCTCCGAAACTGTTGTATGGTAACATGAGAGTGAGAAATAATATTTTCCATAAAGACAATACAATTTTATGTAGTAGGAATTTATGTTTCTTCTTATTTCAACCCCTCCCAGGCATGGTGTGTAGAAACAACGGAATGCAACATTCGACATCCTCTATGAGCCATAAAATGCTATAGGCCTATCTAGCGTTTTCTGAGGGAATAGGTTGAGTGTGATAGCCGTTCTTCCTCATTTCAAGTTCTACGTGCATATTATACAGAGTTTAAAAATCGAAAGTCCTTCATAAGAACTTAAGCTAAAGCATTTTTAAATTAATTTTCGGACATGCTAAGTGTATCAAAATTTTTAAAAATGAATTTTATTGCACAAAGTGATTACTTTATTGAGAGGTGAATTTTTGTGAATATCAGTATTTATCCTGGGAGTAAAGAATGGTTTCCTGTGTCTACTTAGTTTACTTGCCACGTAAAAGGAAACCGTTTTAGCAATATTATTGTCATCAATTTTTTAATGTAGTAATTTGTGAAGAAATATTAATTATTGGCTATTTCTTCTAAATTTTAAACTTAATATCATATACTTACTCATTAATAGAGCAACCCACATTATGCTTTATTTTTTTGACAATTATGCTTTATTTTTTTGACAATTATGCTATATATTTTTCCAAATTATGCTTTATTATGCTTTATTTCTTAACATAAATAATACATCAATAAACTTAAGACAAATACTGTTTAGCCTATGTATATCATACCATCAAACTGATTTTTTTGTGTGTCTAATGTTACTTTTCAGGCTACCTTAGTGCCTTAATACGTTAACATTTTATAAGAACCAACTGTAGGGTCTAAGCAAGCTAGTAATGAAATGAATGAAAATTTAGTCATCCTTTTTTACACGTGATAAATATTCCACCTTGAACCCTTATACACTTACAGATTACTGGAGATACGAATGCTATGACCATTAAAAGTACGCTATAATTAATATTACAGAAATATTTTAATATGTTCTGTTAACAGCATACAATACAAACATATTTTTACATCATATTATAAAAACAGAGACTAAAATATAATTATAAATTACGATTTGACAGATTTTAAAATGAGACAACAATATCCCATGTATCCAAGACCATAGCTAACATAAAATTCAATAAAACATGTAAACAGCATCACATAACACCCAAGTATATACACATTAAAACCAATACAAGAAATCAAACAGCGTTTGACACCATTTCGAAAGCTAAAAAATTATGGCTAGATAAAGAAATTAAATTTCTATACAAAAAAAAAACCACATTGAACTTACAGACTTATAACCTACACCTAGAAGCCAGCAAAATATTTAGTAATGTATGGGTAGACATCTCCAGTGAAATAGATATGAAGTTGAATGCTGAAATGGAAAACAAATATAAAACAATGGAAAAGAAAATCCACAAACTCATAAAAGAAAGAGAAGACACTAACATACACAAACATACCATACATAATTTAGGAAATAATGAAATTAAGTTTCACCCTAGGGTCCTTAACCTGACAAATGTTGAATTCAATCAAGAAGAAATGGAAACAATAGAACTTGGTTACAAATTCAACTTTATAAATTACAAAGATAAAGTTCTAGAAACAAATATAGTAGATACCGAGACAGCCATTTCAAAACTACCTCTAGAAAAACAAGACACAATGAGACAGAAAATAGCCAAAATTATCCAAACGAAACACAATAATAGTATCTTACATAATAACAGTAAACCAACACTAAAAGTCATCAAAAACATCAACACCAAACTAAAAGATAATGAAATACAACACACTAAAGCAGATAAAGGCAACACTGTAGTATTTATAAACAAAAAAGAATATAATGAAAAAACAATACAATTTATACAAGACAATAATATATCGAAAGTTAATGTTGATCCAACAGACAAGTTTCAACAAAAAATAAAGAAAGTTATGAAAGAAGCAGTTCTTATACTATCCGACCAAGAGATCAAACATAACACACAAATGAATCCAAAAGCCCCAAATTTAAGGACACAAGTAAAAACACATAAACCTGGCTATCCAATAAGACCAGTTGTCAATTACATACAAGCCCCATCCTATAAAATATCCAGGACAATAGGAAAAATCTTAAAGAACAAACTACAATTACAAAATGAATACAGTCTGAAGAATTCCATACAATTAGTCAATATGATTAAAGATTATAGAATAGATAACCAAGAAGTTCTACTGTCCTTAGATATAAAGAACTTATACACCAATATTCCTATTGTAGAAACCTTACGTATAATAGAAAATAACCTACATAAAAACAAAGAAAATCCAATAATAATTCAACAAATAATGAAAATTACCGAAACTATCCTCGAACAAAATTATTTTACGTTTAATTACGAAATTTACATTCAAAGAGGCGGGATGCCTATGGGAACTCCGCTCTCTAGTATAATAGCTGAGATTTTTCTACAAAATCTAGAAAACGACAAAATCAAACAAATCATTAATAAATACAACATAAAACTCTACAAAAGATATGTTGACGACACGCTACTTATTTGCAAGAAAGAACATGTTAATGAAATAGTCAATGAGTTTAACAAGGTTCATAGCAATCTTGAGTTCACTTTCGAACTTGAACATCAAAATAGTTTAAATTTTCTGGATTTCAAATTGAAAAAGGAGAACAATAGAATAAACTTCAGCATTTTTAGGAAGGATACATACGCTGACACAGTAATTCATAACAATTCTAACCACCCATTTTCACAGAAAATGTCAGCTTTCAATTCCATGATTTATCGACTTCTAAATATCCCTATGAACAGGAAAAACTACAACCAAGAGTTAAAAACCATATTACAAATAGCTAATAACAATGGTTATAATAATAACACAATTTTCAACCTAATCAAGAAACAAAAAGATAAAAAAGTGAAAAAACAAAATAAAACCACAACATTGATTCCCCTTAACAAAACAAATGACAATAAAACAATCACATTCACGTACACTGATAATAGAATACACAGAATCACGAATCACTTTAAAAAAGACTTTAAAGTTGCATTTAGAACAAATAACAACATTAAAACTAAATTATACAATACTAGTATACAGAAAACAGATAAATTTGCAAAAAATGGAATATATAAGTTGGAGTGTAATGACTGTAAAAAGGTATACATAGGCCAGACGGGGAGACAATTTAGGCAAAGATTCAAAGAACATCAAGCCGACTATAAACACATGAAAAGGAAATCAGCATATGCGAAACACTTGCTAGATGAAAAACATACAACTACACCCATAGAACAGGCAATGTCAATATTACATATAGAAAAGAAAGGGAAAAAACTAGACACACTCGAAAATTTAGAAATTTACAAACACAGGAAGGATATAATCAATGATGACATCATACAACATAACCCCCTCTATGATATACTAGTGAACACACCCACACCTAATAAATAGACAAACACACCTCCGTTCACGTCAGTACAACACGAATAGCAGAGCTATTAGTACTCAATCCAGGTAAGATACCTCAAAATAATATGTTAGCTTATGTCTGATTTACAGTAACCTAATTCGTTTCTTATTTACTTCTAAGCTGATGATGACTGAATAGTCGAAATGCATCCTTCATAAAGAAAACTGGGAGATACGCTTGCAAATTCCACAGAAGAACGTGAGTGTAAGATCACAATACACACAGCACACAAACATAAGTGAATAAACATCAGAGCTAAGAATTTCTCCAAAATAAGAAGATTAAAAAAGTGAGTAACAAAACATTCAGTGTTGTACGATAAAGAACATAGACAGAAGCATCCAGCTAAAAAGGTTTCTCGTCGACTTAAAACTGTTCAATAAATATTCACACACGATCTAATAATTTTTATGTATAATAGCTGTTTTTAGCAATGGTATTATAATATAATTAATGTTTTTTTAATCATTGACTTGAGATATTGTTATCTCATATAAAAAACATAATAGCTGTTTTTAGTCATTTTATCGCATTAATATTAATGTTTTTATCATAGACTTGGGATATTGTTGTCTCATTTTAAAATCTGTCAAATCATAATTTATAATTATATTGTTATCTCATATAAAAAACATAATAGCTGTTTTTAGCCATTTTATCGCAATAATATTAATGTTTTTATCATAGACTTGGGATATTGTTGTCTCATTTTAAAATCTGTCAAATCGTAATTTATAATTATATTTTAGTCTCTGTTTTTATAATATGATGTAAAAATATGTTTGTATTGTATGCTGTTAACAGAACATATTAAAATAACATATTAAATTAAACATATTATATTAATATATATTATATTATATTAAATTAATTTTCTAGGGCATTTTGATTCCTTATCAACCTTTTTCTATTCTTTTCAACCCTACTAGTGCTTAGGTGGAAATATAACCTGATACATATCTCATTAGCACTAGCTGAAAAAAAAATTAAATTTATTAATATATTTCTGTAATATTAATTATAGCGTACTTTTAATGGTCATAGCATTCGTATCTCCAGTAATCTGTAAGTGTATAAGGGTTCAAGGTGGAATATTTATCACGTGTAAAATAGTCACCCTTATAGGACAATGAAGTTTTTAAACATTAGTCATCCTTGTCACTGTCACTGTCATTTGCACTCTCCTGAAGAACACCACTCTCCTGATATTGATTTTGATTAATGGCCAGTTGTAGGTGAGACTGCAGATTTTCTTCTGTCAGACATGAGCGTTTAGAGTTCAAAATCCAAATGAGAGTAGAAAAGCTTCTCTCAACTGAAGCAGATGATGGAGGAACCATAATTGCCTTCATTGCCAGCTTACTTAGGATAGGCATCTTGGTGGAATATTTCTGCCAGAAGGATAAGGCAAAAGTTGAAGACAAATTTTGTCCATGTACCATTGCTGCATATGTTGATATTTCTTCCACTGGAACATCAATGCCAGAGAAACATTTTAGTTCACCCGAAGTAAAAATGGAAGAAATCTTCTCAGGAACAGCTGTTGTTGGATCTAAATTCTGAACTTCCTTCCAGAAATTTAGAGCAGGATGACGTTCATTCATATATCCTGCCAGTTTTTTACAAGTTGCACCTGAACTTTGAACCATCTGAAGAATTGATGATAGAAGAAGCCAGACCTGTGGTGCATCTTGATTATCTGATTCCAGAACCTGTATTTGATTGCAGAGTCCATCAGAAATTTTAGCTATAGCTCTGTGTTGAAGCACCTGTTCTTTATTTTCAACCAGTAGCTTTAAATTTGTTACTGCAGCATTGCCTTCACCATCTTCCAAGTCAATCCACTGTTTTACTGCATTCAAATTCATGCAATGATATTTTCCTGCATTCAGCCATGTCCCCCAGCGCGTTATTACAGGAACTGGAGGTAAAACAAATGTTCCTGCTTCTTTGAGGCAGTCCAGCAATCTCTCCCTTCTGGCTGGAGTTTTCGCTAAAGCAGTCTTAACAGCCGCAATGAATTCATCAGCAATTTTTAACGAAAACCTAATCTCTTCAGCATACAGATGTAATATGTGAGCCCAACATGTATAATGTAAAAGCTGAGGTGCAACTCCAACCAGTCGCCTGCCAGCAGAAAGCATATATGGTGCACTGTGATATTAGAACAACAAAATTGCTTCTGTGAACTCCAATAAGATCTAATGTATCCAGTATTAAATTTACTATAACATCGGCATTGCAGTGTTCAACAATTTTAGTTTTCACAACACGGGGTTTTTCATTCACAACACCCAGTGGAGCAGCAAGAATATTCACCATCTTACAGTTCTGCAATGGAGTACCAGAAGAAGTGAATGCTGCCACCATTTCTTTCATATTATCGTTTGATTTCTCCTTACGCTGCCATACTTGAGGTAACGTATTGTTGCGTATACTGCTAGGACCACCTGAAGTTGAACCTTGTCCATCACTCTGTTTCCGAGATCTATGCTTAAAACTTTCCACATGTTTCTGCACAATGGATTTCTTTTCGAAATGAATGCACTCTGAGCATAAGGAACACAACAGTTTCCCCGTTTCAGCCACAAAATTGTCTGTAGGAAACTCGCGAACCCTTTGTATCGCAGTTACATAAGTTTTCGGCATGCTGGTATTAAAAAATAGATGTGAACCCCTCTGATTCAGAGTGTGTACTGACCATAAAACCGTTAACTTGTACTCAATAATGGTTATTTTAATTGTTGTCCTATTCCTCACAGAACTACAGTTATATTTTTACTTCTTAAGTTTAAAAATAATCAATCAACAATGAGAAGCTAGTTTCTCAGCAATGGAAATTTCATAATGCACTGAAGCAGGCAGTTTATTTGCCAAGAATTGTGCTCTGTTTTAAATATCATGCTTTTATGCTTTTATGCTTTATTGTGCTTTTAAAATTGGTTCCATCCAGATCCTGTTATGCTTTTTATGCTTAATATGCTTTTGGGTTGCTCTACTCATTAATAGCATATACTTCTAGAACTACTGTAGAACTATGAAGTAATCGGGTTTTATAATCACGGGACAGCCATGTCATGACTAGAAAGTCTACTCAAAGTCAGGCTCAAACATATAGTGATGAGCAGTTGTGTTATACGTGTAGGCCTATATTCCTACATAAGTACAGGTATATAGCCTACTACAACTCGTACTTATAAGATAATCTAAAATGGTATATAGTGTTCTTAATACTCATTTGGGACACATAAGATTTATAGGCTTTAAAAATTAGATTTTAGGTAAGTTAATTGATTATTTTCATATTTCAAGTGGTATAATATTAGTGAATGATCTTAATAGATTACGCCTTGTGTACCACTAATTTGATTAAACACAGTTGAAAACTGAAAAAGAGAAAAAATGGTCAGTAAAGCCAGTTTACTTCTATTGAGTAAATTGCTTATATGTTTATTAGGTCAGTATTTTAGCAAGGAACAAGCTATATAATGATTTTAATTAGATATAAAAACTACAGTAGTAGTATTAATACATAATATATTATATTGTCATATATGAACAAAGAGCTCAGTGTTAACAAGATTTAATATATTCAAAATTAGTAAAATTTTGTGTGTCTATATTTAAAATTTTTAACTAAAATGACTAATTATTAAAATTATCGGTACCTTGCTAAATATTATGACTTAAGATATATATGTAATAGACAGTTAATTATATACACTGGTTCTTTTGATCAATGGATTGGAATTCTGTAAAATATAATCTTAATAAAATTTTGTCCTTATTTCATTCATACCTCGCATTTCACTATGCGTGTTGCGATTAAGCAATACTGTAGTTTAATAATAATATTGATGTTCTCCTCTTGTTGGCTTACTGGGTTGACCCGTTGTTGTGGTTCTGTCTGTAGGTTGTGTGCGGGGATCCGGATGGGCGTTCCAAGCGATGTTATGGCGATGGGCTTGGTGCGTCGCCACTTAGCCTCTGGACGTCAAATGGTCATCTCCACCGACACGTGGTGTTTCCCTGTCTTTCACAGACGGAGCGCTGGCCTAGTCGACCGATGCTGAATGCGGTAGTCGGGACGGTATCGAGCCGGTCTGGGTCCCCGAGGGGTCGTTCTCCTCGGAGGCGCCCGACCGGGGCCCAGGTTTTACCGTGCTTGGTGTTGGCTTCGACGTGGCAGTGGTTCCCTCACTCAGGGAATGAGGAGGGGGGTCGACGTGTGCGCATGACCGGTACCATAGCTGGGGGAGGCGTGAAACCCAACGATCCCGGCAATGACTGGAGGCCGGTGGTGTTGCTACGTCGATGCTCCCGATCTAGAGGGCGGAGAGGCCTAGGTGTTGCTGGGTACACCGAGGGGTAGGGCCAATGGGGGGTGGCGAAGTGTGAGAACGAAAGGTGTGCGCAAGGTGAATGTATGATGCCTGATACGCAACGAGACTAAAGGGGACGTGCTAGTACCACGTTCTAACGGGGTACAGAATAGGGAGAGTGTATACCGCATGACTAGATGTAGGACACACGGGTACCCTGACTGACAGGGGCCTGATGTCCGGGGGAACAAAGACGGCGGGGCCTGCGTCTAGGAGTGGAGCCTGGGCGTACGGTTCCCGGCGTCGGGAAAGGTTTGGAGGAAGTAAAGTCTGAGCTGCTTTGTGTGCGTGGGGCAGTATAAACTCAGACGGTGAAGTCAAAAGTTGCAGGGTCCCTTCGGTCAGAAGGCTCCATACGGGACAAGTATCATTAAATGGCATGATGCGCAAGAAATGAATGAGTGCATTGTTGAATGAGCGCACTTCTGTCACCTCCTAGAAAATGCGAGAAGTAAAAGCGAGAGTTGATCTAAGCAGGACTTGAGTGGGACAGGAGGGAATGGAATAATGGAAGAATGGAATAAGATCTTGAGAGTCGTAGTTCTGTTTTAGTTCATCGAGAGCAAATAAAAACGTAAAGCTGGGAAATTGAGAACCCTACAGTTAGATACACTGAGGTAGATGAACACATAAATCTAAAGTCCACTCAGAACACAAGTAAAGCCAGAAAGAACAGATGGCAAAACGCTAAAAAGCGAAAACCCAATTCAGAATGAAAGTTGAAAGATGAACGTATGTCATGCAGGACCAACATAGAAAGCTTATAAGATCAGAAAGCTTAAAGAAACAATCCAATACAGAAAGATAAACGAGAGAGTTCAAACCATCCAGAAGTAAGGTGAACAAGCACCTCATGTGTTTATGAACCAATCCAGTTGAACAATCATTCGCCTAAAAAGCTACCATGTTCAGAAAGCAAAGGAAAATCAGATCAAGTGAAATACAGGAACTTCCATAAGTATGGCCTCTGGTCGGGGAAATTGCAAACAGAGTAACAGGCCCAATTCTTCTTCTTGTAGGTTGTGTGCACATCGGCATATTATTTTTATCCTTGCAATATCATCGTGCTCATCGCCACACACCCTTCGTAGGGGTGGACATAGAGACAAAGTTGGAATTACATTATCGTATTGCATGCAACGGAGTTCACAGTAACTGCTATACTTGGATTCAGGGTAGGAACATAGTGTAGGAGATGTACCTGCAACTCAACGTTGCAATACACAACCGCTGTCTCACTCACTCCCTTTCATTCTGTAGTCAAGGAATGGGGAGAGCCGGCAACTGGTTCTCAGGCAGGTTTCCGGCTCTCCACATCCCTTGTCTACAGAATGAAAGAGAGTGAGTAAGACAGCGGTTGTGTATTGCAACGTTGAGTTGCAGGTACATCTCCTACACTATGTTTCTACCCTGAATCCAAGTGTAGATAGACAGAAAGAGAAACACTTCCTTTTATTATTTTAGATTCATACTGTGTATATTAATATATTATAATAATTAATTGTTTAGAAATCATTCATAAAGTATCTGCCTGCGATTGAATGAGACTTTGAATTAACCTAACCTAACCTAACATAACCTGACTTAACCTATCTACGGCCGGTTTCCTTAGCCGCGGTAGCTAAGGGGTGCTGCCTTGGAGCCGTGGTGAAGGAGGCTGTAGGTTTGAGTCTCTATGTCGACCCCTACCCCCAACGGGGTGTGTAGCGATGAGCACGATAATATTACAAGATAAAAATACTATACCGATGTGCACGAAAATGCGACTGTGCCGATGTGCACGACACCTGTCTGTAGCAGGGTGTTATGTTTGCTTTTCCTCTTCAGTCTTCAGCTGTTTATGAGTTTTACTTGATGAGATGCATTTCGATGTTAAAACATTATCTTCAGTCATACCTATGCCAAGATCTTTCTGACGGCATGTTGTTGCTTGATGAGAGACTAAGCATTAGTAATGCTGGGTCAAACCAGTAAGCCAACAAAAGAAGAACATCAATATTATTATAAACTACAGTATTGCTTAATCACAACTCGCATAGAGAAATGCAAGGCATGAACGAAATAAGGACATCATTTTATTAAGATTATATTTTACAGAATTCCAATCCATTGATCAAAAGAACCAGTGTATATAATGAACTGTCTGTATATTAAGTCATAATATTTAGCAAGGTACCGATAATTTTAATAATTAGTCATTTTAGTTAAAAATTTTAAATATAGACAACACAAAATTTTACCAATTTTCAATATCTTAAATCTTGTTAACACTGAGCTCTTTTTTCATATATGACAACATAATTTATGTATTAATATTACTACTGTAGTTTTTATATCTAATTAAAATCATTATATAGCTTGTTCCTTGCTAAAATACTGACCTAATCAACATATAAACAATTTACTCAATAGAAACGAACTGCCTTTCCCTGATCATTCTTTTCTCTCCTTCAGCTTTCAACTGTGTTTAATCAAATTAGTGGTACACAAGGCGGAATCTATTAAGATCATTCATTAGATTTTAGGTACCTAAAATAGGCTCAATAAAACCATAAAATAGGCCCTCAAATTAAAAGAGGCTCTAAAATTCATATAGAAAATCACCACTCATCACATCACATATTATTAAAAATCAACAAGTTAAGCTTAAACCTAGTATTAACCACGAATTGGATGAGTATTAAATGTCTTACTATAGAAATATTGTAGCGGGTCCGCACTTCGGTGTTGGGCGCCTTGTATAAACCACTTGGTTTATACTAAATTTATATTTTTGAAGTTGCTGCGATCCACTCCAGCTAGGCCTATCGGTCTCTGAGCAGTTGACTCTATTCTCAGGGCAGAGAGGGAAGATCAAATGATATTACTTGTTATTTGAAATAATATCCGCAGGATTCAGCTGTAGTAATTATTTATTGCAAATAATTAGAAATTGTCCACTAAGATGGCCAGTTTACAATGTCTCGTACAAATAGTCCTTATCGTAAATTAATACCAGATGGATTTAGCTGCGTGGTTATAATGGCTCGCTTAATAAAATGGAATATCAGATTCCAATTAATTAATGTTGGACAAAGAGTTCAAGTTTGTACTAGTTTCTCAGTAAAATTGTTTAAGTTAAATCACTTATATGACTGGAAAAATTCTAAGTTCGATTAATTTGCTGTGCGTAAAATTTCAAAGTTTAATTAGTTAGTCGCGTTGAAATTTTCTAAGTTCGATAAATTATACTGGAGAAAATTTCTAAGTTCAATAAATTATTCTCGCGAAAATTTCAAAGTGTAATATATTCTTGAATTCGCCGCGAGGCTAATGATGATGTAGACAGCACGCTGCCACCAGACAGATGATGTACACGGCACACTGCCGTGAGACAGAATTATGATGTGAACGGCCCAATGCCGCGGTACAGAATGTTGAAGTGCACGGCCCACTGCCGTGAGACAGAATGGAAAATCTCACACACTTCAAAAATTAGCATCGACTGCGGAGAAATACAATCATGATCCCCTCCATTAATTGTCATTGGTGGATCCTGGTCACCTGACCTTAAAACTTACATTTAACTTCGCGATCTTCATTACCAATCGCGAATTATATTAAACTCCAAAATCTCCATCCTTCCCGATTTTACCCAAGATGAGAGTCTTTTGTAATACCACTTTACTGATAAAATCTAATTCTTATTGTTCGCAGGCCATTATAACCGCAGAGCTATTAGAAGTCAAACCTTAGGAACAAAAGACTGACTTCCAGAATAGATCAGTGTACCAGCATTGTGTAAAGAGGGGCACTGTAACGATACACAGTATATACCTGGGCTTGAAATGTCAAGCTTTCTTGCTGTGAGAGTTACCTGAGCATTTGAAAATCCCAGTCACTGGCTGCTGTTACTAATATGCAATAATTAATTAAAGTTTATTTCTTTCTTAATGTTACTATTCTTAATAAAATGAAAGTTACTTCTGTTTATTTTATAATGAGCTGAATCTTTTGAAACTAAACACTAAGTATGTATTACCAGTTATTAGTTATATAAAAGTCAAATAAAATTATGAAGTTAAAAATTGTGTTAATTATTCTCATTAATCTAATGCCGATCTGCTTGGACCGCCTTAATATTATCCTTTATATAGGTCTAGTGCCTATTTTCAATAAAGAATAAAATCAGGTAAACTGATATAACAAAGTGTCAGAATGCTTTTATTTAATCAATGATATGTTAAATGCAATTATGATATGAACAAAATAAGTTATTTTTGTAATCTATCTCCGAGTTAAGCTCCAGATCGATTCATTAAGCAGGGCTTATGGAAGAACATGACCGCCGGCGTGGTCTTTTGGTTAGCGTCTCTGACTACAGATCCGTCGGCCCGGTTTCGATTCCCGGTACCTCCTCGGATTTTTCTGAGGTAGGGAGGTCTGGTAGGGGTGCACTCAGCCTCGTGATTCAAATTGAGGAACTACTTGATAGAGAAGTAGCGGCTCCGGTCATGAAAAACCACCATTAACGGCCGTGGGTGTCGGCATGCTGACCACACGCCCCCAATCCTGCCATCTGCCTGTGGTAGATGACGCAGCGGTCGGGTGGTAGGCAAAGTCCCTCCAAGGATTTAGCGCCACGGAGTTTAGTATATTCAAACACATATACACTTATGTAAGACATTCTTAAAATATGTCAACATTTCACAAAATACACTGGCGAAGAACTCCACTTAATGTACGTAAGCCTAATTATTTCACAGTAATATACCTTCTGTATATAACAGTATTCGTGTAGTATTTATTTCAACTTGATTAAAAAGTAAACAAACATCTGACTAGTTTGATAATGTATTATATGTGAAGGAATATATCATGACTAACTGTATTACAAATTCCAAAATCTTCATGATCAGTGTAAAACAAAATGTTTTCAGGATAACCAATTTGCATTTGTTAAATTCGTTCTAATATATTACCATAAATAGACATTAAATTGGGCATTACTCCGATACCGGTCAACGGATTTGATAATTATCAATATGCTTCTTCCCATGGACATTATGAACGTGTGTACCAAGTTTCATTATAATCTGATAAAGCGTATTTGAGTTATTGGGTCTTTTGTTATATATTACCATAAAAAGGCACTAAATTGGGCATTATTCCGGTACTGGCCAACCGATTTGGTCTAATATCAATAGACATCTTCCCATGGACATTATAAATGCGTATACCGAGTTTCATGAAAATCCGATAAAGCGTATTTGAGTTATCGCGCCTTTAATATAGACACTAAATTCGGTTTTACTCCGGTAACGGTCAACCGATTTGGTCCAATATCAATAGGCTTCTTCCCATTGACATTATAAACGCGAAAACCAAGTTTCATTAAAATCCGATAAAGCGTATTTGAGTTATCGCGCGTACAAACACACGGACGGACGGACGGACAGACGGACAGACATTTTCCCGTCCCCACACAATCTCATAAAGTATCATACTGGCACTTAATAATTGATAAGATTTCATAAAGGTACTTGCAGTATAGGCTATAAACAGTAACATTTCCAAACTTTCTTCAGACAATATACACATCTTGTCTGTTAGCACAAGCTTGTAGGCTCAAGAATAATGCTCCGCATGAACTGAGGTCAAGAAGGCATATTTTAGTTTTGAAGTAGATTTTACTGGAAGTTTTAATTTTTTAATTTCGTTCGTACTTTCTATTATATTCCATGTATTTCACGGATAGTTTGTGATGTGAAAGTCGTGAGCATTTCTTTTCAGTTCGTTATTTATTATCGTCATCCCAACAGTGCATAGTGATTTGAATTTTGTCGTTACGATCAAAGAAAAGAGGCAATATCGGTATTTAAGATAAGATGGGCCAAAATAGGTAAGTTTATAACTTACAGCAATCTTTGAAACAAGTAAATACTAATGAATATGAGTTTAACTCTTCAGGAACAAAATAGAAGTCCAATGTCTTCTTATTAGTTATTACTAAAGATTGTAAAAGTGCAGAAAGAAAAAAAATTCCATATCCCTGATCTAACCTAAGTATAATCAACAATCACTATAATGCCAAAAGAAATAAAATTGAAGGAGTATGCCTAGGTACGTGTAGTAATTCTCCCTTTGTTAATATAGTAAAGAGTTGAGAGTTTTGATAGACGAAGTAACTTACCAAGTGATGTCGGTACAGTAGACCCTAGTAGTTAGAGAACAACTCTCCAGGTACTATCTCTATAGAAACTTGTTTTTCTTTTCTCCGCTAAGAAAACAATTTCCACATAAAGTTGTGTTGGAAAGCTGAGTTTTAAAAGTTGTTCCCCTAGAAACGTAAATACTGACAAAGTTTGAAAGTTTTCTTTTTAGCTAAACACGTCCTCTAACGTTTAATAAAACTGAATTGTGGCAAAACTTTTCTTCCCTTATCCAAAGCTACTAGGATACATTTCAATGTAATTTCGTATTTATAAACTAGATTAAAGACAATTATCAGCCCATCATGGGAATAAACTTTACTCTTTTTTATATTCTTTGTAGATTTTATGATCCTGCGTATCTTATGGATATACTTTGAAATGACTCTCATTTTATTTGCTCGTGCATTGCATTTAGTTTAAGTACTTTGAAAGTTGAGAAGTACAATATCCTTGGTTGACGTTTCTGCCTGGCAACTTTTGTCATTCCAGTACATCTCTCTACATGTTGTGAAATTACTAATCCGTATATTGAAGGGGATAGTGAGATGAAGAGATTGAGAAATAGAGAGCGAGAGGGAGGTATACGAAATCATCATGCAAAGAAGAAATTCATCCTAATGTGATTGAATCCCAAGAAAGTTTACTGATCATTTCTCTCAAGTGCAACTTTACACGGATTAATCCTTTTCTCTGTGGAGATGTGATCAAATGTAATGATAATATTAATAATGATAATAAAAAACGTAATGTTTTAGAAATTCATATTAACAATTAATGTCCTTATAATCTAAACATTTGGTGACTTTCAGAAGATTTTGTTCAGTCTCTATTCGTGTCATGAGACGAAATTCTATCCGTCCTTCGGTTCCAATTAAAATTTTATGGGAGCAGTAAAGTGCAAACTAATTATCTTAAAGACATTTTGAAGAACAAGTAAGTTAAGGGTAGGACTGGTCTTTAAATCCGAGTAAACGCATAAAGATATGTTGCATGCAATATAACGGGTCACATTTAGCGAGCCTAGGTTGCAATGATTTTAATTCCCCTAAGAATGGCCTGCTATGGCTATTGGCTCTCAAAAACTTAAGCTGATTTTGAGCTCGTGAATTTCTGGTCAAGTGGCCTGAAATGCGGTTCACTCAACAGGTGGGTGTATTAAGTAGCATTATAATTACTTAAAAGTAATTAGCAATCCAGCTTGAAATAATAGTTACAAAGAAGTTACTCGCATGTCTGAAGCATTGTATTAAGTGTTGTTAGTCTCGTCTAATGAGCAAAATATGACAAGAAAAACATTTTGTAACTTTGTATGGAACTACCCATAAATGAATTCAAATTATATTATAGAGTCAAAAGGTGATATGTACGACATACGACGAAATGTAGTTTAAATATCCATTCCAAGTACTGTATCTACCATAAAATTGTTTATGTAAAATTAAGCTGAGTATATTTCTTACAATGCAGATTTGTTTCTCTAGCTGCTAAGCATGCATAAATTCTTAAAAATCTGTTTTGATTATGATGATGAAGATGATGATGATGATGAAAAGGAATTCATTAGTTCTAATTAATGCCTGTTTTGACTCTAAAAATATTTTGTATTAAATGCCTATTTAATCGCCTAAAACATTAGTTTAAGGATGCTACTAATATTTCGGAAGCAAAATTGCATTGGCGATCCCGAAAATTGCGGAAGATTTTGCTTTCATGTGAAGCCATTTTGGTACACTGGCATCTGTAATACTATCGCGGGGCCAGAGACGCTGCTAGTGAGGTCTGTGCTTTTGTGTCCAATAAAAAGTTTAAATAAGCTATAAAATACAATTACTTATATGAATGATAAAATATCCGTGTTAAGAAGGGATTTACAAAATGAAAATTTATATATCACGGAAATGGACAAGAACACAAATTCGCATATTTCACAAGTAGCACACGCATATAATAAGTTTCTTAAAATAAAGTAAGGTGTTTAAATTCACCCTTATCCATTCCTTTCGGTTTGATGCACATCCCAATTAAAATATATGCGCGGAACTCACGCTGGTTTAATCGCCAAACCTTTCCTGCGCGCTAGATCCACAAAATCGGGCTGTGCGTTACTCCCCGTGCGCTATAACACCACAACACGCTAGTAGATAAAGCTTAGATTTTGTTTGAAATGTGTTAAATTTTAGATTTTTAGGTATGTTCACTTATTTCAGGTAAATTATTCTAAATTATGGAAAAGTCTTGAAATGAATAGACTGTAGTCTACTTTGCGATATTCGTCTTGACTTAGAAAACTAAATTCCTCAATTAGATCTATGTTCAGTTGTATACTTTCTATATTTATTTTAAATGAAATTAAGTTAAGGTAAAAATCTATAAGATGAACTAAGACACCCTGATTGCAATGTATTTGCCAAAATTTAATTACAGAGTGTGTAATCATAGATACGAAACAATTATTATAAACAGATAGGAATATTAAATAGAAGTTTTAAAAGTTAGCAACATGGAATAACACTTTTCAGAGGCAGAAAAATGGAAACTTTACCCAAATAAAATGTGCGCACGGAATAACAATTATTATATTATAAAGCAGAGTGTATTCTGTTTATAGAACATTTTGTAATAAACATTTACAAATATTTAAAAGTGATCACGTCAGTGACTTGTCAGTGAATCAGTACATAGGACTTCTTCATAAACTGTTATATGTTCCATATGATTTGGCTTAATTTTTAGATTGTCTTGTTAAATTAATTGTAGTTATTGTAAATCATTTATGTATTTTTTTTCTTTATCCTCGCACATTCGTTCATTTATTGTATTGTATTTTTTTTATAGTGTAAAACATGTATTGGCGAAACTACGCCAACTGTAATTGGGATTTATTCCTGTAGTTGGCAGAATAAAATAAATAAATAAATACGTTCACAGGTATAATCTTTAAATGTATATTTAAATAGTCCTGAGGCAACTGAACGACAGCATTTAAATAGTCGAACTGTCCAAGACTCAATACTGAGTAATTTAGTCATGTTTTTCATGTAAAAATGGATTTTAAGACGCTCTTATAGTAAAATATTGCAAAAAAAAATCACAAACTTACCTAGAATTGCGTTCCTTCGGTTGAAATATGGCTTCTCGTATTCCATCCTTTTTTCACAACAGATCCTTTGTTGAATATTCCCCCCCCCCCCCCAGTGGACGAGGGCCAGTCAGGTTTGTGGGTACCTGTAGTTATTCAGTTTCTCAAAAATGTTTTATTAGGGGAGTCCTAAATAAAATGTTCAAGGATTTTTACGTTAATACTGGTGTTGTATGAAAAGAGGATTCCTAATTCCTCTGCATGGGTAAAACTAGGCCTATAATACTCGTAGTACTATTATTTCACGGTAAAACACGTGATCATTCCCTTTTTTTGTTTTGCTAAAGTGCCTCAATAAATTGGTGCAAAAAAGTAAAGCGCATGAATTGTGTATAACCAAGAGCATTGAAAGTCCCCAAAATAATTTTATGTGCCGTTGTAACGAGATGATGCAGAGGCATTTCGTCATATTACACTAACATTGTACACTGAAATCGAGACGACATAAATAATGCGATGTACTGACCCTAGTACCGAAACTTGAGGCCATTAATTATACATATATATATATATACACTTAAAATTAGAGCTGTCTTTCTGTGAACTGGTGTTTTGAAGATTTTTTAAAAGGGAGTGTTGCTTCAAAATTATATATTTTTACATCTGAAGGGTAAAATAACATTTTTTCTAACCCTTAACCTATTATTTTGTCCTCCCTGGGGTGGGAGGTCAAATCGAGAAGGAAAATTTTCTGCCTGTTAATAATCTGCTGGTGTCTATAAATAACATGGATAGGCCCTTTAAGTTTCTAATAGCAATGTGTATGAATAAAGAATTATTTACAGAAGGGTAGGTAAACTCGCCTCTGCGTGAGACAGAAAAGAACGTATAGGCTACCGGTACGTCCGATTTTCTGAGTCATAACCAAACGAGTTGTAAAATTACCCCAATAAATTTAAATACCCTTAGATACCCTTGCCAGAGAAATGTAGGATGTTTGTGTTTTCTTTATTTTTTCATCCACAGAATGTTTTACAGAAACCAGCAGCTTAAATATTTTAACTTGTTTCAAATGCCTCATTATATTTTGTTACAGCCTATTCATTTGAGGCCTGAGCACTCAGAAGTGATCCCTCTATTAAACTATACCCCTTGTAAGATCATATGTAGTCTATCTTCTCGGAAACATGTATTATTGTAGTTAAAAATAAGTTTTATTCCCATCATTGCCATTGTATGTAGCTGTTTAAATCCTCTTGCAGGGCTAGGGGCGACGTCACATCCCTCGTGCTCAATAAGCATGCCCGTCGAACGAGACAACCTTACATATACTAGCCTTGTATTAAAGCCACGTGTCAGCAGGATCGAACCCACGCCAACTAAACTGAAGACATACTGTTTACTACCTGGGTACAATATGAGTAGTTAAAAAGCATTAAAAAACGTGTAAACTTGCCAAGTTACAACACGCAAGCAGAAGGCAGAGTGTGACGTCACAGACTGAGATAATTACGCTTGTCTCCGTTCTAAAGTTAGCATCAATCACACTTCACAAGAACCGCCCGCCTTCTGAGAACCCGGGTTCGATGCTTCTTCTGCTTATATCGTGAAACATTGCGTGAGTCGTACTAAAACTAGCCAACCACTTCAACAAGCCAGGTTTCTAAAACATGAAGAGGACTGGATTAAAGAAACAAATATTATCAGTTTGTCGTTTCATGGCCGGTTTCTTCAATCGATGTCAGTTTACAAATATCTTGAATAGTATAATTTCTGCTTTCATCAACATTTGTAAAGCTTAATAATCATTAAGACTTCCAGAAACAGATTTCAGGTTGTTTTGAAATTAGCCTAAGTCCTTAAAGTGTGTAATTACGGGTAATTAACCACTAACCGATGTCTTAGCGTATCACTGGGTAAATAAAGAGGTTATTAATACATCGTCTTACGTCAGTAGTTTATTATTATTTGTAGGGCTTATGTATTTATTCTTTTTTAAAATGTTCTTATACTCGTCGTTTATATTCCGAGAGTGTGTTGTATTTAGTTTATTTATATATTTATCTATAAATTATTGTTTTTATTTAGTAGTTATTTAATTACTTAATAATTTTTCGTTCACATTGAAATTATTTCATGCATTAAAGAGCTAATATATATATATATATATATATATATATATATATATATAAGTAATGTGTTTACATCTTTCTATAAAAATAAACACAAACACAAACACCCTGAACATTGATGTTTTTCTTCACTTATTTTTAACTAGCTTGGTGGGACCATCACAGAATTCCGGGCTTCTAGATTAAATGCCAAATTATGAAAAAAGAATAAAAAAAACAGGCGCATCTGCTAATTCACGTTCGTTTGTTCCTTGTAATGGTTTAGACCAGTGTCCGGCAGATGCTGCAGTTGTGACGTAAGAGCCGATCATCTCGCAAGAGCTTGAGAGAGCGAGCAGTTGAGATGCATTCCTGTTAATACGCACTAGCGCAGTGGCGTTCAGTGCAGCAGTAGGGTTAAGGTGAGCCGTGATGGTACATTGAATTGCGTGCATTAACCATGGCAAGGGTGCAGAGGTCAGTTAATCAGTGAAATGTATGGTAAATTTAGTGCATTCAGATTAATACTAGACTTACGGAAACGTCAGGTCACCCTCGGAGACACGCCACATTTTTCCAAAGTTGTCTACAGTATGTCATTCAATACAGACATTAATAATTATGTACAAATATTAGAAGAACTGGATCAGGATATTTTATTACAGATTTCAAGATTTTGCAAAACACCAATCCGATATTTGCATATTTGCGACACCATTTTCTGTGGATGTTGACAGTGTTCCAACGTCATTGCAACTAGAAGTCATTGATTTGCAAAAGAATATTGAAATGAAAGACTGCTTTCAAAACAAAAAGGATCTATCTATATTTTATAGAAGATTTCCCCAGGCAACTACATAATATATTTGCTGCTAGAATGTTGAGTATTAGGTATTTGTATCGACGTATGTATGTGAATAGTTCTTTTCTTGTATGAAGATCTGCAAACCACAACATGGAAACCGCCTATCTGATCAGAACATGAAAAATGTTCTCGTTTGTGTGTTAGCCAGACTATGTCTCCTAATATTGCAAAATTAGTGCGCGAGAAAAGAGGGAAAAAATCTCGACAATGCCTTGAGCTTGGGCACGATAGTGACACAAAGTAAGGGTGTGTATCAAAAGTCTGAATAGGCCTATACTTGGCATAGTGCTCACAAAGGTGTATAGTTTAATTTGTATATTTTGTGTATTTTGTATATTTTGTATACTTTAACATTTTTCAGTTTCCGAGTAGACAAAGTTTTGCAGTACTCCTTAAAGTATTCTTATGTTTTATGTATTTGTATGTTTATAGTAGTTTCGGAGCCTCATTTAAATAACCTGACGCATCCGCACCTGGATGCATTTCAGATTAGTGTAAGTAGGGCCTATATTAAATTTCATTACAAACAAAACTGTTCTGTTACATTGATTTATCACAGTTGTACTATTTTGTTTTCGTACAAATGCATTGTAATTGTGCTATTCCCATACTATCTACGAAGATCGGAGCGCACTCTGCCAATGCATAGGCGTCGTTCCGCCACTGGCCAGTTGAACCCTTCCTCCACGCTCAGTACGGAGATATTGCCGAGCAAAGAGCGCGGTTGCTCTGTAGTATGACGTCACAGAGCACGGAACATGCCGGTCACTGGTTTAGACCGAAGGGCATATTTGGAAAGCAACCTCAGGCTCATTCATTCTATTTTCTGTTCTCCTTGATTGCTTTGCCACACGCCGCTTCTCATTTTCATCTTGTATTACAATATCTGTACCGTAACATTGTTCTTCTCTGGACCGTTTTGATGAATTTTCACCAGTAGTGTTCGTTCATCTTTTGTTTGGATTCTCCATATTTCCACTTTAACCATCTTCACCCACGTTTCTACCTTCTACCTTCAATTAAGGTTATGTTCTTACTGCACCCACGTTTTTGTTATTACTTCAGCCATGCTTTTGTTCTTAATCTTATTAACATTATTCTCAAACACCACTTTTTCTTCTCTCTTTCTTCCAATGACCTTCTCGATTTTTTTTATCATGACTGAAGTATTTGAGCGATGCTCTTCTTACCCAGTTTGCTGTGGCACCCAAGCAAGGTCACCTTCAATTAATAACACAACTAAATATGGTCTACATGGAAACACCAGCTAAAATAATATTTTAGACGTTAAAACAGATAAGGCTCTCATTTCTTCGCCATTCATTTCTTTTGTGTGCTTCCTTATTTTTCATTAAGCGAAATCAGAGATACCTTGTTTTTCATCAATCTGCACGCCCTTTTTTTTTTCCTTTGCAAATATGAATATCACTGATCTCTTTAGCTGCGGTAGCCGTGGTGAAGTTTCGAGTCCCGTTAAAAGATAGTAGACTAAAACGAAAAATGGAAAACTATAAAAATGCTTCAGGAAAATTGCCCCAAGACCGGCTAAGATTATTTTTTAAAAAATCCTATTTGCCATTCTTACACAACCAAAAAAAAACAGTAGTCTTCTTGATAGCCTACTACTGGCCACACAATTATCACAATCACCATGTTTTTCATAACAGTAGTGATTGCCTTATGTTAATCCTCAAGGAAATGAATCGGCTTCAATGCAATACATAAAATATTTAAACAAAGTTATTTTTCATATTTTACATACATGTGAGATGATTTTAATAAGGGGAAACACGACATAAAAATTATAGCGATTTAGAGTATTTTCCAGAAAAGAAAGAATAAAGAAGAGATATATTTATATATATATATATATATATATATAGTTATATGATAATAATAATAAATTAGCATGTCACCGAGCAAAGAAAATGCTATTGACATTGTCCAATAGATAAAATTAGGTCTGCATATCTACCTGTATATTTAAAAATTCGTTAACATTATAGAAAGCCCTCTGAGTTAGCCAATCATAGATTCGACATCTTAATATTTTTCCATCCCATTGACCGATGTCGTTTGGAAACTTGTTGGCTATTTTAGTGGCCATTGCTGAGAAATTGCTTAGCGATTTATTTAGCCTGCATCTTGGTGCCTCAAAGTGACTTTGGTGTCTTAGTTCATAAGTGTGAGAAACAGTTCTGACCGGAATGGCAGCCAAATCATACTTTACGAACAGAACAGCATCTAAAATATATAGGCTAGTCAAAGTTTCTGTTCTATGAATAATGGTCTGCAATGAGTTCTGGGCGATGAATTTGTTAATATTCTCAATGCTTTCTAAAATAAATGCCTTTTGAGATTGACAGCTATTACCCCATACCAGAAATCCATATTGTAAAATACTTTGAAAGTATGCAAAATATGCTCCTTTGACATATATAAGTGGTGCGTGATTCTTTTAGATTACGGAGAAGAAATAAAATACGAGATAACTTCCTGCAGATTAATTAAATGTGCTTATCCCAGGTAAGAGTACTATCTATAACTATGCTAAGTATCTTAAAAGAATTATTTTGTTCCGGTACTTTTTTTTACGAATCCTGTCTTTGTGTCATTTAGTAAGATGCTATTTGCATTAAACCATTTCTTCGCTGCGTCCGAGATAATAACGGCTGTACGTTCGAGTTCATTAAAATGCGTATGACTGTGCAAGAATGTAGTGTCATCAGCATATGCAATTGTATGAGCAGAAAAGTTATATAGCAAGTCATTGATCATTATTAAAAATAATACAGGTCCTAGCACAGATCCTTGTGGCACGCCATATTTTTGACACATAACAGCTGACTTTTTCCCATCCACTGAGACGTATTGCTTCCTGCCTTTCAAATATGAAATAAATATGTCTAACTCTTTATTCTTAATACCATAAAAATTTAATTTTTTAATTAGTAGTAGAGTAGAGTAGAGTAGAGTGTTTATTTTGTACATGGCCATACATAATATGGATATACACGTCAAAGTAATAAAAACATCACAAAAAATACACTTACAAACAATCGTTCATAAATTCAGGAACTGAATAATAACATTTTTTTAGTAAAAACTTTTTCATATATATTTTAAAACAATTGTAAGACATGACTTTAACTTCATGCGGTAATTTATTAAAAAATGTTATACCTGCATGAGCTGGCGATTTTTCAAATTTCGCCAGTCGGTGACTTAAAGTTGAGGTTGAATGACAATTCCTAGTCTCATATGAATGATAATGAGATTGTTTATAAAAATTATGTTCGTGTAATTTAAACAAAGTCAGACATTTAAAAATATATATACATGGAAATGATAAAATTTTGTACTTAATAAAATAATCTTTAGAAGACACTCTACTATTAAGATTAAAAATTGTTCTCAAAACTCTCTTCTGTGCAATAAAAATCCTATTGAAATTAGCATTATTGCCCCATAAGAACACACCATAATTTAAATAAGAAAAAACTAATGCATAGTACACATCTATCAGGGGTTTACTATGAAATATGTCTCTCAATCTCAGAATAGCAAAATTAGCATTGTTGATTTTATTAATGACAAAATCAGAGTGATCATTAAAATTTAATAAATCATCAATATTTATAGTATAAATGTTTGGAAATTTTTAGCCTAAACCCTCAAAAATATATTTACAACCTTGAAGCGAAAAATCAAGAAACCTGTAGATATATATATATATATATTGGAAGGATATAATATAGACTCAAAGAATTTCTGATATGAAGCGATAAATGTTATAAGTTGTTAATTCCAATAGGAGCGTTAGGTTAGAAGAGTATAAACTTATAATGCGCGTGTGTATAATATTATAATTTTATTCAAGTAAGCAATCGATCATAACCAAATAAGTTTTTCGTACCTTGTTTAGATAATAGAATCTTATATTTATAGAATATATATATTCCAAGTCAATATTAAAAACAGTAGTATTAAATAACTTATTCACAGAATAAAAGTCAAATAATGATAAAAGGTTATGATTATAATATAATGTACAAAAAGTGTTAATAATTGAAATTTATTAAGAATTGGATATAAATAAGCTTATTTAGCTTTTACAAATTGTATTAAAAGTAATACTTATTCAAAATTGCTTACAGGTATACAATTCTGAATAAGGATTCGTAATATATTTCTTTTACATGTATATTTAATACCCAAAAAATGTGATATAGTCATATATAAAATTACCGTGGTATAACTACATAAATATAAGTTACCTATAAAAATCTTGTCAAAGTCTAAAAGCTAAGAAAGTTTTTATATCAGAGCGATAAATATTGGAAGTTTCACATCATGTAGTATTTTACCATGTTTTTTATGTAATTAGTAGAAATATTTATGTAGTTATACCACGCTAATTTTATATATGACTATATCACATTTTTTGGGTATTAAATATACATGTAAAAGAAATATATTACGAATCCTTATTCAGAATTGTATACCTGTAAGCAATTTTGAATAAGTATTACTTTTAATACAATTTGTAAAAGCTAAATAAGCTTATTTATATCCAATTCTTAATAAATTTCAATTATTAACACTTTTTGTACATTATATTATAATCATAACCTTTTATCATTATTTGACTTTTATTCTGTGAATAAGTTATTTAATACTACTGTTTTTAATATTGACTTGGAATATATATATTCTATAAATATAAGATTCTATTATCTAAACAAGGTACGAAAAACTTATTTGGTTATGATCGATTGCTTACTTGAATAAAATTATAATATTATACACACGCGCATTATAAGTTTATACTCTTCTAACCTAACGCTCCTATTGGAATTAACAACTTATAACATTTATCGCTTCATATCAGAAATTCTTTGAGTCTATATTATATCCTTCCAATATATATATATATCTACAGGTTTCTTGATTTTTCGCTTCAAGGTTGTAAATATATTTTTGAGGGTTTAGGCTAAAAATTTCCAAACATTTATACTATACAATTACCCTCAAAAAAAAAAAAAAGATGAAATTCATTAATACATCAATATTTATGCCTAGAAATTTTGAATTCTTTTGATCATTAATAATTGAGGAATTGAAGATGAAGCTAAAATCGTGATTAACACAATCGAACGCTTTAGTTAGGTCACAGAATGTGGCATATGCAATTTTTCGTTCTTCAAAGGCTTCAATTATCTACTCTACTAATTTTTGAAGTGCCGAAGTAGTATTCAAGTTCTTTCTAAAACCATATTGATTGAGAATAAGCTGTTCTTTTCACAATAATCGCAGAGCTGTCTTTCCATTAAATTTTCAAATATTTTTGAAGAGGTGGGAACTAAAGAAATCGGTCTATAATTATTGGAATCAGATTTATCTCCTTTTTTATATAGCCTATTGGTATAACTTTCGATATTTTAAGGGATTCCTGAAAAATCCTGTTAGTAAACAATTCTTTATGGCTATAGTTAATGGAATCAGAATATAAGAACCTATTTGTTAAAAAAAATTGTTTGTCATGTCATATTAGTCTCTAGAATTTTTCATGCCACGTATAATATTGAATACTTGGTCGGGTTGCACTTCTCTCCACCTGAAAGTAGTAGACCTACCAACTTGAACATTACCAGCCTGGAGTTCCATAGCTGATGTCTGAGGAGGTAATAATTTAGAATTAATATTTACCGGTAGATCAATGAGAAATTTATTATACTCATTAGCAGTTATGTCGACTCCGGATCTATAGTGTTTTGCAGATGTGAACTTAATAAGCTTCCAAGCCGAGCGACATTTATTCGTGGAATTCTCAATAAATTTCACATTTGCATCGAACTTAGAATTCATTATCGCAGTTTTGTACTCTTGTTTGGATTTTTTTATAAACATGCTTTACGGTACATGTAAATCATTATAATTTTTAGCTCCCGAGTACAGAAATAAAACTTTATTTCTCATTTTGCGTAGCTCATCGTTATACCAGTTACTTTTAGGAGCCTTGTAAGTATTTTTTGTACTTTTGCATTCGATTAATGGAAAATAGAAACAAAATAACTCATACAACCAATTAAAGAAATTGTCAAAGGGACATAAATGCGGATCGCCTAAAGCAAAGACTACATTCCAGTCAGTATTAATTAACACATTAACAAACTGGCCTATTACTGGGTACGTTATCCTACGCAAAGGAGGGTTTGGACACTCATTCCTGTCAGAATCGCGTCGATTGTACACTGCTAGAAATAGACTTATGGTCGGAGATCCCGTAGTCATCAACCTGAACTTTGAAAAGATCAAGGGGAATGTTGGTAAACAAGTTGTCCAAACAAGTTTTACCTCTGGTTGGCTCCCTGACAGTCAGATAACAATCGTAAGATCTAAAAATATTATTTAAGGAGAAGTTATCATTGGAATCTGTCAGAAAATCTACATTAAAATCACCTGTGATCATTACATGTGCTTTTAGTTTGGATAAAAAACTAAGTAAACATTCCAACTTATCAAAAAACACTGATAAAATGCCAAAGGGCGATCTATATATTGTAACAATGATTACATTAAATGATTTTATTAAAATACCGCAGGTTTCAAACTGCTTCTCAACGCAGTACTGAAGTAAGTCTAAGGCAATAAAATCAAGACTGTTCCTAACAAATATAACTGTGCCCCCAAGTATAAACTTCGTTCTTGCATAAAAGCTGGCCAGAGCATAACCCTCAAAGTTAATTAAAGTAAGGTCCTCCTCAGTCATCCAATGTTCTACAAAGCATAGTACATTGAAAGTAAGAACTAATAAGAATACACTGAGGAAATCAATCTTGTTACGTAAACATTGTACATTATTATAAAATACTAGCTGAAAAGGCCCGGCGTAGCCCGGGCTTTGTATTTTTTAATTTGAAATTAACTTATGGAGGACTTTATGTATGTAGAACTTGAAATGAAGAAAAAGATTTATCACACTCAAACTATTCCATCAGAAAACGCTAGATATAGCTTTTTATGGCTCATAGAGGATGTCGAATGCTGCATTCCGTTGCTTCTACATATCATGCCTGGGAGGGGTTGAAATAAGAAGAAACATAAATTACATATTGACTTGACGGAAAATTTTATTTCACATTCTCATGTTACCATACAACCGTTTCGGGGCTGAAATAAAAGAGAAATGCAGCATCACTTTCATACTTTCCTCCCCTAAAACCCGGGACATAAAATACTGCGAGCATAGGACTCAAAATGTTCCATCCCATGCTTAGGGTCTATGATAAACATCTCTATTTCTTAACTAATACAAAGCATACAGCTATGGATAACGTATAAGCGAAAAGGAACACTTTATCTTGAGCTCTGCACTCCCTAATGCTGAAAACCGTCCATATAAAGAAGGCCTCGCTCGAAAAAATGAAGATCGCGACCCGTCCCCAGTATTGCCATACCCAAAAACTTCCCGTTGAGGCATTCTTGAGCAACCGTCAATTTTTTTTTTTATTTGTTTACATCATATTATTCTGAAAATGACAATAAATCCAGAGATATTAGAAGAACAGTACTGATGTTGTGGAAATGGTCGATATAAGTGACAACGAAGTTAAAAATAAATATTCTTTAAACCAAGAAGTATCGGAAATCAGCGAAATTATAAACCAAATATATGAAATGGAAGGAAAAGCAATTTAATGTGTTTTAAGCTGAATCTGCCGTTGGAGAAAAGAACAAGTCAAGTTTTATTAATTCGTTGTATTAATTGTGTTGTATTAATTACCTACAAACTTTCGCGAAAGGTATTTAGTTAAATTACATCCATTCAGGCATGTGAAAGTGCGTATTCAAGTAGGCCTACATGTACAATGCTACGACTTTTAAACCGTATTTCTATATTCTGAAGACCGGGAGAGAAACTGTCTAAATAGGCCTAAATATATTACTTAATTCATTTCTCCAGCGATATATTCTACTATAATATCTGAATCAATATAAAATCTTTAGTTTGGTAGCGAGAGTTGAAAGTGCTACAAATTAAAGTTAGTTCCATTGTGTACCAGCATAAAACTACACACGTTATATTTTCTGGTAATTGGCAACCCTTCAGAAACAACGTCAATTTCAACTCACCGCCTTCTGCAATAGTCAGTCTCTTATACTGCATGCAATATCAGCTCCCCTCACCCCCGCATTTTTTCGGCTCAAGATAAAGTGTGAGCATACTTCTGATATAGCATACTCACACACTTAAGTTGTCCCTGCAATATGACCTCTTATTCTACATCAAAATGTGAAGTGAGAAAATATTTCTTGTGTCGAGGGTAGAGAAAGTTATGTGACTGCATTACAATGTGCTTTATTTTCGTGGATTTTATTCTTCAAGAATTATTTTTACAAATCGTTAGCATCAGAATTCGTTAAAGTTCAATATTATGTAGTGTCCAGAGCCCCATGTCTTGACAACTGAACAGCATTTAATTTTTTTCAGTATAATATTCTCAGAAATTATATAATTTTCAAGGGAAGGACTGATTTGTTTCAATTTTAATGTTGACTGCGTTACTTCCCGGGCTTAACTGGGTAGTATGCAAAATTTCGTGTAAATTGGTAAAGAAATGTAGATTTGTGTATGGAACAAACATACATACCCACATATCCACAAACATACATTCGACTTTATATATTAGACTAGCTGAAAAGGCCCGGCTTCGCCGGGCTTTGTATTTTGTAATTTGAACTTAACTTATGGAGGACTTTCGATATTGAAACTCTAGGTCCTTATATAATATGTATGTAATACTTGAAATTAAGAAAAAGATTTATCAAACTATTCCATCAGAAAACGCTAGATATAGCTTTTTATGGCTCATAGAGGATGTCGAATGCTGCATTCCGTTGCTTCTACACATCATGCCTGGGAGGGGTTGAAATAAGAAGAAACATAAATTACATAAGATTGTATTGACTTGACGGAAAATTTTATTTCTCATTCTCATGTTACAACAGTTTTGGGACTGAAATAAAAGAGAAATGCAGTATCACTTTCATACGTTCCTCCCCTAAAACCCGGGACATAATATACTCCGAGCATAGGACTCAAAATGTTCCATCCCATGCTTAGGGCCTATGATAAATCTCAACTAATTCAAAGCCTACAGCTATAGAAAACGTATCAGTGGAAAGAATTATTTACCTACTTCTGATATAGCATACTCACACACTTAAGTTGTCCCTGCAATACGATCTCTTATTCTACATCAAAATGTGGGTAGAGAAAGTTGTGTGACTGCATCACACTGTGCTTTATTTTCGTGTAATTCATTTTTCAGTAATTATTTTCGCCAATATATTGCATCGATTCAATCATAATTCGTTAAAGTCCAGTTGTCAAGGCCCTATGTGATCAGAGTAAACAATACACTGCTGTCATGTGAACTGAACAGCATTTCATTTTTTTTCAGTATAATATTCTCAGAAATTATATAATTTTCAAGGGAAGGACTGATTTATTTCAATTTTAATGTTGACCGTGTTACTTCCCGGGCTTAACTGGGTATGTGAGCAAAATTTTGTACAAATTGGTGAAGAAATGTGGATTTCTATAAGGAACAAACATACATACCCACATACCCACAAACACACATTCGACTTTATATATTAGATGCTTAAAATATTGTTTGCCTTGGTCGTACCATTGCATAATGGATGAATCGTATTGTTTGCCTTGTCATTGAGCCCAGTTAGGTTAGATTGTCCTTGTTTGTTCGAGGCATTAAAAAATAACGAACACATGTATTTCTTGGCCATAATTCAGAGTTCATCACTGATTCCGCGTTCTGTTAATATACATTGACTTTAAAAGAGGCGTACTGCTCAGGATGTTTGGAATTTAGCTTATCGCATGTGACCTCAGGAAATTTAGATTTGAGGAAATCTATCACTTGTTGTACTTGAGTTTCAGGTGTTAACCTGAAAACATGTAGAGGCACAAACTTTGGTACTCCTTGTAACTTACTGGGTTTTGCACTTTCGCCATCGTTATTTCCTACCACGATAGCACGTCTTTTTCTACGCACCACTTGACTCCAAGTGTCTCTTGTCCATGTTGATTCCGATGAACTAGAATTTGTTGAGCCGGCGATATCAGTCGTTTCTATCGCATTACGGCTTTTCTGTGCATTGTCTAGTAAATTTTCACTGATTGGTTATTTCCTTGTACTTTTGTATCCTCAACGTTTGTCTCTTTCTTGCTCTGAAAGTTATTGCGTTGTATTACCTTATCTCTAACTTGAATCATACCAGTTTCACCTTCACTCAAAGATTCTTTGCTCTGTTTGTACACTCTTGTTGGTTCTCCGTCTTCAGTTATTTTAGAATTCCGCTGTTCAGTTAGTAAATTAACATGCCGCATCAGTAAGCTAATTCTTTCTTGAAGCTCAAAAATGACCGTGTCTTTCTGCTTGTATATCAATAATATGGTAACTATTAGGAAAAATTCAAAATAATAAAAAAAAAGTGAAACTGGTTTTAATTTTTTGATTTTTTAATTTTGAATTATTGAATTTTTTCGATTTTGGATTGTTGGACATTTTAATATTGGGTTTTCGAGTTTTTAATTTTGTATTTCGAATTTTTTAAATTTTTGAACTTTTATTTTTTTTTTATTTTGTAATTTTTTAATTTTGTATTTTTAAATTTTAGATCTTTGAATCTTTTATTGTTTGGATTTTTAAATTTTGAATTTTCCATTTATAAATGTTGGATGTTTTTATTTTTAAAATTTGGATTTTGGATTGTTTATTTTTTATTTTTTAAATTTTGAATTTTTGGGTTTTTTAATTTCGATTTTTTTGATTTTTTATTTTTGGATTTTTTAATTTTGGATTTTTATTTTTAAAATTTTTAGACTTTTTAAATTATAAATCTTTTATTTTTTAATTTTGCATTTTTTAAATTTGGTTCTTTTAATTTTTTATTTTTTGGGTTTTTTAATTTTGGATTTTTAGATTTTTTTAATTTTGGGTTTTCGATTTTTTAATTTTAATTTTTTTTTTTTTAAATTTTGGTCTAAGCCTAATCATTGAGTTGATTGTTTTCTGTGCAGTCCGTTCAGTCACACCTCACTAATTTCGTGAAGAGATTTTGAGCTTAACACTCGACACAATTTAAATTCTGGACTCATAAAGTACATTACTTGACTCATTTGGATGATAAGTTATTCTGTATTTTAAATATATTATATTTCAATAAACAGTCAGAAGAGATAAAGTAATCATGTCGCAGACAAATTGTGAATTCAGTCTTATTGCAAAATGCCCAGGCTTTTTACAAAATTCCGGCAAATTATTAGTGAAATAGTCATTCTGCAATTTGACTGATTGCCCTTCAGGAATATATACGGAGGTCCGAATATATACGGTGACGATTTTGAGCGTTACACAAGCTCTCGATTTACCCCTACCGCGGCTAAAGAAGTTTCACTTAAAAAAAATAGTTTGCTCTATTTAAAACGTTAGCTTTGTTATTTGACTGGTTACTCTTTAGGAATATTTTTTAAAATCCGGAATAAGGTCAGTCAGATTGTGATAATGTCATTGTGACTGTTTCAAAGATTCATCGTGGCCTACTGCGGAAAAGTGGTGTACCAATTCTAATGACATGTCATCTTTTTACTGATGCTGCACAGACATTGCCAACTGGTAGACAAATCCTAATCATGGCCTCTAGATTATAGAAATACATTTTTATTAGGTCATTTTTTGCCATTTTTTGCAATTTTATATTTTTAGGGCGTTTATTTCGATTTTAGGTCATTATTTTGTCATTTTCGTGTCATTTGCTTCCTTATTTAGTAACACTAAATGTTGCTTTACACGCACAGAATTACAAATTTGTACCTCTCCATTTACTGAAGATGTAGATGTAGATGTAGATATCTCGTTCTGTACTGTAGATCCTGTGTTGAGTGGGACTCAAGGATATAGAACCCGTCAGATTACAATATGCAAGCAAGTAATAGTATATAATGTACTAAACTGTAAACTTATTCAAACTGAAAATACTCATCCATATCATAGAAGGTGTGAGTAATTAAAAATTTCTTCAGAGATCCTTTGAAAGATTTGCTTTTGCTTTTGCTTTTTTTTTTTTATTATTTATTTTTTTTTTTTTAATACATAATAATTTAATGTTGTTTGGAAGCCTATTGTATAGGTTATCTGTATTGCGGAGTAATGAAAAAAGCTTTATGAATTAACCGGTCTATGTAAATTATTCATGTTTCTAGTAGTATGTCCGTGAACACTGCTATTAGTGTGAAATCTCTCAATATTATCTATTCTATATCTATATTAATCAAAGGAAGTGTGTGTCTTTCCTTCTGTCTGTCTGTCTGTCCGCGATGCCCAGCGAAATCTACTGAACGCAGAGATCTGAAATTTTAAACATAGATGGACTGAAGGGTCGGAAAATGCTCCTTGATGCCGGAATTTTAAATTTCGCTTTTGTTCGTGAGTTATGAGTGAAAAACGGGCAGAAAACGTGATTTTTTTGCGTTTTCGAAGCATCAGTTTTCAGTTATACACTTCAATGTGAAATCAATTACAATTGGCTTTGGCTATTTTTGTCACACCTTGGAAATAAAACTTTCGTGATCGCTTCAATGATGTAAGCCCTAAATATGGTCAAACATTGTTTTATTGTTAAATATAATGATTTAACTATTACACAGGGCAACAAAAAAACTTTTGGAAAATTGTCCAGGGTTTTTCAGCTGAATTAGACTAATTTTGATGCCCTGAGTCCGAAAATGACCTTGGTTTTGCTCAATCAGGTCAGGATTTTTTTCTACAGAAATTTCAAAAAAATCTGTTTTTCGTAAGAAAAACTCATTTCTGCTGATAAACCCCTGACGATTTTTCCGTTTCCCTCAAGAAATAAAAGTCAACGTATCCTAATTAATTCATTATTTATTTACTACATGAAATTTGATAAGCATAATTATCATAATATAATAAGAATGAGCGTTACATGACACAAACGTTCAGAGTTCAAGGCAGATTTCGGCGTTTCTTCGATTTCCGTGTGTGAGCAGCTGCTGGGTTGTCTCTCTTCAGCGACCAGCAGTAGTCCGCCAGCATGACTGCGTCCCACCTCCCCTGGTACCTCTCCTCCATTTGGCGCATGTCCTGATGGAACCTTTCTCCCTGCTCGTCGCTCATCGCCCCAAGGTTTTCAGGAAACTTGTCCATGTGTGAGAAGAGGAAGTGCATCTTTATACTAATCAAACACCCGAGTTTTTGGAAGGCCTCTATCATGCTGCTGATGAGTGTGGCGTGGTTTGCTGCCTTCGTGTTCCCCAGGAAGTTGTTCACCACCTGCACAAACGATTTCCAGGCGGCGCACTCAAGCGTGTTCATGGAGTTTTGGAACACAGTGTCCTTTATGAGCTGCCGCATCTGTGGGCCATCAAAAATGCCGGCCTTGAGCTTCTCAATGATCAGTCGAGAAAATGCTCGGCACATGTAGTTGAAGCACCTCCCATCCTTGTCCAGAGCGCGCGTGAACTGTTTCATTAACCCAAGCTTCATGTGTAGCGGTGGGATCAATATCTTCTCCCGGCCAACAAGAGGTTCGTTTATGATGTTTCTCGCCCCAGGTACTAACTGCTCTCGCGCCGGCCACTCTTTCTTTACATAGTGCTGGACTCTGTCTCGACTGTCCCACATACATATAAAGCATGGGTACTTCGTGAACCCGGACTGCTGACCTAGTAGAAAGTTCACCATCTTGAAGTCGACGCAGATCATCCATTGGTGCTGCTTATATTGGATTTTGTCAAGCACATACTTCACTGCTTCATATTTCTCTTTGAGAGTTGTGGAGTGCGCAAGAGGGATTGAGGCGATCTGGTTCCCGTTGTGGAGGAGCACACACTTCAAAGAGCGCTTGCAGCTGTCAATGAAGAGTCGCCAATCTGTCGGATCGTATGTAGGAGCGCCGAGTTTATGAAGAAGACCGGCGACATCTCGGCAGTACACGAGGTCTTCCTCCTGGCAGAAGTAGCCCATGTACTCCTCATGCCTTCTACGGAAGAAAGTGATACGCGCGTCCTCGCCAAGTAGATTTTTCTCTTTGAGTCTGGAGGCCAACAGCTCTGAGGAAGTCTTCGACAAGCTGAGATCCCGAACCAGATCATTAAGCTCACATTGTGAAAAGGGCTGCGGACCGTCTTGTGTTTCATACTCCTGTTCTGTATCTCCTACGTCGTCTGAAGTGGTGGCCTCGTCGTCGATGTGAGGAAGCTGTGTGAACGCTGGTACAGGTATTTCTTCGCAGTGAGCAACTGGACGGCGGGCAGATGGAAGGTCGGGGTACTGGAGGCTGTGCCGATTCTTCCGGTTGATGCCAGTAGTATTGATGGCGCAGAAGTAACAATCCGATGCATGGTCAAACGGCTCCCTCCAAACCATCGGAATCCCAAACTTCAGTGAAGTTTTGGCGCCCTTAGTCCACCGCCTGAGGTATTCCACGCACGTCTTGCACACCGTGTGCGGTGCCCACGACTTATCTTGGTCACCTAGCTTGACTTTAAAGTAAGCCTGGTATGCGTGCTTCACAAATCTTGTGATGTTCTTCCTGTCCGCTGACACCGTGTATTCTCCGCAGATGTAGCAGAAAACGTCAGGATTATTCCTGCATGAACGTCGCGCCGAAGCCATCTGAAAGTTTTTATAATATTAATAATAATTGTGATTATTTTCCTGCTAATTTTTATGCAGCGAATTTAGAGAAATGACTGAACTCAAAACCCGTGATACATACATATGATATTAGCATATGTATGTACAGCTCGTCAGGCAGGTTTATAGCTGTATCTAAAAAAGTTGACCTGATTGAGCAAAACCAAGGTCATTTTCGGACTCAGGGCATCAAAATTAGTCTAATTCCGCTGAGAAACCCCGGACGATTTTGTGGCTGTTACCCAGTGTTATGCTTTTAATTTTTAATTTTTGAAATAATTATCGCGGACCATCGCTTGATTTTGTAAGTCTATCTTGGACGATTCATTTGTTTAGAATATCAAGGCCCGCAGACATTTTCAACCTACACAGAAGAGGGATAATCAATATAGGCCTAAATATGGTTAAACATTGTTCGATTTGGACGAAACTCACTATACATGCGTTTTCTGGACCAAGGAACTTGAATCTGAGGTCGCCTTTACCCGGTGACTATAATGATTTATCTATTAGGCCTATGCTCTTAATTTTTAATTTTTTTAATAATTATTGCGGGCGAAGCCGCGGGCACATGCTAGTCTATCATATAACACGAAACTAGGGCCCGGATTCTAATGACATGTCATCTTTTTATTGATGCTGCACAGACATTGCCAACTTGTAGAGAAATCCTAATCATGGCCTCTAGATTATGGAAATACATTTTTATTAAGTAATTCTTTGCCATTTTATGCAATTTTATATTTTTACGGCATTTATTTCGATTTTAGGTCATTATTTTGTCATTTTCGTGTCATTTGCTTCCTTATTTAGTCATTTTCATGTACGGTATATACATTGAGTGGATTAACTTTTTTTTCGCCCCTAGCGGTGCTGTCTTTGAAGTGTTGTTTGTTTAATGCAAGAAGGAAAAATTCGGCATTAAGTGTTGTCATGTCTCAGTCAGAAATGAGAATCAAAGAAACTCCAAAATTTTGTATTATATTACTCTTGTTATTAGATTCACTTAGCACCAGAGTCTGCCACCTGCTTGAATTTGAGAGTGCAAACTACTGTTTACCCTCAATAAACAACAATATAATAAGGCAGACCACAAAAGGAAATGCCGAATTTTGACTCCCCAGTGCCTCAGTGCCAGTATAAATTTCCGTGTGAAAAGAACATTCAAAACATTACACTTATTTACAGTTTTTAAAATTATGCACAAACTAGTCTATAACTTTGTGTGTACAATAATAATTTTTTTTATAAAAAAAATATAAGTTTTTAGGTAATTTTTTATAACTATTAAGTCATTTTCTTTAAAATTTAGGGTCATTTTATAGGTCATTTTTCAAACAATTTTAGGCCCTGCACATGACAGAGTATATATATTCCCCTGGGAGAGTGAGGACTTTTAATTTTTTAAAGAGCGGTTTAAATGATTCTCTCTTTTTTTCCCCACATAACTTATTATTCGCATTGCTTGCTTTTGTAACTTAAATATTTTTTCCCTATGGGTCGAGTTACCCCAGAATATGATTCCATACATCATTGTCGAGTGGAAATTTGCAAAATACTCCGTGCGTAAGGCATCCTGCTTAAATACATGATTCATGACTCTTAAGGTAAAGCATGCTGAACTTAGTTTTGGAATTATCATTTGAATATGTGTCTTCCAGTCGAGATGTTGGTCAATTTGTAATGCTAAAAATTTGATATTACCAATTTCTGTAGATGGAAAGTGTATCATATCGCGTGTATTACAAGTAGTCAATATTTCAATGGACAACGTTGTAATTCCAAGTGTCATTTCCGAGTAACTTGTAGGCAAACGTTCCTAATTTCGCAGTATCTTTTTATTTTATTTACTGCAAAATCAGGAACATTAATGGGGAAAAAATGTATAAAATAGAATAGAAGATGCCCTCTTTGATGAATAAGATGAAATATTTCCACTACTGTTCCCAATTTTGCAATAAATGAAACATGCGAAATGCGAAATTAGTCATGTTTGCTATATAAATAAATTTAGACATAATGATACAACTTGCTTTCAATTATTTCTAGACATGAAACTGTTTTTCTGCAATATTTGCAGTAATCTGACAGTCTCCATATCGGCTATTTTAATATAACTTAATGGTAACCAGTCAAATTACATAGCTGACGTTTTAAATAGAGTTAATTTTTTATAGACAGTATTTTAATCAAAGTATCCTTTCTTTCTTATTATTTTAGTATTTTAGGGACTTGATCCAAAGGCCTTGTATGGGAGCCAAACATCTATAGAACAAACCTAAATTCTTGTACTTATTTCTTTCTAGGCAAAGGCCAATAAATTTCAGGCTGCATGATAGAGTGAAGGTTTAGGTGATTGGAACGGCCTTGGGGAGGGGGAGACATAAGTTACAGGTTTGTGTAAATGAGAAATAGATGAACATTATTTTTGCTCAGCAGTGAATTTTTCTGTAACCCTGTAATCTGACAAGCTCTTTATTGGCTACTTCTACACTTAGGCCTACTTGAAATTATCGTTACAAAATGGCAGCCACGTTTCGTGCACTGAAATGCCGTTTCCGTGATAATTTCCACAAACGTCAATCTTTCTCAGTGATTCTTTTTTCTATTTATTTGTAAATATCATTCGAATAACATAATCTACAATCTTTGGAATTTCTCCAGTATAAGCACTTTAATTAAATGAAATTCATGAAGAGTAATTCTTTTACATTTTTACATTAAAAATATATATTTTAAAATAAACAATTAATATTAAATCAATGATTAAAGATGGTGTTGTTCCATATTGTATTATCAAATAAATAGAAAAAAAGAATCAGTTAGAAATATTGATATTTGTGTAAATTATAACGGAAACGGCATTTCAGTGCACAAAATGTAGCTGCCTTTTTTGTAACGATAATTACCCGTAACTATAATAGTTTGGTTAATTCTTAAAATAGTATGCATTTAGAGAAATAGTCAGTAGGCTAAAGAGCAAGTGAGATTACGAGGTTGTAGACCTGAGAAAATAAGTGATGAATTTCACCTATTTCTCAGTACCCAAACCTGTATGTCCCCCTCTTGAAAGACCTCTTTGGAAATTAGGTTTAGAATAACTGCTTTTGGCGTGGCCGAGAATAAATAAAGTCATATAGACTACATAATTATTATGGAGTTACATCCTGTCAGCAATTATTTATGAGCAAGGGCAGCGAAGTTACGGTTGCACAAGGTTTCTTAAAATTAAGATGAAGAGTTGAGTCGGCTCTTAAGTTGATACTATCAGATGCGCATTCTTGGAAGTGAGACATTCCCACATCACTTAGCGAGCTCTCCCGTCTTCCTTACGACATCCCGGCTCCCGGGCTTCTTTCGCTAATCCAAACCTTGTGCACTGTCTTCATGAGAGGACCATTTATAATACATGAAGGAACTGTGCAGACAGCATTATAAATGCAGAAAATTCTACTGTTTCGATTGTATCCGATAAGCTGTTGCTACCATGTTCTGGCCAGATTGTTGGATAGGGAAAATAAAGATCCATTAAATGGCAAAATATATGGGAATATTTTTAAGTTCAAGGATTTTTTTCTTTTAATTTAATTTTTTTTATTTGCGTTTATTATATTTTATTTTCTAGTAAGAAGTTATAAAACAATTAATTCCATAATGAGAATAAATTTTACGCATAGGCTAAGTATCCACTGAGATTGCCAAATTCAATCAGTTAATCAATTTACTAACCATTAAACAACTTGTGTCACAATAGACATAGTGATAATATTTAATTAAATAATAATAATGTATACACAAATTAAAAATAATGCAAATGTACCATTCCAATTGCCATTAGTGATAAAACAGATCAGGCTATCTACAATCCATCGATATATTCTGGGTTTAAAATTGGAAATAAAAACTACTGTATTCCTTAGGTATTTTATTGAATAGATTGCATCCAAATATGTAAAAACTTTGTTGCATTTTGTAAGTCTGCAGAATGACACTTCATTATTGTGGCAACCTCTAGTAAAATAAGTGTGTTTTTTCTCATAATGTTAGGTCAGGGTAATGTTTTTCATATAGGTCAACTGTTCAAATATTATTTATGGTCATGATTCCGAGCCTTTTAAAAATATGTATACAGCTAGCGTTTCTATTAGAATTTGTCATTTTCTCAAAACTTTTTTCTGTTTTAGTAAAATATTTACCTTTTTATCATTTCCCCAAAGTAAAATGTCATATCTTTTAGCACTTTCAAATGGAACAAAATATAATATATTTATTATTAAGGACGCAGGTTCAAATCCCATGACCGGCCAATCTGAGTTGAGTTTGGAGTTTTCATCACTTACAGAGGCAAATTCCGAATTTTAACATAATCTCCTTTGAATTTAAAATAATCATGGCCAATGAAAGAAAATATACCTGATTAACTAGTCGATGTCAAGTATCTTTTAAATGTGCATCAATCAAATAAATAAGTAAATAAGTAAATGTATGGGCTACGATTAAAATTAAGTCTTTGTACAATCCTTAGTGTCGTTGAATCTTACAATGAGGACTAACGAGTTCTACATGAAGATTTAGCCGAGCTTGGATTGTTGTAGCTCAGAGTAAAGAGTCTGCGATTAATCAGAGGTTTATGTTTAGAGAAAGCATTTGTGATTAGAAGAAGTGTTAGATTTTCGACTAAGACAGATTTCCTCATGAAAAATATAACATCTTGCATTGACTAAAAAAACCATAGAAATATTAGTTATCTTAAATTATGTAATTAAGCCTACAATAATTAAAGCATTTTTAGCTCAAGGGTAATTAATCATTATTTTCATTCTATTATTTTTTAACTTTTCGTTTCTTTTCAATAAAACAATGATTATTAAAATTATTATTATTACGATGTATTGCTAATTATCACTCGTATTTAAAAAAAACATAGCCTAAGCAGATAAAATTATTATTACCTATCAAAATTTAGCATTTGACATCAAATCTTCCACACAGTCGCTCGTGTTAATATATTTTCTAAGATTTTCAAAGGTCTCATGCTTCCAACTTAGCCTATAGCTCATTGAAAGAGCATCTGCAGGTAAACCAAAGATGCTAAATTCAATATTACAATGAATTTTCATCTGAAAATTGGAACATAAATCATGGGGGAGAGAAATACCCCCTTTTGAGGAAACAAAAATTTGTTTGGAACTTGACCCATAGTTCCAGTCGTTTTCATTTCTCGAAGTCGTTACCAAGCTTAATTAATAATAGGTGATAATTAGGAAACGTATTTGATTAGAATCTAAACATAATTTTTGGGCGTGTTTGCATAGTTCACGATTTATCCCAGTGACAGAAGTCAAGGAGGTAGGCCTAAACAAAAAATCAGAATTTAATTTCTTGGTGATAACAAATCGTGCTCTGAAAATTTAAGCAAGTTCATGGGCGAGAAAACTAAAAATGTATTTCTTATGTTTGATAATTTTTTTAACCTTTTTACTGCTACTGTCGTACATATGCGTCACCGCAAAAACTTTATAAAAGTCAAGAAATAAGCAAAATAAATTAAACTTTATTTAAAATATGAATCCACTTATCAGAACTGTCATCTATGGAAACCAGCTACCCCATTAAAAGTTTTCTAGTTAATTTCAAACTTAAAATCCACTTGTGACTTTAGTTGATGACAAAAATATCAATTCAGCTAGCAAAGGGAGGATTTTAATAAAAATCAACATTTTTCTACGATCATACTTCCCAATATTTTTCATATTACAGTATTTCTACAATTTTGAGAGGCATAATTAGTGACTAGTAATTAGGAAAAGATCGTCCGCGTAGGTGCCCGCCTCTAGATCCGAAGTCGCGGATTCAAACGCGGTCGATGGATTTTTCAGGACTTAAAAATTCTGGGCACGGAGTCCTCCGGGAGGGACTACATGCAATTCCCCCCCCCCCCCGTAGATTTACGGTAAGTTAAAGAACACCAAGCTTAAATTAGAGCCTCGTTCATGTAGTACCTTAGTTTCCACTAGAGGGTTGTTGGGGCGATGGTCTGTGCCTTCTCTCCGAAAATAAGCCGAACTAAATTAGTCCTAAGTACTGAAACCTCCATGAGAGGCCCTATTTTGTACTTAGGAATCGGAATAAATAAATAAATCAGTTAATCAGGAAGCGTATTTTAAACAATCTAGAGAGATATTTTGACGGGTTGGAATAATTCCAGGTTATAACTCGTGACAGAGCCACCTGATAAATCAAATTTAAGAAGTTCAATTCTTTGACTAAATCAAAATTTTCTGCCGAAAATCTATGTTAGTATATGTCCTTTATAGACTAAAAAAACTACTGGACCGATTTACGTGCGGTTTTTGTAAAATGTTCCGCGTTATCCGGGGAAAATTTAAAGCTATTGAATTCATCGATGTGACCAGGAGAAAGAAAGTTCGGGGCCTAAATGTTTTATTGAAATATTACACTGTATTCATCAAATGAAATTCAGTTCTCATGATAACAATATTGCTTGCAGTGTTCACATAGGACTTTGGCAATTGCATTTACTGGGCTTTGACTAATAATTATAATTAGAGAGGCTATCGATATAATTCATTTTTGTAAATTAATAATGGAGTAAATAATATCGGGTGTGATGCATCAAATAGCTTTCTCTACCCTGGGCACGGGGAGTATCATTTTCTCACATCATATTTTGATTTAGAATTAAAGAGTGTTGAGGGGAGAGCATTTTCAGTTGTCTCAGCCTGAGTTGATGCCAACGATGGGTAGCGAGTAAGCTATATCAGAAGTCTGTAAACAATTCTGTCCGTTGATATTAAATGTTAGTCATAGCTGTAGGCTTTGCATTAGTTGAAAAATAGGGATGTTTACTGGAAGCATTTAAAGAGGGACAAAATAGGATTGAACATTGGAAAACAATTAACAGAATTGTTTTAGTTCTGTGTGTGCAATAAATTATTATGTCTCAGATTTTTGGGGAAGAATGTGTGAAAGTGATATTGATTTTCTTTTGATTTTTGCCCTGAAATGGTCGTATGGCAAAATGAAAGCGGGAAATAAAATATCCCGTAAGGACAGTACAATGTTATGTTACCGGAATTTCTGTTTCTTCTCATTTCAACCCCTACGAGACATGGTGTGTAAAAGCAGTGGATTGCAAAATTCTAAGTTCTGTATTAGCGATAAAAGACATATCAAGCCTTTTCTGAGGGAATAGTTTGAGAGTCATAAGCTGTTATCCTTCTTCGCTTCAAACTTTAGATGCCTATATAAGGACTTACAGGTTGAAAATAAAAACTCCTCCATAATTTAATTTTGAATTACACTCAAAATACAAAACCCGGACGACGCCGGATCTTTTAAGCTAGTTGAGAATAATTGAAGTCTCCTTTAAAAAAATTGTTTGGGAATTTTTATAAAATTTTGATAAGATAGATGTGATGAACTTGACTCATAGTTCTATCATTTACATTTCTAGAAAATGTTACAAAGCATAATAGGCGGTAATTAGGAAACGTAAATCTGGGTGTCTGATACACGTATTCAGCATGTTGTTTCTGTTAAAATAAATAACTGGACTCTTGGCCTCCGTGACGTGATAATTGGTAAGCTTAATAACATGGTAGAGTTCAGTCTACACTCTCGTTCCCAGAACTCATGACAAATTTGAAGAATCTGATAGCCTAATGCTTCACAATACATTCGTTAGAAACTTGAGTCAGGCGATCGGAGGGTCACTAGAGCGAATCTTGACACTGAAACTTCCACAGAAATTTTGATGTTACGTCGTGGATACGAATTAATTGTGTGGGGTCCGCTAAATATAGGGAAGATTCTGAACTTATCGAATTGGAAATTAATCTAGATCTGAAACACGTATTTCTTTTGATTATCGTAGAAACGTTAAATTGTGCTTAAGAAACTTGAAAGTGATTTCCTTGGAAAGTGTTTTAAGTGTACTGTATTTTCATCTTAGATTCTCTGTCCTAGGAACACATGTTGTTTTAAGAACATGACCTTTGGCTTTTTTTATATAAAAAGACGGAAGTAAAGAGAAAAACCCACATGTACCGTCAGCCGTTCTCTTTCGAATTAATCCGAGAGGAGATGGTTCTTCAAACCGATTCAGAAGGCCTATAGCTGCATGTAGTATACATTAATTCTCTATATTGAGCACCTTTTTTTTCTTAGTATAATATGTGATTTTTATACGTGGAAATATAACTTACCATTGACCTAATCTGTCTTCTTAATGGTCATTAGACCTATTTACAGACAAATATTATGCACACTCTAATTCGAGTAGGCTATTACTCACACGTGGTTAATGTCTAACTTCTAACTTTATATTCTTAATATAAGTATTTTCCTTATAACAATTCTTCTTTGCAAATATCTTTCTTTTTGCTTCTATATTAGTCTATTGTGTTATGTCCGTAAATGTATGTACGCGTATATTTGGCTAAGTGTAACTTGTATAAATGAAATTGTATATTCTTAGTTGTTTGTTTGTTCTTAAGTACCGGTATTTTTTTTTAAACAAAAGGATGATCGTTGCACTAAAGTAATATTTCTTTGTATTATTTGTGTATTAAAAATTACTAGGGAAAAAGTAAGCTACAATCAGTCACACTTAACAAAGTCTATGCGTCTCATATTTCAGTGAGGTTATTGTAGTTCGTGTAGAATATTTTCACCATTTACTTTTAAATATACTCTCATTTAATATTTCTTTCAAGCTACTCATACATTTTGTATTACCATTAATACCACAATAGAAATTACAGTCAGCCGACATTGGCTGGTCTAGACTCGACGAAGCATGTCTACTGAATACAAATCCGAGCACTACAGATTACGAGAGTTGTCCAGAACTCCTAATAGCGACAATGACTCTTGGCATGTTATATATACATACTGTACTATCTAGCGCAGGAATTTTAAAACAACTAGCAGCAAGTATTAAAAAACTTTTAACAAGTTAGTGAAATTCTTCTAGACAGAGACTTCAAAGCCAAGCCGGTGGATAAAAGCGATTTGTGATTCAAGGAATATTGAAATCCGTGGTGAGCTCTTCTAAATTATGAAATCAGGCAGGCTAACATGCATGACGATGTCACTGAAGAGTCTTTTCTATCTCGGTTTTAACTTTTTAAATTTCCGACATTTTAGCTGTAACCTTTGGCAATTATAGCTCCAGTTAAAGGAAATAGTATCTGATAACACTTCCTTCCCCCAAGCAGAAAGTCCACAATTTGAGATCAGACCAATTCCTTTCACGAAAACTGGGTCTCAATCTGAAATTTTACATACCACTCGTATTATTTTTCCTTTTTCATTATGTCCCTGCAAATTTTGCAACACAATGGAGATGCTGCATTTTTTTATCAGAATATCACAAATGTACGTAGGTAACAAGAAGAATTTGAAGTTTTAAATAAATTCCAATCCGGAATTTGCCTTTGCTATTAAGAAAATCTCGAAAAAAAGAACGCACCGCCGGTCATTAAGTTTAACGTTCCTACACGATGCCGCCTTATACAACTCTCTCGTCAGGTGAATTTCTTGATATCCAAACAATCTTACAACAGGTTTTTAAAATTTAGTAACTATGATTTATGTAGTAATATTTCAGTAAAAATAAATTAGTAATCATTTTCGGTTTCTGCTCAGCAATGATGAGATTAATATGAAACTGATTAAAGGAATATTAATGTCCTGAAGTTGTAAATCTATTATGTAATTAGTACTCCGATAGCTAATTCTCTGTACTGCAATAATTATACCTTAACAGCCTTCCTAATAAAAGCTGATTATACCTGCGTTGAACGGTTGTTTGGTTGTTCACCGTGCAAGTTCTGCATAAGCCGCATTACCAATAATCGGGGTGTAACTGCCGAGTTTACACCGGGTTTGTACGTCCAACGTCATCAAATAGGTCACTCTAGTTGTGACGTTACTAGCCTCAGGCTATGAAGGGACTGCTGAACGCCATCTATCGGTGTAGCGGGCAAACAACGATGGATCGTCTGCAGACTAAATTGTAGTTTCAGTATTTCATTATATTGTTTTCAGAAAGCTGTAATCATGGGTACAAGTATGGAAATATGTTCCGCAAACAAGGAACAATGTTTATAATTCCGCAAAAGCAGCTCAGAATATGCGTAGCCTCAAAATTCAATCTCAGACATCTACGAAACGACCGGCTGTTACGAATATCGGCCATCTTGATTATTTACGTCAAGTTTATACAAGGGGGCCAGGCTTTGTAAAGGTTGTACACATTCAGCCTTATGCAAGGATTATTAGTACACTTTTTCTCCTCAGCTGTGTATATTCCTGGTATAAATGTTACAACTGGATTATTAGTAAGACTGTATGTGTTTTAATGTCTATAATGAGGTATGGTATGGTGTTTTATGGTAAGATTTAGATGAGTTCAAATGATCCTTGTGAGTACCTCAGTTCTCCAACTAAATCAATAAGTCCGGGATGTGATTCCTGGCTTGAGGAAAACTGCCCTCTTAATTTTGAAAAATAAAAAAAATAAAAAAACACGAATTTTTCCAACGTTACTTCTTCCTAGCCTATATCGGAATCCTGCATTCTTCGAGCTGAATGGGGGTCAGTGAACAAGGAAAAAAGTTGAAAATGTTTCTGTGTATTAAACTAAACTAAAAAACTAAACTCCGTGACGCTACATCCCTGGGGGACATGGCCTACCACCCGACCGCTGCGTCCGTAAATACGGTATCACGAAAGAGGAAGCTGGATCCCGGTAGAAAAAGAAGTAAAAGGTACAGAAATGTTGTTATTCCTAATTTATGTAGCTTCATCATCCACCTTTAAAAGATTCTGAATTGCTGAACTACCTAATTTTGACAATAGAGGATGGTCCCCCAAATGAAACGTAACCGAAAGTGAGATATTTTATTTGAATCTTTTCTTATGTTATAATAACAGATAGCTGAGACAACTGAGCCGTAATACGTCATAGTAAAGTGTGCCTGGGCCGTGGGAAATTATTTTCGTAGCTATGGTGATGGAAGGAATGTTGGACCGCCATTGAAAATTGGGATGTATAGGTTGAAGGGGAGTTCCAGAATCCACCACCCCCCGGAAAAAAAATCTCCAATGGATGGATAAAATTATTTTTATATTTTTTGGTTACTTTTTTTGGCCACTCTATATTGAAATATACAACGTATACTGTTCATAAAATGAATTGCTCTTATGTGTGACGAAAAACAGATTGAAAAGTTATTGTACTGTACAGCATAAAATCGTTTCATTCTCCTTTAATATATTTTGAGGGGCATATCTCAGTTCTCAAAGAAATATTGTAACGCTAGCTGAAGAGAAGGCTATGTCTTTGTCCAATTGGCTAAGAATTAATTATACTCCAATATCCATAAATTGCGCAAGAAATGGGAGCCACAGTAATTCCAAACATCCGTATCCTCCGTATTTCTATGGAGGGATGAACGTAAGGAAGACTGGACAGTCGGACTTAGTGGGATGCAGGCTATTGCAGATGCTGTTTGAAAACAAGTAGAGGATTTATTTGTGTTCTCAAGGCGCCATACGGGTCCAGTAAACCGGCTTATCTCCGTACAAATCTCTGAATTGAAGAGAACCGGGTCCAGCGCCATCCCGAACAAGTTGTTCAACAATATTTACTCCTCTTCCTCTTTGCTCAACAAACACTCCACATGTCTTGGAAGAAACATGAAAATGTCGTTATAGAGAAATTCGATATCGTGAGTGTGTTCTCTTGATTGTGAGGATAGAAATTTTCAGCAGGATATTCCAATCTACTCTCCGTGATATACGGTTAACCTTTTAACTGCTTCTCACATATAAATACGTCACATCAAAAGCTGTTTAGAAGCAGAAATATAAGGTTTATAGAGCAAGGTTCATTGCCAGCAATTCAAACCTATTCTGTGCTAACTCCATCCAACCTCCCTCGCAAATCCTACTTCCCTTAAGTCTATTCTAATATTGTCCTACCACCTACGTCTAGGTCTTCCAAGTAATCTCTTCCCTTCGGGGTCTCCCAGTCAACATCTTTGAGATATGTCTTCCCTCTCCCAATGTGCGCAACATGTCCAGCCCATTTCATCCTCTGTGATTTAATTACCCATACTATAGCCTATTCGGAGAAGAGTACAGGCTATGAAGCTCGTATACACACAGTATTATTAATCAGAACCTCTTAATTCGTGCATAATTGAAAAAAGTACTATAATTATTATCTAACATGTGATTATAACGATCTCCAGAAATACCCAGCCCTGCTGGTAATTGTAAACTGAAAATGTAAGCTTTTTCTTAATCTGCTGGAAGTAACAATTTAACAAATGCAGAATGTTAAGAAATGAATAACTGAAGGGAATGGATACCTCGTAATTAAACTTTTTAGTTCTGCCTACTTCTGTACGGGTTTAGTTAAAATTCTGGAATAGAACTGTGTTCGATCCCTGCCCAGGAAAATTTTACTCCATAGGATAGGCTATGAATTTATAGATCTAGTAAATCTCTTCAGTGACAAACTAGTGGTTTACCCACGAGATACTGCAGAAATGCGTTAACTATCAATTCCTTAACTTTGCTTACGTTGCAGAATAAATTAAATATCCATCATAGGTAATGAATTCAATACCATAGTTCTCATTGAGCGTGCGTTGCCTTAGCCTTTTATTTTATTTATTTATTTTTTGAATTCCTTCACCGACCATGAGAAAACGCTTCTTTTGTTTCGTAGCAGGAAAATTATCTTAAAACGTTTGTTGTTTGTTATACGCTTACCAGTATATGAGATCATACGAACCGTGCTTCTGAAAACCGTAGTCATGTCGAATATTAGCAGTCCAGCAGTAGATTCAACAGTGTTGGTAATACCGCAAGCTATTTATCTCCCCAGTGACGTTTAAATAAATGATGGTTAAGACAGTAAATATTATTAGAATGGGCATTCATTCATCAAACTTTCTTACCACGGGACTACAAAATGTAGGCTTATTATTTATGATTATGATTAACATTATTTTTATATTTCCTTGTTAAATTTATCGCCCGTGGGTGTCGGCATGCTGACCACTTGCCCCCCAATCCTGCCGTCTGTCTTTATTAGATGACGCAGCGGTAGAGTGGTAGGCCTTGTCCCTTCTGGGATATTAGCGCCACGGAGTTAGAGTTAGTCTTGTTAAATTTATAGATATGATGTCTCATATGGACCCTTTATAGGCTACTGATGTTCACATATAACTTAATGAATATGTAAATTGCTCTTTCACAGTGCACTGACTGAACATCAGAACCAAATGATTGACTGCAATTGATTCGATGGCCTTCCACCTGTATATAAGCCAGAGGCGGATCCAGAACTTACTGGAGGAGTTCCTGGGGTCCTCCTCACGAAATTTAAAAAATAAAATAAAATAAAAAATAAAAAAAGAAAGTACAAAATGAGTTTTTAAGTCCTTTAGATGATTCCACCAAATTTCTTAGCAGACTAAAGCTCTTCTTGTCCAGACTTTCAGATCTGTTGAGAAATTTGGCAGTTTTATATATTAAATAAGAACTAAATTCATGAATCAAATGTCAAACTTTTAACCTTACCTTTAAATAAGTGCTGGTCTGAAATAATTTACAAGAAATTAATTAATAGTTTATAATAATAATAATAACAACAGTCTTGTGGGTTGCCATGGCTTGTCTAAGCATTTATTTTCGACGAATAAAAGAATCCAAATTACGTAAAGAAAAGAGCAAGAGGGGGCCGCGACCTCTACGCCCCCCCCCCCGATCAGCCAATGATTGAAACGGGTGTCGAGATAACAGTAGAAGAAAAGTGAAACTAATTTAATGTGATACATTCACATAACTTTTTCCATTCTCAGTAAAAGCAACACAGTCTCCTCACTTCACATTCTGATATAGAATAAGCTGGCGTATTACAGGCAGTGCGTAATCAATTGTCTCAGCGTCATCCAAAGGTCTATTGCTCGCCACTCAAGCTCGAGTTTGTGCAAATGATGATTGGCTTGTAACTACTCATCAGAGAATTTTTCGGAATAAAATGTTTCAAATAAAAGTTTTACCTCTTAGTATAAGGACCTCGTTTACAAAATTTAAAGAAAATCGTTACAGACGTTTTAAAGAAAAACATGAAAAGTGAAATTTCCTTCATTTAAAGTGGTATTAAGTATAAAATTAAGCCATCATAATGTTCATAACATATCCCAGAAGTTATCTAACCCAAATATGAAATTTTGTTTTAATATGATTTTTCGTTTCTGAGCTATGCTACCCATGTATAAAAATATGTTAAACGTCAACAATCATAGCCTTATTTCTTTGTGTCTTTATAGAATTTTGCTTTAACACTTTCTCTAAACATGATAAAGACATGACCTCAGTAGCATGTATAAAACATTTTGTTGTTACTTGCTTAATATCTTTTGAGAAACAAAATTTTCCCAAATGCATCACTGGAAGTTAATAGTCCTAGGCTAATAATATAATTCAATGGCTCTGACAGGATTTAGATTTAGATTTAGTGAATTAAGCTTGCATATAATCACAAATCAGTATTATATTTTACGGCAAATATATTTCATAATTCAGCAATTTGTTCACATACAGTACAAGAGCTACGTTGATTGTGTGTCATGAATGCATTCTAACATTAAGCTATGATTAGGGCCCAGATTCTGAGTTCTTTTTATAAAAGCTGTATTAGTTTTTTAAACATATTAAAATAGTCTTATTTTAGTTTTCCCCATTTTCATACAATTTTTTAGTTTCACTTTAATAATTACAATAAACACACTGGAACAAATATATTAAATTATTTTATTTTTACTTACAACTTCTACGGCTCTGAACTACAGAAGTATAGGAACACTTCTTGCTTAATTTTCAACAGTTTATAGTTTATAACTATAAAACAATTAACTTTAGAATTACCCTTGTCATTTCCAACTCCTCAACATAAACCCAACAATAACTTTTAATTAATATACCAACTTATGAAACAGAAATGCGCACAAATTGTGCAAGTTTTAAGGGTTAGAACAGTTTACAAATCTCCAGTAGGTTCTTATGTCTTTGTTTGCACGTGATGACGTGGTATCGTTCACAACGCTGGTCACACAGTTCGCATACACAGTTGCTGTCAGGGTCGTGATAGCACTTAGTTTTACATATTTTATGGTGGTATCCATGCACTGCTAACGAGTTTACCAGTCGTCGGAGTTCTTGGTTGGTTCCTGTCCATGTTCTGCTCGTCATGCCTCCGTCGTGTAGAAGCTGGGCCAGATCTCTTCTCTCTTTCTTTGTCTTTCTTGTAGCAACCTCTTCCAGCTGTCCGTGGATGGTAGGACTAACTTCATTCGTAGATCTTCCATAATGAAAGGCTCTTTGGCAAGTTCGTAAACTAGTCTGGACCTGGTTTGTTTTGATACTCCTAAGGCAACTTTCAGGAAGCGTGATTTGACAGTTTCCAATGTTCTTAGGTCTCTTACGCTTAGTTTTTCGCATAAGATGTCTATGCATATGTGGCGATGGGGACTATTTTTGCGTCGAATCATGGCGGTTTCTAATGAGATTCTGGATAGTGCTTTGATTTCAAACATGGTTTTTGTGGCAGCTTTTGCTCTAGACTTTATATGCATTCTGAATGAGCTGGCTGTGGTTTGTATTTGAAGGCGTTTACGATCTTGATGGGTTCCGGTCCTAAATAGATTCTGTCATTCACTGTTTCTCGGCCCCATTGCTGAAAGTAATTTTGACAGTTTTATCCATGTTGATTTCTAGTTTGTTTTCTTTTGCCTATTTGTCCAGTCGGTTGGTTGCCTTCTGAAGTTCTTCCATGGAGTGAGACCCGATTACCATGTCGTCAGCATGAATGAATATTTTCAAATTCACTGCATCTTGTCTGATCGTACGAACAACGTCGTATGTGGCCACGTTGAATAACAAGGGACTTAGGAGATCTCCCTGAAGTACTGTATGCCATTGGTTTGTATTATTTTCTTGGAGGTGGTGACGCCGTCTGCGATCTGAATGTAGTTGGCTGTCAGCATCTTTTGAATGAGCGATGTGAGTTGGTTTCTTTCTCCCTTTATGGATTTTAACTTTTAGAGGAGTATGACTCTGTCAAGTGTATCGAAAACCTTCGTAAAATCTATGAAGACTGTATGAAATTTTCCTTGCGTGTTCTCTATATCATCAAAGGTTTCTCATGGCCTGTAGAGTATTCCTTCCTTTTCGGAACCCAAATTGCTCGTCCGGGATCTTGTCTTAAACTTCCTTAGATATTCGTATGGTGATCAATCTTGTATTTTCAATATGCCCTTTTCCAGGGCTATCCCTCTGTAGGAGTTGGGGTCCGATTGGCTTCCCTTTCCCTTGGGTAGCATCATGATTGTTGATACTCTCTAACTTTCTGGTATGTTGCCATCCCGCACACAAAGGTTCAAATGTTCGGTGACTGCCTGGAGTAGGGGACCGACGGAACCTTTAATGTGTTCGTTACAGATCCCGTCCGGTCCTGGTGCCTTTTTGCTTTTCAGTGCTAGAATTGCATCATTTACTTCTTCCTCCGTGAAGAGATTGTCATCTCCCTTGTCAGTCTCCACAGCGATCGGTTCACAGGCAGTACTGGTTTTGTTTTTGTTTTAATTGTTGCTGAAGTGTTCCTCCCACACTGCTATAACTATTTTTCAGCTGTTCTGGACTCTCCTCGGGTTTAGTGCTACGTATGGGCTATTTTTTAACTCCTCCGCCATTCTGGCTGCTTCCAGTTCTATGTACTCATTTCATTTCTTTTTGAGCAGGTTATTGTATTCTTTCCTGATTTCGTTGTAAGCTCTTGTATCTTCTGCATTCTTGTTGGACTTTGCCGTGTGTAGAGCCTGAGTCTTTCTTTTTACATAGCAGTCTTTATCGAACCATCTTTTCGCGCTCCTTTTGGGTTTATATGCTAGCGCAGACTTGATTATTCTTTCCAGGACCGTGGCAGCCGATTCTATATCGTTTTCCTTTATTCGTATCTCGAATTCACTCCATTCCTCTGTCTTCTGGCTTAGTATGTTGGCGTTTAGTTACCAACCAACTTACAGAATACCGATACTTTACTTTCGGTTACTTTCTGGATCACTTTGAATAAACTGCAAGTGTAAGCATCTTAAGAATATTAATAACATATTATTCATTTATTAGGTATTTTATTGCAATTGAATTAAAAACATTTATAGGCAGTTTTAGTTTTTTACGTCTTATTTAGCCACTTTTAGGTTTTATAAGATTGAACTATGTGACTACCATGTTAATGTAATGTAATGTAATGTAATTGATTTCTTGTAATCTTTAAAACCGACAAATATCACAATTAGCTAGCAAGAAACAAAATAGTTTAAAACCTAAGAATCTGGGCTGCAGTTATGATCTCTGCTTGCTATGATATTGAAATAATTCAAATACAATATATTCTCTATTTTTGAAATTATCTATTAGATTTCATTCGTCAAATAGTCATTATAATTTCAACTCGTGACAGCTCTCCTAGATATATTCCCACTCGACTATGTTGCTCGTGAATTTGAAAGTCACTCTTGGCATTACCTATGATAATTTACTAACAGCAGCAATAAATATGAGACTGCGTGAATGAACACTTTGTTGTGAAGTGTTGACATCGCGTCCACATGATGATTGATCATGTTTACTATTGCTGCAAGGAATTCGCTAGTGTACTACTGTATGTCATTAAATTACTGAAAAATAATAGCGAAGAACACATTTTTGGTGTCGTGTCTCTTCTTCTGAAATAAATTAATGTCCATATTACTTTTTTGCTACTTACGACTATTGCGATGAACGTCTATATGTTGAATGTATAAGTTTTAGTTTATACTCTGCATTAATAAATTTCATGAAACATATCCTAAGTTAGGAGTTTCTCACTTCACATTCATACGTAGAGAAGTTTGAAATTCTCGGGAATATGCGTTCGGTTATTTCAACTCTCTTGTGGTCAATTGCTGGCTCTGTGTCCGCAAGGTAACAGGTTCGATCCCAGTCCAGGTCGATGGCATTTATGTGTGCATTAATGTGACAGACCCAAAATAACTCGTGTGGAACGAAATTCCGGCACACCGGCGACGGTCACAGGCCTAAGGGTTCGAACAAGACGCAGCTTGGATGGTCCTCTTCCTGGTCGCTACGCTGTTGAGCCAGGCGCCGAGCATAAAGTGTGTATGCGCAAGACGCAGCCTGGTCGCTAACCGGCAGGTCGCACATCTGTGTGGGCAGTGGGATGTTATGGATTAAGTTTCTGAATTATCTCCATTTTTATTTTGATTTCTTTGTTATTATCTTCTCATTCCTAAGGTTTTGAAGACACAGAAGACAATCAGAATGAGTTTATGAATTCAAACTCATTACAGGAAGCTTAATCAAAATTAATTACATGTAAAATATGTCACAAGAGTATTGCACTGTTTCACAGAGTTACCAAACTGAATGTGTATCTTATAATAAATTTAATGCTCTACAACTTTTCTTCTAAACGTTTTCGTGGTATACCCAATGCTTTAGGTGCTAGGATACAAAGTTCGCCGAAAAAGTGGCGTAAAAACTTTTTTCGGCAAAAAAGTAGATGTTTAGCAGACAATATATTTTTTTAAACGGTTTAAGATGGAGAACCAATGTATGGATCGAAATTTATTATTATTATTATTATTATTATTATTATTATTATTATTATTATTATTATTATTATTGTTGTTGTTGTTTCTAGAGTTGGTGCGACCATTGTATTCAATCTTCAGAGCACAAGAAGACAAAACGAATACACTTAACTCCGCAACACGAAAATTAACATAATATAAAATTGTTAGGTTACTATAAATTATAGAAAAATACTGAATATAAACCATACAAGTTAGTAACTGTAGCCATGACTGATCTCTACAATCCCTTCATTGAGAGTAACAATATTTTGGCGGTCTGAGCTGATTACAAAGGATGTTTCTTATAAACAGTCCTTTGTTTGTGCAGCGATTGCATAAGTGCACACGTGCAACACCTGAGTCTAGACTACACGCTAGCGACTGGTCGCAGGAAAAAAGAGGGCTAGCATTCTAACAGCAAACTTCGACCTGTCCAGATGGCTGGCAAGAGACCATCCTAGCGGCGTCTTGGTCACCCTCGTAAGAATATATGACTTCATTCTTCCTGCTGCCTGCGACATGCGACCATCCCGGTTCCGTCTTGCGCGTACCCTAAGTTTCAATACATCCCCGTCGATAGATAACCATATAACCTAAACAACTATCAGTGGTTAGGCCTACTAAGTTAAGGGTCGCGATAAATATTTTGATTTTTTTAACTTTATAATATATTGACTAGGCGGAGTTTTCCTTTTTTAATACACTTCATATCACTTCCTTGACAAACATTTAACTTAAATATAAAGTTCAATTTTATGTTACTTTTCGCTTTTGGGCTACAGGCAAATACACGCACGGATAGCCTAGACATGTATGTTTCCGAAAATATTCTTTTTGGGCTGAAGGAATTTCAAAACTTATGTAAACGTATATTAACTCGAAATATCCTACATTGTAACAAGGGCTCGTCGGGGTTCGAATTCAGAACACTTGTCTTCTGATTGAAGAATGGAGGTTCCTTTATTTCCAATAGCAATGATCAATATAACCATAAAATTCCTGATTGTTCTCCAGTTCGCTGCTCACTTCCAAGTCACAGCACTGTCTCCGATCACACACACTGTGCGGACTCCCAAGTCAAGGTAGCTCAATGCCACGTCGGTCAACTCTGCAGTCCTCGCTGGCTCGCCACTGCACGACCCACCCGTCGCGCTAAGTTCACCAGAACGGCACTGTCTCAGTTCAGTCCAGTTCACCAGTACCTCCGTTCACTAGTTCCTCCGGTCACTATTTCGTCCGTTGACAAGTTCCTTCGTTGACTAGTTCCTCCGTTCACTAGTTCCTCCGGTCACTGGCTCCTAAGCTCTTCAGTTCACACTCCCCTCAAGTCACACTTACTTGATTTCACGCTGATCAGTTTACACTGTTCACACTCTGCTCGCTCACGGGTTTAAATAAGGCCGTCGAATATTCTGGAGCTGATGTCGCGATGTTTCTGTCCACGCATGATCTAGTAGCCTGTAGCGGCACTCGGTCACACCCCTTAGCACGCGACAGACTCTTCCACGAGTGCGCATAGCCCACTCATTGAGACATGTCTCCAATAGGCCACGCCCATCGGCACGCGGCTGCAGTCTGTTCAATAAGCGAGGCGTGATCTTTCTCGACGTCAGCGGTTTCTAGTAGTTTCAGGGCAAATCGCGGCATTGTGGCAATATTCTATACTTACTGTGCTAGTAGGAGCCAAGTATATAGAACTAACATCCTTGAATTATTCTTGCTGAATAACTCTCAAAATTGTGTATAAGTCTAATAGTGCACGTATATCTTTTTATGTATCATCCTATTTATAGGTTACTTTTTTGCGGTATTGTATACGTTATGATCAGTCATGAAGATTTATTTATATTTACAGTTACAGCGTAAATTACGATTTGACGAGAAATTTGCCATAAAGGCTCTAATTTATGTCAGAAGTTATGTATATCAAACTTGATTCACAGTGACTACGACTTCAAATATTTCTCTAGGGACACATAAATATAGTTCGTGTCGGAAAAAATTCATTCAGCCAGATAACATTCATACAGATCATACTCGTGTTCGATTAGATAATAAGGTACTGAATAATGTAACTTCTATATAATAATATTTTACTATGTCCTAAGTTGTTACCAAATAATGTGGCCTTGCTGGTATTAAAACATAATAGTAAGAAAAAACCTTTAAACAAAATGTTTTTATTGCTAATAGTGTAATGTACATCCACGTTTTTGGCCTAATTGTCTGTTTTACAAGTAAAAATATTAGTCTATTATTAAGAAAATAGGTATTTTTTTGTCAGCGATTGAGTTGAAAGAACCGCAAAGAAGATAAAATACCACCTCCCGAATGTTTTAGCTTCCTGGAAATCTAAAGGCTTCCTTGACCACTATAGAGACATACAGTGCACGCCGCTTATTGTGATCACTTCGGGATGTAGCTAGTCTGATAATATTAACCGATTGATAACAGTAGCCGAAAGAATTAAATGTAGGATATTTATTCATACGTCATATAACACACTACAAAAACAGAATTAAACGCTATTTATTCATACATACAAGGTAATAATATGTAACTGTGAATCACTGAACTACTCATAATAGCCCGCAAACAGCTATTTTCGCAATCATTAAAAAGTTGTTATTGTTTCTGTTTTCCTTTTGGAGTCCATTAACCAATATTTCACACTCATAGTGTGTTTTGGAAGTTTATTGCCCGTGGTGAACACCAATTAGCAGAACATCTAATGCCTGTCTGCTCATGTCTTTTTATTTTACACTAACCATCACTGCATGTCATCACTGTGACCTTCACAAATCAAAAGCAACAGCTAAACTGAGGGGTGAAACATATTTTACTACCTAAAAGAGAACATTAGGGAATGCCGCCCCTCGAACAGGTCGTTCTGAGCTGGGAATACTACCCTTACTTCTAATACAACACAATGCAGTTGATTTAGAAACGAAATCCTTAAAAACACAATTTTGAACGACGTACAATACTTGAAAATAAAGCTGTAAAACGGAAAATGTGATAATATAAACCAAATCTTTAATCGTAATAAACAACATTTTTTCAATGTATGAGTTTTAATCCGTACGGGACTTAGTAAGTGATAACATTACCCGGCTGATAACATTATTTGCGATGACATTAAGCGGCGTTCACTGTAAGGTTAATTTATTTTTATGTTATTTTGAATCGTAAACATTGTTTAACAGAACTCTCTCCGTCTATGTAAAGTTCCATTTTAAGGGTGAGCCCGTTAAGGGTAAAGAAAAAGGTGCTAGCCCGTTATATAGATTATTGAGGACATCACTAGATGCCACTGTCGTTCTCTTGCCTTTTATACAAATAAATAATGATCCATTTCCTTCATTTCAACCATTGCAGATATTATTATTCTTACTACTAACTTATTATTATCGTGTACCTATTAATCATTTACAATTCAAAATAACATAACTATTTCGTCAATAAATTTGGTCCATAAACTAGATACCAGTGTTTTACGAAACACAAACGTAAGCCGTCACAATAGGCCTATACAGTTTCACTCAAAACATTACTTACGACTTTCATTTTCTCCCATTTATACAAAGTCTGCAATTCCTTATCATAGCGAAGGATTTTTTAATATTAGTTCGCTTTTGCCTTTTCTACAACTTCATTAGATATATAGATTCCTTTACAAATAGATCAATCTCTTACGCAAATGTTTCTTCGATGGTCAACTGTTTCAAATAGTGATTTGTTTCAAACAAACTTTTGCCAACCAAAAGAGACTGAATTCCTCTAAAGAACGAAATTACTAAAAAGATTTTCGATAGTTATTCTAAACATAAGTGAACTGAAATTATTTTCGTTTTAAAATTAACGAATCAAAATAACATGAAAGTCGCTAGCGTTCGTTTTGTTAACTTTGTGCTTACTTGTTAAGTTCTATATAACGGTGTTACATCGCAAATAACTACAATCGCACTTATATTACCGAACTAAAGAGTTAATTAAACTTGACTCGTGTTAGCTTGCAGGAAAAATAAGAAATGCAATAACCACTGCTCCTTGATCTAAAGATCTTTCTTCCAGAAAGAAGAAGCGTTTTTAATGAATCTGATAGAATATAACAAAGACATCCATAACTATGAAACAAGGCAAAAACAGAACATACACCTCACACATTCTTCAACTGTACGTATGGGACAAAGGAATTAAAATATTATTTGATCAAAACATATTACAATGAATTACCACAAGAACAAAAGAATATCTTAAATTATAAAAAAATTAAATCACAAATAATTTTTTTTTTAAATTCTAAGATTAATTAAGTTCTTTGATACAGTAATAAATAGATATATTGATCACTATTAGACTATGTAACCATGGGCGTACGGTGAAATTCTGTTTGGATGGGGTTGGATATAGCCTAATGTTGTCTCAGCTCCATGTGCTTGCACACATTGTAAATTAATAGGCCTACACTATTTTTAGTAACTAAACAGTTGTATTGTGATCATTAGTACACTAGAATCGTACATCGTAATATGATATTAGTCATGCAGCACAGTATTTCAAACTGTTTTCTTTAGGTATCTGTCCATTTCTTGTTTTAAATAATTTATAAATAAAATATTTCTTTTGAGAAATTATCATACTACTGTAGGATGTTATACACATTATGGGCTAAAATCCATACGATTTCTTTATGCGGAGCACTATGAATCATTGTACCTATGTTCTGTAGTTTCTGTATCGGCAAGTTGATTGCAGATGCAGTGATTTCGTTTAATTATTCGTGCTGATTTCTGGAGCTAAGTCCGTTCCAGAAAATTTGGTTTTACATATTGAAAACTGATATCCATTGGACTCCTGAGATCCAACCGATAACACCACATAAATATCCAGGATGTCGAATCATTTATAACAAATTCCGAAGGAAATTTTGTTTATCAGCAACGCGTCACTGTTACAAGAAGTATAAAATTAAAAATCCACAAGCATTAATAAATTATTTAATAACAAAGGCTCATTGAGATTAAGTATGTGCATTGATGATGATGATGATGAGTGTTCTGCCCGAAGGCAGGTCTAGACCCGGGACGAAGCCATGGGGTGATGACCACGACTCGTCCGAGGCGATTCAGGCTAGGATGATACCGCGGAGATTTATTATTAAATAAATTACGAGAGTATAGAATCATTAATTAGTAGGCCTAATTAAAATTTACAAGAGTTTTGTAATAATGCTGTGTTATACCCTATAAGAAAATATAATAAAATAACCAAACGACTTTTTTTAATTATTGAACATCGCAGATATTTCGGGAGGGGTTTCAACCCCCTCAACCCTCCCTCACCGTACGCCCATGTATGTAACTATGTTTCCCTTCATCATCTATCATGTCACTTCACTCTTACAATCATATCATTTTGTTTTATGATCCTATATAATGTACCTCTTGTACTTCTTGCATATAGAGCTCTGCGCTTTTAAGATGGCCGCCGAGAATGAGGTATTATCCACTTCCGGTTATCTCAGAGGCCTGTGTTTACAATACAGTTCTGTGCTTGTGTCTTGTTTTGGAAGTGATTATGCCGATTAACTGCTATGATTTCGGCTGTTCAGCCGTTGCAAACAAAAATTTAGGACTTAGTTTTCCAAAAGAAAGGGCTGTTTTTCAAGAATGGATGGTAAAATTACGCCATGGAAAAACACCTTCCCAGTATTCTCGTGTTTGCAGCTGTCACTTCACACAAGATGATTTTAATGTTCCTTTGAGCAGTTTTGGCGAGTATTTCATGCTTTTTAGAGTGATTAAGATATTTTTGATATGGTAGATGTTAGAAAAATATAAAAGCCTATGAAATTATAAGTATACCTGACCAACTTAACCTCGTTTAGGCTCATAATCAAATTTCATTTGCATATTAAATTAGTGTTTATCTTTTCAGTGTAATTTTTGTTGCCAATTTATTTGGTCATTTATGTTGACATTTAAGAATGTCAATGTCAATCGAAATTTCTCCCGTAACCGATAAAATGGTCATTCTGTATTGTAATTGAATAAAAAACAAACTACATACAAACTTTTAGGAAAACATGGGTCCGGGGTTGATGATTTTTTAGAGTAGAATGTTTGCCTAGGCCTAAGGATAGCTTAAATGTATCTGAAAATGTCCAGATTTGTTATATGCCTAAACTCTTGTAACAAGTAAATCAAAACCTGTTAAAGAAAAATGTAATCATAATAGGCCTGTAGTTAATTATAACACTAATTTTGTAAATGTCATGTTTCTTAACATTCAAGGTTTTCTAGGTAAATCAGATATGTTATGTATTATGTCATCAGACAATAATTTGGAGGTAATTGGGTTGGCGGAACACTAGCTGAGCCCAGAAAATATAAATATGTCAAATACTCAGAATTTTAAAGTAGCCTCTTATTTTTGTCGTAGTCATAAAAAGCATGGTGGTTCAGCAATTTTTATTTAAAACAAATCAAAAGACAATAGCAACTGTACAACTAATAATTTTTATTGGTACTTTGCAGAAGAGGCAAAAATAGTGTTTTGGTAATAAACATTTACATTATGAAGTAGCCCCTCAGAAAATGCTTTGTTAAATTTTATGTGTTGAATAATGATGCCCTTCTTAGTCCAAATAAAAAGGTCACACCTGTGAATATCAGTCAGTAACATCTGTGCCTGTACTCGTGCATAATGTTTCCTATTCAGTAACTTGAACTTGATGAATTTTCTAATTGCTAGAGTCCGGCCAGCTTTCATACTGCTGCCTGCCCTACGCTTTTCGAACCAAGTGGTTATGGGGTCTTCGTCAAAATGTTTAAACCGTTCTTTCTTGAATGAATTTATCTTGAGGAAATTTGTCGAAGGAAAGTCGTGGGTACTTTCTGATTCTATAACCTAAACTTCGAATAAGGCAAAGTTCCAATCCGGATTTTTCTCTTGCCTCAGCAACCTGCAACCAAAACAAACAGCGTCGTATATTAGACTGTATGTTCAATAAGTTTTGATACGAAAAGTTCATGCATATTTGTAAAAAGTGCAACAGTATACAAAAATATTTGAGACCGCAGGCATATTGCACCATATTAGAACTTACAGTTAGCGAACGTTTCAGAAGACAAATAGTTTTGATTTCTCACCTTGCAATCAACTCTTGCTTTGTTAACTATGAAATATATGTTGCACCATCTTCCGATAACATCCTTTTTAACTCCTTCACTGTAAAATTGGCGAACCGTCCCGAACTCATATTGAAAACACACAAGAATGAGGAAACCGGAAGTTGACAATACCTGAATGTGGAGAGCAGCGCTCTCAAGTGGCAGGAGGAAAAACTACAAAAGCCCAGAGCTCTATAATGTACCTCTTCTATATTTATAAGTTATTTGTAAATGGAAATTTATGCATCACAATGCATGTCATGTTGTACATAGCCCCTTGCTCGTTGGGGTTTTCTTACCATCAATAAATAAATGAAGATAGAAGTAGGATTTCCGTTTCTGTTGCCAAGATCATGCTTTGCAAGTACCTACCCCTAGATAGACTAGATGCCAAAACCGAAATACCAACTCAAACGTGATACATATTACTAGGTATTTAGATACTGATTTTCAGCTGACTATTATTTCAAATTTCTAAATTACAAACAACAACAACATAGAATACCGAGGGAGCTGGCCGAGATGGTTACGTCCTGGACTCGCATTCGGGAGGTCCAAGAATCAAATCCCGTGGCCGGCCAATTTGACATGGGTTTATTCATAGTTTCCCAGTTGTAAAGGCAAATGCCGAATTGGATATTTGCTTACCATGACTCATCCTCGCTATTTCATCATGTATCATATTAATTTAAATTAATATCAATTGAAATTTACTGATTTCATAAAACACACTATCAATGGAAAATAGTTGAGCATCAATAGTAGCAAGGCCTACTGGAATACACACAGAACCTGAACCCCTGATATGGTCTCTATACTCAAAGGAGTATAAATAAAGCTTATTTTTAATAAATCCTGGATGTTCATCTCGTGACCCTAATACAGACTTATTCTAACTTATATTTTGAACGTATTAAAGAAATGCATAACCTGAAACAACCACTAGCCTGTCAACTCATTGCCTTGAGGCTTATTTCCTCTTCATTTGCATTATGACAAATTACCTCATATAATATGCTAGACTTCCTGCAACAGCTATGTCAAGTCTGTGTCCATCAAAGCACTTTTTTGTTCCGCTTCCATTATGACATGTTAAAAGGCATATGCATTTCTTTACACCTCCTGATAACTTGAAGTGACAGTTCCGCAAGATGCAGTATGGCAAAACACGATGATGTAAGCCATGCTTCATTGTTATCTACAACAATAATTAAAGAGGACAAACTTCTCTTTTGTTCGATTAAGGCCTCAAAAACACTCTTCCCCAACCAGAGGTGATATATAAAACATAGACAATTATTTTTTTGGCATTTATCCATTGTACTATATAGGCTATGAAATAAGAAACACTACTGGAAATTTTTTAATTTTAAACTTTGTCACATTGAAGAGCATGCCACTCATTAAGTTTACTGTATAAAATGATTAATTGTTATATTGATGATACAAACATTATACAAAGAGTTTATTTATATGTGCCCAGTAAAACTAAAAGATGAAGAAAACTGTTTTTTTATTCCTAGAGTAAACGCAGACCTGCACAAAAATTCATAAGTAAAAAAAAACTCTAAATGGGTACAATCAAATTTCCCCACTTAATGGGCTTATAGATGTATTTGGAGTGAACATTTTACAATATTTAATTCTATTGCAAGCCAATTGTTAAAACTTGTCCAAAATGGTAATTCATATGAATCTGTGTGTAAATAATGTTTAATTATAGTCACACTCGTAAATGGATAATTGATATTGTCAACTAACATATTTTCATCGTTTTATATTATGCTTGTATTATTTTTAATTTTTTTTTTTCCTTGATGTTCTTCATGCTTAATTTTCTTCTCGATCTCTCTCTTATTCTCTTTACTTTTACATAGGTAATTGTCCTAACTTATTTGTTTTTATTCAACTACTTCTTATCTGTGATATTGTAATATATTGTATATTGTTAGCACAGTCATAAACATTATAATCATACTTGAATAAATAAATAAATAACTTCTGCGGTAACTACGGTAACACGCTTATCCCCCAAAAAATATTGTTTCTCGCTTTCATGATATTAATATGTCAACTGGCGTAAAGTGTATTTACACCTCTTTACTAAAAGTGATAGTTCTAAAAAATACAATAGGCCTAGGCATTAAGTGGTGATCTAACCCATGTTTGACAAGCACACCTCTGCACTTATCTGCAATATTAATTAAGCGAGGCAGGTTTTCCCAAGCATAGCATATCCTGCAACTGAGCAAACAGATGTGTTGTTCAGGAACAAACTTCACCGCTCTTCGTTGATGGAAAATTGAGCTTTCGGCCAACCAAAGTCCTCAAGTCTGAAATGTTAACATGACCAAAACTATAATAATTATGTTAAAATATAGGCCTGTATCTAGAGGCTTTTGTTTAGCACTCTATCATGGTCTAACATGGTCAACTCATTAGAAAGAATCGTTTGCCACTTTTAAAGTAGACACTGCTTTGTAGGCTACTACTTAACGCTGTAATCAACAAAACATTGTTATTGTTCTACGTCCGTGTAAGCAAGTCTAAAGACAGGATTTCCATGCAAATGATGAAATGAAATCTATCAATATATATATACGCCTTTACAATTCTCAAACTTGCTAAATATGCATTTTATGGCTTACTGATTCCAAATACATATACTTTTTCCTTGTATATTTTGATGTTTTGGCGTTTTTAAGGATAATTTAATCCTAATGCATGTTTTTGGCGTTTTAGGTTTAAATAAAGTATATTTTTAAGTTATATAAAGTATATTTTGAAGTTGTTATGCCCTTTTTTCTAGATTGGGTGCATATTTTGTATTAAATTGCATAGTATAGCAAGTTATAAGTATTGCCTCTTAAGACATTGGTTTTTTGATCTTACAATATTTGAGTCTACCACACAAAAGACCTATGTTTGCAAGTCACATTTAAGAATAAGAATGTACAACACGACTTAGTGTACAATAAGACGAACTTTGCAAGGTTGCCTAACGCCATAACTAAGTTCGAGGCTATGGGCCTATCATTGGTCGATTCACTAGGGATTATTGAAGAGTGGGATATCGGTATGGCAGCTAAAGATAAAGTGGACAAAGTTATCAATAGTAACTCTGATTATGGGTTTATCTACCATTTTTAAAAGTAATTTGCTGTGAAATTCTTGAAGACAAAGAATTTGGCTTAACTTTGTCTCAAATATCGTCACTTGTCACTTCTTGTGACGTAGAGAGATCATTTTCAGCGTACAAAAGATTTTGACAGATAAACGCATGAACTTGACTACCAAAATTTGGAAAGACTGTCAGTAGTGCATAGTGCATATTTATAGTGTTTTCCCCTTTATTGGGTATATTTGTTCATTTGACAGTGTATAAGTGCATGAATATTTTAAGATTTCATAGTGCATGGAAATCCTACCTTTAATCATTAGTAATGTTGATGGATTTTTAATCCTCGGCCAAAAAATGTTACAGAACTGAAATCACAATTCACTTTCTCCATAATCCCATATTTTTTATATAAATATTTATGCTATTAGGTCTATATTCCGTCTACGGTACCCCAATGGGTGTCAGCTCTCATTTTTATGTGTTCCAGTAGATAATGTTGTGTAAAATTACTGCAATCTAAAGTATATATTATCGTATGGAATGACTCCAATCAACTAAGCGGTAAACAAGGAAACAAAGAACCTGTAGTTAAGATAAACTTAACTTGTCACGTATGAGATTGCAAATATCCTGCCCTCCGAATTAACATGTCTTCATTTCCGAATTTATGAAAATAGTGTCACGTATTGATAGGCTACATGCCAGTTCCCAAATTGCTTCCAGTGAATTGAAGCATGTTAGATAAGGTTGTATTGCGACATACCGAATAGCAATAATAACCTTTAATTAAGTTATTGACCGCCATAGATAAACTTAATACGTTAGTAATTATGTTCCTTGAAAATTCACTAGTGGCATGTCAAGAGTTGATAGAAAGATACCGCCCAGCACGTCTCGAGTAGATAAATATTTTTGTTATAAACTATCGGTACCTGAATTAAAATAAGGTACAAAGATTAAATTCACAGTGATTATTAGCTAGGCCTATGTTATTGTATAACAGGCCTGGTAGAATAAATGGGATACTCCGTGGCGCAGTTGGTTAAGGCACAGCGTCACAAACCGATTGATCGCAGGGTTGCTCCCAGATGATGTCGTTGGTATTTTTACACTGTCCTAATCGTTCTGTTGGCACATGCCCCTGGGATCGACTCAGCCTCTAAGAGTACCAATGTAAAAAACTAGTGATAATTATTTTTATATCACAATAGCTTTTAATAGGTTTCTTCTTGGTTTAAATGCGAAAATAATTTTAATTGACAGATTTCATTTAATTTCTTATCATTTTATAAATAAAATATGAATTAGAATAAATATAGTCTATGTTGAAAAATGCACAATGCATATTTTTCTATGTAGAATCTAGCAATGCTATTGTTTATTGAAAATATAAACTTTTCTTTACTCTGTGGAAACTAAAAGGTAAATTTATGCTTATTTGTGAAAAAAAATATATATACAGTATATATACACTCACAGTACCTTTTTTCCTCAAGAAAAAACTTTACTGGTACTCTATCGTCGGCGCGTGGGAAAAAAAGAAGAAGAAAAAAGACATCCGCTTACATGAAACTTGGTTGTCTATATTAACTACATCCAGGAATACTAATTCACTCAAAAATACTTTAAATAAATAATGCTATTAAAAATCCAGCAATTAAATTCTCGTACCTAGAACTTCATGTTAAAATTATTGTAGTATGCGTACGAGATTCTCATTACGGTAATGCGCCTTCCATTAACGATAGGGTAATTTTCCCCTTCCATTTTCTTTTACATCTCAGCTGATCGCAGTAAAAGATGGCTGCATAACTGCATGGACCATAATGTTCAATATTTGGTTTGACTATTAGGCAAGTCAAGTAGTGTACAGAAGTGCATGGAAACTTTAAAAACATGAATGAATTTTAGCCGTGGTGACGTCAAAACAAAAACAAACCACTTAAGAATCGAAATGTCACAGCAATATCCAACAGAGAATACAAGCGTTTTATGTAACTAACCTATAGGCTAGGGATTTTAGCTTCGGGTGGTACGCATACCACGGTTTGAAAACTCTTGTACGTACAAAAACAGTCGATACATATTATTTTTCACGTGTTTTCGCAGGCTTGAATTACGTGCCGTGTCGTATGTCTCTGCTAGATGCAACATACTCGCACTGCATGCAAAGTGTTCAGATAAGATATTAAGGTGTTTGAGTAACCTTCAGGAAGAAGTCCACGTGTGCATTTTTATGAACAGTTAATTCACCTGCACAAGGAATTGCACTCGATCTTTCCCATCATTTTATTGATCTTTCCCCTTGAAGTTAAAGTGTACGTTCGTAAATAATTTGGAAGGTCAGACCACAAGGTCAGAGCAGAATGTTTTCCACCTAGAGGACATCGGATTGAACCCCGGAACATATGTAGCAGGTTATTTTTCCATTGTTTGAATCTATTCCAAAATAGTCATTCAAACTCCCCGGCCCATGGTCACGAGAGTAGGTAGGACTTTTTCTGCATTGATGACACTAGATGGAATCCTGGATTCTCTACGGCAGATTGTGGAATTGCTGAATGGGGTCAGGGTGTTCCAATTGTTAATAAAGTTTGATTTTTCTAATATGGTGGTAGTTGGACCTACACTCAGTATAGGCATGGTATGCTATCGGTGTTCCCTTCACCCTTTACTATGAGAAATCATTCTTTCACTAGGTCTGCCGCCAATCTATTCTGGGGTTCTATCGCTTACCTGTCTCTTATAATTTCCAAGGAGGGGAGTGTGGAATTTATGGTGGACAAAATGGAGTAGGGGCAGGTTTTCTCAGGGTGCTTCTGTTTCCCCTGCCATAACATCATTCCACCAGAGCTCCATAGCTCTATAGCTCTGCTCCATGACAATAAAATAGTATTATTATTATTATTATTATTATTATTATTATTATTATTATTATTATTATTATTATTATTATTATTATGACCATAGGTTGCAATAAAGGATTAATTTTTATTGTGTTCGTCTTCCGACATTGTAACCACTCATCTTCTAAGCTATTTAAAAGCTAACAAACTGTACTGTCTAATAATTGTTGAACAGTTTTCCGGGCTTGTAAGCCGGGATCCATTGGCCTTGAAAACCTGTTCAACAATTCGCACGCCAGGCATGGAGGCCTAAACTGTTATAAACTGTAAAATAATCTTGCCTATTTCTATGTAGGCTTTTGTCCGAAGTTATATTTAGATTCTACTTTATTATCTCAATCCTTTTCCTCTACATTGCCATCTGAATAGTTTGAAAAATCTTCTACGAGTTGGTTCATGGGGATTGTGGGTTGCGGTCCCGATATCGGATAGGCCTACACTGAGTGCGAAATTTCGGTGTTGCTCTTTTTGCCGGAAAAGAATTTATCTTCAGAGTAGGTAACTTTAATGAATAAAAATTCTGTGGAACGTGTGAAACAATTAGTTTTGGTGGCTAGTCTTTTCATAACCTCCCAGAATGCCTTTTATTATTATTATTATTATTATTATTATTATTATTATTATTATTATTATTATTATTAACCGTGCTACTCTTTTTCAGTGATGTAGCCTAAAAGGTTACATGCAACAACATGCAATGAATTTAACTGCTGATCATTCAATTAGTTTCGCAGATTTGTCATGTTAAAAGGACACCGCATTCTGACGAAGAGAGTCACTGAGCAAAATGAGTTGTTGTTTCAAGCCCATTCTGTTCCTTTTTCTCATTCCTCTTCTACCGCATGTGACTTGCCGCTCCTTCTTAAAAAATACGTTGAAAAAATTTTGGACTTTACAAATTCTTTGGTTGTACAGCTCCTGGGAGTGGCCTGCAAGAATAGCAAAAGCTACAATTTTTCGCTCAAACGCACACACACACAAACTAAGTTATGTAATATTAAGTTTACCATCCCAGGCTCCTTGTTTATTTTCTGATTATGCTTGCTTTTTGGAAATCTACCCTACAATTACTGAATGGAATATTACTTTCATAACTATATTTGCTATAGGCCTATATCATGTTCCGGGTTAATATTCTTATCGTGTAAGTTTCCTGACATGCTATAAAAACATTTTATGATAAATATACACATTTTCGTTTCTACGAATATACTCCTTCTTGCACCATATAATTTACTGTGACATGCTGAATGTCATGCGGACCATTGGCTTGGAAGCTCATGATAATAAAGAAGTGCTGGAATATATCACAATAAAAACACATTCGCATGACTCTCTCTAAACTTAGCTCTAATCTTATGATTTTCTCGCTTGATATGCACGTGCAAAATTTTGAATGAGACGGCTAGCCTTTGAGCAGTATCTAAGAAAAATATACATTTTCAAACGGAAATGTAGGTCTTAAAACTACCCAGAAAAAGGGTAGATTGATTCCTATAGCATATACTTTGAAGAGCCTTAGGTTGCATGAAGACGAAATTTCAACGAAATGTGAAGTAATTTTCTGTACAACATTTTCACTGATGAAATTTATTTATTAAACTTCCCCAGCTTATGAAGTTGTCTTATAACAAAAAATAATACATGTGATACTAAATAATATTTACATGATTTTTAATCTATTAATACAAGATTTTTTAAAGAATGAAAAATGAGTAAGGAAAGCATTAAAATACATAAACAAACAAACAAAAATCGTATACTGCACATGCTAAGGGGTAAAATACAAATGTTGTATCAGTATATGTATGGATGATTTTAACGATTCTTTATGATGTTAAAGAAAATTTGAAATTTGCGACAGAAGGGGGAAAAAAGCTGGTGATTGTTCCTCTGGCGCCGATGAATATGCCAATAACTTCGATATAATTGAGGTGGTAAGCCTCCTTGTAGTAGCTGACAGTTGGCTCCTAGATAGATTTATTTTCAATATCTACAGTTTCCGCTTGTGTTGTATAGGCTATGTGTAATGAGATAAATCAAGTTAAATTAATGATAAACGCAAAACCACGTCCCTAACAATTTATATAAAAAAGACTGTTATACACCTATAAACATGAACCGGTGATATCACTATAACCATGCTGAGCTTTATTGCACTATCCGGACAAACAAACCGCAGGTGCAAGGTTTATCACGCAGTAGGCCTACTGCAGTTTATGAGGACTAGTTTAGTGTTTTATTTACGTATTCATATATGTAAACACTTTACTTATCCCCTTGAGTATATGTTACGTATGAATAATTTTCACAACTTTTCCATAAACTGAACACATGTAACAGGTTACTGACATGCCAGCTGATATTAACAAGGTCGAATTTTTATTGCTATACCTTTCCCCATGCAGGGTTTCAAAACGAATGGTCCACATATTTTTGAACCTGTAATAGCAAATTATGTGGTTTTAAAAATCTCATGTGAGGCACTTACTGTACATGACCTTCCCCACCATATGCAAAGGTCTTGCGATTTTCTCGCTTTCAATGCATTACTAATTGTAGGTGTTACCTTGTTAAAAACATTTGACCACCTGTGTAATCTTGTGGTTAGCTTCGCTGACTACAGATCGATCCTTGGTACCTCGGAATTTTCTGAGGTAGGGAGATCTGGAACGGGGTGCACTCAGCCTCGTGATTCAAACTGAGGAGCTACTTGATAGAGAAGTAGCGGCACCACCATTAACGGCCGTGGGTGTCGGCATGCTGACCACATGCCCCCACTTCTGCCATCTAACTATGGTAGATGACGCAGCGGTCAGGTGGTAGGCCTTGTCCCTTCAGGGATGTAGTGCCACGGAGTTTAGTTTAGTAATATTAAATATTTAATATTACTAAACTAAACTAAATTTTATTATTTACATAAGCTCGTAATTGGGTACTGATATCGGGAAGAATGTAGGAAATAAACAATTTTTAAAAACTGAATTGAATTTGTTCCAGCATACAAAATAGAAACGTTTGAGAAACCATAGAAATGAGAAGTTACGGAGCAGACTGAGTATTCTGAATGTGCCGCAAATAATTATGTTGCATTGCAGGTTGATCCTGTGGTTCTTCCTCCTTGGCTGCATTTATGTGGTTTGGAGCGAAAATTGCCTCTCATTAGCAACATGGCCGACTCATTTATTCACCAAGGAATAGGTGCAGGAAATTATGAAAATATTCCTTAAAAAGGAACTAATCTTAAGATTTCATTTAAATTCGTTTAAAATCTAGCATTGGTTTATTTTTCGCGTTATTGTAGGAATTCGCGTTATTTTGCGATTCAAAAGTGCTGTTTTTTTATTATGGGCGGCGGTAAAGAAAGGCTTGCAAATATTTGTCGAAATGAGAACAATTCGGGTTATTGCGACTCTCGAATTTCACTGATCTCTCTATCTATTAAGCCTACACATACGAATTCTTGAAATGTATGCTATTGGCCATGACCGCAGATGGGGAAATCCAGATTCACTCTCCTGTACTTCTCATCAGATTCCCAATTATGAGAAATATCCACACAGAATTTCGTGAAACAATTCCAACATCAGGAAACAATAAAGAAGACGTTTGCCTCTGTTGGGTCTAAAACCCGTTAAAGGTTTCTGCGAATCTGACAGGCCGATACATATGATAAAGCGCGCGTGCAGCGATTGCGGGCCCCTAATTACAGACCATGGCTTTCCAGTGAACCTGAGTCAGTGGCGGAATTCACGTGTGGGTACCGTACAGTATTAAAAATTCAGATAGACCCACTGAACCACTTAATTATACTGAAGCTAGTTTCGTAGAACAGAATTTTCCCACTTACAGTACATGAAAGTTCTAGCGTGAGGCATATGATTCACGTAATAGCCGTGTAGGATATTATCATTGGTCAGCAGAAATTATGTTTAGCTCAGATATCAGTCAATGGATTGCGATGTCGTGGTGCAATATCATTAAACTGCTTTCTCAGTTTTTATGATCCATCCCCAGTTCACGGTTCGATTCCACACCAGGTTGATAGCATTTTTGTGCGCATGTGTCAGTAGATTTCCTGGTATATTTTAGGGCAACCCTTTTTGTACACCGTGCCCATTGCTCCCTTTACCCCCCTTTTTTTTTGTATTTTACTGCAGCAATTTAATAATTTTCTAATCTGCATTTGGTCTTTTATAGCCTTTGATATGTGAGTTTCATTGCTTTTTAATTTTATTACTATCTTCGTTTCAATTCAGTATTGTATCTAAGATCTTAGTTTTAAGTAACTTTCAATTAAATTCTCATCAGCTTGCAGTGAACATGGGAATAGTGAATCTGTCTTTCAGTAAACTTGGGACTGAAGGTACAGCTGCAGCACTGAAAAGTAATTACTAAATATTCTATTTTACTTTTTAATTTCATTGGAGTTAAGTCAGTAGCCTGCTATAGTGAAAGTAAATTTGTGACATATCGAGTTTAGTAGCATCTTTTTGTTCCCTATTTTGCCTTATTTTTAGCACCTTTTCGTTTCCTATTTCCTTATGGAAATTGTACCTAAAAATCTTAACCCTGATTATGAACATCCATTCTTAGGTTAATTTATTTGTGTCTTTATAATTTAATTGACAAAACCTTGTGTGGGAAATGCAAGTTATATCGATAACTTCCCGATATTTCCGAACGCTTCCCAGTATACTGATGTTCAGTCAGCTTCCTGATATCAAAAGTGACTACCTGTGGCAATATCTACTATCAAATTTTATTTTTTTTATTTTGAAAACAAACTAAGTAAACATTATAAAATAGCAGTTTTCAAAATTGAATCGTTCTCGCCCACCTCAGAATTCTGTTCGCCAATGGCGATCTGGCGACCGCAAATTTCGCGCCCTGCTAAGAATAAGCTACCGCTGCCTCGCGAAGAATGATCAAAGAGCATAAACATTTCCAAATTATGAATTGAGGATAGGCGTTCTACTTACTGTGAAACCTGGAGGAGTAATATTTACGGTATTCAGAATTCAGTCGAATTCAATTGGGAAACATGTCAGAAAATTTGCATCCTTCAATTCTCGTTCACTATCCAGCCAGTCATACATAAAGTACCGGTAATCATTTCAGTTGAATTATTCTTAGTGTATGATATACAACTTTTTTGTGAAATGCGTAACTTAGGCTAGGTAATAAACTGAATTATAGCTTACTTAATTGTTTACTGTTTTCTTTATGCTTGCTCAAACATTGAAGCAACATTCGTCGTGATTGATTTATCTATTTACTACTAAGCACTTTAACTTGGGTGTTTAAAACACCTATTGCGATGTATTTCTTTGTTTACATAATATAATCTTACACGTGTATCTGTCTATAAATGCGTTTTCTTTTAAATAAAACGTATGAAGCTCTAAGCACAGTAGGTCAAAAGTAGCATGGTACTTATTAAGTAGGCTATATGTGAAAGAAATACCGTAATAATAGTTTGTGGTTGCTAGTTTAACGCTGGAAAACGATTTCATTAACTCCTTGTAGATGGACTATGATAAATCTTAGTGTCCTCAAAACTAAGCTTATTGTTTGAGGGCTCAGCCTATTGTATTATATATTTGGCGGTTATAAATTATAACTAGGGCCTGGATTCTCTGGTTTTAAACTATTTTGTTCCTTCCTAGCCAACTGTGATATTTTAAGATAATTCGCCTTATTATTTATTGTCATGGCAGTCACATACTCCAATCTTACAAAACATAAAAATAGCTAAATAAGACGTTAAAACTAAAAATGGCTGAAACGTTTTTAAGTAAAAATATGATAAATCACTTAACAAAGTAATAATAGGCTATATAATAACCTACTTATTACTGTTATACTAAAAATTCGATTTAAAATATTTGCCTACATTTTTATCTTGCTCATTATTGTCACTACATTAGTAGGCCAATTGTAATTTGTAATTTTTTCGTTTTAAAATTAATTGTGTTAAAAAAACTATAAACTGTTGAAAACTAAGCAAAAGGTGTTCTTTCAGAGCAATGGAAATTTTAAGTAAAAATAAAATATGAACACATTTATTAATATATTTGTTTCAATGTGTTTATTGTACCGTACTTATTAAAGTAAAACTAAGAATAAAATAATTTTTTTTCTTCAGAAAATGGTAAAAAACAAAAGTAAAACTATTCTTATATATTTTTAAAACAAATGCATGGTTTATGAAAACCTAAAAATCCTAGTTATCAGGGTTAGGGAATCGGGGTTATGGACAGATATTAGAAACAATTATTAATGATTATCTGCATTAAAAAATCACTTTCTTTCCTTTTCTCTACTCACTCACCCATTCACTTGTGCACTTTAAATAATTAAGGAATCGCGCACAATGTGCATTATCTTAACCTAAGACTTAACCTACCCAGTCCTGAACCCGGGAAAAGGATTTTTCATTACTGAAAAATCCCCGACCCGGCCGGGAATCGAACCCGGGCCGCCGGAGTGGAAGGCAGGCGTGCTACCGACTCACCCACGGCGACGGACAACGAAATTAGATTTGTATAAAGGTAAAATAAATAGGATGGCAATTGATATAATTAAAGCAATTACTCCCCCTAGTTTATTTGGAATGGATCGTACTTGTGCACTTTAACGATAGTGTATAGTATGACCTTGAATTTATAACCTGATCTTCAGAAACTTCTGTTTATCCATCTTCAGTTCAGAAAGCAGTGTGCTATTGACTATTCCCGTTATACGGTTTCATTATCATTATATCTCTTCCTCCTGGGGTATTCCAAAAATGTTGAATAATATTCACACGGGGGAAGGGAAGGATAAGCTTGAAAACCGCTGTCTGGGATCTACCTGACTAACCCATCATGATGAAATTGTCTTCACGTATTTCTCCGTATAGGTAAATGTTCTTTCGAAGGCCTTAGCCTATAGCCAGTGATGGGAAAGGTACATAAATAAAGTAATTGGGCTGAACTAGAATTACCTGAAACACATTTTATTTAACTACGATTACAAATTACTTTTTCAAAAAGTAACCAATAAAATTAGAATTAAAATTACAATTACGTGACAAAATGGCATACCTAAAAATTCCTTGTTCTTTTGTTTGTTTTAGGTCCAAGGCCATAAACTATTGAGCCATTCAGTGGTAAAACTGCTTAGGTAATAAAAATCTATACTTTAACCTTCCCATCTTAAGTGCCAAGCTGTTGATTGCTCTTCAGCAGAATTTGTAATAAAATTTTAATATTTAATAGAATCTAAAGTAAAATCTACTAAATTCAGGACATAATTAAAATGAGAAAGTAGGATACATTCTCGCGTTGAGAGAATTACTGGAGTTTTTAGACGTATGCTCTGCGGGTAATACTGGTATAAAATGGAGTCATCTCCATTAATCTCAATTGATATAAAATGATGAGAAATAGATTGATAGTAATTAAATACGGCAGATAATAACTTTTGAACTAACCAAGCAATATTATTATAAATTACATGATAAAAAGCAGGAAAAATTAACAAATAATATTACATAAATATGAAATTAATATCATCAATACTTTAGCTGATATTAATTATTTTATATTAAAGAATAAACTCAATAGAAGTTAGCAGACAGAATACTCAGAAATACACAATGAAGCTGAAGTGAAATGTAAGGCAACTCAGTAGGGGGTAGGTGCCACTCTTTGTTAGAACTTTGCACTGCTATACAGTCAAAACGTAGCAGAAAGGAGAGCTTATAAGATGAATAGGCACTTCACTGGAAAATAAGCTGGGGAATATAAGTTGTATGGCGGATCCAGGAATTACACTGGGATTCGGACAATCGCTTTAGGCTAGTAACAGAAGACCAGCGCTACTAAGCTCAAAGCCACGTTAATCGTAACAACCAATAGAATTTAAGTTTAGGATAGAAAAAACTGAATTTAGCTATAACAGTGCATATGATTGGTTTTGTGTAACTATGGTAAAGAGGGGAAATTGAGAGGAGGCTAAGATCATGGCTGTTACGAAACGACACTTGTGTACGAAGGACTCGAGGAGGCAGGTCATATTCCTGCATTTCTCCTCGAAAATACACATAAGTCGTATTGACATTGAGGTCAATCCGACAGTATACATAAAATTAACTTCACTAATTTACCGAAGTGTAAAATCTATTCTACATTTATTCTTGCAGTAAGAGCTTATTATAGCTACTTACTAAAATAAATTCAGTGAGTGTGCCAAGTAAGTACTGTTGTGACATTGACGTCATAATCATTACAAGATTACGTGGATACCGCGTGTCACTACCAGGAAGTATTTACGTACGAGTGCGAAGGCCATTATTAGACTCCCTTCAATATCCCACCAATAAAATTAATAATTTTACGAAGTAACATTTATACATTTGAACTTTGATTGGAATACTCAATAAACTAACAGTGTTTGATAAATATTTAATTATTGAAAAACATTAACTATAGAACCTCCACACCCTGTTTATGCCCTCGAGAAATGATAGAGTAAATTGTAGCTGCCCGACTGAGCAACCCGAGGTTCCACCAGGCTGAAGAGGACAAAACTCGCAGTAAGTACAATATTGTGGAGGTGGACCACAACCCTGATTGCAGCATACTTGAAGGACTCCTACAACCACAGGGCTTTTAGTGTGAAGTACTGCATCATATCTATGGCGCCCAACGTGGGGCTTCGAAAAAAGGAGTGAACGGCGCTAAAAATAAACCATCGAACTTAAAAACACATAGATAATTATATATCTATGGACTAACCATTACGTGGGTCACGAGTATTATATCTATAGACTAACATACAACGTGGGTCTTAGAAAAAAGGAGTGAAGCCAAGGGACGACGACCGCCGACGACGACCATCACTATTAGGAGCTGGGCACCGAGCGTGAGAAGGAGGACGACGGGAATCAAGATTAGGAGCCGGGCAACGCGAGGAAGAAGAAAAGAAGAAAGAAGAACAGAAGAAGGAAGAAAAGAAGAGAGAAAAAGAAGGCAACACGATCGAACCATAAGGAAGGATGACAACCGGAACCAAAACGGATAAGTCAAAAGATTTTATATGAAAGTGTTAAAAGGGTATCTTGTATTGTGCATGAAATTTATGACTTGTTTGTTAAACAATAAGAGGGTATTGTGCATGAAAAATTTTGGGGGTAAACAGAAATGCTGTAAGAAAATACAAAAGGGTAAGGAATGTATAAATTACGGAGTGGAAAAATTGTAAACAGTGAAATGGAATCAAGTGAAAGTCAGTTAGGACAAGATTTATTAAGTCAAGGGGAATTGGAAAATTTTGAAAATAACGTAAATATGGAGGTAAACAATGATAATGAAGTAAGGGTGATTGAAGAAAATAACAGTCAGGAATTTGAAAATCAGTCAGAGGAGTCATCAACTCAAGAAAACAGGGAATATTCGGAAGGGATTATTGTGGATAAGCAGGTAGTTAAGGAAACTGAGGAAAATGTTAACGAAAATGAAGGACAATCGTCCTCAATTAAAGAAATGCTGATGCAGTTTATGGTAGAAAACCGGAATTCACAAAAAGAAAACCGGAATTCACAAAAGAAGTTAGAGAAAGATATTAAGCAGAGTAATGAGGAAAATAAGAAATCACTTAAGCAGATAGGGGGAGAAGTTAAGCAGATTAATGAAGGTAATCAGAAATTAGGGGAAGAGGTTAAGCAGATTAGGGAAGAAAATAAACAGATTTCTCAGGATAACAAAAAAATCGTAGAGAGATTAGATACAATTAGCGATGAAGTCAAAGAAATAAATGAGAGGTTAGAAGGAAAAATCAAAAGTGTAGTAGTGGACTTAGAACATTCTAAGAAAGAAATTCACAACAAAATTGCTGAAAATCAGAAGAAAGTTGAAGTAAAATTAGCTGAAAAAAATAAAGAATTGGAAAGTAAGTTAATCCATGCATTTTCTTCAGACTTAGATGAGATTAATACTAAATTTCATGGTAGGGTTAAAGAACTAGAGCAGAAACAGGAGACAAATAAAACAGCAACTGAAAACTTAAAGATTGAGGTCTTAGACAAAGTAAAACAGGTAGAAGGGTCTTTATCTGAGAAGGTTATAAATATAGAAAAACAGGTAAACACATTGAATGCAAAAATTAATAGCAGTGAGAATGAACCTCAAAGTGTACGTAGCAGTAGTGACGTCAGGAGGAACAGCCTTGCAACATTTAATGTAAATAATACTGCAGTATTAGCAGCAAATGAATTGCCATGTGAACCACAAGGTCCTCCTAGCGTCAACACTGAGTCAGATGATACGGGAAGCAATATCGAATTAGGGTCCCACAATGTAATGCAACTAGGTATCAGGAATCCTATCCACTTGTCACAAATTTTGGGGCATGATTGGACAGCACCTCGGTACAATGATGACAACTCATCTAACCCACATCATTTTATAAACGAAATGGATACCTACTTTAAAATAAAAGCGGTACCGGACGATTATAAAATGCTGATTGTTCAGAAAAGTTTGGTCGGAAAGTGCAGAGATTGGTGTAACTTCGTGTCGCAAAGGGGGATAGGATATCCTGAATTTAAAAGGTTATTTATGGAACGATACTGGAGCGCCAGTCGCCAGAGTAAGGCCCGAGCTGAGTTGTATTCAGGTAAATATAATGAAAGTTCGAATATGACAATGTCTGAATATTTCGTCAGAATAATGAAAGTTGCCAGGTCATTAGACTTACAATTAGCTGAAAAAGATGTGCTTCAATTAGCCTTAAAACACTATAAGCCCGAGATATATAATAATTTAGTTGTCGCTAGGCCTAAAACTTGCGCCGAAGCACTAACATTATTAACTGAGTTTGAAGAGGTACATAGCCACGAGAGAACTCGTGATGTAAATAACAGGTTTGACAGTAGAAATGGGAGTGGCAACACAGGCGAAAATAGAGGTAGCCAGGCGAGCAATAGTGGGGCCCAGAATAATTATACTGGTAGGCCTAACCCTGGGAATCAGAATAATCAAACGCAGAGAGGATATAATGGTAGGAATGGCAGTAATCAGAATTATCAATTTCAAGGTAATAGACAAGATAGGCCTAATCAAGAAAGTGGTTACAGAAACCAAAACAATAATATGGGTCAAACTCAGCGAAATGATTATAACAGGGGAAGAAACCCACCACAGAATACGAGGGTAAATCACATGGCATTCTCAGAAACAGATCGGAGGAATTCAGATAACAATCAGCAACGAGGGGAGGTGAGAGAAGGCCGCTATATCGGCTACAATTCTAACGGGAATGCGGTACAAGGCGATATGCGTGACAGAAATACTTCGCTTAACCCGGAAGCAAGTGAATATCACAATAACAATACAAGACAGTCAAATCAAACTGAAATAAATCAGGGAGATTTAAACTCCAGCGAGACGTACTAGAGAGTCGTAGTATGTCTGTTGTGGGGAACCAGTTCACCGATGGGAGGCTCAATGAAAAAAGTAATTCACAAGAAATCAAAACAGAAAAAAATAAGATTCTGAATCCGCCACAAATTGAAGCTAAAATAGGAAAATTAAAAGTTCAAGTAATGGTTGACAGTGGGGCAATGTTGAGTACATGCAGTTATAAATGTTACGAGGAATTAAAAATAAACAATGTAAAATTCCAAGAACTAAATGTCCCGCTATTATATTGCACGACAGCTGTAAGCCGAACTCGATATAAGATTGATAAACAAATTATGGTAAAACTGGAGATTGGAGATTGGTCCGCTGACATTTACACGTTAGTTATCAAAAATTTAACTCACCCATTTATTCTCGGTTGTGATAGTTTAATTGAATATGAAGGAATATTAGATTTTGGGGAAAACTCCTTAAAAATAAATAATCTAGGAAACATAATTGAAGTTCCATTGTTAACGAATGATCATAACGATTACGCAGAATGCTCTGAAAGTGAAAAGGCAATTCAAAATGAGGTTTTTATTATTGAAAATCTGAGTACAGATACAGGTTTTTATGATGATACTATCGTATCAAATCATGCTACTATTGATGTCGTAGGCGAGAAAAGCCCGGCAAATAATTTTATAGACTCAGCGGAAAATACGCGTTTCTATAGCGAGGAGATTAATGAGTTTAATGACACTTTTATTGAAGAAGTGTATGATATTGGAGGGGATTGCAAAATAAACATGATTAGAGCTGACTTAAATAATCGAAGTAATTATGAGGAACTAGGGAACGAAAATTGTGTTCAAAAAGATGAAATTCTAGAGATATTAAAACAGAAGGTAAACAGTATCACAACTATAAATGAAAACCAGAAAGATCAATTATTTGAGGTGTTGTTAAGGAATAAAGATGTGTTTGACGAGACCCTGGGATTATGTACCGTTGATGACCATAAGATCACCATGGATAACCCACCAGTTTTCAATCATAAGAATAGGCCTATGCTGCTGTCAATACGAGAAGAGGTAAATAGTGTACTCATAAAATTCATGAGCATGATAAGATACATAAGCATGGAAAAATATATGAACCAAGTTGGGAGAATATTAGCCGAAATTTCTGGATATTAAAGCTGTTTATATGAGTCGATCTGATAATGTTTCCGGAGGGAACTGGTTTCCACACAAAATATATTCTTAGATAATAATTAATTAATTCACATAGCAGATTTTAACACACGTAGAAGAGTTAAGTATGGTACTTAGAACTTGTCTTTTATCAGAACTTATAATGAGAAATAGATAAACAGGCAAAAACATTGTGGGTAGAAATGACATATTGCTTTCCGTGCTGAGTTCAAGAAAAAGTGGTATAAGGATTTGAATATAGTATGAATGTGACAAGAGTGGCATTGATATTATAATTCCGTGTGAGAAAATCTGTTGTGTTATCTAATTTTAAGAAGGACACTAGCAGAAACCCATAGCCGCTGTGATTTATTATTTTTATCAAGGGTATCAAGTTAAAATGTGTGTTATCTAGTTTTAAAAAAGGACTCAATGCAAACAAATCCGCAGAGCTATATCTAGTTAGTAAGAGGGTAATATTATTTTGTTTATATTTGATGGTTAGGTAATACAGTCCGATGTGCAAAGTATGCTTGCATGGAATGTTATTATTAGAACTTAACATAACCGTAACACAGTGAGGTTCATTCACACAAGGTATCCAGTGAAGAAAGGACGGAGATAGAGAGAGTCGGTCAAGGCCACTACTCTGATGTTAGGAAGGATTTAAAAGGACAAGCTAGTGGTCATAGTACTGTAAGGAGCATTAATCTGTTTCTCTAGAAAAATGACAATTTTTCAAATCCTCACTTATTCCAGAGAAAAAGATTGGGCATATGGTATAAAATGGAGTCATCTCCATTAATCTCAATTGATATAAAATGATGAGAAATAGATTGATAGTAATTAAATACGGCAGATAATAACTTTTGAACTAACCAAGCAATATTATTATAAATTACATGATAAAAAGCAGGAAAAATTAACAAATAATATTACATAAATATGAAATTAATATCATCAATACTTTAGCTGATATTAATTATTTTATATTAAAGAATAAACTCAATAGAAGTTAGCAGACAGAATACTCAGAAATACACAATGAAGCTGAAGTGAAATGTAAGGCAACTCAGTAGGGGGTAGGTGCCACTCTTTGTTAGAACTTTGCACTGCTATACAGTCAAAACGTAGCAGAAAGGAGAGCTTATAAGATGAATAGGCACTTCACTGGAAAATAAGCTGGGGAATATAAGTTGTATGGCGGATCCAGGAATTACACTGGGATTCGGACAATCGCTTTAGGCTAGTAACAGAAGACCAGCGCTACTAAGCTCAAAGCCACGTTAATCGTAACAACCAATAGAATTTAAGTTTAGGATAGAAAAAACTGAATTTAGCTATAACAGTGCATATGATTGGTTTTGTGTAACTATGGTAAAGAGGGGAAATTGAGAGGAGGCTAAGATCATGGCTGTTACGAAACGACACTTGTGTACGAAGGACTCGAGGAGGCAGGTCATATTCCTGCATTTCTCCTCGAAAATACACATAAGTCGTATTGACATTGAGGTCAATCCGACAGTATACATAAAATTAACTTCACTAATTTACCGAAGTGTAAAATCTATTCTACATTTATTCTTGCAGTAAGAGCTTATTATAGCTACTTACTAAAATAAATTCAGTGAGTGTGCCAAGTAAGTACTGTTGTGACATTGACGTCATCATCATTACAAGATTACGTGGATACCGCGTGTCACTACCAGGAAGTATTTACGTACGAGTGCGAAGGCCATTATTAGACTCCCTTCAATATCCCACCAATAAAATTAATAATTTTACGAAGTAACATTTATACATTTGAACTTTGATTGGAATACTCAATAAACTAACAGTGTTTGATAAATATTTAATTATTGAAAAACATTAACTATAGAACCTCCACACCCTGTTTATGCCCTCGAGAAATGATAGAGTAAATTGTAGCTGCCCGACTGAGCAACCCGAGGTTCCACCAGGCTGAAGAGGACAAAACTCGCAGTAAGTACAATATTGTGGAGGTGGACCACAACCCTGATTGCAGCATACTTGAAGGACTCCTACAACCACAGGGCTTTTAGTGTGAAGTACTGCATCAATACTGAATGTATAAATTTCAACAAAGTTATTCATAAATAACGGTTGAAGATTCATATTACTGGATATATTAATTGTGGGAGCCATGTTCTCGAGACGAATTTAAAACTGGGGAAGAAAAGTATAGGCTAGGCCTACCAGTTGCTTATAAGAACTAGAGGTGGATTTACCTATATTTTTGCATTTAAATCAATGTTTTTGTTTTTTAATCTTTTTGAGAAGATCCTGATTATGGCGCAGGGAACTTAGTAAAACGTATGCATTTATTATATTGCGGAATGATTGGCTACAATTATTTTAAGAAATCAGTGCATATATATTAATATGGAAGAATTAATACAACCCATTTTTAACAAACGAAGACACCTAAGATGAAAACAAATAGTTAAGCAAAAAAGGCACAACTTTTTGTCCTTATAGAAAAGTTTACATTTATTTCATCGTTAATTGTAACAAGAAAAGCGAGAATTGGTTATGATAATTATGATGGTGACTGGTGACACTTGACCCAACCTGTACTTATAATTAATTATAATTCTTAAGAAATTAGAAATCTTACATCTTAGACAAGGGAGTGAATAAAATGTAAGCATAATCTTTATAGACATTTTCTAGAAAGTCGCGAAAACCGGTAATTTGTTCAACAATAGTAAGAATAAATTAAGGCCGTCGCCACGCTTTGTGTAACATTCCTGGAATATCCAAACTCCATTATAAAATTTCATTTTGATACTGTTTTTCGTTTTCGGATCATACTGTTTACAAAAAGACACATGTAGGCCATAAAAACTTTTTTTTTTAAATTAGGAGCCTATTTTGAACGCGACATCGAATTTCAGGGTCGAATACAGTAGGCCTACTACCTAATGTAAGCTACTGATAGAGAAAGTATAAATTATGGTAACCCCAGTGACACATACACAGGCAGGCACACACACATAATTTGAGATGATTCACTTGGGGGAAAAAAACGGAAGTTGTGCTGGACCAGGCCCCATGATGCGCATGGTCACTCATGCGCACGCGTCGTAGTAGTATGTGTATAGTAATTTGTGTTCCTGACTCATACAATGCACCTGTTTTTCACTCCGATTTAATTGTACTCTTCTACGTGACCTTTTCTATCTCAGTATTACATAAAAAAATATAATGACGTTGGCATTTGCATCAGTATAATGGAGGGGGGTATGTTGACTTAGCCTATGTGATATTTTTTAGTGGCGATGGCACGTTGCTACTGTCACGCAAAGTAATGAATATCTGAAGAAATTTTCGAGGACATTGCTATAAACGTTTTAGCAGTCTACTGTCTTCTATTTTTACTTTGAAGGCATAGAAATACGAAAAATGTGCAATTTATGCATAAAATTAGTTTAAACAACAATCGTGTTTATATTATTATTATCATCATCACTATTATTATCTTTATAGTATTATATAACACTATTTATAATGCATCACTATACATAAAGTTGTACATTATTTTCGTTTCTCCTATTGCTCACATGCAGCTTACAATTTATTCCCAATCGCTGTATTCAGTGGTTAATTGCTTTTGATCAAAGATTCTAACAGGTGTGAAGATGTTTCAGTGTTCAGTCCTTAGCAATTTACAAAAAAGAATACACGTAGGTGAGATAAAATGAAAGTGATAAAAAGTCTGACGATAGACATTTGCAATTGGTTGAAATTCCACTATTCTTATACTGGATTGGTAACTGATTCATGAGTAGAGCCTTGGTGTATAAGAAAAATAAAGCACTAAAATAACCAAGCAAGTAGACACAAAAAATAGAAGAAATAAGAACCAAATTAAGCAGAAAAAAACACGAAAATGAATAATAAATGATTATTTTTGTAGATATCTTACTTTCGGCTCAAAATCATAAAATAAACAAGCAAAATCGTTTTTCTCTTAGAATAAGAAAACAAACACTGTGAAATAGGCCTAAAGATAAAATTGCTTGTCAGGGAGTGTCTTACGAAATATAACATTTCTGCTTAAAATAAACATGTATTTTGCTTAGAAATCCGAGCTGTATTCATGGGCCGTATAGTTAACACATCACACCCTTATTGATGACTTAATATATATACCTGAAAAATTACATTCAATGCCATTCAGATAAGGTTGCTACGTAGATTGTTTCTAGAATTCTAAATGAGTGTGGCACATTAGTAAGTTAACAGTATTCAGGATAATTTGCTATAATGATAGGATGGTAGCTGTCACACCAGACAGGTATTACTGGGAATTGGTATGGTAATGACAGGCTACCAGGAATCGTACAATATGAGTGCAACTTCCTCTTTATAGTCCCTGTACGTATAGACATTCTGCACAATTTCCATGCATTATGTCGCCTTATCATTATACATTAATTTTAGGGACATAACCAGAAATCACTTAAATTAATTCCATATCTTTTGTTCAAGCAACTATAAATTATATGGACTTCAGTTTTGAGTAGCCTATACCAGGGCACCCCCCCCCCAACAAAAAAACTTCAAGACACACCCCCCAAACTTCATTGCTCACCCCCAAACTTCATTGCTCACCCCCAAACTTCATTGCTCACCCCCCTAATCTGATTGGCTGTCGACAAGGGCGCCCATATGATATTTTCTAGGGGGGGGGGCAATTTTTTAAATTAATTATTTTTTGTCGCTTTATCTTCTTGGGCCACTTCGTAACATTATATTAATAATATAATAATTGCAACAATGACGTAGCCAGAAAATGATTGCGGGGAGGGTCGGAAGTGCCGGGGGGTTTGAAATACCCCCAAAAAAGGGTGGGGTACATCTCCAGAAAATTTTTAAATATTGAACTAATGGAAATCACAATTTACGCTATTTTAGCACAGAAAAACTAGTTAGAAAATTTGTTTATCAGACTCTAAGACATGCCAATGTAAATAAGAAATCATTAGGCCTACCTAAGTGGGGGTCCACCCCCGGAAAAGAAAATTTTTAAATACTGAACTATTGAAAATCACATTTTACTTTATTTTAGCACTGAAAAACTAGTTAGGAAATTTGTTTACCATACTCTAAGACATGCCAATGTAAATAAGAAACCATTACCCAAGTGGGGGTCCACCCCCGAAAATTTTGAAAAATTACACTAATGAAAATCACATTTTACGCTATTTTAGCACTAAAAAACTAGCTAGAAAATTTGTTTACCATACTCTAAGACATGTCAATGTAAACAAGAAAATGTTACGTAAGTCGGGTGTCCTCGGGAAATTTTTAAATATTGAACTAATGAAAATCACATTTTACGCTATTTTAACACTGAAAAACTAGTTAGCAAATTTGTTTACTAAACTCTAAGACATGGCAACTTAAACAAGGAATTGTTACCTAAGTTATAATACTTATTACCAGGGCCCGGATTCTAATGACATGTCATATTTTTATTGATGCTGCCTAGACATTGCCAACTTGTCATAAATCCTAATCATGGCCCCTAGATTATAGAAATGCATTTTTATTAGGTCATTTTTTGTCTTTTTATGTAATTTTATATTTTTAGAACATTTATTTCAATTTTAGATCATTATTTTGTCATTTTCGTGTCATTTGCTTCCTTTTTTAGTCATTGTCATGTATTTACATTGAGTGTATTAACTTTTTTCGTCGCTAGCGGTGCTGTCTTTGAAGTGTTGTTTGTTTAATGGAAGAAGGAAAAATTCGGCGTTAAGTATTGTCATGTCTCAGTCGGAAATGAGAATCAAAGAAACGCCAAAATTTTGTATTATATTACTATTGTTATTAGATTGACTTGGCACCAGAGTCTTCCACCTGCTTGGATTTGAGAGTGCAAATTATTGTTTACCCTCCATTAAACAACAATATAATCCGGCAGACCACAAAAGGAAATGCCGAATTTTGACTCGCCAGTGCCTCAGTGTCAGTATAAATTTCTTTGAGAAAAGAACATTCACAACATTACATTTATTTGGACACGTGAAGTCAGAATGAAAAATTAAATGCCCCAGCCGGGATTTGAACCAGGATCTTTGGCTCTCCGTGCCGATGCTCTAACCAACTGAGCTACCATGGCAACGTGCCGGTACAACATTAAATTCTCCAACTGACTCACAATCCCAGAATACCACCAGGCGTTCTCAATATGAGATACGAACCCAGTGGCGACTTACAAGCTGTAAGTGCTTAAGGACCTGGGCGTTATAGTAAACCACTAGTAGGTCACAGTGGAATGATAATTCTTTCACACTGGCCGTGTGTAGGCTAAGATGGACACGTGAAGTCAGAATGAAAAATTCAATGCCATAGCCGGGATTTGAACCAGGATCTTCGGCTCTCCGTGCCGATGCTCTAACCAACTGAGCTACCATGGCAACGTGCCGGTACAACATTACCGGCATGTTGGCACGTTGCCATGGTAGCTCAGTTGGTTAGAGCATCGGCACGGAGAGCCGAAGATCCTGGTTCAAATCCCGGCTATGGCATTGAATTTTTCATTCTGACTTCACGTGTCCATCTTAGCCTACACACGGCCAGTGTGAAAGAATTATCATTCCACTGTGACCTACTAGTGGTTTACTATAACGCCCAGGTCCTTAAGCACTTACAGCTTGTAAGTCGCCACTGGGTTCGTATCTCATATTGAGAACGCCTGGTGGTATTCTGGGATTGTGAGTACAACATTACCGGCATGTTGGCACGTTGCCATGGTAGCTCAGTTGGTTAAAGCATCGGCACGGAGAGCCGAAGATCCTGGTTCAAATCCCGGCTATGGCATTGAATTTTTCATTCTGACTTCACGTGTCCATCTTAGCCTACACACGGCCAGTGTGAAAGAATTATCATTCCACTGTGACCTACTAGTGGTTTACTATAACGCCCAGGTCCTTAAGCACTTACAGCTTGTAAGTCGCCACTGGGTTCGTATCTCATATTGAGAACGCCTGGTGGTATTCTGGGATTGTGAGTCAGTTGGAGAATTTAATGTTGTACCGGCACGTTGTCATGGTAGCTCAGTTGGTTAGAGCATCGGCACGGAGAGCCGAAGATCCTGGTTCAAATCCCGGCTATGGCATTGAATTTTTCATTCTGACTTCACGTGTCCATCTTAGCCTACACACGGCCAGTGTGAAAGAATTATCATTCCATTACATTTATTTACTGTTTTTACAATTACAGTATGTACAAACTAGTCTTTAACTTTGTGCGTACAATAATAATTTTGTATAAATAAAATATCAGTTTTTAGGTCATTTTTTATAATTATTAAGTCATTTTCTTTAAAATTTAGGGTCATTTTATAGGTCATTTTGCAAACGATTTTAGGTCATCAGAATCCGGGCCCTGCTTATTACTATAAAAAGAAAAGTTGAATAACACATGGAACAGTGGACATAATAGGCCTACTCATTATGTTATGAAAAGAAAATAACTGTTATATCATATTTGACACACCAACAAATCTTGTTTAATTAAATAAATATTTTTTTTAAATACAAATATAGAATTTTAGGTTTTGACTTTTGGGGGTCCAATCCCCCTGGACTCCCCTTTCCTAATCCACTGTGGATTCTGCTTCCATGTTGTCTTCTTGGTAAAACTTCTGCAAACTTTTTATGTCTCAACTGACTTTCAAATAATTGTCTTAAAAGAAAAACACCTTACTATAATAATTATTAATATACATTTTTTTTCCTTTCCCCGACAGTTAGAGCGCGTATGGGCGCCCATGGCTGTCGAAATTAGTCATCTTTATCTTGAAGATTCTGCTTGGGATTTACATCAATATACGGTTTCCTTTTATTTTCGCCACTGCTTTTACTTTCAGTAATCTTGTATTTTATATCTAAATTATGTTTCAGTTTATACGGATGTTTCTTTCTGCAGTGATCTTGCCATTTGTCATGCCTAATAATGGCATTGCACAAAAATTCTAAACACTTATATTTAAATTGCTGTTGTCATTTCGGCATTTTCGAGATGCCGAGGTGGACTGAAACCGGTAGCCGTAATCTCAAGTTTCAAATTAAGAATGCAGCATTGGTTATAGACAGATTTTTCCACACCTTCCCTCTTGTTCTTTATAAGGTGGCACGTGCAGTAAAATCACTTCCGAGAATAATATTATTCTTGCAGGCGGCATTGTACAAAGACTGTAATAACCCAGTAAGAACTAATACTCCAATAATTCCTACCAACAATGATTCAGTTCGCAGCAGGGTTGCCATACGTACGACTATAGTCGTACACATACGACTATTTCATAGATTTGTACGACGTACGACGCAAACATGGGTCGTACGCCCATTTGTACGACTATTTTTTAACGTAGCGTTTTATATATTTTTTAATCAATCTACTGACGAATTTTAAATTTTGATAAGTATCAGCTTCTTGTTTTCTCGTGGTTTTTGTTGTAAGCATGTTGCTAAAATCAATATGATTGGATAGCAGTCCTGTGCCTTTTGCAATAATTACAACACTGAGGGAGCTACTGTTTATGTAATTTATTGTATTAGGCCTATTGTATTTAATCAAATTTAGCACATAGGAAGATAATGAAACACGCCAAAGGAAGATAATGAAACACGCCAAAGGAAGGTAATGAAACACGCCAAATCATTTACAAAAAATATTATTTATTAACAATTACATGACAAATTATATAAGGTGCATATTACTGATTATTTATTATTATTATTATTATTATTATTATTATTATTATTAACGCAATACGTTCTTTATACTGAAAAATCACAAAGTGTACGACAGTTTTAACTAGCATACGACTATTTTTAGATGTTGGTACGACTGTTCTACGTTTCTGATCTGGCAACCCTGGTTCGCAGTCGCCGCTGCAGTTGTTTATATATACAAGCAAATGCGTTTCGCTAGTTAATTGACTATTCACTTCTAAAGAATTAGAAGAGACCTTTTGAAGTTATAAAACTTGACCGTTTTTATTTTTAACATAAAAAACGCTAATTTTGCAACAATTTTCAACCCCCCCCCCAGAAAATTCATAAAACGATAACATTTCCCCCCCCCAGGAATTTCAATGACGCAGTCTGCGTCTTACCCCTGCCTATACGGCCATAAATACTCTATGAAGAAGATCTTTTTTAAATTCCGAGTTTTAATAGAATTTTTTATAATCACTATTGCATAAATCCATAAAAGAGTTTTCCTAAGATATTTCTTGTCCCTTTAGGTTGGTCTTTTAGTTGCTTTGAAAATACCTGGAAGATATTTTAAACAGTAGGTCCTGCGTCTGTGAGATCATTGTCTCCTTACAGATGCTTAAGCTCAAGTTATGACCTCTGCATAAAATGAAATGAGACTGAATAGTAGGCCTAAGGTAAGATCCTGGCGGTAATCCTCTGTTCATGGTAAAATTGTTTGAACAATGGGAAACTATATTTCATAGTTGAGGGATTTCATTAGCGTGAAAGACGAACATCTTAGGTCGCGACGCACTATGGAAGAGGTCCTACGTTGAATTTGGGGCTGTGAAGGTGGATTTGTTTCTTAAATCGATACTCCGGTGCCAGTTACGAGGGAAAGATTAAAGACTGCAACCCCCCCCCGGATCAATGCCGTGTAAGTGGGAGGAGTGTTTCGCCTGAACACTCACTTCTCGGTAATTATCTCATTAAAAAGAACATTACTTAACAACATAGTATCAAGTACTTCAGTGTCCTTCAAGTACATCATTAGTAAAACACATTTTAGTTTACATAAAATATTTTCCTTTCCTCCTAGCCTAGGTATTTCTTCCTTTGGCCAGAAAATCATAAAAAAAAGTTTATATATTAGTGCTACCTTGAAAGACGGGAGATGAGGTCTATGCCGTGAGTGTTTGATACCTACCGTAGGCCTATAATTATTCTGAACAAATAAAAATCTTAAAACTTCATTTAAAAATACACAACCTTATACCCTTAATTAGCTTATCTGGGTCCAGTTCATGCTTCAATAGGCCTACTCATAAGTAAAATATAAACATACAAAAACACATCAAAACAACCATATTATCATGATCTATTATCATGAACCTGGATTAAGTTTTGTTCTTCTACGATGGTTCTCAGACACGTAAAATTTTTAAGATGCATTTCGGCATGTATATGATGTGCCATCTTCAGTTTGTTAGGAGTTATCAAGATAATCCTCTTGTCGTCACTTGTCTGAAGCAAGATGACGACAACTGTGATTGCAAAGGAAAAGAGCAATAAAAATGTGTTATGTACTTTTCTGATTTTCAGTTTTCTGACAAGAACAGCTTTTATATGATGTAGTAAACATCAGTAAAATGAAAAAAAAAAACTGAAAATGAAAAAAATGAAAAAAAAAAATTTCCACGAAAGCCATCAACAACAGCAATGGAAGCCGGCATGCTTACCACATGTCACCAATCCAGCCATCTTCCCCTGGGAGTTGACGCAGCGGTAGTATGGTAGGGCCTGTCCCAAGAGGGAGTAGAGCCACGGAATTTTATTTAGTTTAATTATTTTCCCCACATTTTGCCGTTTAAACATAAAACAAAGGCTCAGAGGGCCTAAAATATAGTCCCTATGCATAATTAAAATGTAGAATTATAATTTTTATAAGATGTTGTGATATGGTGGTAGTCAGAAAGGGTCTGGTTTTAGGAGTAAAGGATACATATTTTTACAGTAGGCCTATTTGGTGTTAGCTGTATGGATCAATTCCCACTTGGCAGTGCTTGTGATAAATACATATTTTGAATGGTAGCTCTTGAATATGAAACTTTTAAGAATGTAAGCTGAAGGTCTGGCGTTATACAAAAGACCTGTTCTATGTTCCGTAAAGCAGGCGAGTTTTTTCAATTCAATAACAGGGCAAGAACTTTCCTTTTATCCCTCAATACTTCCACAAATGGTTGGAGGTAGTTTGTTCTCTACCTGCTCAGAAACCCTCCTTCGCTTCGCCCTCAAACTTCAAGACAGAAATTACAGTATGCTGCATTCTGTTTTTCAAAGTGTCGTATATCTAGGGAGACAACCTTTCAGTCAATTTAACACACAACTGGAAACATTGTATACTGCAATAGCTTCCACAAGAAAACGAACCTCTTCCTGGAAGATGTGCCTTTATTTTCTAGTGCTTACAATTGAAAATATCGACTTTATGTCAATCACAGTGATTTTTATTTTTTATTTTTATTTCTATGATTCCTGCAGTTAGCTTATTTTCTACTACAGACAGTTCAAGGTTACGAAAATGGCACAGATCTAATCTGCGTTCACTTGATGTGTAGATCCGTAGTAACGACGGTTTCATATAGGCCTATGGAACAAACTGATTGATATAAGAATATGACAAAAACGTATACGAGAGATGGCGCATAAGTCATGGCAACTATTTTCTCTTTGGAAAGTTGGGACCATTTTAGAATGTTGAAATATACAAATGAAAGGGCAGGGTATGGAATGTATGTGTAATGCAGATTGTGAGTACTAGATGTAGGATAAAGAAAGAAACAGATACCCATAATTAGGCTTGCCAGATTTCTGAAATGTTCAACCGGGACACCGGAATGCCCCCCAGCGTCGCGGGTGTTCAAGGGTACACACCCTTGGCGGATTTTTAGTGTGTTTTAGAGGGTAGTTTATTCTCAATGCTATGAATAAATGGTTACTGATTAGGAACCTAAACCAGGGGTAATAATAAATGACATAAGCATATAAATGTAAACATTTCATTTTTAACATGTTAATATTTAAAAGTTACTTAAGTAAGAAGAAACTCTTTGAATGAGGAATAAAAATTTGAACAATATTTACATGCACTTTTTATTGGCTAGGACTTTTTTTAGACTATTTTGGTCATCTATAAAAACAAATTTAATTTTTACCGGGACCAGAAGTAAACCGGCCGGGACACCGGGATTTTGTTCAAACCGGGACGTCTGGCAAGCTTACCCATAATCATCCTTATGCAACTGCATCATGGCACTCTAATGCATTGCAGTATTGCGGTAGTTGGAAGAATGAAAGCATGTAATGTGGATGCCATTTCTTAAAGACTTTTTTTCAAGAACTACCTCTATACCTGCTGCCACCATAATTCTCTTCGACCTGTCTATCAGTGAATAGAAAGGTAATTAGGTACGTTCACACTTGTCTGCAGTTCAGTACAATGTTGCCAAATACGTAACACAGTACGTTTACTTTACTTGAGAAGTGGTGAATGACAGCGGCAACACTGGAGAAATCCACACGACTACAAGAGCACCTGTTCTTTGTCGGTGTCTGTGTCGGTGCAGATTTTCGGATTAGAGAACAATGCTATTACATTCTTTTTTAGACAGACAATGGTTTGGAACGAGGTCTTCTTAAAATGGCACGAACAGTACATATGCACTCCGTGATCCCTAAAAGTTCGGTACGGATGTGCATTATTCCCTTTATATTCAATCTGCACGGCGGTTTACTCACAACTAAATTACCATCGCTTCTATTCGTATAACCGTACATCACAATGCTATCAATTGAAGTGTTCATGCACACCATCCCGTGACATACATCTCATGGTTCCTTCTTCTTATGCTCCATCCCTCCTATAATATATGATATATTTCTCCCTATATCTCTCTCTATATATATAAAAGGCTTTGTCCTGACTGACTGACTGACAGGAATCAACGTAGAGCCTAAACTACAACAGGTAGAGACTTGGAATTTTGACAGTACCTTCGTTTCATAATGTAGGTGCTCACTAAGAAAGGATTTTGAAAAATTCTGATTTTAAATGCCAAAAATCAAATGTTTTTGAGAATACTTAATCCCTTCTTACACAGAATTATCGAAACCGAATCACATTTGACATTAAAACATATTGTTGCCAGTGGGTTTGGAATTAAATTAAATGGAAGTTTGACAATTACAGTTGGCTTTGTCTATTTTTATCATACCTTGAAATAAAACTTTCGCGATCGCTTGAATGTTGTAAGCCCTAATATGGTCAAACATTGTTTTATTTGGACGAAACTCAGTCTACAGGGGTTTTCTGGACCAAGGAACTCGAATCTGAGGTCGCTTTTACCAGGCGAGGCTATCTAATCGTGGTATGTAGTCCACGTGATTTAGGTGTTAATAAATATAATGATTTAACTATTATGCTCTTAATTTTTAATTTTTGAAATAATTATCGCGGGCGAAGCCGCGGGCACATGCTAGTAGGATATATACGAGTTTTTGCGTCTAAAAAATAGTGTAATATATCAGTGGGTTACGTGGAACAACCAGTGGAGTGATGATTTCTGAACTTCGAATATACTATAGCAAGTGACCTACCTTCGCAGCGGTGTTTTACTTAACCCTCCTCAAGCTATCCCAATAATTGTTATTCGCAAGAACAAGCAGGGACTTTTTGATATCCTAATAATCAGTTAAATACATCATGAATGAATTTACTTTTTATTAAATTGCATTTCGTACATCCATACAATAGCCAGTCACTTATGTACAATGAAATACTCATTCTATCAAAAATTTGTAAGGAATAAAACTTATAGGAAACAATATACAAAGCTACGTATGTTTAATAATTTATTCATAAGAAATCAGTACCAACTTATTAGATATACTCTGATGTTTTATTTTCTATATGGGCCACTTATAAACAAATCTCCAATTAGTAATGTGGTACTAATAAACAGACATATTTATCTGACTTAAGGGACAGTATACAATATAAATAAATTAGGTCTTTACAATTGGATGAAATTTAGCATAAAACCTCCGCAGGAGATTAAAAACATTGGAAATTTATATTCAATCGGTTTGAGGTGATTGTTGACAGAGCGTCAGAGATAAAGGCAGAAAACGGAAATGTCAGAAAGTTATTTTGGAATGTATTTTCTTTACTTAAAAAATAAACATTATCAAAATATAATGAGGCTACAGAGCAGCTTTACGAAGTTAATGCTAAATATTTCTTAAATGCTATAAAATATAAATCAATTTCTTCAATCACAGAACTTCATATCACTTCAAACACAGAACGAAGATTTCCTCTTGCGAAAAAAAAAAAAATACATTACACTCCTACTCGCAAGAGTACAGTATAGGCCTATAGTTTTTTTTTTTTTTTTTGGATATTTAGTGTTATTAAAGTCCTTGCTGAAAGGCACAAAGGGATGACGGATATGATAATGTGGAGGGTGATGTTACACGGTGCGTTATCGCGTCATGTAACGCGTGAGAAAACACATGATTAATTACATGAGATCACTGGAAACACGGCCTTGAACGCGGTTTCTTTGCGTGGCATTGACTTAGAGCTGTCAGTCCATGTAAGGCGTAGCGTAACGTTATCTTTGTTTGTCTCGTTTCAGAACATACAAAAAGAAAAGCAGGAATTACTTTGCTAGTTCCTTTTGCAAAATAGCATGTAAAGAATGACTGTGGTCACTTTATTTTCTTCTACATTGTTTATTCATATTATTAAAAAAATATACGTCATATACGTCATAAGTCATGGCAACTACACCATTTCAACCTCAATTTCGGAAAAAGTAATTTCAATTTCGGAAAAGGTAATTTCAATTTCGGAAAAAGTAATTTCAATTTCGGAAAAAGTAATCTCAATTTCGGAAAAAGTAACTTCAATTTCGGAAATAAGAGGGCTATTTTTTACAACATTCGATGGGGTATAAAATGAAAACCACAGTGAAAATCAAAACTTTTTTATTTGGAACATTTAGGTACACCTTCTAGCTACTTCTCTACATAATCTCGCTCCGATTGAGTCATTTGTCCTAGCGTGGTACCAACTTTACTATACCCTCTTCATAGCCCTCGTATTTCCGAAATTGAAGTTACATTTTCCGAAATTAAAATTACCTTTTCCGAAATTTAAATTACTTTTTCCGAAATTGGAATTACATTTTCCGAAATTGAAATTACTTTTTCCGAAATTGAGGTTGAAAAGGTGTAGTTTGTTCTCAAGTAAGGCTGTGTGTTATATGAAATGTTGTACGTCACGAGAGAGTGTGGCACATGGACACATGCTACGGTTATACGAATATAGACGAATTTAGTATCCGAGGGAGAATGAATTTTGTTAAATAAGTTTATAGTTGTATAAATAAAACGCATAGATCTCTCAAAGTACGTTACTGGAGGTGCAATCTGTTTTTGATAGTCTTACCATTTAGCTACTATAACCCTGCAGAGAATGGTCTGCAAATGATCTGCAGGGATTTTAAAGCTGCCTAATCCATTTTGAATATTTTTGGGAGTGAAAAATCTTAGATAAGAATTTTTAATAATTTTTCTTTCGGCTGCAAACTAAAAGCTATAAGTGTGCTGAATTTCAAGTTCCTAGCTCATCTGTAAGTGGGTAAACATTAATGTCAGTGAGTGAGACAGTGAGTGAGTGAGTTAACCACGTGGCTTTATATTACAGTGACTTAATGTTTCCTATGTTATGATAAGCTTTGCCGGCGTTGGTTATACAACATTCTCCAGCTTTGCTCACTTTTTCTTATGCAATTTAACGCATTCACTGCATATGGGTGCCATAATTACGTCTGCCGAACTGTACTCGACCACATCGTTGTATAAACTATGATGTATTGTGTAAAGAGTATAGCTCGGATATATAATCAAAATAAAACAGTAAAATAAGCAAACATAAATAAAATAAGCATGAAAAATTAAAAAAATAAGCACGAAAATAAGCAAAAACAATTACATGAAAATCAAATTAATTATTGTTTAGCCTAAAATACATTAAAGTGTCTTATATACCCTTATCCTGAACTCGATTTTGTGATAGCATATTATACAACGGTCCACCGCTGTGGCTCAGGGGATGCGTCCAATCCTCTCACGCAGCGGGCCCGGGTTCGATTCCTGGTCGGGACAAGTTACCTAGGTGAGGTTTTTTCCGGGGTTTTCCCTCACCTATGAGACAAATGTCAGGTAACTTTAGGCCCTTGTGGTCCCCGGATATCATCTGGCCGTCATTATCATCTTCATCCTCATCCTCGCCTTGTTCTGAGTGAGTGTGTGTGTGAATGGTGTGTATCGTCCTATGTGTTCGTGTTGTCTCGGAGGTGGCCCCGGCATTGGGCTGGTCAAAAAAGTATGTATGTGATCCAAAGGTAATCCCTCTCCCGACAGGTCGCGGCCCTGTAAGGCCCGGGCGGCATGGGTCGCTTGAATCCTAAAAGGGAGAGGTAAAACTACGAAAAAGAAAGAAAGAAAGGTATTATACAACGAGCCTATAATTATATTCATTATGATACGAGCATCTTAATTACCAGCACCAACTTGGTAGGCAAGTTGCTTAAGACTGTTTTTGTTCGACCATAATTAAATATCTGATTTCTGAGTTTTTAGAACTCCTTTTAATTGCTGAAATAAACGTTTCACTCTACCTCGGTGACCATTCAGCTGTTTGCTGTTCTTGTCTTTTTCGCTATAGTCCGACTGCTCTAAGACTCGAACCTAAAGTAAAAGAAAATCAGTAAGTATGTCTGACTGTAGCACATTACTCGTATGACCTAAGAGTGAGTTAGGTATATTGGCTTTTGTTTACTTTAGGGTTGGTTGTTAGAAGGATGGACTATAGATGGCATGCAGGGAGCAGAGCTTCGCTTCGACATTTTAACCTCAAAGCAACACACATTAAAACACATGAAACGAACTCAATTTATAATAATATTAAAATTAATATGAATAGAATTGGTTTTATGTCAAATACTCGTTGTTTCATGCTTTCAACACTTGAAGATTGTTACCTGTACAACACTAATCTATATCGGATATGCCTAGTTGGAAATCGATAGTTGGAATAACAATAGCAGTGCTTTAATTAATATCAGTATGCAATTAAGCTATTGTTACGTCACATGTAATAAGCGTGTCATAGTATGGTAGAACAAAAAATTGTTAATTTGCTAATTTCAAGAGTTTCTCATATATAACAGGGTGGGCTTATAAAAAAAATGTAAAAAAGCTTATTTCTTTTCTGTTTAAATGCCTTGTTTAAATCCAGACAGAACATCAAAATAGTAATTCCGATTATGTTACTGTAAGTTTAAAGCGAACCTGTTGCTTCACAATATAAAAGGGAAAAGCAGCAAAGCATGCTTCCAGCTAGTGCGAGAGCTGTATGTATTATTCATAGAGTCATACAGGTAATTGAAGAAACCGGTGGCCAGGCGGGTTGCCGGCCTTCGAATCACTTCTCATTGTGCGTAGTTTGAGAACTACATTTAACACAAATCATGAGATCAGCCTTGACTTTCAGCATATATGTTTTGATTCTTAATATCCCTGCCTACTAACTAGCGCGCATGTCATTTAGCATTGAGGGGTTCGCCGAAAATCTTGTACAGATTTAGGTAGGACTGGGAACATCAAAATCTTTTATGTGGACAACAAGACGAACAGCACTATTCATAATTTTGAACTTTTACTTACAGGCAGGATTTTCAACTAAATTTACTTTTAGCTTTTTACTGACAGTAATCTATAAATCTTTATAATATTTTGATGATCAATAACAATAGCTTATGCAAAAATTTGCAACATATTCTGCTGTCTGGCCACTTGAATTCTTGAAGTTGCATATTAAACAAGGTGACAGAATATTTACATAATTACAATATCTACTTAAAAAATGCATAATATTTCAGAAAAAATACTTTTATTTTCTCCACCCATACCAACAGTAGAAGAAATACTACACACCACCTAAGTTCGTTATCTCAGATATAAATATTGTGTTTTCCACTGAAGAAAACGACCGCCAGCCTGATCTCGTGGTTATCGTAGCTGGCTCTGGATCCGCAGGCCTGAGTTCCATCCCCGAAAACTCCTCGGATTTTTATGAGGTAGGGAGGTGAGGAACGGAGTGATGTCAGCCTCGTCATAAGAACTGAGGTGCTAGTTGATTAAGAAGTATAAGCTCTGGTTACGAAAACCATCATTAATGGCCGTGGATGTTGGCATGATGACCATACCCCCCCCCTCAGCCTATGGTAGACTATACAGCGTTCGGATGGTATGCCTAGTCCCTCCAGGGATGTAGCGCCAGTTTATACTTTAAACTTAGTAGTGCAGTAGTTTGGTAGTGCTATGCAGTTGCATTAGGTAAAATAGTATTAATAACTTATTTTTAATTTTCACATAGCTATACAGACCTCTATTTTCGATTAATAGAAATAAATTATTATATAAATTAAGTCTTAAATAAAACGTAATTTTTCTAAAAAACAATGGCAATTCTAAGTGTTGGTATTAAGAGATGTATATTGTAAGCAATGGCTCTTCTAACTACTGACAAGTTTCACTGAGTTTCGCAACTAGATTTGACTCTGTAAATCGTCGAGGTAGCCTACGCCCCATTGAGAACGAGTTTCTGAATATTACGGACCACTGTTTGTAATACATCACTTCAGGCTAAAATGAAATTGATTTCCACCTCTATACTAATTATTTACAATTAATAATAGCTGTCGTCGAATGAAAATACACTGGTAACGAAACATCATATTGCAAAAGAAGCGATCTTTTTTATTGTTCGTTGTCCAGCGTAATAAATCAATACATTCATGTAATTGACATTCTAATTATTTAGAGCCTCCATAGCAGTAGTTAATGTACTGGGCTATTAATCACGTGATCTGCATTAATTTCTAATAACCTCCAACCATTTTCCAATTACCATTAGGAATTCAAATGACAATTTATGGAATGTCTACACGAGTTGGTTTTATGAATGTTTCGGTAGTGAAACTCGTTTGGACCGCTGTACTGTATTTTTCCGTGTGTCGTTTCCAATTTTCTGGACGGTTGGCCGAGGCATTGCTCTGCAAATGGCAAGGTCGTAAGTTGAATTCCCTATGATGTCACCGGATTTTTTCTTCAAACTTCCGGTTATTATTATCCATCTAAAAACGCGAATATAATTAAGTAACATTGCGGCTAACAATATTGAAAAATTGGTTTGACAAAAAGCTTTCATTTTTAACATAAGCTATACAGAAATATACTAACACAATATACTGTATTTCTGCTACTACATTCTATTAGTATATATTTAACAGAATATACCTTTTCTAGTGCCTATTTTCTGACTGTTGATGATAACAATCATGTACTTTCTTGAAACTTTGATTTTATATCATAATACTGCTCAAGCAGTAGATAACTAACAGATAGATGATAATTTATCATAAGTGTGGGTTAAAATCAGTTTATATATTATTAGAACTTCGGAACCATGGCATGAACTTTTAAGCTACCTCTAAGAAATTAACTAAAACTATAGTTTTTTAATGCAATAAACAGTTAGGCCTATATATTTCTTCGCAATCTCAAAATTTTGACTAATTAATTTTAGCACCAATTTAATTTTCACTTATTTGCAAGATATTACATATTTTAGTGATAAATACATCTTTTTCCTTACAATTAAATATGTGCCAATCTTTGTTTAATTAAATGGCTTGTAAAATGAAATAACAATATCTGAGCTTAAATTAAAACAAAATTCCACATTTATTCTGATGTTAAGTATGGTTTATTGCAAAAATTATAAGATTTTAGCCTATACCCTCAGTAAAAGAGCAAACAACTAATGAAGCGAAAGACGATATATAGAAGCGTGAAATACTTAGGAGATATAAAATTAATGTAATTACTGAGGGTATAGGCTAAAATCTTATAATTTTTGCTATTTTAAACTGCCCTCGTGTACAAGATGAAATTCATTAATATGGTTTATTGGTCTCGGGTAAAATATTCACATTTAAGTAATAGTTCTGCAAGCTGCATTATTTTGTTCTAAAAGTAATATATGCTGAAGATCATTCTGAATATTATTATTATTGTATTATTAATTTACTATATATTGCCATATGCTCTCTTAAATGAAATATCTTATTTCTGTGTCGTAATATAAGGTGGGAGAGAGGATAATGTTCTGAAGCGTTAAGAAGAGTAACAAGGACACGATTCGAAGAGTTGGGAAGAATGCTTAGAAAGTGTTATGCTGCTTTTGTTCCATGTATTATAGGAATGATCATCAAAAGTACATACCCACAAGTCCTTTCATTCGGGATTTTGGATTGAGCACGTCTGTAATGAGGGAAAGAAATTCCTCCCTTGCGTTGGAAGGGCTGCTTTTCAAATTTACGGGCTATATCTGTTTGCAGAGATGTTTAGATCAGGCTTCCCATCGCCAAGTCCAGACTGAAATCCCACGAGTTTGCTGTAGTTGCAAGAGTTATAGAGGTCTTCCTTATACCTTCTTGTGGTGGTGGCAATATCTTAGAATTAATCTTCGTAAGAAGCAGGCTTCTTCCAACTTAGTATGGCGTTTACCTAACTTTATGAAATTGGTTCCTGTAAGCTCAGCGAAATACCATACCGACGTCCAAACTTTCAGAAATGAAATTCTTCAAGTATGTACCAAGGTTAGGTAATGTGTCTAAGCTAGGAGGTTTTTAATCATAGTCTTGTACTTCATCCTATAGTAAAATGAAATGGGTCAGTTTGTTTGTTGATAATTTTTTTAGTCGTTAAGCGTTAATTTATTTCTTACGCAAAAGGAAGCATTAACTTACATTAAATAATGTATTTTGTAAACGTGTTTTTAACATCCTGAAGAATAGGCCTATAGAAATTTTAATCAAATCATGCAATCCCCGTTTGTAATTTCACAAAGTAAGACAAATTTACTAAACTTTTATTTTATTTTTAAGACTGTTCGAGTGAATTTACGAAACGATAAGACCTTGGAGTAGCATAATAAGATTCTTACAAGAGAAATATAGATAAAAAAGACAAATCGTTTAGGAGGATTTTCATAGCCTTCCAGATACACTTTTCAGCATAAAGGGACAAAGCCACAAAGGAGGTGATCATGACAAACGTAAGAAGAAGATGAAGATGAAGAAGAAGAAGAAGAAGAAGAAGAAGAAGAAGAAGAAGAAGAAGAAGAAGAAGAAGAAGAAGAAAGAACTAAGTGAAAATAATGACGATTATGTGTGTGTCGGTGATGATGATGATGATGATTGCGGTGGTGAAATATCTCAAATGCACTAGGCTATATTTAACGTATTTTTAATTATATTTATTTTCGAGACTTTACATACTTAGCCTATAGTAGATAATACTTAACAATTTTGTCAAGTCCGCCTTAAATTTTACTCAGCGCAGTGGGTTGTTAACATTCTCTTAAAAACTAGTAGCCTAACAAATATTATTATCGATTTTGTCAAATCATCCTAAATATTGTCTTAATAGGCCTGATACGAAACGAACTGATAGGTACTTATTGACTATATTACAAAATTGTGTGAAACTTCATGAGTGTTCATTATCTCTTTCTTATTTGACAGGTAGTGTAAATCCTATTGTGAGAAGATTAAAAGCATATGTTTTGATTAAGTACTATATCTACCATGAGTCGTTCACTGCCACGTACGCGTACAATGTCAATGAACATTTAGCACATCATAATAACCCGTATTTGAATTGTCTGTTTAGATAACATTGCAGAAACGGTATTTTTAAGTAAACAGCTCAATGATAAGATTATACCATATAACTGTACCATAAGATGGTATTGAACTTCTAATAGTATATTATGTTCTATATTTACTGACTTGGAAAATCTTGGGTATGCCTTTCATTGCTGCATTTTAGATAACGAACTTTAACAAGCGTTTAATACCAACCTTTGTTAATATATTCATTAATATATTGTTACGAACAATATTTTTTATAATAGCGATAAGCGCGAAATTTTACAAAACAGCTTTCCTTAGCTATATTTAGCTTCGCACATGCCTAAAATACCAATATTAAGCTAATTGAATCCACGAAATATCGCGAAATTTGTTCGATTGTGCGAAATGTCTGAATAAGCGCGAAATACGCCCATTCCATACGTAAATTGAGAAATGTGTAGGCCTACAACAATTTGTTTCAAAATCGTAATATTTTATTTTAGTGTGATCTTTTCCTTCATTTCTTATAGCATGCTTCCTTTTCAATTTCTATGGATTCATAGATTGCGGCAAAGAGTGAAGATTCAACAGATTTTGTATTTTATCCACAGTAGTTTGCACTTTTGTGCGTATAAGTTGCTCTGTAAATTAAAATTTATTTTGCTAAATACCCACAAAACAGAAGGAAGTTAACACTTAATCAGCCATTTTATTTTACCAAAAAATACGGTTCCATCATATAGCCTATAAAGATCTGAGGTCCTTAGTATCCAGGAGCCCTAAGGAAAGGCCTCAAAGGTGAGAGAGAGAAAGAGAGGGAGAGAGAAAGAGAGGGAGAGAGAAAGAGAGCAATTTAATTATACTTTTACATAGCTTTACTGTGTTCATTTGTGCTTAGAGTTTCTATAATTTCAAAATTTCCTCAATCGTTTGATCAAATAATGATGAATTTAGGCCTAATATGTTAGGTTTTTAAAGACTTTGGTCTAAGTTTCTTTACAAAGAAATTTATATCTACCCAAACTTAAGTAAAAATGGCTTCTTTCTATCAAGATGTGAAGATGCTGAAATGTTATCCGGTTTATCTATTCGTGATGTGGATGTTAATTACTAATGATTTTTTTGTGAATAGTAAAGATTCTTTGATTTGAAAGAAAGGAAACTCTTATTAATTGATCATTTTAACCTTTTCACTGCTACAGATGTATAAATTCGTTACTTCAAAAAATTGTATAAAAGCAGAGATATAAGATTAATAGAGCAGTGCGTCATTCATGGATACCGTGCATTTTACTTAAATTTTTTCGTCGATCCCAATACTGGTGATATCACTTAATTATTGCTTATATTACCAAAGGTAATACAATAGTTCAGTTCTGAAAGGGTTAAAACCATATAATCAGGTCAATTGCTGAAATTCTTATTTTTAAATGTGTTTATATAAATATCCTTTTAAAATTCCAGGGAATCTGTTTTCATACTAATGACCATGGGAACTAGTCAAGAAACTTTTATCGAAGGAAAATATTGCTATGCTATAGATATTTAAAGATAATCCTAGCTTAAAAATAAGATTTTCCGTCAAATAGTGTTAGTTTTTTGATTAAAAAGTAGGTTGAGCGTTTTAAAACCTATCCATGAAATTATATGCCCCTAGCGGTGATACGAATAGTTGATTTATAAGACAAAAAGGGAAAAAAACTGCCAAATACCGATTACTAATTGTAGATAGTAAAGAAACGAAATCTTGGGACAGACAAATTTCTGTTTTACCGAAGAAGAGTAAAATCTAGAGAACTGAAATTTTGCAGGCTTATTCACAGTGTACATAGGCCTACAAGAACTAATTCCGGTATTTGGTCATGTGAAAGAAGAAAAGTTTTTTTTTTTAATGTTTATTTTATTTTTTGTAATCGATAAATATTCAAACGTTACTGTATCGTAGCTTTACAAAAGCTAAAGCAATTTATTTCTTGTTTTCATACTCTAGCTGACTGAATGTTTAATGTGATGTTTTTAACCAGTAACTTTATTTGTTTTAAACAACATCAACAACATCTAGGCTTAGTGGGATCGTTTCTTTAATTCTGAGATATTTTATGTGGTATAAATACTTTGTTTAGTTGGTCTACTCTAATGGAAGAGAAAAAAAATAATGTTCGTGGTTACCGTTAGTGATGCGCATTTAGATACTGGTTATTCATGAACAAAGGAAAGGCAAAGCACTAATCCCTGAACAAGTGAACTCCTCTCTGAATAGTGGGATGGATCGGCGTTATGCACAAATCCCATTTGTATTGTTCGAGTATCGAAGCCAAAACCCTGCAACAGGCATTAGGTTGGATTACCGGACTTCTAATACAAGCTCTCAATTAAGGGGGTTTTGGGGTGGTGGTAATGGCTTGCAGCATTTCCGTCAATCTGGTAGTAACCCACCCTACTCTTCCTACCTGTCTCAAAATCAGATGCTATAGGCTACACCCTTCATTATTATTTTTATTGTGAGGGAGGAAATAATGTTTTCCCTGTCAAATGATATGAAAGATTATAATCATTAGTCCATCTGTTGGGAATTCAGGTAAATCTGTACTATGTGGGTCAGGAAATTGGAAGGGAGGTATGATATTAAATGCTCGTTTGGAACCAAAATTCCCTCTTATTTCACAGAATGGTCTGTAAATAATTCAAACACATAGGCCTACGTAAACACTCCTGCGTCCCTTCTCTCTTTCTTCATGCTTTGCACTCCTATAAATGGACAACACCTAGGCTATCCCTTTACATCTCGCTTTCACTCAAACACTCTCTCTCTCCCCACTTCCATACCTCCCTTCCACTCTTATGCGTTACTATCATACACATAAACTACGTACAAATATACATTACGACCGCACAGCCTATTTCCTACTCTCGCTCTATCTTTCCCCATATTTCTCTCTTATTCCCTTCCTACTCTCTCTTCCCCTTTCCTCTCTTTTTTCTTTCTATCAATCTCGCTCCCTCCTCAGTATTATGAGCAGGGAAATGATTAGGCCTATAATGACCGTCCATTGATCCTTGAATTGCGCACACGGTGTATGTGGAAACTGCTTTAACTGCGCACAAACAGTAACATCGTCAGACAGAACAACAAATTCCTGCGAGTATTTCTATTCAAATTTTTCTAAGATGTTCATTGCTCCGCATCCACATATATTTTTATTCAGGTATACACTTAAAAATTGTCAGGTTGAATATGAATATGAATAAATAATGACTTCACTATGAATAAATAATTTTTAAAAGCTGGAGATATATTTAGTCTGAACAAGATCGCGTCAAGACTTGAGAAATAAATATGAAGAGATTTCTTAAGTACACTTGATTGTTTAAAAAATGTTACTTATCACTACGCTAAAATTATTGTACATTTTGACAGGTATTATTTTCAGCAATATTAAATCCAATATTATTTTTTGATCTCTTCCTTTCGGAAAAAATTAATATTAAATTTTTCGACAATGTTACTCTCAGCATTTAAAAAATCCCTTTAGGCAGGCCTACAGGCTGAGGTAGATTTCAAAGTGCTTTTGGTTTAATTTATTATCGCTGGGCAGCACTCTTCTTTTTTAGCCTTGGCATGGCAAACCTGCAGTAAAGAGGAAGAGCCTACAATCATTTGTCTTGACAACAAGAATAGGATATAATATTCTGGGAGGCCGTGCGCAAGATCAGCAATGAATAAAATTAGCAAAGCCGCTAAACAAGACAAAATTATGATATTATAATAATTCTTTTAAGTGTTATTATTTTCAAACATTAAAACCTCGCGTCATATGAGAGCTATCAAGAAACTATTTATTGATTTGTAGAGTACTCATCAAGAGCTTTTCAACGATACTCCAAAAGACGTGGTTTCAAAAGTTTCGAATTTTCATCCCCCACCCCCACCCCCAACCTCACTCGAACCCCCGAATCGTTGGTGTCACTGTGAATAGGGAGTACTCTAATTTATTCAAACAAAGTTTCCCTCTATACTTCATAGGGGCCGAGATATACATTTTTAAAAATTTCAACCCCCTCCCCCGACCACCCCCTTGGGCCAATTTTGCTCATTAACGAACTTGTCCGAACTATTGGGCCTAGAAATAACATATTAAAATTTGGTTCAAATATCTTCAAAATTACGGCCGCTATCGTGTAAAGATATAAATATATATATATATATATATATATATATATATATATATATATATATATATATATATATATATAAATATCACAATTTTTTTTTTTGAACGGGCGGTGGTTTCGTACTTAGGGGAGCATGAAACGTAAAGATATGAAAGAATTTTTCGAAAATCATGACATGGTATCCATTGCAATAGGTAGATTTTTCTTCGAAATCTACCTAAAAATGTGCGCATTTCAAGGGTTCCCAGAAATGTAATTTGTGCTCACTTCGAGTGTTCCCAGATACGTTCCTTATGCGCAATTAAAGTATTTTCAAAGTAAAACGCTGACGGGTATGCAATTAATGTGCCCATTCCTCTTGCCGAATGATTAACCTGTCATATTAACCGACAGGTCCCTGCTTCGATTCTCGGGTCTGCAATAGGATTTATTTTTCAGTCATGTAACTTATTAATTCATGGAATGTGAAGACTTGATGGTTTGTGTGGTTTTTATGTTTTAGTTAGATAGGTGAGGAAGGAATGGGCTCACCCTGCAAGAAACTCCATTGTGAATATTACCTGATGTGGTCAATAGGGACTAACGTAAAATTATGTAAGTTTTCGCTTGAATACTATTTTTTACATTAACCTATAGGCTATTTTGTCCATGTAAATTAAAGTTTGTTGCCAATTTCAGTAAATTGTGCTTTGCCCACCACTGCATTTAATCTGCTATTGCATTTTTCCAATCGAATTAATATGGGCGACCGGTACTTGCCGCAGCTTAATGTTCCCAGATTCCCGAGGCTATTTGTAGCCTCAAAAACGAATATGCCCAGATCAATCTCTTCTTTCGAGGAAGAACATGCCCCAAAGGTTCCTACTATAGCAATATCGTTATTTAAACATGCCTGTATTTGGTTTCATAAAGTAGGTCTATAAAGTCGTTATAAATAAATAAAACAGTTATATTTTTAATACTAATTAGTTATTACTGATTCAATTTTCCATATTTCTAGTATGCAAGTTTAAAGTAAACTTTACAAATGCAAGAAGTATTAAGTTTAAGTGTAAACTGCAACATTTTCTTACATGTCTGATCGTTTGTGCTAATATCAGAATTTCTGTGAAGCTTAGTTCTATTGTTATTATTTTCATTGTTATAATTATTATTATTATTGTTGTTATTATTACTAAAATACCTTCCCATTTCTCGTTCTAATTCCACACATGTGAATTATACGTCACGACGAATGTTTAAGTGTTTAATTATGATATCTTATCTGGTAAAATTAATCGAACATCTGGCAGGAATAGGTCTAGCACGCTACACGGTAATAAGGCCATCGTATTTTTATTGCTAAGTTCCGGATTCACCCCTCTACTTCTGTTTCCATAAGTTATTACCTTTTAAAAGCTGTATATATTAGCCAGCCCATATGATTTGCTCTGAAATACTGTATAAATCATTTAAATAATTGTAATCCAATACATATTGTTCATAGTGGAGTCACCCCCGGGTGATCTGGTGGTTAGCAGCTATTGACTCGAGTGATTTGAAATGGCGAATTGTTAGGCTTATAAAGCAAAATCACATATTAAGCATATCCTTGGAGAAGATTTATGAAGTTTGGGCCTCTTGGTCAGTCTTGGTTTTAGGTCCCACATTATTGTTATAATTGCTATTATTACTTAACAGGACCGGATTTTTAAGTTTTTATAAACCCTGTAGGCCTATTAGTTTCTAAACATAGGCATATTAAAATTATTTTATTTTAGTTTTTTCAGACAATTTTTAATGCTTCCCTTTAAAAGTAGGCTACAATGAACACATTGAAACAAACTAAATTAATTATTTTATTTTATGTTCAATGAACCACAAAAATATAGAAACATTTTTTGCTCAATTTTCAACAGTTTATAAATTATCTAACGCAATTTTACGATTTTCCTTGTTATTTCCATCTTCACCACATAAATTGTTTTTCTTATTTATCGCTGTTGGCTTGGTTCTCTTTTCTATTTTCTGTGCACATTTCATTAGGTACTTATTTTCAATAATCTCCCCCCAAATACCAAGGGGAGAAGGGATTGAGCATTATATAATATATGTTATCTAATACTCAAAATATTTCTTTTTTGCTGTGAATATACAGCAAGTTGATATATAACTTACAAAATATTAATTTAATTGCAGATATTATATTGATGTAGAGTTTTACTTTTTCGGTGTTTTTCTGTGTATAATAGTGATGTGTGAACAAACTTTCCTGTATCAAGAAAGAAGAAGATTAGAAGAAAGTGATTGTGTTTTTATTTAGTGTTTGTGACATCAAGAAATAAACTTTTCTAAATCAAGAACAAGCTGAAGAAGACAACTCTAAGATTCAGATCTTCACTTCATAATTCTGTGCTTTGGCATGAAATTTTGAAGTGTAATCTGTGTATGATCCATTCCTCAATGTATTAACGAAAGCAGTACTGTACTTAGAACGGAGCATAGAGGTGAAGAGCGGTCTTTGTTAAGACCGAGGCACTGAACACCAGAAGTCCAGCAATTCTCTCATCGAAAACAAGTAAAAAATTTGTATAGGCCTACTAAGCATGATTTTAATAGCATGATCCACTGCAAACTATTTTAATTCTAAATAATGTAGCCGCTGAGTGATTAGGCTTTCGGTAGGCACTATTCCTGAATTCTTTGTCAATTCCAATGAAGAATTTAAAATTTCGTCCTACATTTGATATAAATTATCCTCTTGGTGTTCATACACCACTTAACTAAAAAGTCTGGGTAGGGGAAGCAGCTGTGGGTGTAATGTTTTGTGAGTCCTGCTTAAATCTAAAACTAAATCTAAATCTAAATTGCGTCATTTCTTGACTCTGTGTGTCGAACTAGGAGACTGATGCAACGTGTTCGTTACCAAATATAAAGGCACAGCATTTTCCCCTACAGACCGAAAAACTAAAACTAGAAAAAAACATCAGAGGTAAAATCAGGTTTCTTCTTACCTTCGTTATCTAAAAATACACGCCGGATACTCTGAGAAGTGAATTTTTGATTCGCTGAAAGTGTTTTCATTGGAAGTAATTTTTTATTTATTTGAAAATAAAACATCCGGTATTAAAGAGTATGCTATTAGCGGACTCCTCAGTTTTGCATCGCTTGACGTAAGACCGGACTGAAGGAGAGATTGCCTAGACTAAAACGTCGCAAACTCCTAATCAGGAGGATGAGAGTGTAAATCTGTCAGCGGCCAACCTGAGTGTGAGTTTTTTTCACTAATTTCTCCCCACGTGCAAAGGTGAATTTTAATTTACTTTCCATCTACCTCGAATATTCCTGCACTTTAACTCATGTGCCTGTTTTGTCCTTTGTGCTTGCTGTCTAGTGTTAAAGCCGAATTTTGTCTCTCTTCCCTACAAATTTTGGTATAGGGAAATAAACTAGGTAACTTAGCAAGAATTATATATTGTGCTGCTTTAACATTTTCAATAAATCTTGGTCATATATAGGGGCTTTACATCATCGCAGTCGCTGAAATTAGAGGATCTGTGGTAATTCTAAGAAGCCATTTATTTAATACTTAATATTTTGTATTCATATATTCTTTTCATATTTTTCAAATCTTAGAAAAATATCGTAATGTCTAAAATGTAATATTTATATTTTGTCGTTAGGGAGCCCTAGACAGAGGGGAGTTATGAAATTCAATCAAATTACTTTTATTGAACTTGCACATTAATAATTTTTGTCATACTCTCAAGCTGAGAAGTGTCCGGAAGATAGCTTTGCTACTAATTTCTGTTTTATGGTAGTAGGCCTACATTGATTTTTTGTTGTTGTTATTATTATTAAAATTATTGCATTTTTATCCCAGTCAGTCGCTGGTTGTAGAAAGTGAATGAAATACTTTTCTTTGATCTCGTTTTCATGATAAATTCCTGTTTTAACACAATTCCTTCATTTTACAATTTAAATTTTTGAATAAGAATGGTTTCTAAATACAATAGTTGAAAATACAGTGCTTGAAATTGCCATCAATGTAGCTTAAAAAGAAATCAAATGTGGAAATTTGCTAGAAAAATCACAAAAAATCAGATATTTGCATAACTGAGGAAAATTCTCATTTGCTAATAAATGTTTTGTATTTTATGTAAATTTAAAGTAAATTTTGTTGGCAATTATCCTATCTGCTTAGCCTATTTTCAGTAGCGGTCAAGTGTTGTTTTCTTGATATTTCAAAGGCTTGTAGCTCCTCTATCCCTTCGAGTCACACAATGATTTTGTTTTATTTTAAAGTACATTAGAAGGGCTTCTCATCCTGGCATTTTCAGATTTTTATCACCTGTTCCACATTACTTTTTGGGAACGCGAAAAAGCACGATTTACATTTTTTTCAAAGTTTAAGCAAATTTTTCAGAGTGAAGGACCACCAATAACAGCTCAGTTTTTTCCTACACATATTTCTCATACATAAGTGTAACAGGAAAAAAAAATTGGTCTGTTACTCCAAGCCCTTCATAGATGTTTTAATGCCTAAAATTACGCAAAACGACAATTTATGAACGAAGATTAGAGCCCTAATAACCTCTGTTTAGACTTAACTTAAATCTAATTTAGTATGCGCAAATGAAAGTCCATTCTTTAAGCTTTCCAATGAGCCCTATCTGATCATTCTACTGATTCAAATATAAATTCTACGGCTTTCAGAATATAGGTCTGAAATTACATATTTTGCTTGTTCGTGTTCCAAACAAATGCCTATAGCTCAGGTGTAAAATTTATTAGACGTATAAAAAGATTTGTTTTGGTGTTCAGGAAAACTGGTACATATCACCTACCAAATTTCATCAAAATAAAAAATGGTGTGGCAGAAAATTTTCTTAAAATTTGTTGATTTAATATGGAATGACCCCAGAACATATCAGTTACTACAGTAGTTATATCCCCCTTAATCCACTATGTTTTGAACATTGCAACAAATTTCTACTCTTTCATGGTAGAAACTTTTTTTTTTAATGTATTAGCGACTAAAGCTGAAAAGCATTTTCTTCTGTTTACCACGCTAACCTAGCATTTCAACTGTGCCGCAGGACCTTGTATCGACTGTGAACTTGAAATTGGAAACGATGAAGATAGAAGAGGAAGCAAGAAAAACCCTGATGGCACAAAAGGTAAGAACATGTCAATTCTTTTTAGTTAGTAATACATTATAATCATGTAGCATATTACATGTATTATTTATTTATATTTACATTTACTGTATAACTGGGACGCTAGGACCTGAACCAAACACGCGCAGATAGCTTATCGTCCGCCGGTAGCAATGGAGTAGGGGCAGAAGAGAATGCATATACTGTACTATTCATTCCAAACTATGCGGTTCATAATAGCCCTAACATAGGCCCATATGCATTCCACACTAATTCCCTACTCTGACTGTGAATCACTTTACTACCATCAACCTTTTTGCTGGAATAACTACATTCGCCTTCCATTGCTCTTATTAACGTATCACACTTCACTATTGAATGCTGTGAGGTTAACTAATATGTTTATACACGGTCTGTACAGTATGAACTGGCAGGGAACATCACGTAATATGAAGGTCTGGCAGGTCTAGGTTACTTCATCGTAGCCTATTGCGCATCCGTTTGTTTGGCTCAGGTCTTACCGATCGAATTATACAGTCCTATTACTTCCGCCACTATTTTTACAATTACTGCGACAATTACTAAAATCAGCTGGCATAAAGCAATAATATTACTAAGAGTAAATCTATTCAAAGGCATTAGTACTTGATGCAGATGTAGATGTAGATATCTCGTTCTGTAGATCCTTTGTTGAGCGAAACTCGAGAATATAGATCTCGGCAGATCATAATATGTTATAGGCCTTTTCTGTATTGTGACCGCCAGCGTGGTCTTGTGGTTAGCGTCGCTGACTTACAGATCCGTCGGCCCGGTTTCGATCTCCGGTACCTCTTCGGGTTTTCTGAGGTAGGAGGTCTGGAACGGGTTGCACTCAGCTTCGTGATTCAAATTTAGGAGCTACTTGATAGAGAAGTAGCGGCTCCGGTCATGGAAACCACCATTAACGGCCGTGGGTGTTGGCATGCTGACCACATGCCACCAATCCTGCCAACTGCCTATGGTAGATGACGCAGCGGTCGGGTGGTAGGCCTAGTTCATTCAGGGATGTAGCGCCATGGAGTTCAGTTCTTACCATACTATAAGCGTATTCAAGCTAGAACTAACCATCCAGCATCCATATGTACTCGTAGAAGGTGTTAAAAATTGCTTTAAAATTATTTTGAAAGATTGCGTTCATTGTGCATACATAATTTAATGTTTTCTGGAAGCTTATTGCTTATTGTATATCTGTATTGTGGAGTAATAAGCCCCATTCTGAAAGAGTTTCAATGAATTGACTGGTCTGGATAAATCATTCATGTTTCAAGTAGTACGTCCATGAACACTGCAATTAGTTTGAAATATCTCAATAGTAAGTAGCATATAACACACTACGGAGGATATACATAGTAATATATTTCCCAGTGAGAGCATTTTTAATTTTTCAAAGAACGGTTTACATCATTCTCTACTATTCTCTGTCCCATTTAAGAACGATCCTGTTCAAAACAAAGAGGCGTGGCTGTCATAGGCCGCACGTGAGAACGCACGTGTTCACCGTGTTTAATGTTAGTTTGTTTATTCTCAGTACAACTCACCCGCAGGGTCGTCGTGAACAATGAATCCTTTGTTTTGTTTGCTAATTAATATACTATAATGATGACGATGCCAGTGAGAGTTTGTTATTTCACGTGTAAATGTTGATATTATTGTTGCATGAACTTACGAACGCTCGTTAGCCACGCCCTGGTAATGGCGCATGCTAATGACATTAACCAATCACGTTTTGTCACATGATGCGAATTTTCCGCGAACTCTCTGTGAGTTCTCCTCCCCTTTGTTTTGACTAGGATCAAACTAGAATGGGATCAATTATAGTAATATACCGTCAATTATTACCATTTAATGAGCTATCGTTACAATTATTGCCATATCGCAATAACTATGCACAACTTCTTTACAACTAATAGCCTAGTACTGTCAGTTGCTACTGCTACTGCTACTCCTGCTACTACTCCTACTGCTACCGCATATTCTACCTCTGCTGCAAGTATTACTAATACTAATTGGCCTACTAATAATTTTTTTTTATTAAGTATAATAATAATCTCCCTTTTTATCTACTTCAACCTCTCCCATTGCAAGAGCGTTTATGCGGCCCATGCCGCCCGGCGTTTGCACGACCGCGGCTTGTTGCGGAGAGGAATTAACTTGGATCACAGATGTACATTTTTTACTAGAGGACATGGAGGGACTCCCCGGATGGGTGATCAGCCCAATGCCGGGGCCACCTCTGAGATAACACGAACACATAGGACGAGACACACCAGTCATCCACACATCACTGTGAACAAGGCGCGACAGATGAAGATGACAATGACAGCCAGTTGATAAGTTATCCGGGGACCACGCGGACCTAAAGTTACCCGTCATTCGTTACACAGGTGAAGAAAAACACTCACCTAGGCAATCTCTCGACCGATAATCCAACCCGGGCCCGCTGCATGAGAGAGGAGTGATCGCATCCCTTGCATCACAACGGTGGTCATGCTAATATCAACAACAATACGAATTTATTAGAACATAGCCTGAGAGTGTTTGAAAACAGGGTGATTAGGAAAATATTTGGGCCTAAGAGAGATGAAAATGGGGACTGGAGATAGCTGCATAACGACGACCTATATATACTCTTCACCAGAGCTTCATGACCTATACTCTTCACCGGATATAGTAAGGGTAATTAAATCACAGAGGATGAAATGGGCTGGACAAGTTGCGCGCATGGGGGAGGAAAGACATATCTCAAAAATATTGACTGGGAGACCTGAAGGGAAAAGACCACTTGGATTACCTAGATGTAGGTGGGAGGACAAGATTAGAATAGATTTATGGGAAGTAGGATTTGCGAAGAATGGTTGGATGGAGTTAGCACAGAATAGGGCCTAATGGCGATCTTAGGTAAACGCGGCAATGAAACTCTGGACTCAATAAAATAGATAATATTCCTTTAGCTTCCTTAGGAATTGTCTATTTCCATTGAGTAAATAAGTAAGAATTGCCTTTTGCAGCTAATTCCAATGTAATAATTTCTGGACGAAGGATAGCTAATTAGTTGTACCTTGTGACTGGTCAAAGTAGGTTATAATGCTTTCTGTACATATTAGGTCTACAGTAAATCTGTCAGTGTGTTCAGTAACGCCTTCCTTGTAATCCCATAGTTCGCTGTTATTGCTAATTCGTACTGCAGAGACGTAGCCAGAAAATAATTTCGGGGAGGGTCGAAAAGGCCGGGGGGGGGGGAATTTTTTAATATTGAACTAAATAAATTCACATTTTACGCTATTTTAGCACTGAAAAAAACAGTTATGAAAAGTGTTTACTATACTCTAACATATGCCAAGTTCAACAAGCAATTTTTACCTCAGTTATAGCCTATAACACTACTATTTACGAGGGTCATTTATTAATTAAAGAGACAAATTGGTCTAGGGAAAAGGCGGTTGGTAGTACAAGTTTGATACATTTAGGATTTTAAGTTGGCATCACTGGGATGAGTTCTAATCAGCTGATGGATCAACATTGCTCTGTTTATAACCTCAAAATTAAGTTCAACGATGTTGGGTCTTCTTGAAAATTCCACATTGGGTGAACAGCGTTCTGTGATTCGTTTTTTGATTGCTGAAGGTGAAAAACCAGCTAATATATGCTCTAGAATGACTAAAGGGTATGGTGAAATTTGTATGAACCGTGGAAATTTTTACAAGTGGGTAGAACATTTCAAAAGTGGTCGAGAATCAGTGACTGACGAACACCGTTCTGGCCGGCCTGTTGAAGTTGCAACTTGCTCACATGAAACTCGAATTGTTTGGTCCACTGAAGGAGGCATTACGTGGGAAGAAGTTCCAGGATAACGAGGATGTCAAGAAATTTGTGGGAAATCGGCTCCGACACCAAGACAAAGAGTTATTTGCAGCCGGTATAAAAAAAAGCTAGTATAAAGTAGGAAAAGTCTTGTTTTGTAAAAATAAACGGTTTTTTTTCTCCAGGTCAGTTTGTCTCTTTAATTATTGAATGGCCCTCGTATAAGAAAAGTTAAGTAACATGGAACAGTGGAAATAATAGGCCAGATTTACAAATGCAGTATTTTATTACTAAATGAAATAATTAAATATTTGACAAAATGGAGCTTAAATAACTACAGCACTAATCTAATATAAAAATAAAATTTTAAGTTTTGATTTCGGGAAGGGTCCGGACCCCCTGGACCTTCCCCCCCTCCATTCTCTACGCCACTGTCGTACTGTATCTTTGTATTAGGAGACAAAATATTTTAATACCTATGGTTTTTGTTGTTTGGTTTATGGTTATTTAACGACAGGGGTTTACTGCAACTTAAGTCTTTGAACGTCGCCGGTGTGCCGGAATTTTGACTTGCAGGAGTTGTTTTACATGCCTTTAAAGGTAGACAGGCCTGTCACATTTATGCACACATAACACCATCGACCTAGCCGGGGATCCAACCCACTGATTTCGGCACAGAAAGCCAGTCCATTCCATACAGACTGGTCACCCAGGCCAAATAAATAAGGATAGTACTTGGGATATTGAATTATACTTCAAAAGATGATCAGTTCAATAAACGTGTTAATGAGTCGTATAGCTCTAAATAATAAACTATAAACTGCAGTGACTACATTCTGAAAGCTTCCTTGTCAGACGTTAAAATGAAGTTTAGTACTCGTTTTAATGAAACAAGTCTCATCGATTCTGCGATAGGATCACTTAGCTGCGACACGAAGAGTGTTTCTTTTTCTTTAAATTTCCAAGTTAGAATGAGGTAAAGTAATTGTGGGTGTTGCCACAAAGTAATTGTGTAGGGAGTGTGAAAAAAATAGTTTTCTGAAACTTTTTCCAACAAATAATTTGATACTGTGTGTTAAACCTTCTCCCCACCCGCACTATTCATGCGTACTACAAACCGAACAGTGTCGGGTATGGTCTGGCATCTGGTGGCGGATTTTGGTAACTGGGCGCCGGCTGGGAACATGTAGATAAAGCATCACTTGCTGCCACTACTTCGAAGAGAGCAGATCGGAGATAGCTGCTTTTACTCTTATTTCGTAAAGCGTGCTATTTATTCACACATGTTTACAAATTCACTTTCTTGTTTAATAAAACATATTTTCTTGTTTAAAAAAAAAATAAGTTTTCTTCTTGAGCAGTCAATTCTATGAATAAACTGACGAAAAAAAAATGACAGTATTAAGTAAAATATAATATATATTTTGCTGGAAATATAAGAATATTCAAAATTTTTGTATAATATAGTAGAAATACCCATTATTACGTCGAAAAGCAAGTTGACAGCTCCCAGCAACACAAACCAATGTGGCTGTCGGCCTTATCTCGGCTAGCGGGCATCCCCACTTTAAGCGACGGAACTCCGCCTCCTCGCTTCTCCTATTGGCTGAACTGCTGTATAGAGAGCTGCGATAGATACTAACAACACTCGCACGAGGGATTTTAGTCGACGTCTGACACTGCAAGGGAGAAGTACACAGTCCAAATGGATGAGAGCGTGTGTGTTAGCGTTTGACGGGACCATCCCGTACTCAAAAAGTGTCTGTTGTTTTGCCAATACGAATTACATCTTACAATTCTTATAGTAACAAATTTAGGAAACTTTTATAAAATTAATAAATTCTAGAAAAGTGTGTAGTAATTAATTAATTATTATTGGTGTTAGTGATTTAACAAGCAAAATGGTGCCCCAGCAAAGCGACGCCAGTAGATCAAGCAGTCCTACGTCCAGTGGAATACCAATGTTTGGATCACAGCTCATTAATAAGAATTCCTCTACACCTTACACCGATGCCACACAGGTGAGTTTATCATACCCTTAATTTCAGTAACTTAGGTGACATGCACCTAAAATTCATTTTCTGTAACTTCGGATTTTCAAAGTTCTAAATCGGACGCCAAATTCGAGTTCGTTGTTGATATTCTGTCAGTCATAAACAAAAACTTATCCTTTTCCCGCTATGTACTAACTTATGAAACTGATGTTATTTGAGAATTTTTAGATTTGTTTAGATTTTTACGAAAAATTTCTAAGTGACTCGCGAGAAGTTCGATGTTGATCATTGCTAATAAATAAATCTTTTCATTGAGTGACAATGTATGTAAGTCGTTAAATGTCAAGTTTCGTATATTTTTTCCCCGAAAATTGTAACTTTTTCATATTTCCTTTCAGAGACTGTCCGGAGTTGTCGATTTGTAAAAGTAATCTTTCTCAAGGATAAACATACCTAAATGAAAGAAAATGTTTGCTTGTGCAAAAAATCGTCTAAATTTTGTGTTTGGTTCACCAGAAGTTCAGTTTTGGATTTTTTTTATGAAATCAGAATCTTCTTTCAGTACGGGCCACTTGAAGTCTTCAGATATTACAATTATTAGAAATTCTCGATTTTTACGAAAATCTATGTTTTATTTTATTTTCTCCTGTATTGAGAATAACTTCGTTCCCCAGCTTAGTGTCAATGGGATGTAAAGAATATACAGTATCAATTTTCGCATTTCTTCTCTTCGTTGATATGAGTTTTTTCAAACGAATTTATGAACATTTTCTAATGGTCTTGGTTTATTTTTCCATTACCAAGGACTATCATACCGGTTTCTGATCAACTACAGCTGATGGCAGTGATATGACTTTATCAGCTGAGCGAGTAATCAATGTTTAAGATAAAATTCGCGGAAGTGCGAGTGAAAGTAAGTCCCACGCTCATGACCTTCACCACACGTTCATGTAAGTGATGCCAGACTTGCCAAGGCTGTTTCAAATCCGTAAGTGATATTATTTTAACTTCCGCGTTTCGTTCCACTATGATTTATGAACTTCGTAATAAGTTACACAAGTCAGTCAAAAGTTCACACTTGCCATGGCAAACAGCTGTGTGAAGTTGTAAAGTGCGTTTAATTGAAGTAACATTCATCCTTCTAAGGGCAGGGGTATCTGTAGTTCAATAGGTTAGGCTCGGCTCTTAGTGAAAATCCTGAAAAAATACGAACTGACGATAAAATGAAAACGTTCGTATCGCTAAGGGCGAACAAATTTTTCTAAAGGGTATCTCAGATCAATAGGTTAGGTCGCGTAGGCTCATCTGTAAATGAAAATATTGCAAAATAATAATAATCACAAAATCAGTGTGAAAGATAATTAAAAGAAAATTAAAGTATCACTCATGTTCATTGTATTGATACTGTAATTAGTTTTGCTTCGGTTATAAGCGTAAGGAATATTTTATTCCCAAGTTTTACTGCAGGTTGTTACCAACTCAGGCCAAGTTTAAAGAAAATATAATATTCACGATAATACGAATTTTTATATCAGGGCAATACTGAATTAAGATAGGCCAGAGTTTTCGCAAGTGACGGATTCTACATGAATATTAACACGTGTAAATAATTCTTTGTAAATAGGAGAAACTCCATAAATGTGTATGAAACATGTTAAGTAGAGAAGTATTGTATTCGATAGACCTACCAAATGACATTTCAAGTTAAGAACGACAAAACTCAACTAAACACTGAGTTCACCAGTCTACCCCATTAGCAGTGTGAAACATAATTAAAAGAAAATGAAAGTATCACTCGTGTTCGTTGTATTGATACTGTAATTAGTTTTGCTTCGGTTGTTCTTCGCACGTCGTTAAGAACATAATATAACACGCGATCCATAGAGGTGTTGAATATGTAACATTTCTTCACTAGCTGCTAGGCACAATGCTAGTTCCAACAAGACGTGATTTTTTTTAAACATTCCTGTCGCTGGTTTGAGAAAATGCCGAATTCGCATAGATAACAAGTCAGTGCAACAATTATTATCGTACTAAAATACAGTAATGGATTATTTGGTTTTGTGATGTAGACCTATACGGTACATGATCTTCAACGTAGCGTACTTCTTAACCGTCTAATTACATAAGCAGTCTTCAAGTGAAACAAATCATTGCTCTCTAAGTTTGAAAACAATCAGAAAAATTTCCGTAGATCAGCTGGAATAAAATTTATAAAAAAAAATTACATGAAGCATTACGGTATTAATCTTGTATCTTGGCATCAAATAATGCCTTGACTTGATGTAGATGTAGATGTGTAGATGTAGATGTCTCGTTCTGTAGATCCTGTGTTGAGCAGGGCTCAAGGATATAGAACACGTCAGATAAAAACATACATGCATGTTATAAAAAAAAAAAAAAAAAAAAAAACATGATACAAGAATTGTTATGTCACACTTACTCAAGCTGAAAAGAAATCATCCATATTGTAGAAGGTGTGAGTTACTAAATATTGCTTCAGAGCTCTTTTGAAAGATTTGCATTTGCTTTTAATACATAGTGATTTAATCTCTTTTGGAAGGTTATTGTATATTTGTATTGCGGAATAATAAGCACCTTTCTGAAAAAGTTTTAATGAGTTAGCTGGTCTATGTAAATCATTCATGTTTCTAGTAGTACGCCCGTGTATACTGTGATTACTTTGAAATTTATCAATATTATCTACCATGTAACACATAACAGAGTATATATACTCTCCGGTGAGAGTGAGGACTTTTAATTTTTCAAACAGCGGTTTACAAGATTCTCGTTTTTTCTTTCCACATATTATTCTTATTGCTCGCTTCTGTAATCTAAATATTTTTTCCCTATGTGCCGAGTTACCCCAAAAAATGATTCCGTACCTCATAACAGAGTGAAAATATGCAAAATATACCGTGAGTAATGCGTCCTGTTGTAATATATCATTCAAAGTTCGTAGCGCAAAACATGCTGAACTTAGCTTAGAACTTATCATTACAATGTGTTTCTTCCAGTCAAGATTTTGGTCAATTTGTAGTCCTAAGAATTTTATGTTGCTAATTTCCTCTATGATTTGTGTTTGATAATTGATTACAATGTTTGAGATATATCTATTTTTTGTTCTAAATTGAATAAAGTGGGTCTTATCAATATTAAGTGACATTTTATTAGCTTGAAACCAAGTATTTAATTCATGAAAAGTCTTTGTAGCTAGTCTTGCTAAATCTTCTTGTGACTTTCCTGTTACGAGTACACTAGTATCATCTGCAAAAAGCAATGCCTTTGATTCGTCACTTAAGTTATCTGGTAAGTCATTGATGAAAATTAAAAAGAGCAAAGGTCCCAGTATCGATCCCTGAGGTACTCCATTTTTAACAGTCCCTAATTTTGATTCATTTCCATTTATTATTACCTTTTGAGTTCTATCAGACAGGTATGATTTGAACCACTTTAGTGTTATATTATCCAACCTATAGTGTTTCAGTTTTTGAAGTAGAATTTCATGATTTATACAGTCAAACGCCTTAGCTAGGTCACAAAAAATTCCTAGGGCATGTTTCTTTTTATCTAACGCTTCCAATATTTCTGTAGTGAGTTGAAATGTAGCATTATCAGTGGACATGCCACTTCTAAATCCAAACTGAGATGGTGTAAGAATGTTATTCAAATTAAGATAGTGTATTAAGCGGTTGTACATAACTTTTTCAAAAACTTTTGAAAATGAGGTTAGGAGTGATATAGGTCTATAATTTGATGGAACATTTTTGTCACCTTTCTTAAAGAGGGGCTTAACAATAGCATGCTTTAGTCTTATTGGAAATATTCCACTTTTTAACGAACAATTACAAATATGACTAAGAGGTTTACTAATTTCAGATGAGCAGCTTTTTAACAACTTATTACTTATCTCATCCCATCCAGAAGAGTTTTTGCTTTTGAGTGACTTGATTATATTTTCAATTTCTCTAGAGGAAGTTAATTTGATTTGAAATGTATGGTTCTGGACTATAGGTGTTTTAAGTAGGTCTGCTGCATTAATGCTAATATTAGTTGTAGGAATACATTTCTCTGCAATGTTTATAAAGTGATTATTAAAAGCATTTGTGATATCTGATACATTATCTAGCTTTTTGTTCTGGTATGTTAGTGACATGCAATCATTGTTTCCCTTTGATCTCCCTGTTTCGTTTTTAATTATATTCCATATAGTTTTAATTTTATTGTCTGATTTATTAATTATTTGTGAGAAATGCCTACTCTTTGCCTCTTTAATTACTTTCTTCAGTGTATTGCAGTACATTTTATAGTGTTCTTTATGAGCTGGGTTGTTACTGGTTCTACATTTTAAATATAGCTCTCTTTTGTTTCTACATGATATTTTAATGCCAGTGGTTAACCATGTTTTATTCCTTACATTAGGTAAATTAGCAGTTTTCTTTTTTGGAAAGTTAGTTTCAAAATGCCGCAACACAACATTTAGGAATTCATTTAATTTACAGTCTACTTTGTCATAGGAAAATATAGATCCCCAGTTTTCATTCTTCAGATCTTGTTTGAAGTTTAAAATTGAAGCATCATTCATTACTCTAGTCATATGGGTATGTTTTTTAGTTGCGTTTACCTTACTATCGTTTAGCACTAACATTTGTGCATCATGGTCCGATAATCCATTTAATATTGGTAATATTTTAAAGTTAGGGTGCTTTTCTATGTCTATGAATATATTATCTATTATTGTTTGAGAGTTGTTTTGGATTCTAGTTGGAAAGTTTACTACAGAGTCTAAATTATAACTACCTAGTAGGGATATCAGTCTGATCTTTTTTTCACTATCAATTGAGAAGTCTACATTAAAGTCGCCGCACAGTATAATATTTACATTATTACTATACAGATAGTTAAGAACCTTTTCTAACTGATTTGTAAAATAATTGAAATTACCTGTTGGTGCTCTGTAAATGGTCAGTATTACAAATGTACTGTTATCCGTTTCCACTCTGGCTGCGCAGCATTCAAAATCCTGTTCCTTACAGTAGGAACTGGTGTCTATATCACTAAAATTTAAGTTACTTTTGATGAATATACTCACACCTCCGCCTTTCATGGAACGTCTAAAGAAATTTGAGCACAATGAAAAATTATCAATTTTTAATTGTTCCAGCTCTGTTTCTGCACAGTGGTGTTCCGTTAAACAAATAACTTGAATTTCCTGCTTGTTAGAATTATTTGTATCCTGAAAAGCTAACTTAAATTCTTCAAATTTACATTCAAGCCCCCTTATATTTTGATGATATAATGCAAATGATTTACTAGTTCTAGTTGCAGGCTTGTATATATTACCAATGTTTACTCGAGGCAAGTATGTAAGTTGTTGTTCCCTTTCATCTAAAACCTCCCTAAAAAACGAGAGGAGCCACCAACTATGACAGGAATAGGCCTGTTACAATTAAATTCTTCAGCAATCAGCTTTGCCAGAGTCTTCTTCCCTCGAGAGTTGAGGTGGAGTCCATGCCTGGTGTATTCTTCTCTTCTTATGCTGTTAACAGACAAAACATTGATATTACCATTATTAGCAGAGAAGTTCCACAGCTTGTCGTTCACAGCTTTCACCTTGTCTCGAAGCGACGGCTTATCATACCTGTGAAACAATTCAACAAAATTTATATTAGTGTGAGAGCTGCTGCTGGAGATGCTGCGTAGATCCTGCTCGATATCAAAGCTGGGGTCTCTGTCTAGGCTGTTACCGCCACCTCCCACAATCACTATGTGGTCGTCCTTTGAGAAGCCTTTAGACAGCTCCTTTGTACCTGAAATCACATCTCTAAGTTCAGCATTAGGCTTACATATACATTCAACTTTGAAGTTCTCTCCAACAGCATCTTGCAGGGTAGTTCCCATATGTCTGGCGTGGCTGCTACCTAGAACAAGGATCTTTTTCTTATTATTACTACTAGGCCTATGCTCCTTCTTGGCTTGCCTGGGTGCTACAGTTGGCTCAGCTGGGGATTCCACTTCCTCTAGGCCATCTAAAACAGAGAATCGATTATTAGTAGCTACAGGGCTATAAGTCTTCTGCAAGGGTGACACGTTGCTGCTTGACGGTCTTCCTTTGGGTCTCTGCACTACCTCTGAGAAGGACTCTACCTTGGAAAAAGAAGTTACATTAAGTTTCTCATTCAGAGATCGGACATCCTCCTGTAATAAATCAATAACATATTTCAAATCATTAATTTCCCTATCCTTCATACACAGCTTGCAGAACCAATCGCCATCAGGAGCATCGTCGGCACATACCCTAGAACAAACAAAGTGATACCAAACATCACATGAGTCACACTGAATACCATCAGAAACAGCTGTACAACAGTTACCACATAACTCTTCAATCGCCATTTCCAAATTGTCCTAAGAAATAGAATAAAAGAAAAATGTTAGTAAATACAAAGCAGGTTATAACAAGGCACAATAAAAAAAAAAGCAAGGCAATAATTAATGTTCGTAGCAAGTAGTGGCTAGTGTGTGTGAACAGCTGATTTCGCGGGTAACAAAATGGCGGACTAACTACCAGTAGGCTATTGACTTTTTGAAGTTACTAAATGAAGGCTTTAAAATTAATATATGGTTAAAATTTATGTTTGGAGAACAAAAGTATACTACCTGTAATAATATATAAAAGTTACAGCTCAAATAATAGCTCACTAATATTTAAAAATATACAAATTCTCGGAGCTCGCACAGAGCACGTCCTCACACACCAACGCCACTAGCGCCACTTGACGCTTTTATGCGTCAGTAGCACTGAAAAGGTTAGTTTAGCGACCCAAGTCCATGGGCCTATACCGTAGATGTATTAGTTTTCATATATTTTTTCTTATATCTTAAGATATTTCTGAGTTAGAATAATAATTCTTTCACACTGGCCGTGTGTAGGCTAACATGGAAAGGTGAAGTCAGAATGAAAAATCCAATGTCATACCCGGCTATGGCATTGAATTTTTCATTCTGACTTCACCTTTCCATTTCTGAGTTAATTCATTATTATGTTGGTAGAACCATTTCCATTAAGATTTTCCTGCATTTTAGGCGAAACGGTACTTTAGGCCGCGCACAGGTTTTCCTTCCACTGAATAATGAAAGACCCTTGCACCAACATAATTTGTCACAACTATAAACAACAAAATATTTCATAAAAAAATTACCCTTGCACCAAAAATCATATTTCACAATTATAGGAGTGGGAGTGAAAACTCGTGCGCGACCTGTTCTACCGTTTTTTTACAGTGAAATGCAAAACCAGCTAGGTATTTTAAATTTCAGAACGGGACACATTTTTTTTTTTTTTTTGCAAAGTGTAATATTAGCCTACGGTACTTGTATACACTACCCACATTTTTTGTACAGTAAAATTTCCGATAAAGCAAGTAGCTTATCTAGTCGATAATTTCAACCTCAAAGCTTGTAGTGTTTCATGTGTTTTAGCTATAACCTTCCCGTCTCGATAGCGGATAGTGTACATACCACAGTGCAAAATGTATAATACAGCCGTTAGTAGGGTATTTGAGGTGCCATTTGGATGATTTCACGGGAATACGCAGGCGGGTTTTTGCCTACGCACTGCGACTCGTGAGAAAGTATTGGTGGATGTTCAGCATGAATCAAACGTGATGCCTGTGTTGTGTGAGCGGGAGGTATTCCCCATGAACTGCCGAGTCAGGCTTTCGCAATACCTAACAGTGAAGTGTGTAGTAGTAGCCACCCGTAATCCCGCTTGCTATTAAGCGTATGCGAAATGAGGTGCCGAATATTTCGGCTGAATCGTGAACATCAGTCATAATCTAGTGAATCTATAGGCTATTGATTGTAAACTGTTCTAAGTACAATGCGACACGTATGGGGCAAACTTCGTATGATTAACTTATAGCGATATAAAACGCGAAAATACACTAGCTTATAATCTGGCAATTTGATTTTTTATAAAGTGAGAATCACTGATTCATAATCCAGTAGGTATTCCCAGTGCTTTAGTTGGAAAATATTTTATGGGGGTACTCACCTTCCATAGAACGCATATCTATTGCGAATTTAATAGTGTTTGTCATTATTAACAAATACACTCTCGTGAATTGGACATTTAATAAGTATTTTAGGGCAATATCGTTCCTGTACTGCCAGTACGACGTACCAGAGCACATATTTTTCCCGGTATGGTAGAAGGAAAATAATTTTATACCGGTGCGTACCGGCCCAACTAAAGCACTGGGTATTCCACAGTTCGTTTTCGGCACGTAAATAAAAAACGTTATGCTTGTGCGCGGGGGGGGGGGGCTAGAAGGATAGGCAGAAGCTAAGATTTAGTCATAATTTAGTCCTCATAGTGTTAGAAGGTATATGAGCTGAAAAATGGCTTCTAAAACTGTGCGGATTCTAGTTAGTGTAGGCCTATAGTGTTCCTTAAGAAAAATCCTCTTGCGGTTTAACATAATTTTTCTTCCTAATATTATGAACACGAGTTAAGTGCTTTTCAGCGTAATTTATCGAATACCATGACTTGTCATTTCCCTCTTAGTTTCTGTAGTGTATAGTTTTAAACTGTAATACTGTAAATTGTTCAACGCAAGTTAGGGCGAACGATTTGTTAAAAAATGACGAAAAAAGGATTTGCTCTTTTCTTTCTTCTTAATGTTTATGTGTACAATTTAATTATAGGCCTATTTTACCATAGTAGCTGACCATATTCGTAATTTCTTAACGTCTTCGCCTGTCATTTACTCACTTTACGATAGTAGCTGACCATATTCCCTAATTTCTTACGTCTTCGCCTATCATTTACTGATTTACTGAAGCGTTGAAAATGTAATTTACACGATCATATTTTCCTATAATTTACGTGCTATGCAACGTAGTTTTAACCATATGTTTATATCCGGCCACACACTTTATAAATGAACTATTTTTGTGTGCATACATGTGTTAGGCCTATTAAAACAAGACTTAATATTTTTTATAATCTAATACCGTAGTTTCTACAATAGACTACCATTGCTTAAAACGTGTAATTTAAATAAGTCATCTCTACTAAAGATTTACTTTATGATGTATTGACTCTGATTAGGTAGTAATATTGAATATAGGCCTAACGTTTTCACTGGTACTGACAATTATACGCGTCACAACAAAAATTTCATATAAAGCAGATATAGGCCTATGTAGTATTATTAGAATAGGGCTTCATGTACTTTAAACTCACTTTATGCATGTTAATATTAATATAAATTCAGCTGTGAAAGAGCTGTTAATTATCATATCTGAAGATATAATACACAAACTCAAATGCAAAACGGAAACAATTGTAAGGAGAAAATATTTGTTCCGTTTTCCAACGTTTGCTTCCGTACAGCGGCCTAATATTATTTCCTTTGTTTTTGTTGCACATTGCGGAAAAAGAAGTAACAGAAGCTATGCGTTTCCCTTCCCGATATGATTGCAATCTAGGCCAATTCACACTCGTGTATAATTTTACTCGATGGTCGGTACCACTGCGTTAATATCTGAACACGATCCTCTTCATATAAGTCCGTTGAAGTTAGTATTAATTATCGCTTCTACAGTAGGCCTGTGCACTTAACTATGGCGAATTTCACGTTTCTGTCAATCGGTTGGTTTGATTTGACACTGATGAAACAGATTTGGCCATCATTTGAGAATCCACTAATCCATGACAAGAGAAAGAAAGCCATGGTTTGAGGTACCCCAAAATCCATTAAAAAAATATAGTTTGTGAGTAATTGAGCAACAATACTCAAAACTGATGATCCTACTAAAAACATTCATATAGGGCCTATAAGAAGTTTCAACCTGTAGGTTGTAACAAATTTCTTTAAACTAGTAGTTCCTGTGGCCGTTTGTGTAGTTAACTCATGTTAAAAATAGTCTTATTTATTCCATGACTAAAAGGTGTGTGGGATTTATTTAATATGTTCTACTCACTATAAACAAATTATTATGGAGTAAGATATAGGGCATAAAATTGCTTACTCATCTGTCGCCCGCAAGCTCCCTTTCCACTCAATGAAAAAAGACCCTTGCCCCAAACATAATATTTCAAAACTATAAAAACAAAATAATTTCATAATACAAAGGACCCTTGCACAAAATATATTTCACAATAGGAGTAGAAGTGGAGGACTCGGGGGCGACATGTTTTACCTTTTTCCCGAAAGTAGTGAATATTGTACTGTTTATAAGTTCTTTGATTGAATTAAAGGATCAGCTGACAATAAATGAACGGCCCTGCAAGTGTGTGCACACGCATCAGGATTGAATTCGCTAGGATTTACATGGAACTGAATTCGATCTGAATCCAGGGTGTCTACATTCAGGAAAGTCAGGAAAATTGAAATCTGTCGGGTAATTTTGTGAAGTAATGGAAAATTTGTAAAAAAATATGTAATAGTGAGGGGAACTACCTGCAGTGAGCGAAATGTGGGTAAGCAATTTTATTTTCAGTACTTTAGCTAGTCATTTCTTATTTCTGTTATGGAGATGGAGATGTTTTGTTTTAATGAACCTTGAAAACGTTAATTTTTGTGGTCAGGGAAATGTAAATTTCTGGTCGTGGAAAGTAAGGGAAATTTATTTTGAAATTTCTGTGGACACCCTGGAATCCAATCTGTTCCAGAGTATCGGATTGAAAATTAATTTCGGAGCGAGTCTGCTTTTACTTAACGATCAAGTTATGGGGAGAAAATAATAATACAGTATGTTTCGAAATCTAGAGGATGGGCGGAAAGAGTGAAAGAAGAGAATTGGTTCATGATTTCTGTGATGGTATTTATGAACCGTGTGATCTTCAAGCTGATCCATTTCTTCAAAATAGAACAGAGAAACTAGGCGTTAACGACTTTTTTTTAAGGCGTTAACGGCTTTTTCAGACTTCTTTCAGATGGCAGTTGCTCTTCAGAACACCTCGTGTCGTTTCTGAAAGTTAATTTTGGTGTATAAAATTTATCGAAATAAGTATAAGAATGTTCTTGGTTATATTTATTGAGATAGGAACTACAGTACTAATAAGCCTATAGAAGTGAACATATCTGCCTTGTTGAGTCAGAGCATCCTCAGTGCCCTCATTGAGCTGATATTAACTCTTGAGACAGCTGATTTTCGTCTCAATAAATTGTGGACTATTATTATTGTTTTGTTCTCATTAACAAATCCCTTTCATTTTTCAGATAAGGGTTAAAATGTTAAAAAAGTTTGATGAAATAAAACTTATCTGAGTCCGTATCACAGTGTCAACCTTCATGAAATTGTCATTCGTAGAAATATTAATTGGTATGGCAAAAGCTATGTTTTGTGAAAAATATTCTCTTTGTATTTGTCTTCTAAAAATAGTTAGATGTGATAACTGACTACATTATTCTCGAAGGTGATCTTTGTAAGCGTTGAGCCAAATGCTGTTAACTTACGAATCAGTTTTGGTGCTGCCCTCAAGGTGTCTTTTCTCACTGAGCAACTAGCTCATTATAACTTACATAGATAAGTTTGGCCTACATTTCCTCTAAAGCTGGACAGGCCTGGGCTAGATACTTTTATTAACCGTTTAAAAATGTCCATTGCCATTGTAATTATAAACACTATTTGAAGAGTGAAAAGTTACCTTAGTTCTTATCTAACAAAAAGTGTATTATAGCAAAGCTATATAGCATACGGCACTTGGCTTCACCGCAAATCTGTGATATGAACTTGGGGTTACGTAAATGACCGGAGCTTGCTAAGTTAATGTAATTTATACGGCACGATATCGAGGCAGAGTCCCACCGACACGAAACGTGCGATGCTAACGTAATGATCTGACAAAAATATTTTGGTGTGGAGATTTCATCTGTTTCTTAATACAGTACTACTTTGTGTTTTGCTGTTGTTTCCACGTCTAGAAAGCTCTGTAATAAGAAACGTGCATCTACCTAGCTACCCCTCCCATTACAGCATTTCTCGTGAAATGATATTTCGTATAGCATATCACGTAATTTTGTGTTTTTTGTTACCAGATGAACCTTATGATAAGAACGCTACATCTTTGTGTCATACTAACGACAATGCCCTTCCTTTAGATTGTTTAAAGTAGAATAGGTAGGTTATCTGTCGCCCAGAGTGGTTTGTGTATGTTGTGTACTAGAGGCAGAGGTCGCGAGTTCAATCCCAGCAGAGAATGATTTGTTTTTATGAACAGAAATCTTGGATCGGGTCCCTGGTATTTAAGTTTCCTTAATCTGGCGATGAACTACCCGATTTGTGTTCTGATTTAGACGTTAAACGAAATTCAGTTATCTTGTTAAGAGTTGTTCAGTCCTCCAGGTATAGAAATATTATTGATTGAAGAGGCCATATATAAGAAACTTGTAATCTACTAGATAAATTATCGAACCTATATTGAAGGTAAAGGTATGAAACTCCAGGTGGTAATACATTTTTTTCTAGGCTTTTTTCTCTTGCACTTTTTTACATTAAGTTTTGTAGGCTACCGGTAAATTTATTTTACGTAATTTCGTACTAATCCTCCTGCAAACATTTTACTTGGTCTTAATATAGTAGGCCTATTCGGTTCTCAAATTTTTACTTGTTTTGTAAATAGACCTAATGGATTTTAATGCTATTTCTCAGAATACCATGATGACAGACCTTTCTCACTGGAGTTTGGTTTGATTTCATGGTTATCTATGGGATGTACTGCAGTTTAGGGCTGTGATCGTCACCGGTATGCCGGAATTTTGACCGCAGGAGTTCTTTTACATGCCTGTAAATCTACAGACATGGGTTTGTCCCATTATTGCTCACACATTGACCTGGGCCGGGTTCGAACTTGCAAACTGCTTCATCCAGGCCGACTTTTCTCACTGAGCAACTCGCTCATTATGCATAGGAGACACTTCTTTACACGTACAGAAAAGAGTTTGAATTACATATATTAAACACACGTGAAATTACATTCGTAAAAAATGGACATAACGTTAGTATCTTTTATCTCCTATGAACAGAAATGTCATTTCTTCTCTGCAATGAAGTCATAAAAGAGTTACACAAATGGAGAGGTTCCTTTCGTTAATGAGCACTTACAGAAGTCTATATAATATACCGTATATCTGTTACTTCATAAATGAATAAAAGCAATTTAGGACCCCAAGGGGCTTGGGAATCGAACCAGGTGCCTCCCTAGGCAATGCTGCTAGCATGACGATAATGTTACTTCGTGGTTATTGAACCAAGGTAATGATACTGTGGGGGAAATATCCACTCAGGCAAGCCTATGCTATTACATCGATCTTTTACGTAAATGTCATATGGAAGCATTTGTACAAGCCTATCGCTACCATGTATGACACACATGACAGTTGGTACTGAGGCAGGCTTTCATGGCTGCATATTTTATGATGGCTTTTGCAAAAGTTCATGCAAATATCCTCGTGTGTGATCTTTAGCACAAGTGCATTAAAAATAATGAACATATAGCTTACGAGATTAATATTTATGTAGCATTCCAAACAGCTGTGACCATTGTGCACGTATTCATATATCTAAACAATACTGAAGTACAGGCTAGTTATTTAATTGGGCTAATGTGCCAGTTCGTGGCCAGGCAATTTGGACAATGTAAGTACCTACTGGTTTGTACTTTAATTATTTTTTATTTTTGCAGCTTCAAATGATGATGATTATTATGATGATTATTATTATTATTATTATTATTATTATTATTATTATTATTATTATTATTATTATTAACCCCTTAATAAATATTAAATAACTCCTGGTGAATTTCTCACCCTAAATTTGTTAAATGGCATTGGGATATTTTAATAATGTATTATGATAATTTATATCTGGCGGTTATAGATCACGGTTTCCATCATTTCTCTATCGAGACATGTTTCACTATCGAGATTTTTCTTGGCCTTATTTCCATGAAGTCCATAGATGATAAGAAGGGTAAGGGCAAGCAAGACCCAAGTAAGCTGTTATTAGCCTTTTCTTAAAACGCTTCTCTCCGACATCATCATCCCTGCCGTACTGTCCAGCCTTTTAAATTTTTCTAAATCATAATCTCACTTCCTAGTTTTGGCCTATGTTGCAGATAGTGTAATCTGTAAACAATTAGACTTCAAAACAGACTTCTGCTCCAATACAGAAAAAAAAGTGAAGATGGAATGTAATTTAATTTAAATACACTTAAGTACTTATCACAGATTAAATGATTGTTTTGATTAAAAAGTAACTTCACATCTGACGGTTACAAACTTTTTGTCAGAGTGCTTTTATTTTTACGCAGGAACAATTTATTTGAAGACCATTCAACCGTGATGACCCTTTCATGTAGAGTGAATCTAATAATTGCCTTTACATCTTCCTCTGATACCGGTAATGCCTATACTAGGACTTGGTTCGGTATTAACTTTCATGCGTCTCGCACGAACAAAAATGACGAAGCTACAGATTTATGTAACTACGATATCGTCCAGGAAACCAGTACAAGGTAATTCGGCCACGAAGACGTAATTTATTGGGTGACGTCACCGAGCAAATGTGTTCGTGGTACAGAAGAGGATGTGCTATTCCGGTACGGTAATGCATAGATTTCATGCTGACTTTCTTTACTTTCTTGTGGGTGCTATAACGAGGGCAGTTAAATCTCCAAAGCTTCAACCTAGACCCGGTTCAATATAGCATAATGAAACCTTCTCCCCTGTCTTAATGTTGAATAACATTAATATTGTACCCTTTCGTATTGAAATGGATATGGTATTGTACATGGCAATTCTCGTTTTATACAGTCTCGTTGGATTTAAGTGACATGTAGCCTACTATGAAATTCTTCACATCACTCCTTCCAAGAACTTGAAGAATAAAAGTCGAACCTGTGGTAATAGGTCGGTAGTTCTTAAAATGTACGTTTATGGTACATAGTCCTCTTAACAATAAATGCGGATCCACAAGGCCCTGTTTCCACGTTTTTTAAGGTTCACAGGGGAGAGCAACTGCCATCTGCCGATATAGTCGAGGCGCGGAAATAGTTGACGTGTAATGTAGCGCTACGGAGAGTTGTGGAAACAAAATACGATAAACATTCTTGCCACTTCGTAATTTGACCATAAAAGTTAATTTTTATGTAATAATACTTAATTTTAAGGTATCCTGTCGACATAAATTTGTTTTCTGCGGGCTCTGGTGGCCTCAAAATATATTCTTCACTGGCGAAATCTCGAAAACTTTTTGTTTTGTTTTAAAAGTTCAAAAAAAAATCCTTTTGAATTTTCATGATAGGTCTAGATGATTTTGGTTTTACACAGTAACAAGTTCACATGAAAAGATCCACTTCCCATTTCCACCAGTAATGCAAGAAATAAGCCCTAAGCATATCAAATATCAAAGAAATACGCAGCTATTGGTTAGGTTGGATAAGCCTTGTGTTGTGTCATAGCGTAACTTATCACTGTACTCGGACGGGGCTATCCAGCTGAACGCCATTAACATCATCGTTTAGAAAATCGTTTAGAAAATCCAGTTAAATATACGAACATTACAGTGGAAATAATTATATTTTTTGCATGCGGTTGGACAAATCGTTCCTGACGCCAAAATTGCATTATACATTTCGGTGTGAACGTTTTGACACTTTCCTTGTAAGTATTAAACTGATAGATGTAGATGTCTAATCATAAGTTAAACGTCCTGAAAGTTTAGCTCCTGGCCGGGATTTGAACTTGTCTTGCATGGTTGACAGTATGAGATAAAACTATCTTGGCGCGTACCAGTATTTCATTTGTAACTGATGGTCTTCTGCGTATAACTTAATACGAATATTTCGCACATCCTGACCTAAACCTGGTTATCTATTTCAGTAAGGATTCAGACCTAAACCTCAGATGCAGAGGTCAGACGTTCGCAGTGACCTAACATCTTAAATTACTTTCAGTCACCATTATTTACTTCATTATTAATAGTACGGTTACGTTTCAAAACATAAGTTTACATTCGCATAAACTAATGCACATGCAGTGTGGAGAAACATTAATGTGCAATACCGTACTTCAATAAATAATAATAAATAATAATAAATAATTCAGTGAGCGTTCATGGTACTGCAATATATGCCATTGCAGGAAAAAATAACATCATTAATATTCACTTTGTGAGCAGTAGCCATGTAGATAGATTGTGCAAAAATCAATCGCTTTTTGAAGTTCCGCCAATGCTTTACCTTGAGCCCGTATGCAGACAATTCTGACTTCCTTCAGACAGCTGTTGGTACCAGCACGTGCAGCAGCTGAATCGAGCACTTGAAGGAACTTCACTCCCGTTTCTTATAATTGAAATGTCTTGTCCCGTATGTATGGACAAGGACTTTGGTAAATACTGCCTTACTAACCACGTGATCAACTATAAAATCTTGAGCTTTATGTAAATGGCGGTAGGTCTGAGATCAGAAACTCAGTGAACATACTTCTTTTGGATAATGAACTATTTAACTTTTCACAGCTGTTTTATAAATTCATCTAAAAATATTGTATAAAATCAGTTTAGAGTAATATACTATCTTTATTTAAAATGATCTAGTTTTTATCCTATGACTGTCATTCATAGATATCAGCTCTTTCACTAAAATTAGATTGTAAGTTTCGAGCCCACTGATGATTTCAGTTGATTGGCGATCAACTGAAATCATCAGTGCTAAATTTATATATATATATAAGTAACCAATGTAATCAATGATTGCTTATATAAATATACTAATTTAGCTCTGAAAGGGTTATTTGTTACTCCAGTGTATTCGTCGCGATTATACATGATAAAAGTTGTAAATAACATGATTCTTTAGCCAAAACCCTTTCCCTACAGAATCTCTTCTACGGATTTCAGTTATGTCTTGGATAAAAAGGAGGGTGGTTGGGTTCTACCGGTAATTATTTTTGTTTTGAACTTCTATTCTATTAAGCATGAAATTCCTGAATTGGGATCTCCGAGGACCCGCGACGAAGATTTTGTTCTTCCTACTGTTCCTCCTGTTGCAACTTTGATGCTGCGCTTTACAGAACCGCTACCTGTCGGGAGAGGGATTACCTTTGGATCACAAACATACTTTCTTGACTAGACAAGCACATGGAGAGCCTCCCCGGATGGATGATCAGCTCAATGCTGGCCACCTCCGAGACGAGGTACCAGTTGTGCATAAACACATTCCGAATAAGGTGCGGATGGGATGAAGATGATAATGACGGCCAGATGAAGTCCGGGCCTAAAGCTACCTGACATTCACAAGTAAAGAAAAAAAAAATCTAGATTACTTGAATCCGTCCCCGAAATCATCATCTGCACAGCAGTGGTGAACTATGCGCATGTTTTGCAGCGAGAAAGTTACCGTTGGCCGGGTTTGAATGCGCTACCCTTGAGACAGGGGTTGAATACGCATTCCAATCAACCACCGAAAGGTGAAAAAGGTTAGGCACATTCAAGTTCCCGATCCACGATCGATCTCGGGACCGCTCGTGCTATAAGTGTGAACGCTTCAGATTTATTTCTTCTTCTAGCAGCAGATGGCCGTTGATGTCGACTTAAGCAACAAACTGCCAAACTTTAAATAGGTGGCTGTTTTTTTCTTCGGAACGTACCATACTCTTACTATTATAAACGAATAGCCTATAGGAATGACAGGAAACGCGCTCAGTGAGGAATAGTGGAAAATTACGATGAACGTTGCTCCAACGAAGCAAATTGTTCCTTCCTTAATCGATTTTGTAGGGAACCTTCCTTCCATTGGAATTAATTAGACCTAAGAATACTGGTTTTTTTTCGTTAACATAGCCTAACTAAACAGTTGCAGTTTTCAATTGCATAATAATTGTTGATATTTTACCCTTGTAACTAACTGCAAGAAATATATTACGTTAAAGGTGTCGAAAGCCATGTTGAGAAAAGTAGAAGTATGTTTAATTTATTGTTACTTACTGCTAGTTTTCATAGAGGGATTGGAAGTAAACTCATTTTGCAAGTAGCTGATACAAGCAATGTGTGGTTCTGGAACTGAATGTCTCAGGGCACAGCCCCAGGCCTGTTTGAGTTGATTAAGCAAGATGTGTGACAGTAGTGGAAAAAATACCATGTAAAATTATATTTACTGTTCATAACTTTGCATGAACGTACTTTCCTTTGCTCATTTTACGATGTTCAGTACGATAAATATTGTTGCATATATCAAACAATTGTCTGCGAACATGTGTTCAGAATGGGATTATGAGCTGAGTTTGTGCTTTCGAGGATATTTAATATTCAGAACAGATATCAGAAGCGGAAGTCTCGACAGTACCTGATTTCTCATATAGAAAATACATGAGGCCTAGGGTGTGTTGTTTCCCTTGTTAGGTGTCTGAAGTTCAGATTCCTGTTAATTCTACTATGCAGCGCTGTGTAATGCACTGCATTTTACAAATTCAATTAAGCTCCGGTGCAATTTATGATAATCGTTCTTGATGTGTTAAAGATTTTTCCGTAATATTGGATAATTTTTCTTTTATCTGAGAAAAAAGATTATTACTTTGCTAAATTCGTCTAAAAATGAATCTTACTATAAATTTGAACCGCCTCAGTGGTCTGGTAGTTAAGGTTACTGTCCTGTATTCAATCCGTGGTACCCCCTCGCAACATTTCTTAAGTAGAGAAATTCTGAACCGCTTCACTCAGCCTCATAAAAATAAAATAGTGGCTCCGGTCAAGAAAACAAAAAGTAAAGAACATGCCTCAAATCCGTGTGTCAGTGGAGTCGAAAGACTGAAATAGATGGTGCTATCTGATGGTTACCCATGTCCCTTCATGTGATGGAGAGCCATGGAGTTTAGTTTTAAACACAAAGAGCCCTTAGGTCACTTCATTTTACATATAATAAATTATGTCTATTGAATAGAATTCATTTACATAATTTGGTAAGTACCGGTATTATAAATAAAAATACTGTAATAATAAGAATAACGAAATAGATTTCCAAGTATCGAAATTATTCCAAAATTTATTTCGACTACAGGAAAAAAATATCAAATTCACTTATTAACCGTTTGGAAGAACTGCCTGAATCGGAGTGAAGTCGTACTACATCCAGGCTACTTACTATAATTTCAGAAATTAAAGTAGAATCAATGGCCAACGGTGGACTTGCAGAAGAATTTCCACCCCTGTTGTTAAGCCAGGTCCCATTAATGTCGTTGACTGGTGGATATTCTGCAACAAATTGGCTGAGAAGTGGGGAAAAAATAATGTTAATGCTCCATGAAAATGTCTCATTTATATGGGGCATTTATATCTTTGCCCCATTGCGACACCTAAGCCTCGGGCCACAGTTTGAGAATTATAGGTCTACTTGATAATGAACATGGCATCTTATCTGGCTGAGGTATGAATGTATTAAAATGTAAAAAGCTGTTGTATATCACGGCGAGGATCTGGTATCATCCTGCCTCGCTATCGAGCTTCCCCTGGCTGATATACATCTCCCGTAATAAGCAGTGCCAGATTATGCAATGAGAAGTGAAATTTCACACAGTAGCAAATTAGATTATGTAAATGGAAATGTGTTGCATTGTTAAATGCAAGAAAACAGACACTTTCATTATTCTGAATTCACCATCCATGCTAATTTCTAATGCACAGCGTTAATTTTATTACCGTGTTCTCGCACTCTGTATATTATATTCGTACATGACAAGTAAAAAACAGTGCGCTGCCTTTTCTGTACAGTGATACTTAAACCATAGACGGCAGAATGGATGCTTGGTAAAATTCATGGCCTATTAGCTTCCCTTTGATTCCGCTATTCCTAACTAAAAGCAGCTGAATAAGCAGTGTATCAATAATAATAATATTGAATACGTTACATTTCGCAATCAAGCAGAACAAACAACTCTACTAATACGAAGATGTTACGCCGTGGCGCTGTTGGTTGAAGTACTGCGCTATAAACATGAAGTCGTGGGTTCGATCCCCAAAGAAGTTGGGATGTTTCAACAGGCCTAATACCTCTTGTGGCGCTATGGCTTTGGGGTGGACTCAGCCTGTAACAGAAATGCGTGCAAGGAGCAATCCTGAGGGTAAAGGAGCTCGGTTAGTAAGGCTGACAACCTTACGATCTTCATGTGCCGTATGTCTAGAAGTCTGGAAGCCTCTTCCTTCTGGAAGGGCCTTCACGGCCTGTATAGAGACCACTTTGCCATTTACTTATATAAATGATGTAGGTAAGAACAGAAGAATTACGAGATGATAACAGTAATACATCAGACTGTCCTATCCCGGAAATAGTTTAGGTACCATTTATTATGCATTATTTAATATTCATTGAGGACAGATAGGTGTATTTTTCGAGAAAATGTTGTGGAATATGCGCCATTCATTTGGTGCGTACTGCAATTTATTATTATTATTGTTATTATTGTTGTATTCATTGGTCATGCTTGTACTGAATTCTATGATTGATTAGCCTACGTGACGTACAAAATAGAGGATTGAGTGCAGATTATCTTTAAGTTTTCTCGTTGTCCTTTTGTCATTCCATTGCTTGCTTCCCTCCTTTCCTCACGTTGGGAACGTAGGCTACCAGTGAAGCATCTAGAAGTATGAAGAGGCATAGAAAATGAAGAGAAAAGAAATGCAGGCGTATAAAATATATTACAGGTTGAATATGATTGCTAAAGTCTAGGCTGTTTTATACAGTTCATTGTTTTACTGTTCTAAGATGTCGCTGATAGGCCAACTTGTTTGTAGGTTTAACAGATGTTAGCAGTGCGGTATAACTTTGTATGCTGTAGACGCCTAGTCTCAGGAGACGAATGGGATTCGAAGTACGGATTTCACGCTATTATGTCGTCTGCTAGTTAAGAGATGTCTTACAGCTGGTTTCACTCCAAGAAGGTTATTCTAAACCCATACACGTAGGCTATATCTCTTTCACAGGAAATGGGATTCTTTTAAATATCAGTTTTGTAGGTGACAGAACGGCTGGATTTATGTCTTGGCAAGCTCCGAGGCAAGCACACAAGAGGGGACCTTGCCACTTGTGTATTAAGATGCATGTTTTGTATAAAAATTGTCAGGAGTGAGTAAATAATTTGCAGTCTCTCGCCATTCATCAAGAACTCGCTGTATGATATTAATTTATTTGAGAGCTGCTTGTGAGCGACTTACTAGATGATAGCTTCATTACTCCTGTCTTTGATTTATCGTTTAACCTCCGGGACATCTGGCTGAAATGAGTTTTTGCATCCGCTAAAGCTCCTGCCTTCGAATCTCGTCCCTGCATAACGGATATGGGCGGAGCTTTGAAGTAGTGACTTTTTTTTTTACTATTTCCAAAAGGAGATTTAAATGGTAGTTGGTGCATTCAACCCTCTCCATGCAGAACTTAATCAATATGGCTTGCATTACCGTATCATCAGATGCAATGCAGTAATTCTAGCTTTTGGTCGAGTACTGAGATTAAATTCCTGCTTTGTTCAGGAATTTTTGGTATTATTTATTCTACTATTCTCTTAGACTTAAGTAAATAAACTGAATAAAGTAAAAGTTGAAAGAGGATGTTTTAAAAGTTTTACTTCTATACCGTGTTGACTTGGCCATTGTGTTGTTCTTATTCTAACGAACCGTGACATTTGCTATTTCCAAACCCAGTTTCTATTTGCAAAATCGACTCGGTAAAAATTAAAAAGAGTGAATTAATATTTTTAAGATCAAACATTTTACAATCTTCTACTTGAATTCTATCATTTTGGGTAGGGCAATAATATAGGTTATGTGGATGTGTCCCTTACTCTTCGGGAAGAACATGTTCTGCGTTTGAAAACGGGGTGCATAGGAAAATAATCGGACCTATAAGAGAGAGGAAAACGGCGACTGGAGAAGATTGCCTAATGACGAGCTTCATAACCTGTACTCTTCACCGAATGTTATAAGGGCAATGACATGTTGCGCGCATAGGGGAGGAAAGGTGTCTCAAATATGTTGACTGGGAGACCCGAAGGGAAGAGATCACTTGGAAGACCTAGATCTAGGTGGGAAGTATATTAGAATAGATTTAAGGGAAGTAGGATTTACAATAGATGGTTGTTGAGTTAGCTCAGATTAGGGTTGAATGGCGAGCAGTGAACCTCCGGGTTCCATAAATTAGACAGTATTCCTTTATCTTGCTTGGGAATGGTCTGTTGTCATTGAATAAATAAGTAAGTAATTAAGTAGGTACCCTTGCTAAAAATGCGATAGAATACGTTGATGGTTTGCTATTGGCCTAACATTATTTGCTAATCTTAACTTAGCCACGGCGCACTTGCTTAGCTTACTTTGTCTTACCGTACCGTACCTTACAATTAACGATTTCATTGCTGACAGCTCTTGGGGCTCTCTTTTTTCTGTCGTAAAAGAGCATTTTCATAGTTACAGTTATTCTTTACGTCGATACTGAGAGCTACGCTGAGTTCTGCGTCATAGGTGCGTCATATTGTATCACGGAAATTTACTTTTATTGAATTTTATGAAACACTTTTATTGCTTTCATCTTTTAAGTAAAATATAGCTATGAAATATTTTAAAATATCTAAAGGCTTAGCTTACAAGCCAGAAAGTTGCATAAAATCACTGGACACAAAGTGAGGTAGTAGACACAAAGTGAACACTATTTGGAAGGTCGCAGGTTAGAATCCAGTGAGCGGCCAGTCTGAGTTTTAGAGGTTTCCCCCAACTAAATGCGAGATTGGAATTTACTGTACAGCTAGCCCGAATATTCCTGTCTTAGAGGGACGTCCTGCATAGAGTTTGATCCCTCTACCAGGGAGTCCCTCTTGTCCTGTCTAGGATTGATCTTGTCTAGATCGTAGTCCCTTCGCATCAGACCTTTTTAACCTTTCGAAAGAGAAAGTTAAGTCAATTATAAAAAAGAGCGCTGAAAAATTCAAATAACTCTGTTGAATGACTTGCTGAGCAAAATTCGAACTGCATCTCATCTGGTGTTGTAATGGCTTGTTATACGGCAGTGGTCTCCAACTCGCTGTATTTTGTGCGCGTGCAAACAGGCTTGCACTGTGCGACCCCTGTGCACCACGTTACGTCAGTCTGAGACGGGGTTCCGTTGGCAGGGTGGGTCGTCTCTTTCGCCAACTTCCAAGCTCTATGTCGGGTGTAGAACGTAATCCAATACGTAGGCTATCGACCCCTACATCAGGGGTGCCCACAGGGGGGGGGGTTAAGACGCAGACTGCGTCATTTAAATTTCTGGGGGGGGGGCAAAATATTATCGTTTTATGAATTTTCTGAGGGGGGGGGTTGAAAATGTTTTCAAAATTAGCATTTTATATGTTAAAAATAAAAACGGTCAAGTTTTATAACTCCTAAAGGTCTCTTCTAACAGTGGATTAGGAATGGGGGTCCAGGGGGTTTGAACCCCCCAAAAGTTAAAACCTAAAATTCTATATTTGTATTTTAAAAAATTATTTAATTAAACAAGATTTGTTGGTGTGTCAAATGTGATATAGCAGTTATTTTCTTTTCATAACATAATGAGTAGGCCTATTATATCCACTGTTCCATGTGTTATTCAACTTTTCTTATAAATAGTAATAAGTAGGGACCGGATTTTTAGGTTTTAAAAAACACTGTTTTAGGTTTTGCATTAGGTGAAATAGTTTTTTTTAGGTTTTTTGTCCAAAATATCGTTTTCGGGTAGAATAATTGGTTTAATGAATTTGAATGTGCTTCATATGATTGAATATATAATACTTGTAAAGTTTAACTTAACAGAATTGACTTAAATTTGTGTAAACTTGCTTTTTAAGACAATATTATACAATTGAAGAAAGAAAGCATAAACAATCAAAAGAAGCAGTGAAAATAAGATTGCCTCACATTTCCTGGTTACAGTATATCACTAAATATCTTTCAAAATTCTCAACTGTGAAGTTCTTCCTGTTACAGGTATTTCTTAGTTAATAGTTAATACTGTATCTAGACACTACCCTTCTCAGGATTCGAATCCGATGCTCAAAATATTTGATGGTTGAAAGTGGATTTTCCTTTTTTCGGTTGTTACGAATGCTAACCGCACAACAGATGAACTAGGGACGAAAACTTCCCCCTTTTCTAGAATGGTAAATAATACGTGTTTCTGGCAGGCTTGACAAAATATTACTTTGCCATCTGTAGTGAAATTCAGATCGTCGCCAATCCACTGCCGTAATAAATTCGATTTCATTTGTTTCGGCATAATTAACACGTCTTCTTAAAACTCACAGTATGACCACTCAGTATGAATAACAGGGAAGTACTAAAGGCAAACAAAAAAACAACAGAAATCTATATCCTTGTTCATACACGGCAACAATGGTTGTTCGTACGAATATTTTAAAAGGAATACGCCGTACTCTTTTCCTCTCTTGATACTGTCCATCCTAGACGACAATGGGCTGAATTAAACGCTGGTGGTATTAATTTCTACCCGACAAAAATTATTCTCTCCCCGTGAAATATCGATTTCTCAACTGACAAACAAAAAAGACAAAAAAAAGGAGCGTAAATTAGACATTTTTGGTTTTATATCCCGTTTAGGTATATTTAGGTTTTTATACCCCATTTAGGTATTTTTAGGTGCCACAGAATTAATGTGGGTGAATCCTATGGACATGATTCGAAAAAGTGTATAAGCACTTTTTGTTTTGGAAGTAAGGAAAAAAAATAGGTAAAAACCTAAGAATCCGGTCCCTAGTAATAAGTATTATAACTTAAGTAACAATTTCTTGTTTAAGTTGCCATGTTTTAGAGTATAGTAAACAAATTTGCTAACTAGGTTTTCAGTGCTAAAATAGCATAAAATGTGATTTTCATTAGTTCAACATTTAAAAATTTCCCGGGGGTGGAGCCCCCACTTAGGTAATGATTTCTTATTTGCATTAGCATGTATGGTAAACAAATGTCCTAACTAGTTTTTCTGTGCTAAAATAGCGTAAAATGTGAATTCCATTAGTTCAATATTTAAACATTTTCTGGGGATGGACCCCCGACCTCCCTTTTTTCTGGGGAGGGGGATTCCAAAACCCCCCCGGCACTTTTGACCCTCCCCGCAATTATTTTCTGGCTACGTCATTGTTGCACTTATTATATTATTAATATAATGTTACAAAGTGGCCCAAGAAGTTAAAGCAACAAAAAATTAATAAATTAAAAAAGTAACCCCCCCCCCCTAGAATATATCATATTGGTGCCCTTGTCAACAGCCAATCAGGTTGGGGGGATGAGCAATGAAGTTTGGGGGGTGAGCAATGAAGTTGGGGGGTGAGTCTTGAAGTTTAGGGGGGTGGGCACCCCTGCCTACATTTATGGTAATATATACCAATATAGAAGTTTGACATTTCCCCGAACTAGGCCTATATTTCCCCGACTGTATAGACATGCTGCTAGTATTTTGTCAATGTGCGGATCTACGTACATATGCGAACAGTTTTTTTTTTCACTGATGAAAATAAACAAAACCCGCAGCAGAAGTCAATTAATTGTCAGATGAAAACGTAAAATGTGAACTTGGACTGGCTGCTGCACAAACGTTGATTCCATATTTATGAAAAACTTCTGCGTCAAATGATACAACAAAAATCAAGAAAACAAGCTTCCACTAATGAGTGATTTTGTACTGTGAAATGCTTTATTTGAGCTGTTCTTTAATACTGATGTATTACATGGAGATATAGTTTCTCTGAATTTTGTTTCTAATATAACTTTATTATTAATATTTATGTTCAATAATATTCATGTTGAAGTGTGTCATTTAAAGGAATAAGTCTAGAGTTTGTTTTCATTTTGCAGAATTTGTGGCATTACAATCTAACTTAATTACTATAAAACTGAATAAAATCAGGAACTTTTCAACTACAGTATGTTTAAGACTATAGAATTAATTTCTGTGTATTATCTTGCTAGGAATATATTGTACATCATGACTTCACGAATGTTCTTTGTAGAAAACATAAGTAAATGATAGTGAAAAAATAATAATGTAATAAAACATTTATGCAAGAATCATCTGTTGATATGGCAAATGATTTGTAAATTTCAAAAGCCTAATGAGCATGCCGACACTGAACTCGAGAGACTGTATACCACGCGGTGTGTGCACACTAAATGATTCTAGCGTGCAATGGGTAAGCTTGCACTTACTGCTGTACTCATTGTGCAACGAGTTGGTGGCCGCTGTTATACGGCGTTACCATTTAACTGACTTCAGTTGTTCAGTTGTAACGAAGGGTTGCTTGATTGCATCATGTAAGAAGGGTGGAAGTACTTGGTGGGGGTTGTATTGCTTGTGGAAGTTTCCAAAATAATTCAGCTAAAAAAGAAGAGCCGTCTAGTCTCATTGAGATAAGATCTCCAGGCATTATATCCTCCTGCTTGCTTGGATAAGGAAACTGCGTCGGAATTTAAATGTTTGGCAAAGGCCTGAGCTTGTTTATACACTAAACAAATGTTAACACATACAATTATTTGCTGCATTCTCTTAAGTTCTAAGAGATAAGAGAACTTCACGCTAGTATATGTTCATTCATTGCTTTGAATAACGGCATGACCTTCGAAGTTTGTTGCACTGGAGAGATTCATTGCATGATATTCCTAATTCAATTTTGATTAAATGGGAAGGCATTATGTTTAAGAGGATAAGGGAGCGGAAACAATGCTTATGTTGGATAGTTTAGTTCAAAGTATTATCTAGTTAAACCGGAAACCTACTGTTCACTTCTAATTGGCAACGTGGGATAATATCTAAGAGGTTTTTAGCATTAGCATTATTTTTTAACCTTTAAAATTTTTATTTTGGGAGGTGGGGTCCCGTGACCCTACGTCTACGTGCTGTTTAACACAAATTGCAATTAATCAAGTATCAAATTTGTATATTCCTGTTGGATGATGTGAATAATGAAAGTTGAGTGGTGTTTTTATTTGACATAGGCTAAATAGAGGTTCCGCGATGCGGAGAGGCCTGAAATGATAACCTGAAAAAAAGAAAAGAATGTAAATAGGTTGTCATAATAGGGGAGGAAAACATGTAAAGCAACAAGAGGAAATGAGTTTGCTTAGTTGAAAGATGGGTTTTCCTGTGGATAGGATAATAGAAGTAAAGCCACAGAAAAGTCAAGCAATAATTTTCACCAAATGCATCAAACTTTCCTGGTATGAAATTCAATACCTTGGTGTGATACGAGACAAAATATTACTACGAACACGCCATTAGAGTCAGTTAAACAGAGTACAGCTTTCACTGCTTCCAATGACACTTAAGGGTTTTACATATTATTACAGTGTGCCTGAGCCAGATTTTGGAAATAAGCGGTCTAGGAAATATGCTACTTTGTTTTTTAATTTCCTTCACTACAACCACAACAACAACTAGTAATAATAATAATAATAATAATAATAATAATATAAATTAATATCGGAAATAATAATAAAGACAAGTTTTAATACCTTCAAGGTCCTGTCAGCCTATCAAGTTTGATGTTTCCCGCGGTCGAAGTCGTTCTGCTGACCTATATGCTTGAGCGTGCATTTTTTTTTTTGTTTGTTTGTTTCTTTTTGTTACGGGGCCAAAATCTAACTTTGCAGGGGGAGCCTAATCTTTCTCCATTACGCCATTGGCTAAATAGAAGTGTCATATAGTTCTAAGTCTTTTTTTATGTGTAATCAATGTTAGGCCTAAGTAAGTAACCTGTTTTATGTAAATTTCTACGCTCAAATAAGTACACATGAAAAATTTACTAAAGGATTTTTGAAACTCTGTGCTAGCAGCTTTGATGTACAAAGTTAACGGGTGCTTATTGAGCAAATGAATATTGTGTTAGGAGATTTCTGAATGGCTGGATGTTTATTTCAGATCGTAAGTCTGATATCTTTCCTATAGATGATAACTTCATAAGTTATTTCTGGTAGATGAAGAGCGTTCGTTCCGTACGACTGAAAAGCGGCAACTATGATCGAAGGTTCTGCTCTTATGTTGCAGATTCAACATTCAAGTTCCAAGATATATGAGGAGCATGTACTAATTTATTTATGTAATAATTTATAACTATTATTTAAAATGTAAGCACATTATTAGGCATGAAACTTTGTATACGATATGGCCGTACGCCTTTGGCCCTAGTAAACAACTATCAGTTTTGCCAACAGTGTCTCACTATCAATACTGTCAAGTTGAAAGTTTGTAAATAGATGTTTTTATATTTGAGCTCTTTCAGATAACTGCGTAGTTGCATCATCTGGTTTCGAGTTCTGACCTCTTGACTAGGAAGCAGACTGTGAGGAGCCGGGTCAGGTTAGAGCAGAGTTGCGAACTGGGTGTTTGTGATGTGCTTTTGTTATTATTATGATGGTGCGATGTCAAGATTGCGTCAGGGGCTCTAGCCTTGAGTGTGTGTATGTTGCCTTGTTTAAACAGGCATTGCAGAGCATTGCTCCCACTGTGCTCATCATAATGAATGGTATTGTACTGCGAGAATTTGCGAATAGATTTCGCTTAAATGTCCTAAACATGTCATGCCCATATCAGTAGAAGGGTACAGGGACTTGGTTCCTCAGAAACCATATAATTAAAAGTTTATACATATTTCTTTAAAATTGTGGTTATTATTAGTTACTCGTTATTGCTTGATTACTTCTTGGTAAAGGGCTCTTCGTGTGCTATTTGAACATAATCACTCATTGAAATGTTTCCTAACTGAAAGAAGTTCGAAAATAAAATTTTCATAGCCTTACATAATGTTTCGCGTTTCTCGCCCTTGCAATGTCCACAGAGCAACCAGCGATTACGTTGCATATTCACGACTTTGGATGTGTTTCATGCCCTTAAAAAATCCTATCCTTCCCTATTCGCAATGCTTTTCAAGTTAAATTCTGGACATGCCTTGGTTTAGTATATTTTATATAGCTTTTGTGGTGGCACCAGGTCTTTGCGTCAGTTTTTAAAGCTATTAATCTAATTAGGCTATATGGCAGAATACTTTTAGACGGTTGCACTTGTAAAATGCAGTTTGTGGAAATTGTTGTTTCTCAGTGGTCCAAGTCTGGCTGACAAGTTTTACGCTAGAGGAGGAAACAGTATGCGTGTTTTTAATCAGATTTCTTATGATAATTTTAGTACAGTACTTGATTAGGGTAATTAATGACACACCTTACTTGCATAAGTAGAGACTTATCACGTTTCAAGGTTTACTTTAAAACTAGATTTCAGTTCCAGATAGCGCGAGTTATGTAAATAAATTTTATCAGGGCTTATATTAAAATAACTTCGCTAAAATACGAGGAAAAGAAAAGACTGGTTCCTTTTTATTTAAATTAATGTTATTTTTGGCAGCAATAAAAATCCTCAAGGTCTTGCTTGAAATAATGGACACAGCTGAACTTAGTGTGTCATGTAAGAAATACTTACAGTATTTCCCACGCTAAAATTTCCGTAACTCTCATACGTTGTTTTCTACGCACATTCAAGAAAATCCGAAGCGTATTGTGTTAACTTGATGCTCTTTGTTCCTTTATACTGTAGATCCAGAATTTCACAGATGAAAGCACATATAGGTATTCTGGCCAGAGACTTTTGAGACAGTGGAATGGATAGATATTGTCCGCCCTAGAATCGGCAGTAGATATGTCACACTCTAGAACATTACTCGTATGTACGTTAGAGTGAGACAGACTTGTTTAGGGCCAGTTATAGAGTGGAAAATATCTACCCATACCACTGTCTCAAAAGATTCTCACCTAAATTTCATATAATTTTTTCATAACATGTGGATAAAGTTAACATTTTATCGACTGAAAGCAATTATATTACTACGAGCAGTTTTAAGTGTAAATATCAAATTATTGGCGCCGGTTCTGATTTGGCATTAAAAGTGAGTTGTGAATGAGATGTGCGACTGGATTGTGTAAAAAATAATGAGACATCATCCTTGCCCAGTGGAACTGATTCCAGAATAAAGAAACTATTATTTCCGTTTGAAAGTTAAACTTTTCAACACACACGAGGGCGTACACATACAGAATCACACATATGCCCCCCTTCCCCAAAATGAGACCGAGGCAAAGGTATGAAGACACAAATTATGTTATGACAGCGCCTGTTTCCTCAAATCACGACGTTCGAGGTAAAATGTCCTAATTGAATTTTAGAGTCAATATTTAATGTTCAGTTAGTACATTTATAAATTATTGGTCGGATGGTAAGCCAAGTAAATTCCAGCCAGATGTTAAGTATAGAGATTAAGGAAACTCTAGCAGAATGGTCTGATGATAGAGTTAATTATTATTATCTATTGTAGGGTTTTAAAAGATCTTTAATATAATTTGTATAATTTTCTATATCTTAATCCCGCCACCCTGAAAGAGTTGGTAGCGGGGATACCTTCCATCCTGGTGGCGTGAGTGCGATTCCCGGCCGGGAATTTTTCAGTAGTGGCCAATCTCGCCAGTATCACCCTTATTTAAAAGAACTTGGAACGAAGCGTGGTCATCTTCCCATGGCTTCATTCAGGGCATGGACTTGTCTTGGGACAGAACACACATCTTAATTGGAACTAATCCAGTTTCCGTGGAGGACTATATGCTAAGCACGATATTCATGCTTTCACAACGGTGATTTTGATTAGTGGATAAACGATACCGTTAAGGCCATAGTGTTCATTGTCTGATTTCAAGTGGCAGAGGGTTAACTCATGCTGAAGATTATGTTTCATCAATATGATCTTATAGTGGCGATGACCCTTTTTTCAAGAGTGTACTTGTCTGCCTCATGGTCCACTTGAATTAGGCGAAGTCACGTTTGGTTACGTAATGATCATGTGTAGGTGACAGATGCATCTTAGCCCCCCCCCCAATTCTTTCCACGTTTCTCCCCCCCCCTCTAATGTCAGAACTGGATTCTTCGATACGGCAACATGAGTCTGATAGGAAAATTACAGCAATTATCCCACAACTGGCGTGACTGACTCCGCAACTGCCCGTTGTGGTGGGAGGTTCGGAGGAAAATCTTGAAGTAATAGGCACTTACCATAGTGATTTATAAAAGCTTCTTTTTGTGTGACATTGAAAAAAGATAAAGGGTGTCCGTTACGGAGAGGAGACATTTCGTAATGTTTTGTGGAGAGATGCGTTTAATCTTTTCACTGCTACTGACGTATAAATGCGTCACTTCGAACAATATTGTTAACACTATTGTTTAGTTTAGAGAAAACTAATACAGTAATGCTTTGTGTAGAAAAAAAGGATTTTTATCCACGTATTACATTTGTTATTTATGGATACCAGCTATTCTTCTGAAATATTTATCGTTGACTTCAAACTTAAGGCTCTTTTCATCATACTAACTTACCAGTTAAGACTACATCTTGCACGATGGAAGAAAAACATGTTCATTATTTTATCAGTTGTCCTTTCGTTTCTACAGATTCACTATACCGTACATAGAAATGAGGTACTAAAAATTCCTACCAAGACTGAAATCTCCAACTCCAGCAATCATTTGATTTTGCGCCGGGATAGATTTAATCAAACCAGATGCAACAACCCCTATCACACACGCCTGAGGATTAAAACTGACATAACAAATGAATTATGTAAGCTTGAAAAGACATTCGAAAAGCCGGCCTACAGGCGCTTGATGTGAAATGTATTCTTGTATTTGAAATGTTGTGAATGGACAAGATAACATAGTGTATTATCTGATACGTAACTGAGTGTAGGCTTAGCTGAAAATTTAGTTCTGTGAGTCATGGCAGTATACTTTATCATGGAGTGCCAGCACATTTGCCTGTGTTCGTTTTCGTTTTAAGGCAGCAAGACCAACACTGCCATATGGACATCGCAAAATATGTAATATTTTATTCTCAAAACAGTAGAAGAATCTGAAGTTACAATACTTCCTGTACCTATAGAACCTATGGTACGGGCATAAGATGTAAACGTTTATTTATTTAATTAAATTCTAGGAAAAACATTTTACGTTATAGTGTACAGTATCTGTAGAGTAAATTCAGTAGATACACTGGGTAACATAAAAGTGTCATGCAATGTAATTTTGAATACGAAAGTGGTATATTCCAGCTCGAACAAATAAGCTTAATACTATTGTGTTGGCTTCTCCCTAGTCTCTATATCATCTTGAAGCCATTCGTACAGCATGTGTGAAGTACTGCTAATAACGAAAACTAAATAAAACTGTGGGGATATTAAAGTCTTGGTCGTTTTTCCATTAGCAGTATTTCTCTTCGTAGTGGTCGTATATGTCCGCTTTCTTTGAAAAGACGTAAAACTTGGGAAGTTTACAAAATGTACAAACAAGCCAAGATAGCAAAGAGAGTTCTTCATCAGAACTGCAGTAACAAGAACCCTGTGTTATCAGCAGAAGTGGCGTAGTATGAACAAAGCACAGGACCATGAATCAGAGTGGACTTGGCAAAACAGACCTCTTGGTTCTTTTTATCAACAACACTAAAGCAGTAGTATCCCATTTCATTGTACGGTAATTCCAAAGTGCAATTTCAGTGCATATAACGTGTCTACTGAACGAAGCATTTCTTTAAACAACAAAAGTAATCGGGTTGAAGTATTCGGTTTCTGCTTGATACGTTGTATAGGTAGGTACAGTTCTTTATGGATTCTTAACGAAAGTAGTGTACATGCTGTAGGCCAGATATTGCCTGCAAGAGTTCTTTGCCTACAAAAGCACGTATAAAGCATGTATAATTACTCCAGTTCCGAGAAAAGGCAATTGATTGCAAACTTACAATAGGCACACAGGGTTTCTTTATTTGGATGAACGTCCTTATTAGATATTTATTCACGGTATTTTCCTTCTATTAAAATAAGGGAGAAAAATAGACATTTAGAGGAGGAATTGCTTTGAGTTGAAGTACTTTTTGTACGTATCTGCTTTTAGGCATTTCATCATTTCCTGCTATTCGTAAATCTTTGTTGGATCTGTATATATAATATGATTGAAACCAAATTTGCCTCTCTTTGGTCATCTAGGTTATCCCCGTTTGTTTTTAGAATTTTAGTTTATACTAGTAGCTTACAAAAATAAAAATCTCAAATTTGAATACGTCTTCTATCGTCTTCTATCACAAACTAATCATGACTAGGTAAATATATATATATATATATATATATATATATATATATATAGTATATTTCTTTATAACATATGTATGTATAATATACGTAGCCTATATATATACTGTATGTGTACAATTCACACACACTCAAATAATGTCAATTAGTTATGAAGTTCTTTCAGCTTCATTGTAGTTTATTTTTGGCAGGTAATTAATCCCATCTGATTTATTCGTATAATGACATGGTATAAATTATAATGGATTTATCAATTATTGCCTAAGCACTTGAGATTTGGGCTTATTGGTTTTAATTCTAGTCATTGTTGGTGCACTTTCGTGTAGTCTGTGCTATCCATCCTATTATTATTATTATTATTATTATTATTATATTGTAGCCTATTACAGTAATAATTATTGCAATCATCGGTACTGCGGTACGATTAAATTCAGTAGCCCAGTCGTCGCTTCTTTACTATGTTAATGTCTTCAAAGCCTTGACCCACATAATTAATTTATCGTTCCTTTGGTATCGGTGAAGAAAAGAGATTTTAGAACGTGTTGGTGGAAAAACAAACAAACATCAGGTGATTTCAAGTCTAAACAAGATTTAGCAAGTGATCAGGTTGCTTTCAATTTGCACTCACGTTATTACAACACGGATTTACTATCAATATTGCAAAATATTGGATGTAAATGTTGAGATTTCCACACAAAAGCAACACATTTATGGAAACACAAGGACAGGCCACACATTCCTTTCTCTAGTTCATGCTGGTTCGTAATATTTACCGGGATGAGGGCAGTTTGAGTAATACCTGGAAAATCTGCAAGTCAGTATCTAGGGCTGCGAATGAATATCTGGATCCTTTGCTCATATTTTAACAAGTTATACCGATCTGAGTTAATCAACCATTGACGTGTATCCATCAATTGCGTATGCGTCCACAGTAAATACAATTTATATGTAAATCCACTGTATAGCTTTATAATCGATATGAGGGTATTACCCTGCAGAATCCAGAAACCACGCGGGATATTTATTTGATTACAAAATAAAGCATTATTGAGGGCGGTAATACTGCGTATTCGTTTTACAACTCGGTTTTATTCGATTTAAGGCGATCGCGAGCTTCATCATGACTCTTAGGCCGGGCGCAAGTTGAGACGCAGTTTGGTGACGTGAGGTAGAGGTGACTCACCGTAAGTTTAACATAGAATTACAGTATTTTTCATATGGGAAGCCTTTTCCTTCACCGCCAATCACGTGCACAGGCTAAAAGGCTGCCGCTGTCAGTGAGAGTCTTCCCTCCGTCTCGCCGTCTCTGATTGGACCGCGTATATATGCAGTTGAAGGACATAGGGCTTGTCATCTGCAAAGCACTGTAAATACAACAACGAAGGTTCGCACGCAGGGTGAAGTGAAGCAGATTCAACGAGTCACGAGCTGCGGACGTTTGTGATCGTGCCACAGTTTCTCACTAGTGACTTCTCACTGCGCGTGAAAAGTTGTTTGTCCACCATGGACATTGAGAAGAAATTAATTATGGCAGGTCGAGGGAGAAAAAATTGTACGACACGTCAAATTAAAATTTCAGATTTGGGAAGAAATTGCGAAGGGCATTGGAAAGAAATGTGATAAAGTTGTTTATAATGTTTTTATACTTAAATAAGATGGATTTATTTGAAGGGAACAAGGGAAAAGCTATAGTAGTGTCCGTTTTTATGGACTTTGAGATAATAATGCCTTCTAATAGTGAATTTGGAATTTTGGAATTAGTTTAGGCAGAAAGCGGTAATATTATAGGGGAAAAAGGATCGTACTCCATGCAGTTTGAAAGATTGATGTCCGCTCTGAAAGTAAACAAACCCTCTTCAACTCTTCATATTTATTGTTTATCAGTTTGTTGCTATGCTCTTTTCAATCAAAAGCGTTTCTTGAATTAATTTCTATACAATGTGTTCAATTTGTTATCCTTTTTCGTTTTCCGCTGTACCCTTCATTTGTTTTAGATAACATTTTATATGCAGTAGATTTTCGACGAAAAGAAAAAGTTGCATAAGCAGGCATAAAAGTGTATATTTTCTATACAGATGTATATCATAACTAGTATAAACCATAAGAATTAATTAGTTGGGAAGTTTCAGATTTGTAATTAAAAATAAAATGAAGGAGTCATCTTGAAATTTATTTTCAACTTACTTTCATAAATGTTTTATAATTATGTACAGTAAAATTGCTCCATGTTCCTTAACAAACGTTTCTGAAATGAAACATTTTCTCAAAATGATTTTACCAATTAGTTCCGTTTCGCTTTATAATGTTTTCCCGTTCAGAGTTAAACTTAGTATCTCACCGGAATTTGAAAAGTAACCTTAATTTAAATTGAATTGAATGATTGAGTGTTATAGTGACATTAAAAATAAGAAATTAAAGGGTATTATATTTATTAAAAATTATATATTTATTATGTCTTAATGATGAATTTTCGTATCATAATTATTAATTATATGTATATATGATCGCTGAATGTAAGTATTCGCAACATTACATAAAAAAAATTAAATTTGTAGGAAATTAATACATTCTTCCCAGTGTCGACTCGTAGCTAAAATTAGTGCGATTGCTGCTTCATAAAATGTTTAGCCTTCGTTTTGAATATTGTGCAAAAGGAAATATACATATTTAAAAAGAAAATCGATTCAGAAACTTGAAAAGACCCTAAAAGAACAAAATCAAACTTTTTTACTTACTGTAATTTAAATTGTTACAGCTCAAGCTTGATCTATTCGTTTAAAAATTAAATCGATTATTCTTGTTTTAATTTCCGCGAAAAGATCAATAATTTTCTCATTATTATTGATAAACTTCATTATGCAGCTTAGTGTATGAATTCAACTAGTATAAGATAATTCAAGTTTTGGTAAGAAATTCAACCTGTATACTAGTAGTCTTAATAAACACCATATATTGTTTCGAATCCGATTGTGAATAAAAATTTTGGATTATATACATTCATTTTATTAAAGTATGTCTATATACAATTGTCAAATACTAAGTTGATTTTATTTATTATACACATGAACATTTATTGAACATTGTATCTCTTTTTGTTTGTCAGTTGGTAATATTTGATAATTCTTTGTATAATAATAATAATGACACCTTAATTAATTTTTGACTTCTTTTCTTGCAGTATTGTTATTTGACGTATTGAAAAGTAATAAGTTAGGTTAGAAGTCACTCTGCGTCACCTCACGTCACCAAACTGCGTCTCAACTTGCGCCCGGCCTTATAAGACGGTTTCTCAAAACCTCGAATATCTACCCAAAAATTAATTATAGGCAAACTTTTAATAGCCTAATTTTATTTTTGTCGTGTTGGAGATAGGAAATATACTCAAAGCCGTTATAAAAGTAATATCCTATATAAAAGTAGGCCTATATAAAAATACTGTCTCTGTATAAGTATTTTATAAGGTGCGTATCAAAACTTAGCGTTCGAATAAACATCGAGTTTGTCAGCTGACGAAATGTCAATAGATGCGATGGCTTCAATATAATTAATTTATTAGTAGAAACAATTTCAATAAGTGAGGTCGAGTACTATTTACAGAGGCAGAACAAAGATTTAACTAATTTTCAACCTGTTTGTGGGAAGAATGTTCACGGTCATGTTTAAAGCAGGGAACTGCATCGAGTAGCGTAATCCGGCCGTAAATATTCAGTAGGGAGTTCGTCATTCTGATTAATGAACGTGGAATAGTAGGCCTAGTTCCTTCAGGATGTCACGCCACGAATTTTAGTTTTAGTTCTAAATCATTATATAACTCTAGTTATTTTGGCACCCTAGGCGTGATATTTTCAGCACTCCCCTGAATTTCCACCATAATCATTCCATTTTTTTACCGTTTGATTGAACATGGAATTTCACGTTCTCTAGCCTTGGTAATGGTGAGTTTTAGAAAAATTGATTTGAATTGGCCTAATATGAGACTGCTGCCCTTTTTACTGTTGCTCTACAACATTTTTTTTTTTATTTTAGTGTCTCGTTGGAAAATTAATCTTTTTAAAAATCTAAATGTTGCCGCCCTTCATTGTTTATAAAAATTTCCTTCCCTAGTTCGCCCATATGGACGATCCGACAAGGCCCAATAAAATCTATTGTACTTCGTTAAGTAAGTTTTTTTAATTAGTTTTCTATCTACTTTATATTCGTATTAGTAAGCTGTATTTCAAAAACGTGGAAATTCATCTCGGAATAGACTTAAAAGCCTTGGCGGAATAGCAATTTTTGTATTTTATAAGATACCAGGAAGTAGTCGTGAGCATGCTGTCATGTCCAAATACGAACCATGATGTTTGCCTTGATTGGTGCTGCCATCTCTTGGCACCGCAGCTTAACTAAGATTACCAATACTTCTTGCTATTTGCTGAGCATTTGAAACTATGCTTATCTTTTATTTTTGATGTGTTCTGGTGATAAATAGTGAGTAGGCGCTGAATGGTAATATTAACAATTTGACGGCGGGCGCGCGGGGTACAGCGGTATTGTGGATAGCGCCAAGGCCTGCAATTACCGGCAGTGTAATGACATCATGAACGGGTTGCCGCCCGATTTCAAGGCCCCCTCCTTGTCACTCTAGAGTTCCGTAATATTCTGCATGTCTGTTTTTATCACCATCTTGCGCAGCTGGCACTCTGCCACTGTGTTTGCCTCTGTGCCACTGCAGAAGTGCTGTATGTGACCCTGAATCTGTGTTCCAATGCCTCACTCTTCCTAAATCACTGCAGAAATGCATCCGGAAAGAATATTCCACCATGAGGAATGGAAGCGTACGTTTATACTCCCGAATTCATTCTTCCTCTAGTATTTAGATAAAATAATGTACCTAAATATTACAGTATCCATGTACTATAAGCTTATCAGGTGTTCAGACTGCAAATTAACTTTCCTAAGACCAGTTCGCACTCTTTTAATTTAATTTAATTTAATTTATTTGTGGTTGACCAGCAACACTACTTTACAGACCATAGGTAAACAGAAAAACATAACCCTTACACATAGCTTGTCGAGTTTGCCCAATTCGGCTCCTCTAATAGAAATTGATTTATATCTTTATATAAAGATTTTGAATAATTGTTGATGTGACACTAAAAATGATAATTATTATAACATTATGTTATGCTTCATTACGCTATGCATCATGATTTTTTAACAGTTTATTGCGAATCTTGTGAACAATCATCACTGTCGCTAAGAAGAATGACTTGTGGCAATCTTAAGTTACAGCTCCAGGAACTCCAGGAAGCTTGGCAAAGATCTTCGAATATATACTTGTAATGGAAGAATCCCCGTTTCATAATGTAGTTGCTGATTTCGAACAAACCACGGAGCATCTGTTGCTATCGGAAGATATTTGTTTTGAAGAAGGTGGACTGAGTCTTTCTTGCTGCTCCTTAAATGATTTTTCCTTAAGTATTATTTTAATACCCCGTATGAAAGAGCCTTTAAAATAAATAAATAATGATAAATCAAGCCAGTTAATTTCGGAGTTGTTATATTTTTTAAAATAAGTTCAGTGCAGTTTATGAACGTACAAATTCCATGATGCGCAAAGCCATGCAGTGTTCATAATGTAACTATACTTTCACCCTTAAATTTAGGTACCTTCGCGGTCGTGATATTATTCATGTCGGCAGAAGTGCTAATGTATTCCAGCACCACCTGCTTCCCTCCGGAGGTGGCAGCAAGACAAGACATGTCCTTCGAGAACCATTATTCATTGCGGTGTCCTACCCACTCTAGCTTCTCATTACTCTCCATAATTAATTCTTAAGCATTTACAACCCATGAGATTGTGTTCGCTATGTTGTTGTTTATCAAGGCCAACAGTAGCAATTGTCCACAATACTTTTTAATAATGCATTAAGTCTATTTTTGTTTAACTTTTCAGCGGTACATGTAGCTGGAAGTAGAAAAGTAGAGTTTTCATTACGTTTGACTTTATTGACCTTCCACTCTGTTGCAAATTCTGGTTTAATTGTTTTTATATTGTATGAAATAATTAATGGAACTTAATATCGAAGTGAAAATATAAGTTTTTTAGTGTGCAGAATAATAATGGAGTCAATTATTTAGGAAGATTTCTTTCCCCATCATATCACTGAAAAAATAGATAGATAGATAAAATAGATGATAGACAGACAGAGAGACATATAGATAGATTTACAAATTATTACCTATGCACTTGAGATGCAGTCTTATTGATAGTTCAAAGTCGTACACATGAATGGAATTAGTTACACTATGAATAGCATGAAAATGATGAAAGTAATTGCACAATAAAATTATCAACGCTTTCAAGCTTCGAAAATATTTTGGCCGATTGAACCGATCCCATCAGCAGCAAGATATCAGATTTGTCAAATGGCGAAGACCAAATTTTTAACAGGCAGATTATAGATTTTTAAAACATCGAAATCTGGTTATTCCATCCACCTCACTTCTACAAAGTAGGGCTATATTAATTAAAACAATTGAAAACATTCAGAGCTGAATTTATATATTGATATAAGCAATCAACTGTTCATAATTGGGCTTCTAGTTTGAAATCAATGAGGAAAATTTCAAAGGCACAGCTGATCTTATATTTAGGCTTTTATTTAATTTTTAAGGTAACGAATTTGTACGTCAGTAGCAGTGAAAATGTTAATATTAATCTTGGTAGTAATAACATGGAGATGTCCCTCCTGGTTGTGTTTGAAAAGTCAATAGTGCGAATCAGTGTGTGGATAAAGTACTAACATATCATATAAATATTTACTACCTGTAGGCTACTTTTAACGTTGATCACAAGAAATTGGCCAGACGTTTGGGAAGCGGTCCAACATGTTCCATTGAGCTAAGGTGAGAGGAAGGTCCAGCAGTTGCAAATTAGCCGAGTGGATCGAAAATTACAAGATTACATCACACGATATACATGGATACCACTTAATCATGACGTAAGATTCTGCTAATTAGAAGTTTAGCGGGCCTTGAAACTCCAGGAGTCATGGAAACCAAGCGAGTTGCATTTGTTCTTTTGGAAGTGAAAGGAGGAGCGTGTGTAACGATTGGAGAATATATAGTCATGCTATTTAAACGTTGCCATCAGCGAATTTAGTGCTATTATTTTAGATTTCCACGCAGAACGGCAGTCCTAATTTAAGCAGGGGATTACTGCTTGCCTTTCTATAATGGTTCAAAGAAGTGCTATGGATTTTATACAACCATCCTTGTCATCGTGTTTTTCCATTTCATTTTTACTGTATCTAGTTCTAAGAAAAGTCAGTCTAAAACGTAACATTCTATACACGCGCACATAAATACACTATACGATGTACACAATATGTATGCAATATGATTGCAAAATAATTTATTATCAGGGCCCGGATTCTATGACCTAAAATTGTTTGAAAAATGACCTATAAAATGACCCTAAATTTTAAAGAAAATTACTTAATAATTATAAAAAATGATCTAAAAACTGATATTGTATTTATAAAAAAGTATTATTGTGCACACAAAGTAATAGACTAGCTTGTACATAGTTGTAAAAACTGTAAATAACTGTAATGTTGTGAATGTTTTTTTCTCACGGAAATTTATATTGGCACTGAGGAGTCAAAATTCGGCACATTCTTTTGTGGTCTCCCGGTTTATATTGTTGTTTATTGAGAGTAAACGGTAGTTTGCACTCTCAAATCCAAGCAGGTGGCAGACTCTAATAACTAGGGACCGGATTTTTAGGTTTTTAAAACACTGTTTTAGGTTTTCCATTACATGAAATAGTTTTTTTAGGTTTCTTGTCCAAAATATCGTTTTCGGGAAGAATAATTGGTTTAATGAATTTGAATGTGCTACATAGGATTCAATACCATAGGTTGAGAAACGCTGGATTATAGGGTATGTACCACGAAGAAAAGATTTTCACTTTTACATGACCCTTAAAGACTCGGTTTCCTTTCACTGTAAAGTTTAACTTAACAAAATTGATTTAAATTTGTGTGATGATGATGATGATGATGATGATGATGATGAGTGTTCTGCCCGAAGGCAGGTCCAGACCCTGGACGAAGCCATGGGGTGATGACCACGACTCGTCTGAGGTGATTCAGGCAAGGATGATACCGCGGAGATTTACTTGCATAATTCGGCATAATTAACATGTCTTCTTAAAACTCACATGGCGGTACCTAAGGCAATCAAGCGCTTTAAAACACAGAAATCTATAATATCCTTGTTCATACACAGCAAAATATCGATTTCTCAACTGACAAACAAAAAAAGACAAAAAAGTACCCTGAATTAGATATTTTAGGTTTTATGTCCCGTTTAGGTATATTTAGGTTTCTATACCCCATTTAGGTATTTTTAGGTGCCACAGAATTAATGTGGGTGAATCCTATGGACATGATACGAAAAAGTGTATGAGTGCTTTTTGTTTTGGAAGTAAGGAAAAAAATAGGTAAAAACCTAAGAATCCGGTCCCTACTAATAACAATAGTAATATAATTCAAAATTTTGGCGTTTCTTTGATTCTCACTTCCGACTGAGACATGTCAACACTTTAACGCCGAATTTTTCATTCTCCCATTAAACAAAGAACACTTCACAGACAGCACCACTAAACGAAGAAAAAAGTTAATACACAATATAATGTAACAAGGGCTCGTCGGGGTTCAAAATCAGAACACCGAGTTTATAATTGAAGGATGGAGGTTTCTTTATTTCCTACAACAATTGTCAATGCAGCCAGAAAACTCCAGACTATTCGCCAGTTCACTGTCCCGTTCAGTGCTCACTCTCACTGTGCTCAGTCCTAATTACAGCACTGTTCCGTTCGCACACACTGTGCGGACTCCCAGTCGAGATAATCCCACGTCGCGCCGGTCAACTCCACAGTCCTCGCTGCCGCTGTACGATCCACCCGTCGCGCAGAGTTCCCCGGGACGGCACTGCCTCAGCCCAGATCAGTTCACCAGCTCTTCCGTTCACTAGTTCCTCCGTTCACCCTTCTCTCCGGTCGCTAGTTCCCCGTTGACTAGGTCTTCCGCTCTCGGGTCCCTCCGGTCACTGGCTCCTCAGCTTCCCAAGTCACACTCACTTGAGGCCGCGCTGATCAGTCCTCTCCGTCCAGCTCACCCTCTGACGCTGACGCTCGCCGCTACTCTCGGACTGCCTCTCGCTAACTCTGACTCTTCACGGACTCTTCACTGTACTGAACTGACCTGAACTGAACTGAACTGAACTGAACTGAACTCCCCGCTCGCTCGCGGCCCTATATATAGGGCCGACGAATATTCCAGAGCCGTCTCTCGAAGGTTCCGCCCGAATGGAATCTGGAATGTGCGCTGCGTTGCGCGGGCACACCCCTTAGCGCGAGCTCCTCCCTACAGGCCTTCCCCCCACGAAGCGTGGTCCAATAGCCGTGCTGCTGTCACGCCCACTGGCGCTCGTCTGCCGCCCGTCCACTAGGGGAGCGCGATCTTTCTAGACTCCGTCGTTCTAGTTCTTTCTGGCTGACTCCTCTTTCTATCAGTTTCTAGGCGAGTCTTTTCTGGGCTTTGTCACAATAAATACATGAAAATGACTAAATAAGGAAGCAAATGGCACGAAAATGACATATTAATGACCTAAAACTGAAATAAATTCCCTAAAAATATAAAATTGCATAAAATGACAAAAAAGACCTATTAAAAATGCATTTCTATATTCTAGAGGCCATGATTAGGATTTATCCACAAGTTGGCAATGTCTATGCAGCATCAATAAAAAGATGACATGTCTTTAGAATCCGGACCCTGTTTATTATGCATGTGCTTCCAAATTTTCAGTATAGAATGGTATTAAGGGAGAAAAAGTTATTAGTAGTGAAATCGCGGTTCAATTGGCTATGACTTGAACCTTCTAATTAATCTGTAAATTGTATTATTAGGCTTACAGTACAGAACAGAAATGATATTTTTATATTTTTATTTATTTTAATATCATTTTAATATCATTATAGGCTACTGGTACCGTGCATTTTATTAATTTATTTTGATTATTTCCTTGTAAAAAAATTACCATCTTGCATTTTTAAAATTCAGCTTTACTAGTAGAATAAAAGGTTCTCGAAGATTAAGTTTAGCAACATTGTTGTTGAGCGTAGGTCTTGCAGGTTTTGTGCATGTTACGCATGGGGATTGCTTGTACAGGTAGGGTGGAAAAAAAGCGGACCGACTCTTGTAGCTGATTTCAAAGCCTTTGTGATGCGTAAATAAATGTAAGAGATGTAACGGGAACGTTTGTTTTCACAAGCAATGCAAATTACGTGAAATTATTTCCCAATTCAAGCAATTTGTCGGCTGTAGAACAAATTTCAATACATTCCCTGCTACCCTGTGAATGCCGCTAGGCATGCGCAGTGGCTCATATCGGCAACTTACATATTTTAGTCGGTCCGCCTTTTTCCCCCCTAAACTAAAAACTAAAATCCGTGGCGCTCCATCCCTGAAGGAACAAGGCCTACCACCCGACCGCTGCGTCATCTACCGTAGGCAGACGGCAGGATTGTGGGGGGCATGTGGTCAGCATGCCGACACCCACGGCCGTTAATGGTGGTTTCCATGACCGGAGCCGCTACTTCTCTATCAAGTAGCTCCGCAATTTGAGTTCACCCCTACCAGACCTCCCTACCTCAGAAAAATCCGAGGAGGTACCGGGGATCGAACCCCGGCCGACAGATCTGTAGTCAGCGACGCTAACCACAAGACCACGCCGGCGGCCTTTTTTCTCCATACTGTACATAAATTCATCTCTGACAAGAACTAAAGTTGTTTATTAGCATAATAATGAAAGTAATAGGCCTACTGTAATAATAATTTTATTTTCATGCACAAGACACCAAAAATTGTCATTTATTTATAAAGTAAGTTGGAGGATTAAACAATTTGTTTTAAAGAGCATAGTTTATGTTTTCATGAGAAAACACATGATCTGTAAACAGAATTTACGCTTTGTTTTCGATAACGTTTATCTGTTGAAAGATCTTCAAAGTACAAGGAGTACTGAACTGTAGGTTTGAATCCAGGAAGAGATTGAGGCTTATTTTAATCTAATCTTGAGTCATTAAAAAGTGACGTTTTCTGATATTACGAAATATTGCGTTTTTATGGACTGTAAAGTAATTCTAAATCCATTCCAAGGCTTTCAAGATCACCTGACGGTTTGTGATTAAGTCGCAGGTGGCCGCATATCATTAGTAATCATTTCACATTTATGCATTATTTGTAATTCTATGACCAGCATATATTCTCAGTTGTAACATGATGTATCTGTTTCCTACTGCCATGATTATGGTATCCGTTTCGGAATTGAAGGAAAGTCTGTCCTTTTTTGACGGTACAATGGAGGACGCTGATAGATGTCTTCTTATAATGGAAGAGATTGTAACGTCTTTATGTAGAAAGGTGAGGGTTATTCAAGTTTCCTTTTTTATACTTCCGACATTATTTTATTTACTTGTGACGGTTCTAGGGGAATTCTTAAAGATAAATGGCAGAATGAATTTACCACGAACTCAGGGGCGAGTGCATGTAAGTAGGGGGATACGCTATGGCGCAGTTGGTTAAGACACTGCACTACAAACCGAAAGGTCATTGTTGGATCCCCGATGGAGTTGTTGGAATTTGTCATTTGGACTTTGGTTTAATTCAGCCTCCAACAAAAATGAGTTCTAGGAGCACTCCTGGAAGTAAAGGCCAGTTGTATTGCAAGAGCTGACGAGATGATCCCTGGCCTGACTGTGGAGCGTTAGTTTGACCCAGGAAGGACAATCGCGGAAGTTAATGCTTTTATGCTAGTGAATTTCAGAACTAATGTCTTCACGTCAGAGAGTAGCAATAACTTCCACGATTGTCCTTCCTCGCTCAAGATAACGCTCCACAGTCAGGCCAGGGATCATCTCGTCAGCTCTATACAATACGTACGGCTAATAACTAAATAATCTTACCTCGTTCATGTACCGAATGTCTAAAATACTGGGAGCCTCAACCTCTTTATACAGTAAGGGCCTCCATGGTCTGTACTGTATATGGATCACTTTACTATATTACTAGCTATTTTGACGTATAATTAGAAAAGTTAAAAAAAAAAAGGTATCCTAGACTTTTCATTCAGCCAAAGGGATGTCATAAATCCCTCGGATCACTTTATTTTCTGAGTACATTTCATTATAATATATCCTGGATATTAAAATGAAGTAGTTGTAAGAAATGCATTTAATTCAGATTCACTCCCCGTTGGAATAGTTTGTTGCCGTACTGTATTCTAAAGCCATATTAAACAAACAAACAAACAAACCAAAAACCCAATACAACTGAACACTCATTTATACCCTGTTAAATTCTGAATCAAACCGATTAATGGCTGACTGGAATCTTAACAAACCACTAGGACTTCCTAAAACTTACTTTAAACTGTTTTTTACCGGCTTGAAGGCGTGCTGAAGAAAGTGGCCTTAGTGTTTGCAATTTTCCTGCACGATGCATTTCTGCAGTAAGCGTGCAATGTTAAACAGATGTAACTTTGCTCTCGATGCGATACATCATTCCACTTCGCGACATGGGGCTATTTAACGACGCACTTTTCTTGAGATATTACGCTAAACATCACACTCCTTGCGCTGCCGCCGGCTCCCCGGATTCTGTCGCCTTTGCAAATATTTAAACAGATACTGTGTGTGTACTAACATTCCATAACAGCTATATAAACAAAACGTGAACATGTACTGCCAGAGATGTTTGTGTTTTATATTACAAAAAGCTCAATTTATTTAGAGCAAAGGTCTACAAACGTCCTCCAGATAGTATTTTTTTCTCTTTATTTACAATCTCTTGCTTAATCTAACTGCAGTATAAGTCGTTCAACGAAGGTTTTTTTGTGTGTGTGTGTGGACTAAAGTCATGGGAAATTATTTTTGTACAGAAATTTATTGTGGAGAATGAATTCTTCACTCTGGGGCGTGTTCCTTTTTTGTTTGTATGTTCGACCAACGGATAATTAGACTTCCTCTTTTTTATTCTGCATCGGATTTTGTCATTCAAGATACTTGACCAGGTCGTGATATTTTTGGTCGGCCTCTTCACGCAAAGTTAATTTGATTTGTTTTCCGGAAATTGTGAAATGTGATTGGCCAAACCAGGGCGAAACATACGGCCTCCCGGGGGAGTTATTACAGCCGAACACAAATTTAGTTACTCTGTGGAGAGCAGAATGACATGTGATAAGCCCTTGACCCGACAGCCTCTAGAAGGAAAACAAGGTGTTATTGGACGTAAAAGTGACCCACGGTTTAAAGTTCCTCCCGGAGGATTTCGTGTGGCCGATTACCTGAGCTCCAGAATTGGGCAATCTTCTCTGCACACACAAAATTGGTAATTGTGTTTTTCAATTTGCTGTAGAACCAGAGCCGAATTAGAAGAACTCTTTTTCCTAAACCACTACCTAGCATGAAAGCGAACGTACGCTGTGTTGCCAGGTGTACACGTGTATCCAGCCGGCAACAAGTTAAGGTGGATTGCCACTCCTGGATTATTGATAACGAGAGTTGGCCGCTATAAATACAGAGCGGAGTGCTATGAACTTTTTCCAGCAGCTCTCCCGGTAACGAAAATAAAACACGGACGCTGCCACGTGCCAGATAACACCTTCACCACGTGTTTCACATCATCTACCTCCTGGGCAGGGCCTTCCGGAAATTTGGGTTCGAATCCAACTTGTTCCTGGCACGCACGCTTGCCAATCACACGGAGACCTAGAGTTCTTCAGAACATTTATGTTCCCTAAATAAGACATTCTCGGAATTAATCTTCCTGTTCTCACACAGGGGTGAACAGAGAATGTATTTAAAAATTCCTGGGCTCTTGCTTTCTTTAAATGAAAAGTATAGTGTGGCCTTGCAAGTAGAGATGGTTTTGCTACAGTGACTTCATGACTGACAGTTTAATCGTGTCCCTCTGACAATTTCTAAAGTTGAAGGCACTGATATCTCTGCAAGCGCACTTAAAGAATTTTTCATGTTATGACGACCTCTTCCTATTTTACAAGTCCCCTTAGACTAGGATGTCCATTCATCCCGCTTTTCCTGGGACAGTCGCGTTTTTCTGGAAAGAATGAACATTTTCTAAAAACTTCAGTCGAGAATAAAATTTAAAAAAAAAAAAAAAAAAAAATTATTTTTGTCCGTTTTGAACAGTTTATTATTATTATTATTATTGTTATTATTATTACTACTACTACTATTATAAAGTATCTTAAAAGCCTATAGGTTCATTGCGTTTTCAAGTCGAGTCCCGCAAACTCGGCCTAATATATACCGAAAGGGCGTCGAGTTTCCGAAATAGCGAGTTGTCGGGAATAAGGGCTTAAAAATTACATCCTTTATTGCGAATATTAAAAACTGTTCTTTGGCCTCAAATATAACAAACACAGTTAAAAGTCATCATGAAACATGTTAATATGGATATAGTTACTCTTCTGTGTGTCAATAAATTACAACAAAATTGTTTCCTGCCAAAAATTGTTTATTTTTCACATCTTGGTTGCCGTGTAATCCGAACTGCCGGGTAGTCCAGTGCCTACTTTGCGGGACTCGACTTACTGTATTTAAGATTCTATTATAACTTCGTGGCAGCTGTTCATTGATTTCTCTTTAAGAATTATTTTGTTGTTTTGTTAGTTTTAAAGCCTTCGTGTTAATGGACTCATCTGTAGGTGAAGATGTTGGCGTGTAAGGGGTTTTCTCGCTTTTACATTGCGAAAATATAATGCGTGTTAATTTTGCAAGCTGCTAGTTGGCAGTAAGCCACTTTGTAAGAATATGGTATGTACGAAACGCGTAGGATGTTAGAAATAGCAAATAGTCGCGATTTACGAGGTACATAACCTACTTTTTTCATTGCTACTCTTTCGTTTCTCCATGAGAAGCGTTTTCCATTGGAGTCAATAAAATCTTCTGCAGTATATTGTAAGCCTACGAGTTGGTTTTATGTCCAGTTGATTACAAAACCGCGGAAGTCCATTATTAATAAATTATTATACGCCTATGTTGTTCCATTCAGTCGTGTTTGGGTAAGGCGTGTTGCGGAAACCTTGTCCTCAAACTTCGGGTTGAAACATAGCAAATAAAACCAAATCTGAAATGACAGAGCAACGTTAGTGTTTTTAAACATTCGCGTGCCATGCTGCTTTACTATCTCAAAACCAGGTTTTCAATTCAAACTATTTGTTATACAGCAGAACTCAACTATCCTGATCGCTTTGTGGCCATGTCCAATTGGTTTTTGCAGCAACAAGCATTGGAGACCCCCTTTTCAGGGCCGATTAACAAAATCGAGAGTTTGTCAGCAAAACAGCAGACTAACCGACATATTTAATATGTGACACTTTGTGTAAGTACAGTAATGTACAATTTATTTTTCTTTTTGTAATTAGGCCTACCTTCTTTTGTGATTTATGCAACTATCCAGTTCGGGTCCGGTCCCAATTAATCCAGAGAATTGGAGTTCTACTGCATAAGATTTCCCCAATCCACCATGGAAAAATTGTGTAGGCCCTACTCTAAGCTGGCAAAATTGTTAGATCCTGGAATTTGTATCGCGGTTTCACCAGAAAGGTTTTCAAGGTCCCCTGACCAAAGAAAAAAGAACACAATTTTTCTATATAACTTATAATTGGAAACCCAATAATTGTATAAATAAAAATTCCAAAATTTCGATTTGTCATGAAAAATTTCAACAACTTTCCCCCATCGTATGGATCATACGAATTCATTTAACATTAATAAACGTAGTTCCAACATTCCAGTACGATATCTACGATTTATCTTACAAGGACACCGATGGTAGGTGGATTTTTCGCTGGCTCTGTAACCAAATGTCCCGGGTTTAGGCGAAGGCAATATACAGGTATTGCTAAAAATGTGTTTTTTTTTTTTTTGCTGGCTCTGTAACCAAATGTCCCGGGTTTAGGCGAGGGCAATATACAGTTATTGCTAAGGTTGAAAAACCTATCACGGCTGATGTTCTTGTGTCTTGACACTTGTGGCGCGTTGAAGAATATTGCCCCCAGATTCAGATTCTGTTTCGAATATGATACCTAAGCTAGCTTCTTAAAGGGGGGGAAACCCTCATCACCTTAGTAATACCAGTAGACTGATAGCGATATGATTGCCCCCTTCTCCGGCACAAGGCACATTGTTATCTCATAGGAACGTTTCATTATAGTGTACAGAGGAAATGTTCTGGATATGTAGTCGGGGACAGGAATAGTCTCGATGCCAGCCTACCAAGTTAAAAATCCGGCTTGTATTCCCACCCAGAACAAGTTTTCCGTTACAGAATATAAAAACACAAATTTACATTCCCGGATATGGTCACAAGATCAAAATGGAAAATGACTGACCATGCAATACCAGTTTTGTCAATGTACAACAGAGAAATTTATGCGCCTGATATTTCACTCGCTGTTGCATTCTACTGGCATGTTCTGATTATAATGCATCCATAAGACAGAATTTTATGATTAAAAAGCAATAAGTTATTCAATATTTCACAATATCATAGTCTAATAATCCTAACACGAGATTCTGGACAGTTATATGCAACGCAACTATTTAATCAGCAAGAAAAATGCTTGCAAGTACACTTTTGCGCTGCGTGCATATTGCACTATGGGAGCAGAGGCGGGAGGTTGTCATGTGATGTATTAGTGGCAGCGGTTAATAACGGGGATATTGTTTTAACTGGAGTGGAGGCACGCTAGGGGCCATGATGGATGGAAATTCATCGCTCAGGGCGTTACACCTGGGGGTGGAGTAATGCGCTTCGGCTTTTTTTGCACCAGTTTAATAGCATAGAAGAGCACTTTACATTAAGGTCTCCGTACAACACGCTGAATCATAGGAAGCCTCACGCGTTTCCTGCCAACACATTAGTTTATTCCTTTCCTAAATATTTCACTAAACTGACACAACGTTATTTAAATACTGTCGTTAAGTGATCTAATTGGGTTTTCTATTTACTTAGCAAATGGGTATAATATACAACAGTTGTATCAAATTAATCCAACTAGTTCTTAACCTTTTCACTGCTAGTATTCTGGTCTTTTTAGTCGCGCTAGCTAAGTTTCCCTGAAGCCGTGCTGCTGGAGGCGCCACGGGTTTAAATCCCACCTCTTGGAGTGCTGTAAGTTAGTTAATTAGAAAAAAAAAAGACAGCAGACAATGCGATACACTGATAGGGCAGATCAATAAATTATTCAAGAAAATTTGCCAATGCCTGAGTAAAAGTAAAGTGTTCCCTATTACAGGCCATGGAGGCCCACAGGGTTCCAGGAGGTAGAGGCTCCCAGATTTTTAGACATTCGGCACATGAAGGTGGTAAGGTTGTCAGCCTTACGCACCGGCCGCCTTTACCTTCAGGATTGCTCATTCAGGGTACTCATTTCCGTTAGAGGCTGAGTCGACCCCAGGGCCATAGTGCCACCAGAAGGATTAGGCCAATTGAAAAACTCCAACGACCTCATCGGGAATCGAACCCGCGACCTTCCGGTTTGTAGCGCAGCGCCTCAACCACTACGCTACGGCGTACCCCATCCAATGCCTGAGTAAAATTTATAAAATAAATACATGAAAAGATGTATATATATATGTATACACACATTTATATATATATATACTGAAGTGCACACACACACATATACATATTATAGTGTTGGACTCAGCTGAACTCCTCTGGAATGTGGGCAAAGACCAATACATCCCCCTATCTTTCCCCACATTCCAGAGGAATTAAGCTCAGTCCAACACAATTTATACGTCAGCACAAAACTGCATACCAGCAGAGGTATAAAATCAGTAAATTCATGCTTCATGTTAAAATGTGAAGACATTCATTCTCATTTAAGATTGTCGTTCGTAGAAACCAGCAATTTTGACATACTTCTCATTTACTTCAATATTAGAGCCCGCTGATTATTTCATTGGATGAATGCTAATAGTGACATAAATTCAGCTCTAACGGGGTTCAAGTTCTGTGACAACCAAAATTTGATTTTTCAAAAGCCAATCAGAGATAATCCCGATAAACTCACATTGACTTCAAATCTCTAGTATCATCTCCAGTAGCACATACGCCTGCTTTTCATATTATGTAATCCAAAAATTTCCGGTCCGTCACAAATTAAAGTGAGCGATACTTTTCTGTTTGACCTAATTTTATTCCTCACATTCCTCTTCGTCTTTATGTTGTATTTCTTCTCTACCTGAAATCAGTTTCTCGCTTCCATTTGGAAAATTTAAATTCGACATTATGGTTAATGCATTAGATTAATCTGTACATCTACTCTCACTACAGTCTATAGCAGGGGTGCTCAAACTTGAACTGCTGGCGATCTACCTCAATATTTTTAGACTACTTACGATCGACTCTGAGAGACTGCAAGTGTGTGTGATGCAGGGTTGTCGTACATACACGATACACCCTACCTACCTAGGTAGGGCGTACCGTAGCATATATAGATATTAGCTTTCTGCGCAGTATAGGTACATTATTTTAGTCAAGGTTTGGGTTAGGTTTAGTTAGGTTCTTCTCTACAATATCAATGAAAAAACTCATAGTTATTCAAAATTGCGAGTTTATTGGTTGTTACAAAACAAAAGAGTTACATATGGTGTTAAACTTAACTAAGGAGTGGCTTTGGATGTTGAAGCGTGGCACTGCATGTCCTCAGCATACTTTTCATAAGATGGTACGTAACCACTGAGTGCTAATCGCAAGCATGATGACATATGATCGTCAGTTAGTCGATTGCGATATTTTGACTTAATTATCTTCATTTCAGAAAATGCAGACTCGCACAAGTAAGTTGACCCAAAAAATGCCGTCAGTTGAAGGGCGATTTGCCTTACATTCGGATATTTATCTTCAGATATAAAACACCAGAAATTTGTATCAGATGCTGTAGCTTTGAGATGTATATCTGATATAATCTGCACCAACTCATTTTCAACAGAACATGAGTTCATATTAAACTGACTGGCTATTTCAGTAGCTAATTCCTCAATGTTTTTACATGAAAAAGGATAACTCATAAATGATGCTATATTTTCCAATTTACTGCAATCATGAAAACGCATTTCGAATTGTCCCAAAATATTTGATAATTCAGCCTCATACGTATCATAATTCAACTGAGGAATCCTTGCTTTCAAAGACGGAAAATGTTTCAGATCCTTTCTTTTCAGTTGATCTATCATAAGTTGCAATTTACTTTTGAATGCGTTTACTGCGCTAATCATCTCAATAATAGTTTTTCCTTTACCTTGAAGCTCCAAGTTAACGGTGTTTAAGTGCATTGTGATGTCAGTCAAAAATGCCAAATCATTTAGCCATTTTTCGTTTTTCAAAATCTGAGTGTCATCACCTCTTTCGTCTAGAAAAGCTGTTATTTCGGGCAATAATTCTTGAAACCTTTCTAGGAATTTTCCGCGACTCAACCACCTGACGTCCGTGTGAAGAACTAAATCAGTGTGTTCAGCTGACTCCCTATCTTCCAACTGCAACTGAAAGAGCCGCCGTTGCAAGCTACGTGCACGGATGGAATTCACAATTTTTGTCGCAATGCCCATAATTTCCTCCGTGTTTAAAACTTTTGAACACAAAACTTGTTGATGTATAATGCAATGGAATGAAAAAAATGAAGGGAATTCTTCATTAGCTCGACACAATGCCACAAAACCGTTTTTGTTTCCAGTCATTGCTGGTGCTCCATCGGTTGTAATGCACACTAATTTATATATTGGTAGCTCGTAGTTTTTTACAAAATTGAAGAAAACGTCAAATATATCTTCGCCACGGGTCTTCCCCTTCAGAGGTATGATTGTCAAAAATTCTTCCTTAGCCAACATGTCATTGAATACCATCCGAATAAAAATACACAGCTGGGCAGTGTCTGTCATATCGGTGGATTCGTCGAACTGTAAAGAAAAGTATGTACATTCCATGATATCATGTTTTAGTTTATCTGCGATGTCCTGGCTCATGACTTCAATACGCCTTGTGACAGTCGGACGAGATAACTGAAGTTCTCTAATAGCAGACATGATTTCTGTTTTATTTTTAAAATCTCCAAATAAAGTCTCACCCGCTTCAATAAATGCTTCCTTCACCACCGATCCATCTTCGAATGGTTTCTTGTGTTTCGCCAATATATGAGATATTTTAAATGACGCGATCGTAGCAGCTTTTGATTGTTTGACTGGTCTTGTGAACATGGATTGTTCTTTTTTCAAACAAGATATCAAATCACGTACCTTTAGTTTTCTTAATTCACTCTGTGGCGGAAAATCCTTTTCATAGTTTTTATGAACCGTTTTATGATGCCTCTCTAAGTTACCACGCTTAGGTATTGCAACTGACGCACGACAAATAACACAAATGCACTTATCCTTCACCATACAAAAGAAAAATTCTTCCTCCCAATCCTTATTAAAATGATACGTTTTAGATTTCTTCACTGCACTCATTTTCCACTATTTAATAATAAACTTTGTACTTATCGACGTAGTATCGCCATCAAGTTACAATTCAGAATGACTCCAATTCCTGCAGGCGCAACATTTATATCGGCGTGAACGAAAGTCTCGAATGTTCCCGTCAAACGCGCCGCCCGAAACTAGACTGTACTGTCTCTCGTTGTTTCTAGACTAGACTCCACTGTCTAGTCTAGAAACAACGCGGCTTTTCTTTGACAAGTGCCGCGCGTTCCTTTGATAAAGCCACCTTTTGCCGCAAGCAGTGTTATTTTATTAGTTACCTACCTACTTATTAAAATTTTTTTTCTTCTCGAGATCTACTCAAAAAGCACTCGCGATCGACCGTTTGAGCACCCCTGGTCTATAGTATCTACACTGCAGTATAGCCTAAAAATGAAAAGTTACAGTTATATTGATAATTAAAAGATTATTTTAAATTGATAAGACCATAAGATGATTCTGAATAAGTAAGCATAATGAATGCTAGAAAGTTGCAAGTGAATAATGAATATTAAAAAATGATGTAACTTCCAGCCACGTGCGACGTGATAGTGGAATAATGAAGACTATTTCACTCATACGCCGCGTGTTTGATATTGACCAATAACGTTTAGCAATTCCTCGGATATAGACCAATCACGGCCGTTATCTTACAGTATTCTTAAAGAAATCGTGAGGATGCCGTTTTATCTGGTAAAATGTCTGCTCGTTACTGGACACGTAAGAATCAGTGTGCAGTGATTAATACGTCACATGCTGCCATAGGAAATTGAAATAATAGGAATGTACATTTATTAAAAACACAATTTCGATTAGGTGCAAGCCAGTTGGTGTGCTTTTATTCTGTTCTGCTGTTAACTTACCTGAAGTTAACTATGTCTTATATGCACCATTGGTAGTACTGCTCACAACATGGTAACTCGAATCGATTCATGGATGGTTTATTCATAGTATGCCGTGATCTCGCAGCTGTTAGTTTTGTTTTTATACAACAAAGCACGAAAGTAATTAATATTTGTATAATCCGTTACATTTTTATTCGTGGAATAGTCTTAATAAATCCAACTCTATTTGACGAGTTTCATCAGAAAAATTAGCTCCTGCTGCGCAGACGCGAATCTATCGACAAACTCGTCAACGCTCATGGGATTACCTATGATAAAATTGATGGTAATCACGATCATTAAGAAAGATTTTAGACGATACATCTGATGATGGAGTAAGTTACATAAATGCATGAAGTCAACACGCTTCTCGTCTCAAGGTCCCAAGCAATTTTCTTATATACATGCAATATTAATAAAACCCTTTCACGAATCTTACGTGTGCTCGTTTGCTTAAGAAACAACCGTGGCGTTAAAAGAAAAGGTGTGAAGATAAATAATTTTAAAACGAGTTATTAATAGTAATTAATGTAACATTTTATATATTATTTATAGTGAACACTGCTTCCTTGTGAAAGATCGCTATTCGAGCTGCGAGAAAAGAGAGAGAGAGAGAGAGAGAGAGAGAGAGAGAGAGAGAGAGAATGAATTGTAACCATTTATGAGTTTATGATGCTGATGTCATTCGACATCGGTTACTTCGGTATTGCTTCAATGGGGGTGTTGTGTGCGAGACTTTATCGTGGACGAAATTAAGTGTTAAACGTAAAGTTTCTTTTATGTCAGGGGAATGTTTGGATTACCTAAGAGCGTTGTTAAATAAATTTACAATACTTATCTCTGTAATTCTTAATTTCAGTCCCCATATAGAATTATACGAAGTTCTATCGAGATTCTTTCTTTCTGCTTCTCTCCCCCTCATTTTACACATTACTTCAGTTTAGTAGTAGTAGTAGTAGTAGTAGTAGTAGTAGTAGTAGTAAATGATTTATTTTGCCTGGCAGAGTTAAGGCCATAAGGCCTTCTCTTCCACTTAACCAGGTTAAAAATATATACAATGTAGATTTACATTAAAAACAAAGTAATGGACAAGAGACTATCACTTATACTAAGGTTAAGGCTAATCATAATAATGAATGAATTAATTAATTAATTAATTAAGTAAAAAGTATAAGTTTCATAAAAAAAGCACATGTTTCATCAAAAATTAAAATAAAAAAATATACATTACAAGCAAAGCAAGGAAAATGTCAAATTAGGTTATAATGAAACTTTAAGTTTGTGAAATAAAGTTGTAGGCAGTTATAAGAAGATTAAGTAATGCTGTGTGCAATGAGATGGAGTGACTACAATTTATTTTATTATTATTATTATTATTATTATATTTTTATTTTTTATTTTTTGCGTAGCCTATACACTACTGTAACATTAGTTTGTTGTTTTCTCCCTTATTCCATTCATTCTTTTTTGCTTAGCCTATACGGTAAAATTGTGTTATTGTAGGATATTTACTTTTAAAACTGACCAACGCCTGTAGAGAAAGGTCGGGAATCAATTGCAATAGAAACTACATGTGTGTGATAATTGCAGGGCAGTTGGGAGTTAACCCAGAGGAAGCCTGTTTGGAATTATCTCTATTGTTCACTAACACATTCTTATTTGAATGGTACCAACTACACGAATCGTGCTCATTTTAGAAACTCGATTTTATACAGTGTTCTCGCAAATTTTATAGGAATACATGAGAAATGTCCACGTGTTGTAAAAACAATTTACACAGTATTCTAACGTCTGGTTAGTATTCAGAAAAAAGTTATGCTTACGCGTTTTATACAAAATGAATTTATACAATAAAATAAGCAATCAAGTAAAGTCGTCGTGGGATCTAAGGTTGAAATCATTGGAAATAATTGCAGTATAATTCCTGGTTTCTGTGAATTACAGTTATAACATAAGGATAAAAATCCTCGTATTTTACATATAGTTTTTCCATAAATCTTATGTTTCTGTTTTATACAGTTTTTGAATTGACGAATTTATAAAGGTGAATGCGAATGAAAGTATAATACGTGTGAAATGTAGTAACAAGACCGCGACCCTATTGATTCTCGCGACACATCGGTTGAGAAACACTGACTTGAAGGAACTCAAGGGCTTCCGAGTTAGTATTTTTAACACTTTCAACAACTGAGTAACGGCTGCCCGAGTTCTAGTATAACTAGTGTGGCTGGTACCCTTGGGAACAAATTGTGTAACCATTTACTTTTTAAGGGCTTATTGGTTCTGCAAGGGTTGGACGCAGGGACCCATAACCGTCACACGAACTTGTCATCGCCTTTATTATTTTCAGTAAAAAGTTGTAACCAGTCTTCCTTTACTGTTGAACTTCCTAATGACTTCAGTTACATCTGCCTTGTGAAAGATTGGATTGACTAGGCCTATACTAAGGCCTATACTAATGGATGCATTATTATGTATCATTTTTTTTTCTCTAGCCAATTTTGTTGTTGTTGCATTTTGTAAATAAATAAATAAAACTATAACAAAATAGCCTGCAAATGTAAAATTAAAACTAGGAAGTGGATTGGCGAAGAAGAACAAGAAGTATGACAAATCCAAGCTTTACATTCTATACAGTATATTCAAGCTTCGTGTTCAATGGTCTGTATTATTACGTATGGGTTAATTTGTTAAATACGGTACAGTAAATTACTATTACAAATGTTCATAATTACAGGAAATTTAATTATAAGCTACATTAATAGCATTAGATTAGGCATATGTCTTATTGTTATGTTGAATTATTTTAATTTATCTTAATTTAATGTTATATTTAATTTATTGTTCAAAACGATTTTGTACTGCACTTTTATTACTTTTAAATTTGTTGTGCCTTTAATATGATAAGAAACGAGTGCTTCCGAATTTCCTGTGGTAAAAGATAATTTTTAGTTTGCTTCGAACGCTATATTAGATTATATAAAATGTATGTAGAGTGTAGATACACACATGTATTTGAAAATTAAGCATGGAGTTCACAGCTATTGATTAGTTAAGCAAGGGAATTGCAAAGTATGTGAACTGAACATATTTTCCTAACTCAATAAACTGTACAAAATATCATATAACAATTATGGCGTGTATTCTCTGATGCGTACATCCAGTAGCCTACTGCTGGGTATGAGCGTGTTTTTGTGTCATGTCACGTGTGTCCAACGCTGCAAGGCTACACGCGGAAAGCATCCTCATTATCGCGATCAAGAATCTGCGAAATGTTCTACCATATCTCTTTAATAGCATCTGCTTTGTCAGGCCTTGCTGCTGGTTTTTCATCATAAGCATTAGTTCCCCTCCTTGAGCGGTTTCAACCCTAGCTTGGAGGCTAGAAATTATTTTAACAAGCGCCTTTGGCATGTTATTGCAGTGTATTTTCATAGCAAGGAAAACACAGTTCTCAACATTGAAATTCTAGCAATAACAGAAACTTTGTGTTATGCTCTCTCATTATTTAGAAGCAGTGACTTGCGCTGGGAAGCTGCAATATTACACATTCACTTAGGACAGTATTAAGTCCTTTATTTCTTTGGTATGGTCTGAAAACTATTTTGATTAACTTTCTTCAGCAACATAGATATATAAGCTTTCATGAACCACAGATTATTGTCTTTGTTGGACATTACATGAGAATATTATAGGAGAAAAATTCCTCCGACACTGGGACTTGAACCCAGGACCTTTGGCTATTCGCGCCAATGCTCTACCAACTGAGCTAAGCCGGAGTTCAATTCACAGCGCCGGATGGAACCTCTCTCCTATGACTGCCCTAATGGTCTACCTCACAGATAAGTTATGTCATATGTCCAACAAAGACAATAATCTGTGGTTCATGAAAGCTTATATATCTATCGTGAATGTCAACTGTACAATAACAGTCACAGTCACAAAAATCACTAATTAGTGTGCCTCACAGTACTGCATAGTCGGCCGCGGTGGTCTAGAGGTAGCGTGCCCGCCTCTAGATCCGCAGGGCGCGGGATCAAACCCGGCCGCGGTCGACGTAAAAATCCTGGGCACGGAGTCCTCCGGGAGGGACTTTAAGCTGGGGGTCCCGTGTCGTAGATTTACGGCACGTAAAAGAACTCCAAGCCTAAATTAGAGCCTCTGGACAAAATTTCTCGGCCCTTTCACGTCCAAGAAATATTTAGTTTCCAGAGGGGGGTTGCGAGGCGATGGGCTTACCACCTGTCCCTCTACCCTCTCTCGGAAAATAAGCATATCAAAATTAGTATAGGTAAAGATACCTCCATTGGAGGCCCCTTCGCCCCACCGGGGGATCATAGGGTACCAGATACCAGATACAGTACTGCATATGACATAACTTGTCTGTCTGTGAGGTAGGCCATTAGGGCAGTCATAGGAGAGAGGTTGCATCCGGCGCTGTGAATTGAACTCCGGCGCTGTGAATTGAACTCCGGCTTAGCTCAGTTGGTAGAGCATTGGCGCGAATAGCCAAAGGTCCTGGGTTCAAGTCCCAGTGTTGGAGGAATTTTTCTCCTATAATATTCTCATTTCTTCAGCAATGTTATTATCAGGGTTAGTATATTTAGGTGCGCACCATTTTTCGTAGGGCAAATTAGAGCTCCGGCGAAAGAAACCACAGTATGGAATGTTGCCTCTAGTTGAGAATAGATACAATTTACTAGCACCTTTTTCCCACTTTTATTGCCTTTATCCCCTTTTCTCCACCATGCTCATAATCCTCAGTTTCCTCCCTTATTTGTATTTTACTGCAGCTTTATAAAAATCTTCTAAAGCACATTTCATCATTTATAGCCTATGGGTTTTGAATTTAATGGTTTTTTTTTTATTTTATAATTAGCTTGGCTTTGTTCCAATACCTAATATCTTTAAGTATCTTTCAATGAACTTTTATCATACTGTGGACATAATAAATAAAGAACCTGCCCTGTTTGCTTTCAGCAAATGCAGGGCTGAAAGCACACCTGCAACAATGAAAAATAATTACTACATATTAATTTTTCTTTTTAATTTAACTGGAATTAGTCAATGCATGAATGCAAGTTTGCTTACATACTTTGAATTTTAGTTTTTCCACTATTTTGCATTATTTTATGGCACCTTTTCCCTTTTTGCTTTTTCCTTTGGGAAATTGCACCTAAAGTTCCTTACCCTGGTAATTATCCAATTCTTTATTCGTCCCGTAGCATGATCTCGTATTATAGAGTGTAAAAATATTTGTTAAATTATGTAGAACCATCGTATTTAAAAAAAAAAATCATAAATATCATAAATTTTAAATACAGAACTTAATATCCTACATATACTCCATATGTGACGCGGACCCCGTTAAGAGTAATAAGCAAACAATAATGTATTAGTTAGCTGAAAATAACATGTAGGGTGTTAAATCATTAGAAAATATTAATTTCAAGGATAATAGCTCAGTTCATATGGACGAACAGTTTGGCGTACACACCAACATTACTTTTCCTCAAACATCTTTCCAAAGATCACCTTTCATTCCTAATATTTTATGCTGTATACTCATGCAGTTTACTTAATTGAAACCCGGTATAGCGAAACAGTTGACCACTTCATGCATTGCTAGTCCCGAATGAAAAATCGGAGCAGGCCTACTGAATTCTTATCAAAATTGTATGTCAGCGGGTGAAATGTAAACTATGAATTTTCGTGCCAGAATATTCTGAAAGTTGTAAAACCCTATTTTCCGTTTTGTGAATCGGGAATCGATTAAGTAAGATTCGATACACAGTATAGGTTTAATTGTTCTCACATTGAAACGAGGGTGCTTTATTACATTTCTCTTTGCTACGTCGAAAGAGATTGTCATAAACATGACCTACATGACCTCGACTCGTAGGATTTAAGTCAGTCTTTTCTTCTGTCCATTGATTCTTACCAAATTCTAATGGCCAACGCCCAACTCGTTTACATGTAGAATTTACCGTTACTTCAAATTAACAAACGACACGAAATTAATTATTAATAAAAAAAACATGCATGTCTCAGTTTATTCATAAGCATTAGTGCGTAGCGTTGATTATTCTGATAAGTTTTCATTGATAGACCATGTTAAATTTCTTCGAGCTGAGGTATCAAACATTTAAACCAGTTTTTCTAGATGGTAGAAGCCCTTGGGATACATGTTTAGTAGAATCTTGCTCCTTAAATATATGTTAACTTTTTCACTGGCTATAAGTTCGTCACCTAGAAATATCGTATAAAAACGGGAATATAAGAACAACAGAGTAACTTAATGCTATATGTAAACAATGAGGATCTTTCTCTCTTCTTGCGATTGTTATTCAAGGATACAAACTCTTCTACTGAAATTTTCCTCATTTCTAAGCTTAGAGCCCATTGAGGACTGCTTATATACATGTGCAAATTCATCCCTTAAAGCAGTCATGGGCAAACCCTTATCCAATGTCACGCAACCCGTAAAGTTAGTAAACTTACACATAGTTCGAAAAGAACGGGTAGGTGGAGACACAGACAGTAAGTACAGTGGCGGTTACTCATTCTTAGGGAAACACTAATTACCCTTTATAATAATATACACTACAATAAACAAATAATACAAACGGTTTTGTATGATTAATTATTCTTTTGCGTCTGCAATTATTTCATTATACAAAGGCTTAGAATGTGCCATAACGCCTTTCCAATCGGAATTATGAGATTTATGACTCATGCAAGGGAATAATCACCACGTACACCGAATGTCCGCAATGCCATCTTGTGATTTATGCGGGAAGGTCAAGAACCACTTGTGGTTCCCGAACCAGTAAATGGCCATGTATGCCTTAAAGGGTTTAAAACAAATAATGTAGAATCTATTTGAGCAGTATTTGATACAGAGATTCCTTCATAGGCTTAACTGAAGTGGTTTGGATTACGTTACAGACACAACACCAAGCTGAAAACCGATGTTCGATTGCCACCCAGGACAAATTTTCCTCTATAATATAATGTAATATAAATTTCTTCGATATAAAACAGGAAACTTCATAATAAAGCAATGTAGTAGGCCTAGTTAATGAAGAACATGAAGATCATGTTTTGTATTTGGAATGTACTACTGGTAATCTTAAATATTACTCAAGTGACACCACTTTTTTTCAGATTGTTAAACACATGACACACTCCTCCTGAGTGCCTCAAACATTTAAGCGTACTTTCGGTGAAAACTAACAAAAAGAATCTGATTTTAGAATTTGTTGTAGGTCACTATTAAGTTAATAATTACGCTTTCCAATTTCTAACAGCTCTTCATTTTATTAAATCACCGTAAACACTAATAATCAACTTATTAAATCATTTCCCTTTGTCGACATATACCGGTAGATACTACCATGTTGTTACAGATAATACATTCCGGGAATTTTATTACTTTTGGTCGTGTTGCGTTCATCTTTGCAGACTTTACCTCAAATTTCAGCCACCAAGTGAATAATGTGATGAAACGTGCAAACTCAGTTATGCATTTTTAAAATTTCGAATGCATTTACGTTGCATAATACTCCTTCAGCAAAAAAGAAATAGCACATTTATGGTAATTTTCCATTAACCATGGCATAATATTTCACTTCACCGGCAGAATTAGTTAGAATCAACTGTGTTGCAATTTTATTTTAGCTGATGACTGCTGTAATTGAAATTTAATCAGAGTCCGATCGTCGGATACAGACTAAGAAGCATGCATTCAAGATTTCTCAGAATAGCAGTCATCTGTCTGCTGCTGGTGATTCATCATGGGTGAATCGTCTATGGCGCATGGCATGTACTGAACAACAAGACGTCTTTTGCCGCGTATAAAAACACATCAATTGATCCAGACTGCCCGTTTCCGGCGTTAGTTATGAGGTGTTGAGAAGAATCTACTTTTGTCCTAGAGAGGCCGTAATCGTAATCTTCCACCACCAAAGATGCTGCAGCGATTTCCTCAAGTGCCCGGATGGAGTGGGAGGAAATACCGCGTGGGAGGACAGTCTAGGCTCTTCCACGTTGATTGAGGTCAAGTCAAAGTGTCAAGGTCATTGTCATATCTTGTCAATTATTAACACCGCCTGAGTTGAATGTCCGTACTCTAAAAAGAGTCCCCCTGCTGTCATGCCTGATAACATCCTTATCTAAGATAATGACATTGCTACTATTATTTTTTGCAAATGTTGTTGCCTTTCTGAAACAAGACTGGAAGGAAAATAAACAAGACAATATCGTTTGCAGTTTTTTTTATCCCCTCCTATGATGATTTCGATGATAATTACTTTTACAGTAGTCATGTTAGTAATGTTGACCGTGGCCCTATGATTTAGTTTTTGGTCATGTGTGCTGAGTGATTTTTCCCCGGTGTAAGTGCCCAAGCGTTTTAACCTATGGTAATGTCAGACTAAAACTATGCTTAAAGGGATATTTGTAGACGAGAAAGCAAAATAATTTGATTGGTTAGAACCATCGATTATTTCTTGAGAATATAGTTGACGAAACAAATATTATTGGAGTTTGGAAATCTTATGACATAACATACGTAAAATGCAGTAACTGTGCTGAACCAAAGAATAAATTAACATAATTCACTTTTCATTTTCTGTGAAAAGATCGCTGATTAAAATTTAGGATGTTTAGTTTCCCTAATCCTGCTACAGATTTGCATTAGAATGAAGTAGTCTCTTGTCTTGACTAATGAAGTAGTCATTAGTCAATATAAAACAAATAATTTTAATTCAAATGAACTTCTTTAGCGATTTCTTTATACTGAAGAATTTGAGAGTAAATGGCAAAGTGCTTTTATTCAGCCATGTTTATAGCCACATCTTAACCACCTCAATGAACCCAACACTAAAGAATATTATTACTTAAGGCTGATTATCCATACTCTACCAGCTTCTTATGAACTCTCTGAAATAGCTAATCATCATCTATAACTTAAATCAGTTATAAGTACCAATTCCTTCTCAGTGTTATGAAATTATTTTTGTCAGCTGTATCGGATTTCTGTCTTCTGGGTTTATATATTATTATTTTATACCTGATCTCAATAAAACCAACACTAATGATTATCCATACTCTATCAATTTCTTGAAAACTCTTTGGAGTGAATTATCGATCTGTTAAGATTGACCCAGGAAGAGTCAAGGATCTCAAACATTAACTGAGGAATCGATTATTATATCTTTCTCTTTTACGTATATAAACGAAAGCGGGATTCTCGTATATGAATATTAATACTTGCTTGTTTGATATGAAAATCGTTTTGGCGTGACTTAGCACGTGCTTCTGATGAACTTTATGGATGTGACGTGGACTGTTTACATATGAAACGTGCCACCATGTCATTAACCCTGTATCTTAAAATATTTCTGTGTATAATTTTGACGGAAGCTAGATGACTATCCCTCACAACTACTAAGGTATGGCAGTGTGGTGTTGAGATAAACACGAAAACAATGCAAAACTGTATACTGCCTTGAGAATTAGAAAATCAACAGACTATGAAATGAGGGTAAGACGCAGCCTTCAAGAATTTTGGAATGTCGCCGGTGCAGGTTGTAATTATACAGTTCCTGTTTGATAAGAGATTCCCTGAAACCTGAAGTGGAGGCAGCGATCCGAAACTGCTAACATGTATCATAAATAACATATATAATAAAAAGAAACTAAAACTTAGCAAGGGTGTAGGCGTAGGGAATGTACTCCTCAAGATATGCCTCCATGATCGTATTTTGTGGCTGATTTATGATCAATAGTTCAGCGATACGGGTTGAGATTAATGAATAGGCCTTTCTCTATATCTATGTGTTTTCATGTGATGTATGTAATTCATATACTTTTTTCTAATTATGTATGTTTCACTTAATGTATTATAGGAAGTATCACTGATAAATCTGCCATAACTCCCCATATCGCTTGAAATGATGGTCGAAGGAGCTTTGTAAAGGTTATGAAGTTAGGTAGGGTACGTGGATAACTTTCAGGCTATTCCATACATACTTTGAGTCCTTTGGCTTTCTCGTCCCATGCGCAGTTTGCTGATGCCCTCGTGGGTCATCCCTCACAGATCGATGATTCTCTTCACAGGGGTTTTAACTCGAGTGTTTAAAGAAGATGAAAAATTTGATTTAGCCACTCTACTTACTTGAAGTTCGTAAAACCGATATTCAGTGGCGACCAGAAACACCTTAAGCCTCCTACCGTTACCTGTTTTTAAAATCTTTTGTCCATTTCTGTTTGCATTGTGCAAAATAATTTAAAACCTCTTAAAATTTTGGCCAACCCAAATATTTGATAAATAGAGCAACTTTCAGTGGCTGTTATAGTCGTCGAGAGTTTATACATTTCTACCAAAGTAAAGCTACGCTATTGAATGTCAGAAGTGGGGAAAAAATGAAATTTTCGCAAAATAGGAAGAATCTTGACAGGTCTAAGTAGTAATACAGTAATAAAAATTCCATGAATTCGTAAAACTTCAGTTATTGTTTTGTTAGGAATTGCCTCTATGAGTCATACCAGACAGCACTGAATAAATGGGAATAAGAAATAGAAAGAGAAACCATAGAAAAATGTTCACGAGGATACGAAATGAAAAAGTTAATCTCAAGATATTAACGTAATAATAATCACTCATTCCAGGAAACGTAGCCTAAATACTACTTGAAAGGAATTAGTCTAATCAAACGTGTTTGTATGACGCGGCTGGTATACGACAATTTCAATAAAATCACATTAGGTCTATGTTTGTTGTCAAAGAAAAAGAGAAACCACCATGGTAACGATTTTACCTGAATCACCTGTCACAGCCATAATCTAACCTTAATGTATGTTTTTTACTTCTCGACATGTCAAACACTTTGCAAAATAATTTCATGCACTTCTTACATGACTGGGTGCTGTGTTCATAAATAACTTAAAATTCATGCAATGGAAGTATAATTTTAGCATAACACCGTCCCGACAAAAGTGCGGTTCTCTTCTTATCTTGACGCAACGAAGTTTCCAATCAGTCCACAGTCTTGTTCCTTAACACCGGCGCGATATCTTAAACCTTAAGGCTTTCTTAAGGAAAGCTGCAACCCCGGTAGTGCGTGCCGGACCAGGCAGAGCACGGAATAATCCAATTACGAGCTGGCAATTAAAGATGACCTTTCCAGGATTCGTGAGTGGCGCTATTCGCGTGCGATGGCGATAACTGGAAATGTGGTCTAATTGTACAACATTTTAAAAACGACAATTAAGTGCATTGCGGCCTGCTTGCTATGTATATTGCTTTTAAATTGAAGGAAATCATAGTTATTACTTTTTATACTGCCTCTTTTGCATTGTAATTAAAATACAATGTGAGTACAAGCTTACTTTCCTTGCCTTATTGTGTGCGATGAAATGTGCTTAAGGGGATATGATTGTCAGTTTCCTAATTTCTACACTTTTAATTGGTAGGAAGTTACAAATGATTTGAAAATCTGAAATTTATACAGTCTGTTGAAATTTATGACCGCCAGCGTGGTCTTGTGGTTAGCGTTGCTGACTACAGATCTGTCGGCCCGGGTTCGATCCCCGGTACCTCCTCGGATTTTTCTGAGGTAGGGAGGTCTGTAAGGGGTGCACTCAGCCTCGTGATTCAAATTGAGGAGCTACTTGGTAGAGAAGTAGCGACTCCGGTCATGAAAACCACCATTAACGGCCGTGGGTGTCTGCATGCTGACCACATGCAACCCCCTTCCTGCCATCTGCCTATAGGTAGATGACGCAGCGGTCGGGTGGTAGGCCACGTTCCTCCAGGGCTGTAGCGCCATGGAGTTTAGTTAGTTAGTTGAAATTTATACAGTCTGTTTAACCTTTACAAGGCTGAATTTAAACAATAATGTAAGCAGTCATCAAGTAAAATCATCAGTGGGATCTTAGTTAAACATCAATGTACAAAATTTAAATAGTACAGCTGGTTTCCATTAAGGATAAGAATAAAAAATCCTCATATTTCACACATAGCAGGCACTACCCCATAAATTATATATTTCTGCTGTTAAACAGTTAACATAAATGGCACTTGCCTGAATTTCTGTGCACGTTGTTGGCATAGGTATTTAAAATCAGAGCTTATTTTTACGTCTCATTTGCTATCAAATACAACTTGCAATAATCCTGCCATTAGTAACTAATTACTAACGTATGGAGAATGTCACGTCTTTGTAGAAAGATCAGTGAATTTGGCCCACTTCCTTAAGTTCGGGGGAGTTCGACATTGGCTAAGTACTTGTAATATTCGTAGTCATTCTGCAACTTTTAAAGCGCGCAGGGATGCTTTTGCCTCGGCGACTTGGCATTTTTAGGTTATTTTTGTAGTTTTGGTCGTGTTCATGTTCCCGCGATTTAAGGTCACATTTCGGTTACATTTTATGGATATGATTTTATAATTTTAGGAAGTTAAATGTTTGGCATTTTTTATATATTTTTTCATTATTCTGAAATTACAAATTCCTAGAAATGAATCACTATTTTATTCTGACAATGGAATGCGACCTAATGACTACTTATTAGTTACTACTTACCAGGGAACACTAAGATTTGGGGGTCATAATGGTATTTTTTCAGTCATATTTAGCTATTTTTAAGGTCATATTTTCTTGCATATTTCTGGCTTTTTAAGTCATATTACATCCGGGACCTAGAAATAACCTTTCGAACTTTAGGTACTTCAATTATTCTTTTGTTCTCTATCTGACCCATCAGCAACTTCTAATTCGATAATTAATAGAACTTCCATAGACTATCCCTGGGGTGACAGATCAAAGGGGCATATACGAAATTAACGAAGGAAACGAAGCAAATTGCATCCAATCAACGCTGGTTAACATCGTATCCTCTTTCTCATACCCCAAACCAATGGTTTCGGTTTTCCCTGCATGTATACAAGGGAGAAAGGAGATAACATAGTAGCGAACTCTGAAGAGCCTGAACCCAGATACGCTAGAAATTCTAGGTTTTACTTTGTGTCAAGGAGAGTGAGAAAGAGATATCGATCGTAAGAGAGAGAGTTCCCTGCCACCCCCAAACAAATCAAATTACCTCCACACACCCTTAACGTCACTTCCCCACACTAAAACCCTTTAAGCACCAGTCTAAATCAAATTACTCGAACCTCCACCCCTTCAGCTCTGTTTTATCGTACCGAGGTTATAACGGATCTTCCGCTATAACGAACTGTCACTATCACTGCTAAGGTAATTGCATTGTTTTTGACAGTTACGGAAACTTCTTTGAACTTGCACGTTTGCTCTATTTAGTATAACAGAGACTCGACGCCTGTCGTCTGACCACTTCCAGTTCGTGGTCTGATCAAAGAATAGCCTAGCTGCCTTGCGTGATAAAACTTAAAATTAAATTTAAAAATTTGGCTCTGTACGAGCGCCCATCGCAGTGATTCAGGTGTAATTGGAACTGGGAACAGTGGGGTTTGGGTTCATATCTTTTTTGGAAATTAAACATGATCAAAAGATAACACTTTCACTTTTTTTGGTTAGTGAAACATGCTTCTGTTCTCGGGTTCAACTCCGCTCAAATCGATGTGTGCGTAAATGTGACAGCCCCATGACTAGATTTACATGCGTTAAAAAAAATCGGACAAAATTTCGGCCTGCACGGATTACTGATTAGTGATTACTGATTCAAATTATTATTTTTTATCATCATTATTAAACCTTATAAGGAGCATGGGAAGTTAAAAAAATACTTAATATAAAAGTTTAAGCTTTGTCACATCTATAAAAATAGTGGATGCACAAGTGATGAAAAACACAATCCATAAGTAATTTCATTATTATTTAGTTCTAATTCGCAATCATTAAGACAACAGTATTTTTGTTGTAGCTACCTCGTTTCCATCTTGCTGTCATCTTATGCCTATTCTTCTTGCTAAAGACTTTGGATAACCATGCAAATACACACACACACATCTTAGACTAGGTGCCTTTTTTTGAAAACTTACCACTATTTACCACAGTAATTGTTCAGTTTTCTGGATACAGTTCCATGAATTATTGTTACGAGTTGAAATTAGCTTCAACCATAGCATCACCTCAAATTTGCCAAATGACCCTTCAATAAGGTGGATCTAAACATTTAAAGAAGAAATCTCAACCACATAGCAATTTATTTTTGTAGTATAACTCTCATTAAAATAAAAATATTAAAAAAACTAAAAACAAAAAACTTGTAAATTCTTTTCTTACTTGGAAAATGAGGTCAGACAACTGCATTAACATATTTACTTATGAAAATACTACTAAAAAGTTGTTTAATCTGGTATTTAAATTGCTAAGCCGTGCTCAACTTCTGTACTAAAAATATCTGTGTAGCTGGTAAAAGTTAGTCGAGGTTCGCAAGTGAGACCTCATAGTTACATCAACGTCTTGAGCCTTGTTGAAAATGTTCCCCCCCCCCCCCCATGACTATGAAAGTTTACTGAACAGTCTGTCTCCAGTGTTTCCCAACAACTATCAATACATGCAGTATCAGCATCACAGTTCGATTTCAGAAAGCTGTAATCATGTGCTAAAACAGTGTTATTTGCGTAAAATCTTACAGTATCTCCTAACAGATTTTCTTAAAATCGCTTCCATAACCTCAGAATTCAATCACATTTACCTGCAAGTAACCTATTACAGTGCACACCGCTTATTGTGATCACTTCGGGACGCAGCTAATCTGATAATATTAACAGTTGATAATAGTAGCCGAAGGAATTAAATTAAGTTTATTTATTAATATATAAGATAATACACTACAAAACAGAATTTAAAAAATTTATTCATAAAATATTACATAACTGTGAATCATTGAACCACTCATAGGCTAATACAGTAATAGACTGCAAGCAACTATCTTTTCAACCAGTAACAAAGTTCTTAATTGTTTTTACTTTCCTTTAGGAGTCCATTAACCAATACTCTATTCTCAGTTACGAGTATTTTGTGGAAGTCTATACTGATCTGTACTGAACACCGCGTAGCCTATTTGTTCAAGTCTTTTCATTTTACACTAGCCATCACTGCATGTCAATACTGTTATCTTCATAAATCAAAAGCTGCATCTTAACTGTGGTGAAACTTTTTTTGCTCAAAAGAGAAAATTAGATAATGCCACCCCCTCGCTCTGGTCATCCTGAGAGCTGGGAACAGAATTGCTACCTCCAGTACAACACAATACAGTTGAGTTAGAAACGAAACCCTTAAAAACAAAATTTTGAATGACGTACAGTACTTGAAAATAAATCCGCAAAAAGGAAAATGTGATAACATAAACCGAATCTTTGATCAAAATAAACAACATTTTTTCAATGTATGAATATTAATCTGTATGGGACTTCATACAAGTGATAACATTACCCGATTGATAACATCCGCGATTAAATGAAGTGGCGTTCACTGTTCATATATCGGCCATATATATGGCTGTATATATATATAGCTAAATTATTAGGAGACTTAATTTTTGCTTATTGATTTGAGTGCAAAATGTCACATGCTAGTGTTTAGATGCAATATATTTAGTACATTAAGAATGTATAGTTTTATTTTTAAAAAGTGTTACAACTAAGAATACATCAGTTTTCTTTTTACGTAAAGATAGAACCAGAAATACTTCAGCACATATTTCCACTGACTTCCAAAGTACCCTAGCCTTTTAATCAATAATCATGAAAGCTAATTGCATAGGAATGAACAGCTATCAGTAAGTCACTTCAGAGGTCACTTGCGTGGCTGAAGGTTGTATCACTTCCTGCCTCAATCCTTCCTGTTCACCTCATTAAAGTTTTATCACCAACAAAATTTTGTCAAGGTCCATTAGTGACTGGTCTCATGAGCCTTGCACATTTGTGACTGATTCTCCTGTAAACATTTTTCACGTAATCATGGTGAAACTGACGAGATGTACTCCTTTATTTGGCTCTTCTAATTATATATATTATCTCTAACTGAGTCAATCATAATTACCGTATGAATGATGTACAACCCACAGATTTTCCCCGCAGCTTGACAAATTTAGATACTGTGTGTTTTAATTTGAGCTAAAAAGATATATCATTATTGTTAGAAATTGTAATATACGGTTGGATTCATAATTATTGAAGCAGATGTAACTTAGCAAGCATGAAGAGTTACAAAATTGATGCGTACTTTGATTTAAAATAAATATAGAATATTTATATCTAATACATATACTATGATCTTGGTATGGTAATAGGTGGAGCTGAAATTATTTTCAACAGAACCCGTTACTGTCATTTGCTTCTCTGTAGTCAGCTTGAACTTTTTTAAGGCATACCTGTAATTGTTTATATTTTAAGCATAGCATGTGTGATTGTATAGGATCATATGAGTGCACTACTTTGCTAAATTTTGCTGCTACAGAGAATATTTTAATATGCCCTCAACACAATCCAGATGGTTGGAGTTTAGATAATTTGAATTCTACTATAGTTGCATATAACTCTAAAATTACTCATATGGTAGTGATATTTTTCTGTGAGCTTTTACAGATCTGAACTCTACTGAATCCTGCAGCATTTTTACACGTAGTTTCTTATCCACACGATCTTATTATATTGTCAGTAAATTAAACTGGATTAATTACAAGTGATAATAGAATAATTAAATTCTGATTTCGTGTAACTGTTCACATATACATAGTAGGAAGATTATTTCCATCAGAAGTTGGATATTGAATGTCAGAATTAAAATCTCTGAGAAGAAAATTACTACCATTGTTCACCTTCATATCTTTGCCAAAGTTAAATGTTGTTATGAAACTTAAGAAAAGTATGACCTATTTAGGGGTTAAAACCAAATTTGAAGCACCTTGCAGTCTGGTGTAACTTATGAACAGGTGTTTTATTTGCTTGTCTAATATATTTGTGTATCATTGTATTATGACTGGTTATCAGAATACATTTTAGAGGAACAATTGGAACAAATGGGTGTGATAAAGAGACCATTATACCTGTATTGAAGGAAGCATCAGGCGATTCCCTAAGTACGGTAGTTGAAAAGAACATATTAACCAAAGCTTGACTTGACTTTTTTTTAAGTAATTTGGGAACATAAGTCACTAGTTTCTAGGTTCAATAAGATAGGGGAGTGAATAGTTTTTTGTTATTTTACAGTAAATTGCAAAGTAAAGATGGAACTGCAATGTTTCAGGTAGCAAAATAATGGCATTATTAATAGGAGGGCAGTGTGCCAAAGTTGTAACCTCTGACCCTAACAGCAGTTCTTAATAGATAATTTATACCAACAGAGTGTATGGAGGAATGATGGGACACCTGTAGCTTTCTTTACAGCATACATAACAATCCTCAGGTGCTCCTTAAGTTATTATTGCCAAAAGACCACAGTTATTATTTTAAATGGCTGTTGTAAAAGTGCAAGTAACTATTACCAACATACCGGTATCTTTTGAATGTAGGAAACCTAGCAAAGTAAGGAGGATATGCTTTGTGATCGTTTCAGCACTCAATGAAATTAAAACAAATTCATTATAGCAATGATGAATAGTTGTATGATGTAAATTCTTTAAATCACTAATATTCACTCTATTAATAATATCCTGAATCACGGTAACACATATAGATGATGTGTGAAATGAGTTTTAACAGAACAGACTATTCAACACAATTAAGTTTCAGTGGACTTTTAATAACTCTCTAGCATACTATATCTTCCAGATAAAATTCAAAAGTTAAAATCTTTGTTTTACAGAAACAATGTTTATCTTCCAGTTTCAATTTAGGCTCTAAATTTCAACGAATTTATGAGTTAGTATTAGGTAAATCTGATGCTTGTATATGATTTTTAACAAATATGTTTCTTCTTGTGTTGCAGACTAAGAAGAATAATCCCAATCACATCAAAAGACCCATGAATGCCTTTATGGTGTGGTCTCAGATAGAAAGACGCAAGATTTGTGAACAACAGCCTGATATGCACAATGCTGAGATCTCAAAACGGCTAGGAAGGCGATGGAAGATGCTTTCTGAGGAAGAGAGACAGCCTTTCATTGATGAAGCCGAGCGACTGAGACAGCTGCATATGCAGGAATACCCCGATTACAAATACAGGCCTAGGAAGAAAGCAGTAAAACCACTTCCAAAAGTGACACCTCCAGCAGCTAAGAAAGCAAGGAAGTCCACACAAAGTCACCATCTTCAGAGGAATGATTCCAACAACAATCATCACCCTCATACCTTAAGTAGCAGCAGTAATGCCAATAAGGAGAGAGGAGTGTCCCAGACTCAGCCACAAGCCCAGCACCACACACTGATTCATTCAGCTGGTTCAACACGTGCCGGTGCTCGCATCACAAATACAATCAGTACCGTAAACCACAGCAAGCTCAAGGTACGCCTAACCATAGACAAGAAATTCAGAGACAATATTCGAACCAGTCGACAAGCCTCTCCTCCACACCAGCAGTATGCCCCTCCACCCCCAACCGCAACTGCCAAGGTGCCGTCCAGCCCATCCTGCGATACTCCTGATTCTCCTGAGAGTGCATCATTTTATGATGACACGTCTATGCTTCTTGATGTGAAGTTTACCCCAACCGCTCCCACATGCCCAGTGACCACAACAGCTGCTACGACAACCTCCACATCTGTAGAGAGAAGAGACTATGTAAATGCTTTCACTTTGAGCAGGCTTGACTCCAGCAAAGGTATCAAGATGGAGCCAATAGAGTACGATGCCATCTCCATTAAGGAAGAGCCAATGGAGTGTGAATCTGAGACAGCTGCCACAGGAGCAAGCAGGACCGGAGAGAATCCCAGCCTAGCAGATCTGGATTCTCTCACTGACCTCTTGCAAATCCCGTCCGACTTCAGAGTTGACCTCGACACGCTCACAACAGATCTGGACTCCTTCGACACAGCCAGCTCCAGTTCAGGATCTCACTTCGAATTCTCCTGCACTCCAGATGTGTCTGATATGCTTTCTGATATCGGTGTGAACAATGACTGGGTAGATAATAGTTTTAACAGTCTCATCAACTGTTGAACAGTGAGCGAATCAGTTGTTGAACAGTGAACATGGTGAAGTGAAAATCAGTCACTCGAGTCATTTTCAGTTTTATCCTTTGTAATTTTCTGTGCTTCTGTCCTATCTTTCTGTTGTGTATCATCTCTTTAGTTTACTTGACAGTTTTGTAATACTTTTGAAGCTAAGGAGAAAATTTAAAATGACTATTGTGACATTTATTTGCCATTGCAGTGCCCCCACAAATGGGCTCTGGGACATGCTTGGACAATTCATGCAAAGGCCCTACTTGTTCAGTAAGAATTGATCTCTCGTGCGGCAGAGACGCACATTTTTATTATCATGTGTTGAGCCTAGATCCACGAAAGGGCAGTTTGTAACACTCAATAGTGCCTAAAGATCCGACTTGATGGGTCTTTCGTACAAATATGGTTGAGGAAATTTTGCACAGGGCCACAAGAAATCATTCACCTCATTACGACTCCAGGGACAAACTATATCAGGCTGTGATTACTCAAACCTTGGTGACCAAACTTAAAGTTTTTTCCCCCCCCCCCCTGAAAATTGATGACACGTAGGTGCTTGTGTACAGCAGCAGAAAATTGTGTTTTTTGTGTTCATCTCATGGTGGCCGCATCTTGAGTAGGGCCTAACTAATTTTAATTGCACTGAAAGTACCCTCACATATCACATCCTTATTATCGTGAAATTTGTTTCTCGTTTTGACAGTGCATGGATTGTAACATGCTTTTAAATTTCATTGCTATAATCTTAGTAAAACTGTTGGATGAAAACGGTCAGATTTGTACTTAACTAGCATATTATGGAAAATACATTTGAGGTATGTACAAAATCAAGAAAGCACAGTCGGTCTTTTCATCTATTCATGTATTCAGTGTGTTTCCAGTTATTGAGGTGTATAAAATAAGAAATTGTGGTGTAGAAAAAATATGACCTGCCAGTTGTTTTTAAAAGTTGATAATTAACACACGCTGCTTAGCGTAAAAAAAATTTGTTCAACTAGTAATAGAAAATGAACACAAGTGTGGATGTTCTAGAGTTTGAAAATATTACTTTTTAAAAAAATCAGTTATTCTCGTAATACATTTAATAATAACTCTCATTGTGAAACAAATTTAAAGAATTAATTGTTTTAGAGAGCAGATTTGGATTCAAGATATGAGATGTTCTGTGTGTATGTCAACACATTTTCTCGTTGCTGCATTGTCGATCAGCTTCAGTTGTTCGTCATACCCAATAGACCACAAATATTGTATTTAAGATCAAAATAAAAATTTAACAAAAAAAATCCTAGTACATTTTTAAAGAATAAGCTGAGTGCACACATTTTGTGTGATTTATTTTTATGCTAGTAGTCATCACTTTTTTTCTTGTATTTTATATAATAAGAAAAAGTCCAGTATTGGTGTTCGGGTCCTTGACTTAACTCATTTCTTTATTTCTTTTGTAAAATGTGAAAAAAAGAAAAAGGTTGTATCCTTTTTATTTCAAAACCCCCAACTGAAGTTTTATAATTTCTTAATTCATTGGTGGGTCATTATACGCTTATGTAATACATTTACATTTAAAAAATATAGTCACTTGTAAGATAGAAAGGTAGGCAGATTTAAAAAAGCACAAATATATTCCTCCACAATCACTTAATGGGTACAGCTATGTGGGCGGTAAAAACAGATGTGATATCATATTACAGTCCTGTCTTCATAATATGTGTGCTTTCTCGATGAAAGAACTCATCATTTATTAAAAAACAAAAATGTATTTGTATGTTTAAAAGAGAACATTGAAGTGGAATGTATGATGTGTTCCTGCAAAATAATTATTAAAAAGAAAAACATGGGTTGTATCGCTAACAAGTCAGTAGATCAGAAGCGTAACTCTGGCCAGGGGATGGGGTGGAAATTCATTTGAGTTTGCAGCCATATTAGATGGGATATTGTATACCCTTTTGCTCACCTTTTGTATATTAGATTCAATTTTTTGTTTTATTGTTATGTACTGAAATATATATATATAATTATATAGCCTTTATATTTTGGTGAGGTATAGTGCATTATGTTTAGTATCACTACTGTTTTTTGCTGCAAACTTTCAGGCCCAAGTAGATGATTTTCCTGTAACACCCTATCCTCATCCCCCTTTTCAACCCCCCGCCAGCGCTGCGGTGTGGCAGAGGATTATTTGAACCCTGGAATAAAGTGTGGCATTTGTGTAAAAGCAATTAGTAGTAAACAGTATCAATCTAAGTAACATCAACAATCTGTGATCGCATTGTTTATTAAAAGAATGCTGCAGGTAGCATAGTTATTCCTTCGTGGTGGCATGGATATTGTGTAAAAGCAAGCTAGCATGATGCTCAATTTTTTGTTTTGTTTTTCTATTGCTATCAGTGCCATTTTGTTGCTGTCGGGAGGATTTATCTTTCTTGTGTGTGATATGCAAGTTACTTCTTTCTTCTGCAGTGCAGACGTGACTTTGACTCCGACAGCTTCTGAGAGCATAACGGTGACATTCTGCAGCATTTATTGGCCACAAATCCCTGATCAAAAACTATGCCTACCGTCAATTTCTAAGTCAGTTCTAGTATCCCTGAATCATGCCACTTGAATAAACAACAGACCAGGGCCTATTTATTATTATTAATTATTATTCCATTTCTTATTATATTTTGTTTGTTTGTTTTTTAATATTCTGTGTGCTTTGTTATAGAGAACCCTTCTGTGCTTTTTGTTATGTTAATATTTTGTACATCCTCATTCTAAAAAGATTACAAGTAAGAATATAATTTATGAATAAATTAGCAATATTTTTTCAAATAAAATAAAATAGTGTAAAAAAGAGTTTCCCCTAATGGCATTTTGTAAAACAACCCATGTATCATAATTCATATATAAATATTATAGTTAAATGATAACGTGTACATTTTGTATTGTAGTTTGTTTATAAATATATATGGTAAATATACCATCCCATTTTTTTAAAAGAACAACAGTGTTTTCCTTTACTCATTGCAAATAATACAAGAAACAGGACAGTACCACTTTTTTGTTGTGCAAGTGGCATTTTGCTCTGTATTTCTTATTCTTCTCTGAACCAGTGAAAGTGCAGTCCTGATTCTTGAATTATCTGAATTATTTTGTTTATCCAACCAGATAATGATAATCAATATGCCACCCATATTGTAAATACTTTGGTATGCACCTCTTAGACAAAAAAGATGAGTCTTTTTACACCTTAGAGTAGGGATTTACAGTCAAACCTCCTTATGATAATTGCGGGCCCTAGAAAATCATATTGTTATATGAGGGTCATAGTTATATCGAGAGGCATCTTAAGAAAACTACATGTAATATATATATATATAGACGCACACTGCTTAACGGACGAATTTATTTAACATATACAGTAGAACCCCGATAATTCGAGCTAATTGGGGCTGAGGCTACCTCGAATTACAAGTAACTCGGACTATACGGAAAGATCACTAAATCAATGGGTAAGTCATAAATAAATGTTTAATGAGCACAATAATGGTTGAAAAAATAAATAAACAAAACAGTAGGCCTACATACCTGTGTTACGCCTGTATGTATATTGTCAAACATTTCCAATTTGCTACATCGGCATCCTTTAAGGAATTAGTCATTGTCTGATCCTTAATGGAGTGGGACATGAAAGCGGCGCTACTAGAAAAACACTTTATTTTCCATTGTCGCTGAGTAGAGATTACTGTAACAATACAGTATTCTTTTCTGAAACGATGGTATGATTGACACGAGGTCCCGACAAAGAAAGTTTGAACCTAACGGTTTCTGTCAATCTGTAATAGAAATGCATTATCAGTCTGAAGCCAAGGTTATTTCTGTGTATTATGAACGAAAACCCTAAGTGGGACAGTTTTACCTGCGTTTTTGTACACGGAAAAATTGAAAGAAAGCTCAAAATGTAACACATTCGGAAGTGCGTAAAACTTACATGCGGAAACCGTATAAAAACGGGATTTTATTCTAGTTTTATGGAAAATTTAATTTTCTTAAGACCAGCTCGAATTACACGGAACCTCGAAATACCGGGGCTCGAATTATCAAGGCTCTACTGTACCTAACAAACGACACTTTCCTCAATTTGTCGTTTCTTTTTAAGAAATGTATCCAACATAGATTGTGAAGGTCATAATTTTTTCAACTTATGTCTGCTTTAAATTATCATCCAAAATTTTAAAACCGCTACTTTTGTTTCGAGATTTACTGATTTTCGTCTAGCCTAGCATATGTTGCAGAAAGTTCATTCACATGGGGGTGGAAAGAGGAAAGAAAGGAGAAAGAGGGAACAATTACATTGATCAGTGACCTTGTACTCCACCCTCAACTGAGAAGAAAATTTCTCTTCTGGAATTTCTAAAGTTGGCTTAAAGGTTTGCACCAGCTGGGAAGGACACTAATATGCTACCTGCTACAGCATGAAGGGCTGGTCTAGAATGGCAGTTTCTCTTCAAATTATGTATCTTTATAACAAGCTGTTCACGAAATATCTTATTCGCTATAACCAGGGACACGTAACGTTATTAAGACAGGAAATTTGCCCGGACAATAGAGAAATATTGCTTAATGAGGGTTTGTCGTTATATTGTTCTTTGTTATATGGAGGTTTATCGATATTTTGTTTTCATTATCCAATTTTTTGATATCGGTACATCAGTTCCGACAATATCATATTGATATTGCTTTTTGATAATATTGATTGTCTCAATTAAAGAAAAGGAATAAAATTGGGAGTGACTTAAACGAAAATGCTCTATTGCAACATATTTGTTAATAAAAATGAGCAAAATCAATGTTTTAGGCAATTCCAAATAAAAATCAGTTAAAACTAAAACATGTATAACATTGAATTGGCAGCTATCGACATTTAATTGCACTCGTTCCAGCAATTCTGGTTGTCAATTTGAGTTTTACTGCCGCAAGGTCATCTCAGTTACACTTACTTGTCAGAAATAACAAGAAGAAGCTGTGATGGCAAACCATTCCCCAATCACTATAGGGTAAAAATTGTCATTAAACAAAACAGTAGATTTGTTCCTAGAGCACTCCAAAACCGTGGACACATAGTTCATGCATGTGTACAATGTCAGATTCCATACGTCGTGCTGTGAATGCATGCATGAACTATGTGTTAACAGGGTCTGAGTGCTCTAGTGGTATCTATATATATTTTGCTTCGAATCCTTATCATACAGTATTACCATTTTCTTCATTTTGGCTCATTGTGCAGTGACACTGCTGGTACAGTACAGTAGGACCACACTCCCAATTTATCAAAATTAGCCCATGCTATTGAAGTCAACTAAAATTTTCATAGGTGTATTTTGGTGCATGACACAATCAGATTGAAACAATAAATTGCTTTATTGTCAATGCACTATCAACAAGTGCTTCCAAAATTATCTAAATGGCCATGGCTCATTTTTATTTTTATTTCGTTGATTTTTAAAAGGAACATATTATAGAATGTATAGAAACAGGTACTGGTGCATACTGCTCAAGTATTTGACGTGTTCTGATGATCCAGATTTGAATTCTCCTGGTTGTCTGTCCTGTTACTTTACCTATTCTCTAACACATCCTTTTAATTATTCCTTTCTGTAAGTTGATGTCGAGTCATAAATGTTGCTAAATCCGTAAGTATGCAGAGTATATCTGTGCACATCCAACTCCCTACTGGAAAAAAGCTGCAGCTGTAGAAAGGTAAGACACTTTTATTGGAGAACAAGAAGATTTAAGTTCCAGTTAAACAATTTTGTTATTTAAGTTATTTTCTTTTCCAAAAGACGTATTCCATTCAATATTCAAACCTTTTCCACTGGATTTGTATTAAACCTCTTGTCACACACTTTATTACAAGAAAATGAAAATTAAAGAATTAGTAACAATAGTTTTGTCCTACTTGAATTGTAGTGAGCGTCATTCTTTTATACTTTCAAGATGTGATAATTATTAATCAGCTGATTATAAAATAATCAATCTGTAAAATGGAGAACAGTCAATTACAAACAATCTGCAGGAACAAGAAAAACTGCCGGAAGCACACAGTCGCCTAAAAGCATTTTTAGTCTACTAGCAACATTAAAAAAAATTCTTAATATAACCTTGAAACCAGTGAAAGTGCTTGTTCAGTGAAAAAGATTAGTGCCGATAGATGATAGCTAATAAAAGATAATTTTTTTTTATTTGTATATGTTTGTACTATATTCAGAGAGTTGAAAACAGGTATTCATTAATTTTTTTAAAGTTCAGTTTCTTTTTGAGCGGCCATTTTTATTGGTGCGTCAGCCCATTTTGCATGTTATAGAGGTTTGCGTTAAACTTTGCAGCTTTGTTTTTTAAAGATATTTTATTTTAAAAAAAATTTAAAGTGTTAAAGATCATTAAATGTACAATATTTCCTGTCCAGTATATATAAGCCTACTTAGGCCTAATTGTAAATAAACAAAACAAATAAGTAAATAACGTTTTCAAAATAAAATCCTTCACTTTTAAAATTAAACATTTTAAAGATAAAACTAAGGCTCACCTTCAATTTTTTGGCTGGAATCATGGCTCTAAATACTACTACTACTACTACTACTACTACTACTACTTCCCTAAATAATGGGTCTTCAAATATTGCAATTTTCTCAAATCAGGTAATTTCAATATCTCAGAAGGGCCACATGTTGTAATAAGTGGTTGTAATTTCGTCATTGAAACTGTTAATCCAGGAAGTGCTATTGAAGTGCAGATATTACATTGCTTGTAGTAAAAATCTAAGTAATGTTAAGCAATTTTTGTTGACGTATAGCTCACAATCTCAACAAACTCCCGATTATCCGTGGGCTGCTTATCCGGTTTGTGGATTATCCGTGCGTAAAAAAATTGAATTCACTTATTTTTTAATGTTCTGCACTTTATTTCGAATTAACGGCACTTTATTCAGAATTTCCCGCACTTTATACGAATTTCCGGCAATTTATTTCAAATTACCCACAAATCATCCGCACATTATTTCGGATTTCCGGAATTTATTTCCTATTTTCGGCACTTTATTTCCAATTTCCAATCAGTAAGGTACTACGGAAACTTACGCCATCAGAATTCACAACTGTTACAGGTGGTAGTTTCAACATTATCAGTGAAAATCTGTGTACCGTACAACAATTAGTGAACATTTTATGAGCTCTTGGATTGTAAAGAGTAAAAGAAAAAAATTAGGTAAACTGACGTAACAAAATACCAGAATGCTTTTGTTTGATCAGTGGTAATTGGAATTATGACATGCAGAAATAAGTTATTTTTAAAATTGATTTCCGAGTTAAGCTCCAGACCGATTCATTAAGCAGGGCTTACGGAAGAAGAAAGGTCTAGTTTGATAAACATATGTGAAGGAATATGTATGTAATGTTATTTGTCATAGCTAACTTTATTACAACTATCAAAGCCGTATATGAACACTGTAAAACAATATGTTGTCATGAGAACAGATTTGCATTTAATAAATTCTTTCTATTATATTTCCATAAAATAGGCTCTGATACCGGTCAACCGATTTGGTCCAACATCAATAGGCTTCTTCCCATGGACGTTATAAATGCGTATACCAAGTTTCATGAAAATTCGATAAAGCGTATATGAGTTATCGCGCGTAAAGGCAAACGGCTAGATGGACACACATTTTCCTCATAAAGTTCCATTCTGGCACTTAATAATGTGTAAATAAAAAATGTGCTTTTTTATATTTTTACTACAAGCAATGTAATATCTACACTAAATAGTACTTCCTGAAATTTTAGCTATGTTTAAAAATGCCTAACTAAGATACCAATAAAGTCTGAGTGATGAAATTTTAAACACTTGTTACAACACAATAAAATAATGTTTTCAAAATATTTTGGGTTTTTAAAGCGCGGCCCTTCTGAGATATTTTAGTTTGATAATTCCTGAGTTTAGAAAAATCGCAATTTTAGAAGACGCATTAAAAAAGGGGATGTAACTTTCAGGCCTGAAATTATTTAGGGAAGTAGTATACTATAAACACTATATCCATCCAAAAAATTTAAGGTATGCCTTAGTTTTATCTTTAAAGATTTTAATTTTAAAAGTGAAGGTTTTTATTTTGAAAACGTTAACATTTACCTATTTGTTTCGTTTATGTAAAATTAAGTAGGGCTATATATTCGGGGCAGGAAATATTGTACATTCAATGCTCTTTAACATGGTTTTTGTTTGAACTAAATATCTTAATAAACAAAGAAGCTACAGAGTTTAACGCAAACATCTATAAAATGCAAAATAAGCTGACGCACCAATACAAAATGGCCGCTCAAAAAGAAACTGAACATCAAAAAATTTAATAAATTGCTGTTTTCAACTCTCTGAATACAGTACAAAAGTAAATAAAAAAAATTAAAAAAAGAAAATGTCAGCGACCATCATTGGTTGATTTGAAATGGATTGGCACTTATTCTAGAGCTTTCATCTTCCAGTGTAGAGTAGGATTACTTCCACAAAGTCTCTGGCCTTGAAGACTAACCCAGCCAGCGAGCTTTTCGTTACGTCTTGCGCGGATTCGCTGCGCGTAAGATCAGTGAGCTACTGTTGAGCACAGAGTGAACATCATGCAACACGTTGGCAGTCGTAGAAAATACTATAATAGTTGAGTGGAGGGATAATGCCGCGTCCAGACAGAGACAGACAACACGTGGAGTGGGATAGAAGAGTTGAGCCAATCAGGGTGCAGCTACCTCCCCTAGGCAGGAACTCTACGAACGGTGAGACTCGCTCCTAAGGTATATACGTAAAACCCCAGAGACTTTGTGGAAGTAATCCTACTCGACGTGCAATGTACCATGGCTCAACAAAGTAAACAATTTACAAGCAATTGAAAATCAAATGAATTGAGGATATTTTATTTATTTTGTTTATTTCATTTTAAGTTTACTAAACTAAAAAAAATTACATAGTAAGACTCTTTGACAATGAAGTAAAGAACAACAAAAAACACTAAAACCAATTATGATAATACATCAATAACAATAATTACAAACGAAAGAAAGTTAACAAATAAAAGAAAAATATTTACATTGCTTTGTGACTGACTACAGCAATATCATTCCAAACATCTGTAATGGTGTATGGCTTTAACCTTGCAAGCTCACTAAATTGTCAAAGTTAGCACAATTACAAAGACGCAGATTATATAGGTAATTCGTAACACAGAGAAACTTCTGAGTTGGATAGTCGATCCATATTTACACTTACTTCGAGAATTTCGAACACTCAAAAATAAAAATAAAAAACTAAACGTAAAACGTTACGAAATGCTTACCAGGATACAGGGAATAAAATAAATAGCATCCCAATATTGCTGTTCTTTGCTGGGATAATTGCTAAAGAGAGAAAGAGGGCTCAATGAGGGTTTAAAAATAGAAGAATGTGCGTACTTGGTGAGTAAGATATTTGGTCTCTACTTATAATCTTGGTTCAATAATTTTTATTTAAAGGCGTTATATAATTATTAATTTAATATAATGAATTATCACATTACTTCAGTCGTATGTACCTGCGGCCAGCTAATGACAGTCACTTGTATATTCCTTGTAAAACTTGGATATTCTTATTTTAGAAACGGAATATTGTAAGCTAAGTCAGGATTCTTCGCGGACCACTGGCTGGGAATCTCTGATGTACCGCATTATTGAATTACTGTTACGTTGAATTATCTATCTTGTATGTACCGTAATTAAGGGTGGAAGGGATATGGGGGAAAAAATTAAATACTATTTTCGTCCCAAGTAATCATTTTCCTAAGAAAAAATCTGTATATCCCTAAATTTTAACCGTGCTCCAATCGGTATTATCGTACTGTTCTAATTCTTTTTTGTATCAGCAGACGTAAGAATAAGAAGTAAATTATCCCTTTGCGTCTTAAAAAATGATTTCCGTTTAAATTAAATACAAAGATTATTATTTCATCCACACAAATCCGCCATATGAGAGTGTATCTTGACTGTTGTGTTATAGGCCTACGCGTCAAAGAGACCATTGATTCCCATTTGAAATAAGCTATCCGGCAGTGCGCTATTGCATTTCTGCGGAACCTTCCAAACCTAATATTCTCGCAAGTCACAAAGTAATCATAAAACGCAAAACATAGTCGATATTTATTTTAATGTGATCTTCTACCCTTTGTATTGTATTGTTTTGTTCTATTAGGTCTTCACAAGATATTGAAGAAACGAGGCTCTTTACGTTTGTATCAACCATAAGTCTGCATGGATAAACATCATACCGTTGTTTCGAAAGTAGGCTGTGAGGTGCCTGATATAATATTGGGCCTGTGTTTCCGTGCACATCCAACGCCTATTAACAAAACAGGTTCACTTATGCAGGGGTTCCCACGGGGGGGGGGGGGGGTGTTAAGACGCAGACTACGTCATTGAAATTTCTGGGGGGGGGGAAATAATATCATTTTATGAATTTTCTGGGGCGGGGGTTGAAAATTGTTGCAAAATTAGCGTTTTATATGCTAAAAATAAAAACAGTCAACTTCTAAAACTTCAAAAGGTCTCTTCCAATTCTTTATAAAGATAAAGATGAAGAATTTTTACAGAGATGGGCGCCCATACCCGGGGGCGGGGGGGGGGAGGGTGCAAGGAAAAAATGTATATTAATAATTATTTTAGTCAGGTGTTTTTCTTTTAAGACAATTATTTGAAAGTCAGTTAAGACATAAAAAGTTTGCAGAAGTTTTACCAAATCGACAACATGGAAGCAGAATCCACAGTGGATTAGGACCCCCAAAAGTCAAAACCTAAAATTCTATATTGTATTTAAGAAAAATATTTATTTAATTAAACAAGATTTGTTGGTGTGTCAAATATGATATAGCCTTCTAAACCTTTTTTCTTTCATAACATAATGAGTAGGCCTATTATGTCCACCGTTACATGTGTTATTCAACTCTTCTTATAAATAGTAATAAGTATTATAACTTAGGTAACAATTTCTTGTTTAAGTTGCCATGTCTTAGAGTATAGTAAACAAATTTGCTGACTAGTTTTTCAGTGCTAAAATAGCGTAAAATGTTATTTTCATTAGTTCAACATTTAAAAATTTCCCGGGGGTGGACACCCGATTTAGGTATTTTCTTGTTTACATTGGCATGTCTTAGAGTATGGTAAACAAATTTCCTAACTAGATTTTTAGTGCTAAAATAGCGTAAAATGTGATTTTCATTAATTCAATATTTAAAAATTTTCCAGGGTTGTACATCCGACTTAAGTAACATTTTCTTGTTTACATTGGCATGTCTTAGAGTATGGTAAACAAATTTCCTAACTAGTTTTTCAGTGCTAAAATAACGTAAAATGTGATTTTCATTAGTTCAATATTTAAAAATTTCCCGGGGGTGGACATCCGACTTAAGTAACATTTTCTTGTTTACATTGGCATGTCTTAGAGTATGGTAAACAAATTTCCTGACTAGTTTTTTAGTGCTAAAATAGCATAAAATGTGATTTTAATTAGTTCAGTATTTAAAAATTTTCCGGGAGTGCACCCCCCACTTAGGTAATGACTTCTTATTTACATTGGCATGTCTTCGAGTATGGTAAACAAATTTCCTAACTAGTTTTTCTGTGCTAAAATAGCGTAAAATGTTATTTTCATTAGTTCAATATTTAAAAATTTTCTGGGTATGGACCCCCGACCCCCTTTATGGGGGTATTCCAAACCCCCCCGGCACTTTCGACCCTCACCGAAATTATTTTCTGGCTACGTCATTGTTGCACTTATTATATTATTATATTATTAATATAATGTTACAAAGTGGCCCAAGAAGTTAAAGCGACAAAAAATTAATTAATTAAAAAAATTGCCCCCCCCCTTAGAAAATATCATATGGGAGCCCTTGTCGACAGCCAATTGGGTTGGGGGTGAACAATGAAGTTTGGTGGGTGAGCAATGAAGTTTGGGGGGTGGGCAATGAAGTTTGGGGGCGAGCAATGAAGTTTGGGGGGTGGGGAGTGAGTCATGACTTTGGGGGGTGGGCACTTATAAAATTTATTCAAGGTTGCCTTGCTCGGTTTCTATCTTGAAACATTTGTTTACGATTTGCTGAGATTTTATTTATTACTATTATTTGTTACATAGGTTAACAGAAGGGGACGATGAATTGATGCCTAAATGGGAAAACATTTAATGATTTGTACGAAACTCACTATATGCGTTTTTTTTTGGGGGGGGGGGGACTCAAATCTGAGGTAGTTTTTCCCCGGGCGGCGCACTTTAATCATGAAATGCGCCTCGAATAGGGGTTCTTAGCTTTTTAATTATTATCCTTACAATAAAATTGTCTATGCATAATTTGGGTAAGATTCATAAATCTGTGGTTCATATTAAATGTTTCATTTCGCATCTGTATGCCCATATGGCAGCATAAGATTCGTTTTGTAAGTAATTATTTTTATTTATTACATAAAACAATATAATTAAGAATAAACATTTTTAATTCCTACAATTTTTTAAAAATATGTCAGTTTTAATAGATACGTTTTAATTATTTTTATGTCAAATAAGTGATTTCAATAAAACATCTAGCAGTTGAGTACATAATCGCGGGCACCTGATAGTATTGAATAATGTGAAAAGTTTTGAACCCCTGTTCATGTTCCATTGTACCAAGGAATCAAACTTCTCTGCTTCACTTTCCATACATTACTGAAATTCTACTCGACAGCTTTTATGCAGTGAAGTGCTCATCCAGAACCGCATGGTTAGTGAATACTAAAACCTTGAAACACAAAAGTGTAAGACGCTTGCGGATAGAAACGTCCCTAAAATCATTTAGCCCAATGCTTACTAATTCTCCTGAGGAATGTTTAGAGTTGTAAACTTCTGCATTGCACTATTCTGCAGTTTATTTTCTTGAGGACAGTTGGCGCTACCAGCATTCAGGAGGAAACTTGGCAGTTTCAAGTTTTGCATGACATTGTTCTACAGTCACAAGTAGTAGTAGCTTTTGTGGTAACTCTGCAAGATTCAACCTACTGTAGATTGTTAACACATTTTAAACATTAATCTCCCAAGGGAATGGACGGAATTAGCACTACAACTCCAGTTGAAACTCCCGTTCAGAAATGGTGATGTTAAGGACGACATGTTAATTATGTCCCAGATAGAATGTACAACTGAAGCACAGAGAAAAAAAGAGGAACCATGTTTCCCGATTAACGTTATTGATATTTCTTCTCCTGAAGTGATTTGTGATATTGCTTGTCCTCTATTTGTAGTATTCCAATAGAAAAATCTTTTTATTTTTTCTAATTCAGCTTTATTTACGCTCCTTTAAGCATTGAGGCCATATCAGGAGTGCAGGTTCTATGTGTACTTGTAGACCATGCAACTATTGATATATAATTGTTTTCTGTTGTTTTTATGGAGTCTGTTAAATTTCAACTGATATTAAGTTTAATGAATATGATACAGAATGAAATAGCGGGGATGAGTCATGGTGAGTATATATTCAATTCGGAATTTTTGCCTTGACGGTTGGGGAAACCGTGAAAAAAAACCCAAGTCAAACAATTATTGTCCGAACATGTGATTTGAACCGTGACCTCCCGAATGTAAGTCCAAGACGAATCTTTCTTTGTTGCGACGGATATTATATAATTCTTGGGTTCTATTCTTAAATGATTATTGTATAATTCAAGTAAATTACAATTCGAAAATTTTCTTACTTTACTAGCAATATATGATATTCCACCTTTATCGGTTGGACATCAGACGTGTGGATTTAAAATAAGTTACGCATACAAGGCTAAACAACTGCCTTTTTAAAAACTTCCCGTCAGAACATTACAAGAAAAATGCTTCAAACATAAGTTGTACAGATTTGTAATGTTATTATTAGACTTCGGACTTTTAGGTCTCTAAAAATGCTGTTTTAGGTACCTAAAATAGGCTCTAAAAATTGGAAAAAGGTTCTAAAAATAGTAAAATAGTCTCTTATAAAATCGTTGAAGTTGCCAATTTTCTGAAATATCTCAATTGCAATGCAGAGTGTTTTATTTATTGAAGTCACCAATAATCAATAATCATGATAAAACACAGATATAGGCCTATGGTACACAGAATTATATAGACTATTACTAGGGCCTGTATTACTACCATAACAGTGAAAACCTAATTCTTGCGCCCAGAAGCTACGCATATCATACTAGCATATTCAACCCCTTGTATCCCTCAGTGATTCAGATAACTTTTTTTTTTTTTTGCTGGAAGTGGGAGTCGGGAGAAAAACACTACATTTTCTTGAGAATTCCAAGGAATTTTTCTACTGAAGACGAAGCCTATATTGTACCACTTTTCACGTTTTATTTTTTACAGCTGAACTGGTAGATTACTAAGTAACCAATTGAATAGGCCTATCATCTTGATCAGTATACTTTTACTTGCGAAATGCGATAGGAAAAAGTTTGGAACTTAATAAATCGTGCACAGTGTATTAATTTTTGTGAATGTCTGCAAGTGGTACAATTTAGGATACTGGTTTCCTAATTTGTACCAGTGGGTTCCTAAATTGTACCACCAATTTTTTTTATTGTTATCACTTATATTGTTGACATTTTCATAATTAATTAATACTAAAATACTAATATTACTAAAATTTACCAAGTATTACAAAATTACTACTAATGTTGAATTAATTAACACTAAAACTAAAAACATATATTGGATAACTTTTAATAGTTTAGATAATGTAAGTAGCGTATTTTACTTCCCTCCATCAGTCCATAAGTCTACTTACGTAAGTAAAGTAAAGTGTTCCCTATTACAGGCCATGGAGGCCCAGAGGGTTCCAGGAGGTTGAGGCTCCCAGATTATTAGAATCGGCACATGAAGGTGGTAAGGTTGTCAGCCTTACGCACCGGCCGCCTTTACCCCCAGGATTGCTCCTGGTACTCATTTCTGTTAGAGGCTGAGTCGACCCCCGAGCCATAGTGCCACCAGAAGGATTAGGCCAATTAAAAATCTCCAATGACCTCATCGGGGATCGAACCCGCGACCTTCCAGTTTGTAGCGCAGCGCCTCAACCACTACGCTACGGCGTACCCCAAGTCTACTTACAGGCATTGCAAAAAACTTTTTCAAACTTTTCAGACATAGTTAGCCCAAACATCATTTCTTCAAATTTCAGAATGTGTTCCTCGAACTCCAGCTCAATTTAGTCAGAAAAGATTTTAAACTTCCAAAAATTTTGGTGTCCCCATTTGCGTTTTTGTTTTTATTTGCAGCATGCCTCTTTATAGTTGGTTTGGGAACTCTTACTACGTTTCCATGCAGAATTCAGATCGATCTGAACACGATCCCATTCCAATACGATCCCGTTTTCATGTAAAACTTTCGATCCGATATTGAAAACATCGTTTCCGAGAGAACCCACAGAATGCGCTAGTCTCACATTCAACGACCAATGAAACTCTTCTCGCCACTCACGAGAATATCGCGAGGACATTGAGGACCAATGAAACTCTTCTCGCCACTCACGAGAATATCGCGAGGACATTGAGGACCAATGAAATGTCTGATTAGCGTATTGAGATCGAACTGAATACGGGTAGTGTTTTCATGGCGTTTGCATACGATCTCAGTTCGATTCGATCCTACTTTTTAGGAGGATTGACCTTGAAACTCAGATCGATCTGAGTTCCCGTTTTCATAACAATTTCATTCCGGTACGAGGATTCAGATCGATCTGAATTCTGCATGAAAAACGTAGTAATTATAAATGCGAGCACACTCATTTAAACCGTGGTCTCCGTTCAGATATGCAGCCACAGCTAAATGCAGTTCATCAGGGCTCCACTTTCCAAACCGTCCTTTTGTTGCCATACTGCAAAGTAAATTAATAATTTAATTAATTATTTGCATAAATGAAAATTGATTACAAATTACTATGAATATTTATAACTATCTAAATCATTTATTTAACAAGAAGCTTGATCACAGTATTAATATGAAGCACTTATTAGAACTAGTTTCCTAAATTGTACCGGTACGATATAGGAAACTTGCGCTGGTACAATATAAGCAACTCCGCCATTTTTCCTTTGTTGCATCATCCCAAATTAATCTTTAAGTTTATAAGTCCAAAACTACACGAAATGTAAGATGTATTAACACACATTCAGCCTATAAACAATACAGTTTGTTTTCACTTACCTTATTACAGTTCTTCTCTTAGCCACGTACACAAAATATTACATCAAAGCTGCACAAAATAAAAATTTCTCCACAAAGGAACTGCTACGCATCACACAACAAGCTCAACTGAGAAGACGGTGTGTAGGAAGACGTAGTTCCACCCTGTGCACACTAGATGTCACATGCTACCATAGCACTAGTTTTACAGAGGTGGTACAAATTTGGAGCCGGTACAATATAGGCAACTCTCCCCTACTATTTAACCAAGTCACAAATGTGTCATGTACTGCACATTCCCAGCTAAAAATTTAGTACGAACTGAAAATAAATGCTAGAATTTATAACAAAAAATAACTTATTTTGAATTTTAGAGGGAAAACAAGCAAAAAGGCAATATTAGGCTCTAACGTAAAAATAGGCTGTTTTAGGTCCTATAAAAGTATCAGCTTTAGGCATAGTCACTTATGAAACATGCATATACATGTTTTCGTCTATGTATCACTTCAAGATTAAAATAGGTTTTTACCTAAAATCCGAAGTCTAGTTATTATCGTCAGGACTTGGAAAATTTTCATAAGGAAAGGTTAGGTAAAAATTGCTTAAATATATTAAAAAATGGCGCTGTTTCACTAAACTATATCGACAAATTTTTATTCCATTTTTATGCAATTCAAATCAACTCACCAGCCTAATCTCTGTATTCAATAATTTACGTACATTATCGGATACCTAGAAAAGAAGTAACCCTCTCCAACTCTCATAAATAAAAATTAGGGACCCAAGTTTACAGACAATTTTCGCCTACTATTGATTTACACTAAACATAGCTCCGTCAGATAATGGGTTTCTCCATGCACGATTGCCAGAATTGTCTTACCAGCGCGAAAGACTTGCCATTCATCATGAAAAATGCACATAAGTTTTCGTAGTTTATCGTTCTAGTTTTTTTAAAACTCAACTTACGAAGATTTGGTTTCTTCTTTCGTGGCTAATTTGTCGTCGAGATAGGCTTATCGTTTAATTTTTTTTTACTTCCTAGCACAAAACAAATAAGTTATTACCTAGGATCGAAATAGGCACGATGCTGAATGATGACAAACCAAAGCGTTATAAGGCTCATTCTCCAAAAACGGGGCATTTTATGTAACTGGCGATTAATAAGTGTACTTATGAATATTATTATGCTGTTTCATTCTCATGGTAACTAACTTTTTATGCTTTAAAACTCCCCTACTTATTTTGTGTCTCTCCGTTGATAAGAATTATATTTCTGAGCTGTTTTATATGCTCAAAATCAACTCCATTAAATGTAACCAGCTCAAAATCAGATCTTTGAAATATAATATTTTAAATTTGAATATTTAGTTTTCTTAATGTAACCTTTTTTTCCTGAAGTCTATACTATACACATACACATACACATACATTATTGGAAACTGTTATAAAGCTTACTAATTTCTGGAATTCTTTGCCGAAAATATGTGACCCATTTTTATGTCAACTCCATGGACAAAGGGAAATTTAGTATTTAATCATATATTGGTTTCTCTGAATGCAAGGAGAAATACATCCAAAATGATGTCGGCCACATTGTTTATTCTTGTTATGAAAAAACCCACATGCTGATCCAATGTACGATTTTATTGCAGATTAAAACAGAATTCCAGGCATGTCACACTTATTCATCTTCAACTACATGCCATAAATAAAATCTATGTTATTAAAGTTTTATTTTTTATTTTTTATTTTTAGATAATCATACAAAATGTTGATCTGATTGTGTAAACAAACTATTGATATCCTAACCTAACTCTTGAAGCCATATGCAAGCTTTAACTAGAGCTCCATGGAATAAATCACCAATTCCGTAAAATAAAATAATTGATTATAGTCTAATTTGTTTTTGCTTACTGAAAACTCCTATATCTTATAGTGGTTGCCTATTATGGAAATAATATTAAAAGTATTATTTACCAGTTTTTTGAGGAGGGAGGGGGCTACTGCATTGAAATATTATAATGGTTTCTTATGGCTAATTCAATTGTTAAATTAAGAAATGATAAAATTAATATTGAGCTCGATTATTAAGGTAAGACACTGTACACTTCTAAAATATAAACAAAGTTACACATATTTCAGAAAATAAAAAAAAAATATATAAGCTGAAATGCCCCATTTCTGGAGAATGAGCCATAAAGATGATTGTGGGTGGGTTCCTTGAACTTGCCAATAATTCATTTTGCGCGTGAGCGTAAAGATATTCCACTTCAGTCCTATAGATCAGCGTTTCTCAACCTTTTTGAACCCGAGGACCTCTAAAATGCCTAAAAAAATTTAAGGACCCCTAATTTTACATCCCATTTTTAAAAGTAGGCTATATGTGGGCCTATATTCTTAATATTTGGGGTATTAATTACAGGTCATTATAACGAAATAAATCTAAATACATTTTTTAATTCGATGAAAACAGTTATTGAATTGGAAGTAAACTATTGACAGTAAAATTATATTTTGAACAGACTTTAATATTTATTACCAATTTGATAATATAATTAGGAATTATAACACAGGTTTACCGGTATCAGACACTCGGGCACCTCCAACAATAAAACCCTTGATAAGAGAGCGCCTCTAATAACAAATTCCGACAAAGTTTTATTTTTCAGGGTTTTCAATGAAAGAGGGAACCATAGACGTCAGTGCATCAGGGGTTTCAAACTGTGGTTCGTAACTGCAAAAGTAAGGAAACTTGCAATAGGACCTGTATTTTCGAATATTTTATTAACTTTGAGATCTAGTGTCCATTTTATGTTAAAATTTTTACTTCTTTATTTGCTTTATGATATTATTTTTTAAATCATGTCTACGGACCATCTGCACCATCTTCGCGGACCACCATAGGTTGAGAAACGCTGCCTTAGATAATAACCAACGGTTTAGTAGTGACGAAATATAATTAGCATAGGTAATGTAAAATAGATTCTGACTTTACGATCAATGAGATCGCTTGAAGGAATCCGGACCTCGAGTTACACTAACTGTGACAATATAGCGAATACTCACAACCGTTAAGCATGTAATGAATATTGTTAAAACCACGAAAATGAATCAAACTCATTGTTATTTGTGTCAATGTAAGCGAGGTAGCCTATAGTGGGACAATGGATATACAGTATATAGTACTATGGTGCTACACCAAATGCAAGATACTTTCATTTGATATATTCACTTGATATATTTACGTAGGCCCTCGTCACCAGGTTGTAACTATACAAACCAAATGTTTAATGATGAACATGCTTTCAGTCAGTGATATGTTTATTCACTTCTAACACAATAATACACATAAGTTAACATAATTGTAATGCTTCTTTGTTGAAATTAACAAATTGGTTCTTCTTATAATGTCTGCAAATAAATGTTCACAACAATAAATAAATAACATTATAATATGAAAGTTGATGATAGTGTCTATAATTACACGTTTAATGCAAAGACTTGAATTAAATGGTGTATGTAGAGCAGTGATTCCCAAAGTGGGGTCCGCGGACCCCCGGGGGTCCTCGATGGTGTTTCAAGGGGTCCGCAGGCGGTTTAAGAAGAAATAGGATAACCCGTAATTTTCTCAAATTACATATCTTCTAAAGCAGCTTCACTGTTCACATTAAGGAGTAAACTCTGTTTGTTACCATTGACATAGGCGTACCGAGGAGGGTTTTGGGGGTTTGAACCCCCCCCCATTGATTAAAAAAAGGAAAATTGTATAATTTTTTAAAATCTGCCCATAAATTACTAAAAAACAAGTATAAAGCGTGGGAAGCTTAAAACTCGTTATTTTGCGTCTTAATTTTTAAAATTTTCCGAGGAAGGACCCGCGGAAGCTTAAAACTCGTTATTTTGCATCTTAATTTTTTAAATTTTCCGGACCCCCTCTCCCTGGGGGGTATTCCATACCAACCAGACCCCGCGGATGTTATAACCCCCCCTTATGGTCGGCCTGGTTACGCCTATGACCATATGTTTACTGAATTTAATACGTTTGAATCAGAGTATTTATTTAGTTTTTTTTCTTCAAACCCCAGAGGGGGTCTGCGGATTGAAAAGTTTGGGAACCACTGATGTAGAGCATTCATGGAAGATACTCACTTACTACATGAATTTGTACTTTAAAACTGTCTATGTTTGTTCATGTACATTACTCGTGTAATATGTGATCGTGTACTAAATACTGTCTGTATTTATTCATATGCTTTTAAGTTTTATATTGATATTCATTGACATGTATGTTTGATCAGAAATAACTCGCGTAACTTTGCACTGTTGCGAAACAAGGTCAATGACTGCTGTTGCTGTATGCTGTGCTGTAGGCCTATGATGTGCGCTGACGTGATGATACAATATTATAGTTACTGACTATAATACCCACTGTTGATGCCGTAAGAACAAACGTTTCATGTAGAAATGACTTCTGCTGAAGTCTGTTGAATCGTGATGAGGGATGGCTGATGATTTGTCTTTCATAGACAAAATGTTGATGCAGAGGGGCAGCTGATGCCGCAATCTTGATGCTTAGAGCACTCTGCTGAGGGGCGGTTGCATCCGTCTGTAGAGAGAGGCGGCTGTTGCCGCTGGCTGGAGTGATGAATAACACTCTGCTGAGGGGCGGCTGTTCCCGCTGGCTGGATCGATGAATAACACTGATGAGTACATATAATGTAACTGATGACTAGCTGGAGTGCAACTGCTGAATGGCGGCTGTTGCCGCTGATGATCCCATAAACGCCAACTGATGGTTCCGTAAATGCAACTGAAGATTCTGAAGTTTCGTCCTCTCCAGGAAACCTAGCATGGCCGCTAGGGGCGCTGAACCGCTGCTGCAATGCGACGGTGACGTCATTAAACGTATTCAAGAACTCCAATGTACAGCCGTGGTTCTAGGTGAACCATACTATAATATATCGATCGTTATGCCATCGGCGATAGTCGCGCTTGGTGCGACTATTCTCAGCTGTTAAATTGTTTAGATTAATTTCCTGGTATAACTAATAATTTCGTCTTATTAATGGTGGCCGCACGCCCTGGAAAGACTCCGTCAAATAAACTGTCCAAAGAACATATACGAGGTTCTAAAAGATTACTTTCGGGCCAGACAAATCACGATAAGGGACAACCTCCATTCATTCACAAAGACCGCGACCAAAGGGTGTCCCCAAGGCTCAGTATTGGGCCCCAAGGTCTGGAACCTGGTGTTTGATGAAGCTCTCAGACAACTTGAACAAACAAATGACGCCGACATAATTGCCTACGCCGACGACGCTGTACTATTAATCGAAGGTGAGTCCAGAGCCATAATCGAAAACAAAGCTAATAGGGCACTTGCCATTTTGCACACATGGTCTATTAAAGCTAAATTAAAAATCTCCAAAACTAAAACTAATACAATGCTCCTTAAGGGAAAAGTAGGAAATCACCCTCCAATCACCAGGATAGGGCAAGACCGGCTACGCTACGTACGTGGAGTCAAATACTTAGGCATCGTCATTCAAGAACGCAATAAATTTACAGCACATGTTCAGCACATATGTGCCTCTGCTAATGCTCTCACTCAGGCCCTAACCAGACTCTCTGGCCAACAATGGGGATATAAATTCACGAATTACTAAACTCTCTACACTGCAATATTCGAAGCTATAATCTCCTACGCCGCAAATGCATGGGCACTCCATATCAATTCCAACCACATACGAAAGCTCACATCTGCACAGAGACACTCACTAATACGCACCACTAAGGCATATGCCACTGCTTCAAGCGACGCCCTCCAAGTACTAGCCGGGAGCCTTCCCGTTGATCTACTCCTTAAGGAAAGAATATCGAGGTACAAAACGCGAAAGTTAATACCCTTCACTATAAGTAACCTTCAAGTTGGACAAAACGAATATGACCGTCTGGAAAAATCGCAAATACAGGTATACGAACAAATTCACAATGCAGCTATACACCTATGGCAACAAAGATGGGCAGTAACCCAACATGGACACATCACAAGGGACTTTTTCCCCAACATACACATGAGACTCAAAATGCACTGGATTAAACTTGATCACTTCGTCACCCAACTTTTCACTGGCCATGGCAACTTTGCCGCCAACTTAGCACGTTTCAATCTTGCCGACCATAACTTATGCATCTGTGAAGACTGCGAAGCTGATACCATGTATCACATGCTTTACACTTGTCCTCGGTACCGCGAAGCCAGACTCCTCCTTCTAGAAGCTGCTAGGGCAGACGAGATAGCCTGGGCCCCTGACTTACAGTTCTGGACTCAGAAACACACCTTCCCTGTGTTCAAAAATTTCGCCAAGACAGCGCTACTCCAAAAAGAACAGTATAATGAATAATCCAACACATGATAGATGGCCTTTGGCCGGGCTATGCCCACTATCCCAGTCCGAGCGAGGTTTTTGAGGGGTTTCCCTTGCTCATAGGCAAATGCCGGACTGGCTAATAATCCCCTCACACAGATACACGCACTGCTACATACATTAGAAAACATCTCTACACGATACTAAACAAACACAACAAACGACAAGCAATCGATTTCATGGCAAGAAAGGCAAACCCGCGCTAATACACAACGACACAAGTACACAGCCCAAACATGTCAATTTCACCACACATCCCATCAGGATGTATATAAGGGCACTATAGGTAAACACATCAAACAAATGGTTACCAAAATTTAGTTTGACTGGAGGTGATAAGCTTCATTGCTTGGCACTCCGGGGGTTTGGGAGGGCACAAAAAAAAAGTCTATTGCAGCGTTTCTCAACCTTTTTGAACCCGAGGACCTCTAAAATGTCAAAAAAAACTTATGGACCCCTAATTTTACATCCCATTTTTAAAAGAAGGCCTGTATTCTTAATATTTGGGGTATTAATTATAGGCCATTATACGAAATGTGTGAAAAAACTTTACTTCTTTACTTTCCACTTGCTTTATGATATTACTTAATTGTGTCTGAGGACCATCTGCACCATCTTCGCGGACCACCAGTGGTCCGCGGACCATAGGTTGAGAAACGCTGGTCTACTGTATTTATTTTTATACGATATATTGGCCTAAAGCACTTCTTCATCACATTTAATTATATATATATATATAGTACATAATTTTCTTATATTCTTTTGTTCATATGCAGCTTTTATATATCCAATCGGCTATGTTCAATGATTAATTATTGCTTTTGATCAAAGAAGCTACAGGCATGAAGATTTTTCCATGTTTTACATAAAATATTAATTTACATAAAACAATTGCATGAAGGTGCGGTAAAATGAGAGTTATAAAAATAGTATGACGATAGACACTTGTGATTGGTTGAAATTCCACATAAGCTGGATTCGTCACTGATTCTTGAGCTAAATGGTCAGCTATAAAACTCGGGAAAAGGTTTCATAACTGCGGTTTTATCTGTGCCATCGCACATGAAAACACATGAAATGCCGAAATTCGGGACATTAATGGATGTATAAATTATTCCGATCACTCAAATTGGGATTGCCCCGGGAAATCCGGGATGGTTGGAAAGCCTGAGAAGAAACACTCCTAGAGGATCGACAACAGGCCCACCACTAACCAGAGCAGAGATTTGGACCAAAGCATCAGTGTTTCAAGGGAGAGTCGCCCAGGCGACCATATACATACGTAATTATGCAAGATCTGTGTACGGTGGTGTTGTTAACGGATGACAGAAGCGTTAATTCAACCATTTTGGGAAAAAAAGCAATAGGTGCTGCTTAAACTTACACCATCATTAAACCTCAGTGCGCTTCTAACTGCTAGTGCGTGCAAACTTTAATCGCCGTTTTCTCCGCTTCAATTTGCCACGTTCAAAATATATCTTCTCCCACAAAAATAGAGATATAGCTATGAAAATTTTGAACAATGTACTTTGCAATGTGTGCAGTAAAATGTGTAATCAGATTATCTATACTGGCCTTAGTTTTTTTAATATTTATATTTATATTTATATTAATTTTTATGTTTACACTTTAATTAAATGTGCAAAATTTCAAGTTTCGAGGCCAAGTAGTTTACAAAACCACTCTTAACACTTCGATCAACGAAATTGAAGGGTGGTGACAAACGGAATGAAATGGAAGAGGAGGTGGAGAACGATTGTGGAGCTGATAATTTTAACCTAGTGTTTGCCTTGGAGAGTGAGGAAAACCTCAGTCATACCCTAACAATATACCTATAAACAATGTGGAAGTGTTTTCCGCTTGCTGCGTACATTAGCATATATCTCGCGTGTTAGCCATCGCTACAGAAGTAAATAAGATTGTCGTCCTCTCAATACCTTTATCTTCGTGAGGTCAAAATCCTGGTTGACTCCAAGGTGTATGTAGTAGGGAGTCCCGTCCACATTGCGCCGCAAGTAGGATTTGAGGTCGAAGTATTGTTTTGTGGTTCCAAAATATCATGCATGGCTCCCTGCCAGCGTTTTCGCGTGCAGTAATCTTTTCAGGGTTTATTTAATGCAGCTGTGGGTTTTTGCATGTGTTAAAAAAAGACACCGATATATTGCGGCAATTACTTCTTCCTTTTTAAATTGATCGTCTTGCTAAATGTCTGACCTTTCTCATTTGTTGAACAAGCACGTTTGTATTATAGTAGACGTAATAATGGTACAAGTAATAAAAAGTACTTCACTCACATGATTCTTTCTCCTTTAACATAGGTCATAGACGATGAGATTTTCTTGCGTTCTTTTTCACATATAGTAAGAGCCCGCATTGCGAAAGTGCGCATTTAATTGTCTGAGCCTCACCAAAGCCGTAAAACAAATAAGCCTGAATTTTTGGAAGATGAAAAGCTTATAGTTATAACTGTCCTTCAGCGAATCTTTACGAAAGAATGTCGCAAATAAAAGTCTTATAATAAGTTATATTTAATTATCGTAATAGGATGAATTATGCAATACCATTTACCCTCACTATAATTACATTTAACATAAGGATTAACTTACTCGTGTAAAATTGCAAATTTGATATGTAGAGTAAATATGTGTATATGTAAATATGTAGAGTAAATAAGTGTAAAGTGAAGAAAGAAATAAAATACTAATTTTTGTGATTCTTTGTAGACATTATTATGGCTGCTGTAAATCAATTCTTGGAGTTTAGCAAATAGATTTCACATAAAAAATTCGTGGTACACTTGTCCTGTGAAATTCATAGAATGTGCTGTATATGTACTATACATAAGCGATTTTTCCTCCACAGGGAGGGCCTCTTTCTTGGGGTCCACTACTTATGCTGACAAATTTAACATTTAATTCCTGTAGATCGTGATAAAGGTCTCGGCAAAAATCAGTGGCACTTTCCCAAGCTAACTAACCTGCCTCAAGAATGCTTTGGACACTGTTCAAGCTCATGTTGTGTTTGTACATGAGAAGTTTAGTTCTGGAGTAAATCGGAATATTTTCATCACATTTTATTATCATTAAGCTAGTCTTGTGGAAGCAATAGCTTTGCCTGAGTAAGTTAGCTGAACTCACATAGTTAAAATCTCATTCTCTTTTAACCTCTCCCGTTGTAGGGACGTTAGTGCGGCCCGGGCCTTACAGGACCGCGATCTGTCGGGATAGGGTTACATTTGGGTCACCAGACAAGGATAAGGAGGGCTTCCCCTGTTGGGTGATGAGCCATCTCCGAGACAACACGAACACATAGGACGAGACACACCAGTCACACCCACATTCCGAACAAGACTAAAATAGTAGTAAGTAATGCCTTAACTATAAAGGACAAGGGCCATAGAATATTAAATAAATTAATGAATGAGTAGGCCTTCGAAGGCTATGTATAATAGATTATTTAATATAGGCCCACCATAAAATATTATATGAAGTAGGCCTAATTCTTCATTCACCTTAGCAGTGCCGTATTTAAGCCTAGGCAGACTAGGCAGCTGCCTAGGGCGGCAGATTTGAAGGGGCGACTTTTAAGCTGTTACTGTTTTTTTTTTAAATATATTAAACATTTTATTCATAATCTTCAAAATAGTAAACTAATGTAACGCTCAATGAAATAGAAATGATTAACATTGACAACAATACGCTCAAATTTAATCAAGATCTACCAACGAGTAACCTCCTTCGCTAAAAGCATTCAGCAGTTCCATTGTTGTTGTCGTAATTGCATATTGTTGTACCCTGTAGGTTTTTAGATTTGCGATAATGCATCGTATTTGCTTGATATTAAAATAGTTGTGCATATTTTATTGACTCGTCACATTTATAACGGCATATTTCAGACAGATTTAAATATTATGCACGTCATCTCTGTTAATTTAATTATTTACAATACATTTGGCCAAGTGAATGTTTTGAGAACCGACTGATACAATAACTTACAGTACATAGCCCAATGTTTTCGGAGCTGATTGTGTAATAATATTAAAGCGACGTTTCACTTAATTAGTTTTCAATTTACTAAAATTTGTTGCCTGATCTCATTATGAAAAACCTTTGTAATGTAATTTATACAACTTTTACAGTTTTTTTTAAAAAATTCATAATGTACCTCAGCTAACCAGAGAACGTAAAGTATGAAAATTACTTATATGGTAGAGCATACTTCATTGGTTCCGGATCATATTTTACAAATTTTACAGCATATTTGCATACATATTTCGTCTTCTGATAGAGCATTAACATTAGCATTTACAGGGCCTTAGTTATAAGCCTAAAAAGTAGTGCACAACCGTCTTTAAATAACCTGAACGAACGACATTTAGTCTGTTCAGGGTTTCAACCCGTGTCCTCGACAACGTTATTGCCTTGGGAAACTCAGTACAATTGCACCGTAGTAAAGAAATGCTTACATTATCATTCCAATTATCACGTTTATTTATTTTGAGTGGAATCTCGAGGAGGCTGAGAGATTCCTCTACAATGCGGCTCTTTGTAACGCCTGGAAGTTACAAGGCATACATTGTCAAGTGCAAGACGCTGCTTGCGGCGGAAGACACGGAAACAGAGAAGGGAAGTGTGTACTGACAATGTAAGTAGTGACTCTGTGATAAGAATGCTAATCCAAGCACTTGACATTCAGGTCAGGCCAACAGTCGAACATGATCGCTAGTTCACTTCGATTTGGGCGCCAGGTCATATCCCGAAAAGTCACAAGATTAAACTTTTCCTTCGCATTCGTTTTTCTCGGCGCGGATCCCTTGTGTACTGTATTGCATGGGGAAAACTACTTCACTCTGGTTTCATCATTAAGGGCTGCGTTCACCAACACGGATAACATTTCTCATTAGCTTGGTCATCGAAAACTTTGAATAAGTTTGCAGACCATGGGTGGTAAATATTTCGGGTTTCATCATATCATTTGTTATCTCGATTTTCGGAAGCTTGACTTTTTTTCTTCTTTTTGCATGACCCTTAAAATTCTCATAAGAGAAACCAACGATATCTAGCGGGTATTATGAGAAACAGTAGCGAAAAAATGACTGCCAGAACGCGTCTTCCTCTTAAGTTCCAGCGTTGCAAAATTCCACATGGAATTGCGATAATTGCCCACTTGGTATAGCCTATCTCCTGAAAATATTAACAAAAATGTAATTCTTCTTAGCATAGGCGCCTCCCATCTTTAATTTTTATCATATAAGGCCTATATATAACTACTAAAAAGTCAATTCTTGCTCCTCAACAGTATTTTCAATATTCTGCTTCCTAGTACACTACAGTACTAAACTAATACGAGTATGAAATATTCTCTCTTTTACAAATAACAAAATAAAACAATCTTGCTGTGTTTTTATGGAGCATATGAGTGTAAATGAGCAAAAACAGTAAACATACTTTAGGTCACAAGCATTTATTTCATGGAATGATAATCGCCAACTATTACCTGTAGGCCTAATTCCCAAAAACTACAACAGCAACCTTACTTTACCAATCTAGTTCACTTTATTCTATTCTTCTTCATGTTCTTTTCACTGCCGTGTTCTCTCATGTTGATCAGAAGATGTTCCTATCCCCTACACGCCATCTTGATTAAGAAATGAGCTCGGTTTATCCTGTTTACTAGCCGACCTCTCATCGGTAAGAGCATCAGCTTGGATTAGGCCTATACCAAAAAGCCAAGGTACGGTAGCTGGTGAAACGCAATTAACAAGTTATTCTCAAAGACAGGATGAAATAGTCATCATTGATGAACACGGTCCTAAGCAGAGGTCCCGTCTTGAAATTGTTGTTGGGGGGGGGGGCAAGAATTGGATTTTTAGTAATTGTACATAGGCCTTATATGATAAAAAGTTGAATGTTAGGAGAGCAGAAATTGCCTTGTCCCCAAAGTGGGCACCTATGGCCCTAAGTGCACTATGCTTACAGAACTTGGCGACTGCAGTACGTACTGTTATGTGTACGGGAGTTCCACCTTACCATGTACAGAGTGTTCCAAAATTGGCACACTAGCATTACGTTTTCATATTCTACAAAGTCTGAACATTTCTGTGATAGGCTTAAATTATACACAATTCATTGAATGCCATAGTTCTTAAGTGTAGCCATTAAGACGCCAGCGTCCCGAGATACCTTTATGCCAATTATCGTGCCTACCTTGGACCTGTTTTGTAGCACCTGTACAAAGTTCGCTCCTAGAGACTGGGGAAACGCATAACATTCCATATTCATCAGCAGTAGCCTCGAAGGCCGAGCTGGGCACTTGTGGGGAAAAGCTTTAAGGTACTATGTAAGCATTGGGCGACGTGGAGGGGTCACAATCTATTAGACTTTCGATCCACGGCTGGACGGTATAAAAAAATTTCCAATCCGTGCGGATAGTTTAATATTTGTAATAAACATGAAAGTACAACTTGGGTCATCTGACATTTATTTTTGAGATTTGGCGATTTAACACGATAGTGCGGAGTTAGGGCACGAATTCTGAACGAAGTTAGGTGACCATCACAGCCATTCCCATTACAGCCGTGGGCGAAACTTCAGGTCCTGTTAACTCGAGATCATAACCCATCAGCCCAGAAGATTCTTACCGACAGAGTATTTAATTTTAATTTATTGGTTAACGCTAAATGCAAAGTACAACCTAAATCCCTTATTTCAAATAAGCATAAGATTGGTCGCTTCCTTGCTATTATAAAGTACATGACTATTTCGGTCTTACGTCACTCTCTTTCTTTGGATCAATAACTTATGATATTTTTCTCTCGAAATAATAGTCTGTAGTTCCGTTTTGAACAACGTGAATAATCCATGTAACCTCTGAACTCTAATTACTTCCGATTATAAATAACACCATAAACTTTGTGTATGCTTGGACAATTACTTCGACCTCCATGACTAGCATAAATTTACTTTTATGTCTATACTATAGGCCTACCTACTTAAATGCCCTTACATAAATAATTATAACCTAAAAAGAATGGGCACTTCTGTTTCAAATGTAAGTTTCTTATAGATCGGGATGGGAGGTGTAGTGCATGTTGCTTGAAGTCCTTATATAATAATTCTAGTAGGCAAACCTGTCAGAGATAATTGTTAGGAAGGTCAAGGCAAAGGTGGGAAAGATTTCTAAAGCAGCAGGTTCCATAACACCAAATCTCTGAGACTGGTTTGCAGATCAAACATGCAATAAATACAGAGAATCTAGTTCCTAAGATGGAATTCATGTTCTTCACTTTTCACCTTTCTTCAAGAAATCCTGCGTTCTTATGTACGTTCCAATGTAACATAATTATTATTCTTTTAAAATGTACACGTAACTTTCACGACGGTTAGGCCTATATAGATCTTAAAACAATCCAAACAAAACCATGACACAAAGAATAGTTAAGGAAATAAGGGTAAGTCTATTATTTTTTAATTTGAGGTTATTAGTTTATATGGGGTACGACATGGCGCATTTGTTTGAGACGGGGGAGTAAACTGCAAACACATTTAAAGTATAACGCTCATATGTAATTTGCACACATAAACATACGGAATGTAATTTTCACACAGATATCCCGGGTATCTAAATGTCTTTGTACATTGCACACAGGCCTTATGACATCTGTTTCCCTTTTAAAATGCTCGTGTTAATTATCATGCACTCAACATTGCCTATTGCGTGTATAGCACATAGACCCTACTACATACATATCTTTAAAATGTACTCCTTAAAATATAAACTTATGAATATTGGCAGTTGTTATTTTTTTAAATTCAGCTTTATTTATAATCATTTGAATATAGAGGCCATATCAGGAGTTAAGGTTCTGTGGGTATACCAATCGGCCATGTAACTATTGATGTTTTTTATTGAAGCGTTTATCGCATCTATAAACTTGAATTGACATTAATGTCAATGAATATAATAGATTATGAAATAGCTAGAATGAGAATGAGACATGGTAAGTAAATAACCAATTCGGAATTTGCCTTTTCGACTTGGGGAAACCATGAGAAAACCCTTGTCAAATTGGCAAGCCACGGGATTGAACCTGGGTTTCCCGAATGCGAGTACCACCTCCCTCGGTGCAGTTGTTTGCTCTCTTAACGTTTTAACTGCTACTGACGTATAAATTCGTCATCACTAAGAATTGTATAAGTTAAAGGAAGAGTCATTCATTTGTAGAGTAACGGTTTACATTATAATGTAAGGTTTTTTATTCATGTGTTACGGATGTTGTTCACAGAAACCAGCAATTACGCTAAATTTTTTACAATTGATTTCAAATTTATAATCCAGTGATCATTTCACTTCATTAATGATTGTATGAATGTGTAAATTCGGCTCTGAAAGTTTAATAAACTCCATCCTCAAAAGTGTATCTTATACTGATCCCTATGTGGGCAGATATATAATATATTAAACAATTCCATATTCCCTTAATATATTTTAGTGAATGAGAAGATAGGGTAGTCTGTACACTTTTTTTTTATCTTCTAGGTCGACACATTAAATTGTGGAAGCGGAACGAACCGGATGGTGCGAAAACGTAGACGCTGGGAATTTGCATCCCCTATCTGGAATTCTGCCATCTTACTAAATTTTTCCGTCGAACACGGGAGGATGATGGGCCCTGGACAGAATGGTTGTAGAGCTCATTCGAGGAGTAAATTGACAACGCCATCTCCGCAAGGTACCCTTTTTATTTTGGTTGAGCAAAGTCGTCGGAGCTCCATTCGTACATAGGCTACGGTAGGCGGAAGCGGGTTTTCAAGATCCCTCGTGTTTTCATTTCATCTTTGTCTGGGGAGTGTATCGCGATATAAAGGAGGGGGAAATCCCCAGTTCGGTTGTGACCAAATGCCACTAGTACTGTATATGATAAGTCTGTAGAATAACGCTAGGACTAATCGAGCCACCTCCCATCTCGAATATAGTAGTTTTCTAGTACCGGTAGTAGTCTGGAAATATAGTCTGTGAATCAAGCAATTTCTAGAGAGCTGGGCAGTTTATCAAGGCTCCCACATTTGAAATTTTGATGTTATATAAATTATAACAAATGTAACTGTGATGCTGATACTGAATTCGATACATAATACAGACTTTTCGTTTGTTGTTTTCTTTTGTTTGTCTGTGGTATTTAACGAGAGGTGTCCTGCAGAACTTCTCTTAGGCCAACCGGTACCATTTCAAAACAGCATGGCCTACATATACCTTCTTAAATCTAATAAATCTCAGTATTTACCTATTTATCTCCGGGCGAGGGCTGCTTCAGGGGAAGCGATGAAGAATAACTTTAATAACTTCAGGATTGGAACATGGAATGTTCGGACTTTAAGAAGAGTAGGTAAATTGGAAAATCTCAAGATGGAAATGAAGAAATGTGAAATGGATGTTATGGGTTTAAGTGAAGTGAGGTGAAGTGAGATAAAGGTGAAATAACTTCTGGTGACTATACAATGTTCTACTCATGTGCCCAAAAAGGTGAAAAAGGAGTAGCTATAGTGATGAAAACCAAATTAGTAAAATGTATACAGAAAGTCTCATGTGTTAGTGATCGTCTAATGTTTTTTTAAAATTAGTGCTCAGCCAGTAGATATTCTAGTTATTCAAGTCTACATGCCTACGTCTGATCATGACGACAAGGAGGTTGAAGAAGTATATGAACAAATAGAAGAAATAATGCAAAATGAAGGTTGTGGAAAAACCAGTACAATATTAATGGGTGACTGGAATAGTATAGTAGGAACAGGAAAAGGAGGAAAAGTCGAAGGGGAACATGGATTAGGAAAGAGAAATGATAGAGGAAATATGCTGGTGGAGTTTTGTACAAGAAACGACATGGTGATTATGAACACATGGTTTAAGAAACGGAGAAGATAACATACCTGTGGACCTGTTAAAAGAAATAGGAGAAGGAGGACTTAATACACTAACGAGGATGATTAACAAAATATATATATAAGTGGAGAATGGCCGGAAGACTTTTTAGATGTGACTATGGTCACAATAAAGAAGAAGCCACAAGCAAAGAAATGTGAAGAATTCAGAATAATAAGCCTAATTTCACACACAGCAAAAATAATAGCAAGAATACTAAACAGAAGACTGGAACAGAAAATAGAAAAAAAATCTAGGAGAAGAACAATTTGGCTTTAGAAAAGGAAAAGGAACCAGAGATGCTATAGGTTTCATGAGAATTATCTCTGAAAGAGTATTAGATGTCAATGGAAAAATTTGTACTTGTTTCATCGATTGGCAAAAGGCTTTCGACCGAGTAAAATGGAAAAAGCTATTGAGAATTCAAAAACAAATTGGAGTCAATTGGAGAGATAGAAGGCTGATCAAGAATCTGTATATGGGACAAAAAGTGAAGATTCGAGAAAATGGAGCAGAAACAAAAAGCACAATCATAGGAAGAGGAGTAAGACAAGGTTGCTGCTTGTCACCCACTCTGTTCAATATATATGGAGAATGGTTAATGAATGAAGCTTTGGAAGGAATGGGAGATTTTAAAGTAGGAGGACGTATCATAAATAACATAAAATATGCAGATGATGTAGTACTTATGGCGAAATCAGAGAAAGAATTACAAAGAATGCTGGATCGGTGGTCGAGATTGGAAAAATATATGGGATGAAGATAAATACAGACAAATCAAAAGTCATGATGATTTGAATGACAGAAGAACCACTTAGGTGTTTGATAGAGAACAGAGTGCTAGATAATGTGTCTCAATTCCGTTATTTAGGAGGCATATGATCACCAGAGATGCCCAATGCACCAAAGAAATCAGAGAAAGGATTGCTATAGCTAAAATAGCCATCAACAAAAATAGAAATTTACTCACAGGAAAACTAAATTTGCAGCTAAGAAAAAAACTGATGAGATGCTACGTTTGGAGTGTAGCTTAGTATGGAGCCGAAACATGGACACTCAGGAAAAGGGAAAAGAAATATCTGAAGAGCTTCGAGATGTGGTGTTGGAGGAGGATGGAGAGGATTCGATGGACGGATAGAATCACAAATGAAGAAGTTTTAAGAAGAGTGGAAGAAAAGAGACACATCTTGCAAGATGTAAGAGTGAGAAAAGCCAACTGGATGGGACACATTATGCGAAGAAGAGGACTCTTGCTAGATGCCATAGAAGGAAAAATAGGAGGAAAGAGAAGACTAGGATTGAGATACTGGATGACATCAAGAAGAAAATAAATTATGGAGAGTTAAAGGATTCAGCAGAAAATATAAGGAGCTGGAAAATGGAATTTTACATGGGAGTGTAGACCTGCTATAAGGCAGAAGTACCATGAATGAATGAATGAATTTACCTATGTGATGGCATTTGTTTTCATATATTGCCTTCATATAGTAGCCTGTGTTTCTATTCTCTTTGAGTTTTATGAACTTTTTTTTTGTGTGTGGACTATTCCATTCGTAAGCCGCGTGTTTGATACTGACCAATAACGCTTAGCAATCCCTCGGATATAGACCAATCACGATAGTTTATCTTATAATATGCTTCCTAGGGCCGCAAGGATGCAATTTTATCTGATAAAACGTCAGCTCGTTACTGGACACGTAATGTCACATACGTCACATACTGCCAGTGAACAGAATGAAAACACATTATATTTTATACTATAACTTGTTTAAAAATTTAAGTCAAGTAAAAGTACATTATTAAAAAACAATTTCGGTTCGGAGCAAGCCACTTCGGTTCTTTTATAGCGTTCTGATACTGATGCTATCCATCTTGTGTAACGCACCATTGATAGCATTGGAAACTCGAATCGATTCATCGATGCTTGGGCTGTTCATTCAGGTTATTAATCTCACAGCGGGCAATCTTCGTTTTTAAGGAACCAATTTTTAAAATCATAAGTTTACATGCAAGTACCTGTAGTTATGGATTTCATAATTAATAACCTTTTTTTTGTATACATTTAATCGGTTTCACATAAAAGTGCTGGTCCAGTAAAAAGACTCCAGCTATAGACCTTATTGCCGAATCATTTCCTTCTGGTGCTATACAAATAAGTACGGTACGTACATTTAGGCCGGGCGCAAGTTGAGACGCAGTTTGGTGACGTGAGGTAGAGGTGACTCACCGTAAGTTTAACATAGAATTAAATACAACAACGAAGGTTCGCACGCAGGGTGAAGTGAAGCAGATTCAACGAGTCACGAGCTGCGGACGTTTGTGATCGTGCCACAGTTTCTCACTAGTGACTTCTCACTGCGCGTGAAAAGTTGTTTGTCCACCATGGACATTGAGAAGAAATTAATTATGGCAGGTCGAGGGAGAAAAAATTGTACGACACGTCAAATTAAAATTTCAGATTTGGGAAGAAATTGCGAAGGGCATTGGAAAGAAATGTGATAAAGTTGTTTATAATGTTTTTATACTTAAATAAGATGGATTTATTTGAAGGGAACAAGGGAAAAGCTATAGTAGTGTCCGTTTTTATGGACTTTGAGATAATAATGCCTTCTAATAGTGAATTTGGAATTTTGGAATTAGTTTAGGCAGAAAGCGGTAATATTATAGGGGAAAAAGGATCGTACTCCATGCAGTTTGAAAGATTGATGTCCGCTCTGAAAGTAAACAAACCCTCTTCAACTCTTCATATTTATTGTTTATCAGTTTGTTGCTATGCTCTTTTCAATCAAAAGCGTTTCTTGAATTAATTTCTATACAATGTGTTCAATTTGTTATCCTTTTTCGTTTTCCGCTGTACCCTTCATTTGTTTTAGATAACATTTTATATGCAGTAGATTTTCGACGAAAAGAAAAAGGTGCATAAGCAGGCATAAAAGTGTATATTTTCTATACAGATGTATATCATAACTAGTATAAACCATAAGAATTAATTAGTTGGGAAGTTTCAGATTTGTAATTAAAAATAAAATGAAGGAGTCATCTTGAAATTTATTTTCAACTTACTTTCATAAATGTTTTATAATTATGTACAGTAAAATTGCTCCATGTTCCTTAACAAACATTTCTGAAATGAAACATTTTCTCAAAATGATTTTACCAATTAGTTCCGTTTCGCTTTATAATGTTTTCCCGTTCAGAGTTAAACTTAGTATCTCACCGGAATTTGAAAAGTAACCTTAATTTAAATTGAATTGAATGATTGAGTGTTATAGTGACATTAAAAATAAGAAATTAAAGGGTATTATATTTATTAAAAATTATATATTTATTATGTCTTAATGATGAATTTTCGTATCATAATTATTAATTATATGTATATATGATCGCTGAATGTAAGTATTCGCAACATTACATTAAATAAAATTAAATTTGTAGGAAATTAATACATTCTTCCCAGTGTCGACTCGTAGCTAAAATTACTGCGATTTCTGCTTCATAAAATGTTTAGCCTTCGTTTTGAATATTGTGCAAAAGGAAATATACATATTTAAAAAGAAAATTGATTCAGAAACTTGAAAAGACCCTAAAAGAACAAAATCAAACTTTTTTACTTACTGTAATTTAAATTGTTACAGCTCAAGCTTGATCTATTCGTTTAAAAATTAAATCGATTATTCTTGTTTTAATTTCCGCGAAAAGATCAATAATTTTCTCATTATTATTGATAAACTTCATTATGCAGCTTAGTGTATGAATTCAACTAGTATAAGATAATTCAAGTTTTGGTAAGAAATTCAACCTGTATACTAGTAGTCTTAATAAACACCATATATTGTTTCGAATCCGATTGTGAATAAAAATTTTGGATTATATACATTCATTTTATTAAAGCATGTCTATATACAATTGTCAAATACTAAGTTGATTTTATTTATTATACACATGAACATTTATTGAACATTGTATCTCTTTTTGTTTGTCAGTTGGTAATATTTGATAATTCTTTGTATAATAATAATAATGACACCTTAATTAAAATTTGACTTCTTTTCTTGCAGTATTGTTATTTGACGTATTGAAAAGTAATAAGTTAGGTTAGAAGTCACTCTGCGTCACCTCACGTCACCAAACTGCGTCTCAACTTGCGCCCGGCCTATAACATAGTCTATGTGAACAGGTGATCACTGATCAGGCGTTGATAGAGAATACTGTGAATACTGTCTCTATATTCAATATGGCAACTGGCATTATGATTGATATAGACGCGTTGTGAGACCATTGGTTCGTTCATTGGCTTATTCGTGCTTACTTTGTGTTACGCCGTGGAATTGATGGGTGGAGTTATGCAAGTTGTTAGTTTACATATCCTATAATTCTAGTTAATTTAATTTCCAAATAGTATTTTTCGAAGTCTAACTGTTTATCGCTTGGGGTTGCCTTTTATGCTCACAGCGTATTTCAAATCATGAAGTTCATGTGTTAAATAAGGCTGAGGATATAGAAAAAATCCATAGCATGACACTCTTTGGAACTGGAGTAGGAGCTGCCGGGCCATTGTTGTAATGTATGTCAGGTTAAGGAATTACATGTCTAGATATCATAGGGATAATTTCCCCACCGACATGTTTTCTCCTTTCTTCTTGGCTTCTTCTGCAAACGGTGGGGTATCACTTAGGCCGGGCGCAAGTTGAGACGCAGTTTGGTGACGTGAGGTGACGCAGAGTGACTTCTAACCTAACTTATTACTTTTCAATACGTCAAATAACAATACTGCAAGAAAAGAAGTCAAATTTTAATTAAGGTGTCATTATTATTATTATACAAAGAATTATCAAATATTACCAACTGACAAACAAAAAGAGATACAATGTTCAATAAATGTTCATGTGTATAATAAATAAAATCAACTTAGTATTTGACAATTGTATATAGACATACTTTAATAAAATGAATGTATATAATCCAAAATTTTTATTCACAATCGGATTCGAAACAATATATGGTGTTTATTAAGACTACTAGTATACAGGTTGAATTTCTTACCAAAACTTGAATTATCTTATACTAGTTGAATTCATACACTAAGCTGCATAATGAAGTTTATCAATAATAATGAGAAAATTATTGATCTTTTCGCGGAAATTAAAACAAGAATAATCGATTTAATTTTTAAACGAATAGATCATGCTTGAGCTGTAACAATTTAAATTACAGTAAGTAAAAAAGTTTGATTTTGTTCTTTTAGGGTCTTTTCAAGTTTCTGAATCAATTTTCTTTTTAAATATGTATATTTCCTTTTGCACAATATTCAAAACGAAGGCTAAACATTTTATGAAGCAGCAATCGCACTAATTTTAGCGACGAGTCGACACTGGGAAGAATGTATTAATTTCCTACAAATTTAATTTTTTTAATGTAATGTTGCGAATACTTACATTCAGCGATCATATATACATATAATTAATAATTATGATACGAAAATTCATCATTAAGACATAATAAATATATAATTTTTAATAAATATAATACCCTTTAATTTCTTATTTTTAATGTCACTATAACACTCAATCATTCAATTCAATTTAAATTAAGGTTACTTTTCAAATTCCGGTGAGATACTAAGTTTAACTCTGAACGGGAAAACATTATAAAGCGAAACGGAACTAATTGGTAAAATCATTTTGAGAAAATGTTTCATTTCAGAAACGTTTGTTAAGGAACATGGAGCAATTTTACTGTACATAATTATAAAACATTCATGAAAGTAAGTTGAAAATAAATTTCAAGATGACTCCTTCATTTTATTTTTAATTACAAATCTGAAACTTCCCAACTAATTAATTCTTATGGTTTATACTAGTTATGATATACATCTGTATAGAAAATATACACTTTTATGCCTGCTTATGCAACTTTTTCTTTTCGTCGAAAATCTACTGCATATAAAATGTTATCAAAAACAAATGAAGGGTACAGCGGAAAACGAAAAAGGATAAAAAATTGAACACATTGTATAGAAATTAATTCAAGAAACGCTTTTGATTGAAAAGAGCATAGCAACAAACTGATAAACAATAAATATGAAGAGTTGAAGAGGGTTTGTTTACTTTCAGAGCGGACATCAATCTTTCAAACTGCATGGAGTACGATCCTTTTTCCCCTATAATATTACCGCTTTCTGCCTAAACTAATTCCAAAATTCCAAATTCACTATTAGAAGGCATTATTATCTCAAAGTCCATAAAAACGGACACTACTATAGCTTTTCCCTTGTTCCCTTCAAATAAATCCATCTTATTTCAGTATAAAAACATTATAAACAACTTTATCACATTTCTTTCCAATGCCCTTCGCAATTTCTTCCCAAATCTGAAATTTTAATTTGACGTGTCGTACAATTTTTTCTCCCTCGACCTGCCATAATTAATTTATCCTCAATTAATTTCTTCTCAATGTCCATGGTGGACAAACAACTTTTCACGCGCAGTGAGAAGTCACTAGTGAGAAACTGTGGCACGATCACAAACGTCCGCAGCTCGTGACTCGTTGAATCTGCTTCACTTCACCCTGCGTGCGAACCTTCGTTGTTGTATTTAACTCTATGTTAAACTTACGGTGAGTAACCTCTACCTCACGTCACCAAACTGCGTCTCAACTTGCGCCCGGCCTTAGAGGCAAATAAAATGTATAATAGTCTAGTCGTGGACTTGATCTAGGATTGCGATAAATTTAACAAACTGTTATCACTCTTCACTCGTGTATTTTTTTAAAAATATACTGACTGATTTAGCTCCATTTTGAACTATAAAAGTTTTCTGTGGACCATGGAGCCCGTAAAACTAATAGGCTTACTTGCTAAGCAAGCTGTCGTTGTTGAAAGGTAGAAGGAGGTAAATTAATTTTTCAAACGCCTACATCGAGCGATCCATATGATATTGTAGATTTTCCAGTTAAGTCTCGGCAGTGCATAATTACTACTGACTTATTACTTACCAGTCAGAAAACAAACCCCGGTCAATAGATGGATAAGTACAGGAAGTTAAAAACTAAAGTCATCAATATAAATATTACACCGATGTTTGGGATACCTCAATAAGTATCATCCTTGGAGTTGTCAGGTCATGAACTGAGGAGCGAAAAAACTAGATATTCTCAAGTAATTATTTGTATGAGTACCTAAGTAATAAGTAACAAAGTGAACTATGACGACTGAGTCCAAGGCCACCATACACCCGGCTTGAATATTAACCATTCAGTATTCGTGAGTCACGAATTCGATTCATTCCTTGCTTCGCCCGCGATTATTTACTCAACTGCTAGATGTTTTGTTTAAATTACTTATTTAACAGGAAAATAAATAAAACATTATGTTTATTAACAATGAGGTTTTACATAAATGTTATATCATATTCTGTCTCCTTTTACATGCTTAGGGCCTATGATAAGCATCCATATTTCTCAACTACAAATACAAAACCTATAGCTATGAATAACGTGTCAGTGGATAGAATTTTTTACCGACTTCTGATATGGCATACTCGTTGGCACAAACTCAGACTGAAACAACTGAAAATGCTGTCCCTGCAATACGAACTCTTATTCCATGCCAAAATGTGAAGTGAGAAAATGGTATTCTCTATGTCAGGTTAGAGAATGTTATGTCTCTACCTTTCTCTCTAGTATAACACACTTTACTAAAATAGTTTTATTTCATGTAACATAGACTAAATTCACGACTGTATATGTATGTATCTAGTGTATTATTATTACTTATAGAACTATGTTAGTGTATTTGTTTGTTTTTTCTTTTCTGTCTCTGGTTGAGTGTAAGAGAAGGTCCTAAGGCCTTAACTTTGCCTTTAACTGGAAACTTTGGCAAGAAGCTATTTGTCTACTCAACACGAAATGTCATGTAGGCATATGTGCCAGAAAATTTATTATGATAGAGTGAACATTACCTTACCTTTAACTCCAAATAATTTATTTTTATCAATACGAATGGTTTTACCCGTGACTTCTCTTTTCATTATGTAAGTTTAACCACAAAATCGCGCGTATTCAATACAACATTTATTACTAGGGCTCAGATTCTTATGTTTTAAACTATTTTATTCCTTGCTAGTTAAGTGTGATATTTGAATATAATTATTCGTTTCACTGTCAAGAGTTACGTTAAATTAATATTACGTTGAATGTTTAGAAATTGAAATATATTTGATATTTGATAACACTTTTAGGCAGTACCAACTGCAATCGGTCACAGTAGCTATTTACATTAATACACATCTTTAAGAACCTAAGCTATGAATATTTGCAATCTTACAAACTTAATTACAGTAGTCAAAATTATTATTCTAAGTTATACTAATGCCATAACCCAAGTGACACTAAATGAACAAAATATACTTACAGATTACACATGTAATTACTTACACTAAGTTGCTCTATTCTATTTGTATATTTGATTCTAAGTCTTTAACATTATAAAAATGATTTTTTAAAGCTAGGAATATAGTTTTTTGTGAAAACAAATTTGGAGAAATTTCTTGAAGTTTATATGGTAATTTGTTATATAATGTTGTCCCAATAATTTTATGGTATCCTTTTGTTTTATTTAGCCTACACCTAACCAAATCAAGTTTATTTTGATTTCTGGTCTGATATGTAAGCACTTCCTGTTTGATAGCTTTTTATGATATATTTTACTAATGACAAGACATAAAAAATATACAAATTTATTATTGTTAGTAAGCCTGTCTCAATAAATAGTGGTTTGCAATACTAGATCACACCTTATTATGCTCTGAAAAAATGCATAATAGGCAGTCTTTACATAATCTGAAGATACTTACTTACTTACTCAATGACAATAGACAATTCCTAAGCAAGCTAAAGGAATATTATCTGTTTTATGGAACCCGAAGGTTCACTGCCGCGCTTACTTGAGTCCGCCATTCAACCCTATTCTGCATTAACTCCATCCAACCATCCCTCGCAAATCCTACTTCCCTTGAATCTATCCTAATATTGTCCTCCCACCTGCGTCTATGTCTTCCAAGTGGTCTATTCCTTTCGGGTCTCCCCATCAATATTTTTAAAATATATCGTTCTTCCCCCATGTGAGCAACATGTCCAGCCCATTCCATCCTCCGTGATTTAATTAGCTTTACTATATACGGTGACGAGTACAGGTTATGAAGCTCGTCATCAAGCAGTTTTCTCCAGTCCCCATTTTCATCTCTCTTAGGCCCAAATATTTTCCTAAGCACCCTGTTTTCGAACACTTTCAGATTTTGTTCTTCACGAAGAGTAAGCGACCATGTCTCACATAATGTCTCATGTAATACAACCGGCAGGATGATTGTATTATAAATTTTTATTTTTGAATTTGTGGACATTAGACGAGAAGATAAGAGTTTCTTACCTGCATAAAAATTAGCGTTTCCTGATTTGTGTCTACACTTAAATTCGGCCTTAATATTATTTGTATCTATTATTATTGCATTGCCATCCTACCTGAATTATGATATAGGCCTATCCAAAAAATTGGTAACATCTGGATTAAGGATTAATTACTAAATATGAAATTAAACATTATTATCACAATAAAATACACTTAAAATGAATGATGACGATTTTGAAGTAGAACAATGCATTTCAATTTCTAAAGATTTCAACGTAATACTAATTTAATGTAATAAGTGTAGCATTGAATACTTGCTATTTTGTTAGTTAGGCCTACATTTATGGAAACGACGGAAGTCACGGGTAAAAACATACGTATTAATATTAATCTTAATTATAATAATGACGTACTTTAAATTATATTAATATTAATTATTCTTATAATGCAAGAAAAACTGTCTTACAATCATTCGTCAACAACATCTTCAATTTCCAAACCAAACATGTGATAATTCCATACAAGAAAGGCGATTTGACGTTTCGTATTGAGCAGACAAATAGTTTCTTGCCAAAGTTTCCGGGCAAGACTAGTCGAAAAAGTGGCCTCACTTCTTGGTTCAGGGGATTGTATGTAGTGCGAAATCCAGGTATATGGAGGTCAATGGACAGGACAAAGTCTCTTATATATATATATATATATATATAGAGAGAGAGAGAGAGAGAGAGAGAGAGAGAGAGAGAGGGAGAGAGAGAGGAGAGAGCCCGTCGCAGTGGGTGAGTTGGTAGCGTGACTGCCAGCCGGCCAGGGTTCGATTCCCGGGGAATTTACAGAGATGTAAAGTTTCCTTCATGTGTCAGGACTGGGTGTTGTGTCCTCATTCCCATCCCGCGAAAGGAACTAGACACACTACGCGGTACCCTCCGGCCTTGTGTCCCTCGATCGAGCCGCGGTTCTCCCCACCTCCCCCACGGCTCTGTCGCAGGGCAGGACCGGCCGAATAATAATAATAATAATAATAATAATAATAAAAAGATAAGAGATTTTTTATTTTTTATTTACAGAAAATTGTTAGTTCATTGGAAGGTGTAACATGTAACAGACTATTACTGGAATGGACATTTTAACATATTGAGAAGGCAGTTGGAAAGTTAAATTGACTATGTTTTGTGGAGTTACCAAAATTTTACTTCGGAAGGAAATAAAATATTGTATTATTTTTGTTATTAAGTGCCAGAATGGTATTTTCTGAGATTGTGTGCTGGACGGGAAATGTCTGTCCGTCTGTCGGTCTGTCTGTCTGTCTGTCCGTGTGTCTGTACGTGCGATAACTCAAAAATCCGCTTTATCGGATTTTCATGAAACTTGGTGTACGCATTTATAACGTTCATGGGAAGAATCCTATTGATATTGGAACAAATCGGTTGGCCGGTACCGGAGTAATGCCTAATTTAGTGCCTATTTTATGGTAATATATTAAAAAGAATTTATCAAGTGCAAATCAGTTTTCATGACAACATGTTATTTTACAGTGTTCATATAGGCCTACGGCTTTGGAAGTTGTAATACAATGATCCTAATAGTTGTAATATAGTTAGCTTTGACAAATAACACTAACCATATATTCCTTCACATATGCTTATCTAACTAGACCTTTGTTTTTCTATAAGCCCTGCTTAATGAATCGATCTGCGGCTTAACTCGGAAATCAATAATAAAAATAACTTATTTTCTGCATAATTGCAATTATCACTGATTGAACAAAAGCATCCTGGCATATTATTATTATTGTTATTATTATTTTATTAAAATTATTTATTATCATTATGATTATTATTACTATTATTATTTTATTATTATTGTTGGAATATATTACTGTTATTTAATAAGTATTTAATGAATCTTACTAATTATTTAGTTAATTAGTCTACTGTTGTGGCGTTGGAGACGCTTTCGCTCTCCTCATGCAGCAGGCTCGGGTTCGATTCCTGATTGGTACAAGTTTCCTAGGGAAACTTTAGGCACTCCTGGTCCCCGGATTTCAACAGGCCGTCACTATCACCTTCAATCTCGCCTTGTTCGGAATGGGTGTGTATGTGTGACTGGTGCGTACCATCCTAGTGTTCGTGTTGTCTTGGAGGTGACCCCGGCATTGGCTGATCACTCATCCGAGGTGGCCTTCCATGTCTTTGTGTGGTCAAAAAAGTATGTATGTGATCTATAGAAACTCCCTCCCGTGACTGGTTCGCGGTCCTGTAAGATCCGACCGGGGTGAGTCGCGTAAATCAACTCAGGGAAAGAAGAATTATTTAGTTAATTGATTTGTGAATTAACATTTACAGGTGTCGAAAAGTCATTCGGACCTGCCAGTCTCTTCTTTGATTGAATTCAAGTTCGAACACACGGATTTGCCTATGAACAGCGCTCAGGCCTAGTTGAGCAATGAGATGGGGTGGGGTATGGGAACATTTCGTTTCAGAGGCTGAAGGAGGTGGCAGACAATGAATGTCCACACCAGCCCCTGAATAGGTCCGCCTCATATTGGTTTGATGTCAAACGTCTGGTACTCAAACATTAACCTATGAACGCAGTTCGGTTTTGGGTTCTTCAGCCAAGGAGGGATGGGAATAAGACAAACATAAAGTGGATGGTTAGCCTCTGCTGCGTACTCTCCTACGCGATAAAAGGATAGGAGCAGGAGTGGGGAGTGGGCCTGGCGGAGCTGGTTTTGCATTCCCTTATCAGTATAAACCACTGCGCATTATATAGGAAAGTTTCCGTGCACTCGACTGTACATAAATTTGTACTGAATATTTATGGAATAACAACACGAATAATAGGACGAAACACGCCATTCGCACATAGGCCTATAGGCCTACCTAATCCGAAAAAGGCGCGAATGAGAAGATGTTGATAATGATGGTTAGCTGATATCCGGGGACCCAGAGTTTCCTATTTTTGTCTCATAAATAAAAAGAAATCCCGTATAATTTTACATTATTAGGCTGTCCACGTTAGTTATTAAGAATATCCACTATTGGGACTAAAGGTGGGGAAGGAAGTCATTTTAAATTATAGATAGGCTTGTGTTAATGCTTTTAACAAAAATGATTGGACCAAGATTGATACAGGAGAGTGAAAAGGAAAAGAGGAATTAGAGAAGCAATATACTTCTGCCCGGAGGTGTCCGCTTCTCTCATTAATTATTAAAGACGCGGAATAATGAACTCTTTCAAAACCAGTAATCAATATAGGTTATCAATAGGCTATTAAAAGTACGTTCAATTTGTAAATAGATAAGATGACATTAAATGCGTTTTTTCAAGCATATTGCAGGAACTACAAGTAGGCCTATAACGACTGCTTTGCACTATTTAAGGAGATTATTCAACCAGTACGTAATTATAGGCCTAGCTGTTTCTAAATTCATTTATTTTATTTTCACTGTCAAAGAACTGTTTATCATGATACCTGGGAAATTTTTAGTAAATACATCATTACTTAAAATAATTAGGTACAACTATTTCCGTCTTTTAGGTAATCGTAAATGACGATAACGTTAAAGGAAACCATTTTTAAGTTTAATGACATTCCAGACCTCGTCATATTCATGGGTACCGATAAATCGTCAGTCGTTATTAGCGTTATCTGCATTAAAATTTAACGTAACTATTTTTCATATATCTTTTGGACACAAAAGTGTTGTTGTTTGCTAACGCTCAGGAACTTGGATTTCCTCCATTCTCCTCGGGGCGTTCCAATAGTAATGTGTGAGCTGGGTTGGTAAATCAGAATCAATCTTCTTGATTGCCGGGCAAGTCAGTAGGTGTTCTCCATTCATTATTGAAGCTGGATCATTGCACAGGGTACATTGTGGTGAAGGATAAATGTTGATTCTATGAAGATGTGAAGCTAAGCAGTCATGACCTGCAGTTATGTGGAAAAGAGCAATTGTTTGTCTTCTGGGTAGATCAGGAATGGTTGATTTGTTCCTCAATAAGGAATTCCATGACATCTTGTGGCTGTCTTTTTCATGTTTCTCTTTACATATTTGATTAATCTTTTATTGGGTCCAGATCTTAGCATTGTTAAAAGGTATGCTACGATATGGAGTCTGTTTAATGTTTGTCCCTTTCTTTGCGAGGAAGTCAGCAGCTACATTTCCCATAATTTGACAGTGGGCAGGTATCCATTGAAATGCAATGTCTTTTTTGAGAATTTAAAGTATTCTTGTTGCTGTATGTATTTCTCTTACTTTTTTGCTTTCTGGGTATGGTGATGCAATTGCTTGCAATGCAGTCTTTGAGTCCGTGAGGATTACCACTTTGTTAAATTTATTTATATGGTTTAAAAGTTGCTCTAGAGCTGTGCTTATTGCTTGTACCTCTCCATCATAGTGTGTTGACAAGGGTCCGAGTGATATGTAGAATTTGAAAATGTCACTACACTATAGATTCCTGCGCCGGCATTGTTGTGTTTGTCCAGTAACGACCCATCTGTATATATATATATATATATATTCACCCATTCTGGATTTGGGTATCGTGTATGTATGGTTTCTAGAGTTAACAGTTTCAGTGTATTTTCGCACTTTTTTCAGTTTATCGGAGAAATCTCCTAGATATCCTAGCAAACATTTTTATATCACCATTCGAAAGAGCAAAAAATTTCCTGCAAAATGCACTGGTCAAACTTTAATTTACATGTAGTAATACAGGTACTATAGTACTTGGAATTCTTTTAAAAATGTTATAACACGTGTTTTGACCCATTTTATCCTTATTTATGGCGGTTTATGTAGTCCATTATGTGTTTTAATGAATGGTCATTTATTATGTATAAGGCCCTTTATACAAACGGATAAGTTGGGAAATAAAGTAATAGAAGCTTCAAATAATCAGAATGATAATCTGAATGCTTATATCACAGAAACAATTGGTTTTGTTACAGAAGCAATTGGTCATGAGGCAAACATTATTATGATGAAAATATATTGTGAGAAAGGTATGAATTATGTGCGCTTTAGACATTTAAAAGGCCCAGGTTGTACAACTGCTTCCGGTGCATCATAAAGTCATATTCTTCTTTTTGTTCAGAATAATCTTTAATTATAAGACATTCCTCAAGGTGATGTTTTGCTTTATTTTTGCTAAATCATGTTCTCATACTAAAAGCGTAATAAAAGCTATATTTGTACAGGAAATTATTGACAACTCGTTAACTTGCTATCACTTAGATAATGGCACATGTTTGCATCACAATATTTAAAGATAAGCTTTATTTCATCCCAGCGATCGGAAGCAGCTGCAAACTGCAGATATCAATGGACATTTGACCCCGAATTTTCCGAGAGGATTTTGTAGGATTGACTGTCGACCGGGATTCTCAACCTTCAGATCTGAATTGTACTCGATTTTGTACTTTTTTTTAAATTCATAATCTTCAAAAGCAGGAAACTGAATTTAAAAATAAATTATTCTTCTACTGATAGGATAAGAAGTTAACTGACTTGAGTCATTTGTTATTTCCTCACAAGCGCTTTGTGCTTCCCTAAGTGACGTCCGTCTCATCAGAAATTCATTGGCCTAATTAAATTACGACTCGGCTTAAAATAGACGCAATGCTATTGGTGTTGATTTCACTTTCTTTTCTGATTATGCCCATGATTAAATTCACAATTTTAACCCAGTGGGTTGGTAAAGGACGCTCTTTTGAGAGATTCTGGGTTCAAATCCATGACTACCCAGGTTAAGTGGTAGGAGTTTGAAATTTTGCATCCTGCAAGGGCAGATGCCTACAAACCCGGAAAAGTCTGCAGTAAATTGTTGTAAATGTTCAGAATTCTTGAATAATATGAAAATTTCTGGATTGGCTGAACTTGAACAAAAATTTAACAAAGATTACATTAAATTTCATTGCTGCATAGAGAAAGTAGAGTAAATTTAGGACCTAGATTTTTCTGAAATGTGCAAAAAGATAAAATGGAAAAAAATCGACCATTAAAACAAATTAAAATAACTTTTATAGGAATTGGACATCAAATAAAAACGATACATATCATAATACAAATTTGCAAAAAGAAGTGAAAATCATGCATATTTGCGAATAGAAGTAAAAATTGCGAATGTATGAACATTAGGCCTAATAATCGCGAGTTTCTCTTGAGTAGCCTAATAGTGGTTTGAAAACATTTTCAAACAAGTTAAAAAAATGTGTTCGTCTACCCCACTTAAATGTTCAGTTTTTGCTACATTTCCTAATTTGTTTGGTCCATAACCTTTTTTGAAATCCTAGGTAATCCCAATCTTCACTACATGCTCTATGTGTACGCATGCGTTTAAAAGATTTGTAAAAATGTACTCTAGTTCTCCGTCTTTGACATAAAGTAATATTGGGATGGAATGGATTTTTAGGAACATAAATTTAGAATTTATAAATTATTAGAACAAAATCTTCTTGTAGCCAGTGATGGAATGTAGTCTATTGTATGGTTGTTTTATTTTATTTTATAAACATCATCCGTAAAGAAGAAAAAATTCTATGAATTATGCACAAGAACAAAATAAGGGTATACAGGGACCTGCTTATAAGAGATCCACTGAAAGCAGGTCCTCCTCTTTAGAAAACAATAGTCGAAAGTAAACACAAAATAAATGAGTCGGTTGGTCGAGTTTGTAAAGATATCTATAATGCAGGATCTCCGCCGTCGAACATTTTCTCAAACCTTTCTAGATACTTCAATATATTAGCTTCAGGGTCCTTTATAACTCCTTTTCAAAGAGTATTTTTAAATGCCTTATAGCCTGTTTTGTAAAGTTCCAAGATGTTACATAAGGAGATTCGTAACAGTCGATTTATTTGGTTTTCTATTACACTTTCCTCAGACAGGTACAGTTTATTCTTAACCATGAAAGCCTCAGTTATTGGAGAATGATATCCAGATAACACTTCATTTCTGCTCGTACTTAACTTTTGAACAAATTTCGGTCTTTTTCTGGAGCTTGTTCAATCCACTGTCTTGTATCGTTGCATCCGCTGTGTTAGTGTATAAGATGTATAAGTGTATAAGATGTCCTTATTTTTTCCGACCCAGGTATAAAAATGGCCGCCTGCCTGGTCTCGTGGTTAGCGACGGATCCGCAGGTCTGGGTACAATCTCCGGTACCTCCTCGGATTTTTATGAGGTAAGGAGGTCTGGGACGGAGTGTACTCAGCCTCATGATTCAAACTGAAGAGCTACTTGATAGAGAAGTGGCGGCTCCGGTCACGGAGACATTATTAACGGTCATGAGTGTCGGCATGCTAGCCACAAGCCCCCAAATCCTGCCTTCCGCCTATGGTAGATGATGCAGCAGTCCGATGGTAGGTCTAGTCCCTTCCCTTCGGGATGCACAGCCACGGAGTTTAGTTTAGTTAGGTGTAAAAATGGCTATTAATAACAACACCACATCAGAAAAATTTGTACTCGTTAAGTACACTGACTATGGGATTAGCGAACAATAAGCGACCCCATTAGGAAGGAACACATTGTAAAGCCATTCCTCAAAGATACCCTGGTCCTCGGACGGTGGAGTGAGACAAAGCTTTTATATTTTGGAATAAACTATAACAATTCATATTTTATGCCAGTTGTCTCAGGTCCAAAACGGCTACAAACCTTATAAAACCACCACTTAGACGAAAACAGAACTTCTGTTTGTATTAATATTTAATATTTAAATGCAACAAAATTTCCTAATGTACTGTAGCAAAAGTGCCTAGTACAGCAGTGGTTTTCCAGACATGGAGCAGGAGAGCGAATTTATTTGAAGGCACCCCGCGTGACATGGTGCAGTTTTATATATTATACGTTACATACATTCTTGGCGCATCTGGTTGGCTTTATCTAAGAAGTATATCTGCATTCTTCAAGCATAAGACTATGTTCTACCCTCCCCCTTTCCTTAACACTAAGTTGGCGACACTAACGAAAACAAATAGTGTTTTGAACTTTAATTTAACTCTTGACTCTAGCACTTCTCTTCTCGTGCAATGCATGTACTCTGTATCAACTCGTCCCCTTGTACCCCTTCCTGAAGAAACTTCGTCCCTAGAGGGGGATTCTCATTGAATGTGCATAGCGGGGAGGATTATTAAATCAGAGGAAGGGGATGTTACCCACCCTGTTCGACACCCTCGCTGCTTCCTAATGAATATGAAGAAGGGGTTACAACCAAGGTAAGATGCTCCAGTATGGAATTTCTGAATTTCAAATTTGGTTCTTCTCTCCAGGAGAAATATTATCGTTGGCATTTCAGCGTTTTCATCGTCGTCTCCATTGCGAGAGTACACAAGAAGCACGATTTTATATTCAAAATACTCCAACAACACACCTTGATGTAGGACTCCCTAAAGCATGCTCGATCCTTGCGAATAATAGAAAATAGACACGAGATTCAGAAAAACCTTGAGAGAGTGCAATCATTATGATAAGCTGCTCATGCATTCGGATTGTTTGGTTTTTGTTTTGTCTGGCATGGGCTTACTGCTCCGTCAATTGTTCCATCTGTTTGCAAATCTTGTGGGTACACATAATGATCCGCGGATTCATGATATGAAGAGAATTTAAATTTTTGCTACTTCTAGAAAACAGTTCCAATATATATATATATATATATATATATATATATATTTTTTACATTTATTTATTATTTGTTGTTGTAATTTTGTAGATGAAGTGCTTTTCAGGGCTAACAACTTTATTTAATATGAAACATTATTTAATGAAAAATCTCTGGAAGGTAGTTGTAAGCTAGTCATTGTTTGTACAAGCCCAGACTTTAAGTATGCATGGCGAACAATACATTTTTACATGAGGCTAAACAAGTGAAAACGCACTTCCTGCAGCCTAATCCGTTTGAACTGTGAAGGTGTGTGGTGGTATCTCTAATCCAAAGCTTAGGTGAACAGTAAAATCATTTTCCTCCTCTTTGCATTTTGTTGTTAATGTTTTGTCTCTGTCTCGTATTGTTGTAAGTATGAACGTAACCAGGTTTAATAAATATTTTTCTAGTACACGCTCCGCAAAGTGGCTGTTTCTTGGACTGCTAACACGCCGGAAAGTAGCACTTTACCGTACTAGGCCGGTAAAGTTGCCATGGAAACCCCAAGTGGACGTAGTTCCAACTGTGTCCTAGATGCATCTATGCCTCGCAATATTAGATTCGTCCGCTAAAGCCTTATTTTGCGTACTTCATACATAAAAAGCTATTTCTTCCATAACTTTACCAGGAAATAGTGTGTGATTAAAGACTGGAGTCACAGGCAGGGCCGGCTCGTGCATACAGGCGAACTAGGCAGCCGCCTAAAGCGACAAATTTTAAGAAACATTTAGGGGCGGCAACGTTTAAGAAAAAATATATCTATATCCATGATACAGTTTCTTGTTTGTTTAATCTAAATATAAAAAGTTATAACGTTTTTTAAAATTAATCCCCATACTATCTAGACATGTTAACAACTTCATAAATGCAAGCCTTTCTCAAATTAGGCCAATTAGAATAAATTTTATGTAACCACTTATCCATACATAGACTAGAGAACGTGAAATTCCATAGTTAACCAAACGGTAAAAAATGGAATGATTGAGATGGCAATTAAGGGGAGGGGCGCCAAAATTCTATATCGCGTAGGGCGCCAAAATACCTAGAGCCGGCCTTGACCACAGGTGTATTGCTCAAGTATATGGTAGATGATATTACGTGAGTGTATCACATCACTAATAATACACTAATAATATTTGACTGAATTATTTGGAAACCAGGAAAATTGAGCATCCCGAAAAGTTGTAAGAGGGACATAATTCAATTTAATATAAACCTGTACGTCCCCCTTGAGTGCTCAGTATGACTGCTTAGTACAACTGCTGTCATTTGGCTCCTATTGTGTTTAACTGTGTACGAGTAGATTAAGTGGTAGCTTTAGTGAAGGGTGTCTTGTGGACTGCTTCCACGTTCGGCGCTTGTTGTTAAGGTCAATTTGTTGGACACGGACGTGCCTGATATACCTATTGCCGCACCGGAAACCCATCCCACGTACAACAATGTGAACGTCCGCCTCGTTGTTCAATTGTTTTACACCTTTTCTATCTCCACCTCCACAGCCGCCGTTCTAGATCTAATCAATGTAATTGTCATTATTGTACTATGTTAAAATAAAAATATTCAGTTAGGTATTTCCATTTCTTAGCTACTGTTCTCCTTCAGTCATGCTATTTATAAAAGCCATACGCACTAATAAATTGTAACATAAATCCTTCTCGAGAGTGCTAAAGGTCATATACAAAGTTAAATCCAGTCGGTGGGCATGGTTGACACAGTGGCAGACAGTGTAATTCTCATCCAAAAAAGCTGGAAATCCCAGAAATATTGCCTCCCGAACGTAAAATTATAAAACTTTTTCTTAAAGGACAATGATCATATACGTAAACTGTATGGTTTTTTATACAAGTTAGATCGAAGGTGGGGATAATGGTTACATGAACAGTATGATAGAATGGTTGTAAAAATAAATAACTTCAATATGCTTCTTAAATTAATAATCGCTGAGGTTTAGGAGAAGTGTAAAAAAACAAAAAAAGACTATAGTAGAGTCCCGCTAATCCGGACTACATGGGATCGGATCCTGTCCTGATCACCGAAAGTCCGCTTTAAACGGAATTTGCCTTAAAATGCTCGTACTGTACTGCAAGAAACTTTTTAGATGAGTAAACTACAAAAATCGATGTTTTTTCCTTCTTAAATATAACTTTTCCTACAACATAATTTTAGTTATACATAGGCTAGACCTAAGTTTTAAACCTACGGAGTGATGTAGGATTAACAAAGCAAAACACCTTTGTCTTTAAATTCAAAATTTATTGATTGTTCAGTACAAATAATCCGTCCAGATTAGCGGGACTCAACTGTATTTTCAAAAATTTTGAATGGTCTCTAGAATGCAAATTGTCAATTAATTTAATTTTCCAGCAAAGAGTCCCTTTTCGTTGTCCATATAGTATTATGATTTCCTCTTGATCTCGAGTGATGACTTAATAACTCAGCTTGTGTCAGATGTGATTAATGTCTGTTTATACGAGATTATTCTTTTTATTTATTTTTAACACTACTAGATCATTTTTTATTAAACAAAAACGATCATATGGACAAAGCCATGGCTGCATATCTAACACTTAGAACTTCCTGATGTTCAATATCTGTCATCGAATCACTAGCTTTAATTTTTGTTTAAATTCAACTGCTATTTACTGCAGGTTCTTGGCACGAATTATAAAAACGTGAAATGTGAAATGTCCGTCAACACTGACATCCGCCATTGACACTCTGCAAGACAGAAGCTACACTGTTGCGAACAATGGTCGTTTGTTAAGGCCCAGAAGAGGCAGTGGCTGATAAGAAAACAGTGTGCTTCTATTTTCGCAGCTGTCATTTTAATATGGTTTTTATTTGACAGAAAACCTCGCGCCATGAAACCCTTCCCCTGCTTTCAGTCTATTGGATAGCAAGTGTCAATATTTATTCAGTGTGTAAATCTGGAGCAGATGTCGAAATCGACACATGCCACAAAGTGCGTTCGGTATTTTGTGTTCTTATCAAACCTTCCGCTGGACAAAACAGGAAAGGACTTAAACAGCCCAAAGGCGATCAAGCATTCTGCACAAGCACGTGTTTGTGCAGTTGGGACCCATACACGTTGCAACTAAAGAAAACAGTAGCGCACACGTCAAACAGGTTGCGCATCTTTCCGATTGCACAAGAAGTACAAGAAAAGTTTCATTTTACTTAACAGGTTTCTCTCAGATAAATTTTTACCCTAACTTTTCCCATGTAATAATCGCCATTCCTAAGTTTAATAGGAATCTAATCTAATAATGTTATACTATTAATATTATATAATAATAATATTTTAAAGTCCCTTCCTCTTAGATATTGACGTGGTGAAGCTATACCAGTTTCATTATGATGAATTATTTTTATCTCTTCGCACCTGTTGTTTCATTTTTCTCCATAATTCATGATTCACGCGTTCGAAAAATAAATAACTCCACAAATGGACGAAATAAATACAATATAAATCAGCATATACATTTTTGATATTATTTATTGCACTCAAACATGTAGGTTTACAGCAGGAAATTATCGGATCCACTATATAAAAGATTATGCATTATAATAATTAAAATATGCTTAAAAAAATATGTTCATAATATTATAGAATTATAATAACAATAAAAATAATAATTATAAATATTATGAATGTTATTGTTACCATTGTTATTTGTAACAAACACTTACCTTTCTAGTAAATGAAATAAAATAAATGTGATATCAGTTGCTCAACTATGATTTATTTTATAATTCGCCGCCTAGGCGTTTCGGTGTGCTTGCATCATCTTCAGGGCATCTTTTTACTGGCTTGACGTTCCAATAATTAAAATCAAAACTGCATTTCGTCACATTTATAGAATAAGATAAAATTCATAAAATCTCATAAAATCACTGTCTCTGAAATGTCTTCTGTGGCCTCTTCTTATTTCATGAATTTTATCTTATTTTATAAATGTGAGGAAATGCAGTTTTGATTTTAATTTTTGGAACTCCAAGTCAGTAAAACAATGCCCTGAAGATGGTGCAAGCGCACCGAAACGCCTAGGCAGCGAATTCCAAAATAAATCGTAGTTGAGCAACTGGTATCACATTTATTTTATTTCACTGATCGAGCTAACTGTATTGGACATGTATGTTAATAACCTTTCTGATAAATGTTTTGCTATATAATTCTGAAACCTACAAATTTTGCGCTCGGCTATATTGTGTATGCCATAATACCGTATTTTTTAAGGTGTCTCTGGTTTTAGAATATTCCACCATAGCCCGTTAGAATACCGAGAGGGAGAAGTTGTAAGAAACCATCTTTGTATTGGGCCTACATCTGAATCCCTCAGTGATACTCGTATAATCATATGCATACAAAATTTCTGGTACATAAGCGAGCCCTAGCAACAAACAGTTTTTCCTAAACGCTTTAATAAGTAGGAGGTGACGGAGGGGAGAAAGGGGGGATAAAGAAGATGACAGATAAGTGAGGGAGGAGGCGTCTGATGAGGATAATATGAGACGGTGAAAATGTTGAGGGGGAATGATGAAATTAAACAACATGGAAAAAAGTAATAAAAGGCTTGCATGAAAATGACAACGCAAAGAGGGGGAGATGCTTATTCTAGAAGTCTTCTACGTAGTCCCCTACTTACTTAATTAAAATCAATTTTAATTGTGACAGTAAAGAATGTCTTCCTCTCGACTAAGTTTGATCCATAAAAACATTAATATGACAACTTAATGCAGGTAAAGCTTCACAGAGATTCTGAGAACTGAATTGAAGAATTATTTAGCGAAACATTTGCAAGCAAGATAACGTTTTGTTATAATTAACACTGTTAATATTAATAATCATATTTATTATTATTAACATGTTCGTCGAAGCATATTTGATTATTGTAAACACAATTAAACATTTTATTTAGTACATCCTATATTTTCCTGCTTTAAATCTGGATATCTGAGTGAATTAAAACCTAAAACATGTACTGTATATGCTGTTTTACAAATTGAATTTGTTGTTATCCATTTGTCGAGTTATTTATTTTTTAATGATCTCGTGCCAAAATCTGCAAACAGAATTAAAATTAATATTTCTTTCCTTCATCATCATCATCATCATCATCATCATCATAATCATCATCTCTATTAGTACTACTTTCGTGGTGTCAGGGAACTGCCACGGAACCGTATGTTAAAATAATTCTGTTCTGTCTTTCTGCCATTTTCCTCCCTGAGTCTTCGTCTGTTCATCAAAACAGCTCCGATGGCTTCCTTTGACTTTTACTTAAGGCGGGGGATTAGCTCAGTGCTTGAAGTTCCCTTATTTACCCTGGGAATCCGGATTTGTTCTCAGTTCTTGAGGCGGGATTAAGGCATTTTCTCCCTGATCCAGATGTTATGGCTTTCCCGCCAATTTTCAGGTGGCTGATTGCGGTGGTTTCCCACTAGGCGGTGACGTCACCACTTTCATAAACAAAAAATATATATATATATACATGTATATATATATATATTAAAATAAATAAATAAATAAGAATAGAAAACATATTATCTCAAAATCCCAGGTTATTTCTGCTCAGATATTCCTTTCCAATCTGATAATTAATATAATTAGTAAATGTTTCTGAATTTTTAAGTGAAGTACATTTTTATGTAAGGAAATTAAATATAGTAACACGACAGACACTCTTACGGCATGTTTGTAAATTTAAAATACCCTACATCATTATTCGCGTCAGTTGTAGTTTCTGCCTTGAGCTTGAGATAATATCCAAAATTTTATTAGATGCTCTATTTTAGGTCTGCGAATAAAAAACAAATTGTCGGGAGTTTTAGTTTATGACTTAAAGTGAAATAGCTTTTACTCGTAGTCTATATATTAAAGGAGTAAGCACACGAGGCTCGCGAGCCGCATGCGGCTCTTTAGCCATCCTCGTGCGGCTCTTGAAACCAAGCTAAGAGTAAATATGATACATATTTTAAAAAGTGTAAAGTTAATATAATTTAATTAAAACATATTAAAGGAAGTGAAAAACTTATTTCTGATTTAGCGCAGAGTGTATTTAATTTTCAGAGCAAATTAAGACTCTTTCCAAAAGACCTTGAGACTAAAACATTCACTCATTTCAAATGTTTGAAGAAAATTACTGAAAGCCGTCTTGACGTTCAAGTGGAAACAGAAGATTATTCGTGTAAAATGTCTGGTCGTGCTAAAGAAATCAATGGCAGATTTAATGATTTGAGAACACTTAAACCTTCATTTCCGTTCCTGGAAAATCCTTTTGCTGTTGATGTTGTTGGTGATGGCTGTCCTGTTTCATCACCAATTACAAAGGATACAGTTGGTGTAGAGCTGGAGCTACTAAAACTGCAAGAGGACGAAGAACTAAATGGATTTAAACGAAGTAGTGTTTCGGCCACACAATTTTGGAAGCAAGTTCCAGAAGAAAAATCCCTACTAACAAAAGAGTGTGCTAACAGACATATCACTTTATTTGGGACTACCTATGTGTGTGAATCTCTGTACTGAACGCTTACGTTCATTATATCTAAATATTGATCTGAACTAGCTGATGAACATTTAACGTTTAACAATTATCAGCCAGAATTCAAACAACTAACAACAAAAATGAACACTCGAGAAAGCACTTCTCAAAAGTAAAATCTTACTTCTTGTTGTGTAATTGAACGATAATGTTTATGTGTATAGTAAAAGCAATGTGGTTCGCTTCGAACAACTTCATAAATTTGCGGCTCCCAAAGTTAAGGTTAGTGGCCATCCCTGATATATTGGATATTGTGGAAACAAATTATACAGGAATAAAATTGTGCTTACAGTTAGCCAATTCAAAATAGCATAACATTGGGACATTTTTGGATATTGGGAAGCAATAGGGGTATAAAAAGAAAAAGGATTCATAGTATGACTTGCAAGATAATGGACGCAAACTTGAAATGTGTGGCTGTTTATGGCCGTTCGTTGCTTATCTGAAGCCGATTATAATAGTTGGGCCTGGATAAAATAGGTAAAGATGAAATTTTGCAGTACTGCTTATTATGGACTCTTGTTCTTGTAATTAAGTTTAAAATAGACAGTGCATTTTAATCGGATTACATGCAGTAGTTAGTGTTCCCCTGTCTTTCTATTTATTTATTATTTCATTCATTCTATATTAACTTTCCTTTCTTTCTTTATTTCTTTAGTTTTATCCGCCATTTGTATGTTTGCTTAACATGTTTCTTATTTAACTTTTCAATGTATTTAATTTAAATTTTATGTAACTACTAAAAGTGAACATTTTTGCCAGTACGATAAATACTCCGTTCTAGCCTAGATAATAATAAAATAATAAATAAGAAAATTAATAAATAGGTAGTAAACTGTAAAGAACTGCCACTATATTTATTCATAAACCAACTTTCCAAATCATATTCTTCAAATTGGGAATGAGATGAAACTTTTGTTGTTTTGGTCGACCAACAGACTGAGAAGTTTGATTTTTCATTTTCTTATTCATATTTTTATACGAATAACAAGACGATCCCACATATAAAGAAGCTCTGGGTGGGTTTAGAACTGTGGACCAGGCGAGTTGCGTGACCTGCTTCAGCATCATTAGATGAAGAGAGAATGGATCAAGTTTTTCAGATAATCTCGAATATCCTTTCCGTCTGATACGGAGTGGAGTGAATTTTCCCATATCTGTAGCTAGTGACATCCTGCCTCAGTTTCCTACTGCAGTAAAATAACAGTTTGCCAGTCCGGCTTTAATCCCGGTTAACTGAACCCGTCCTTTTCTTAATAATTATCAACCTAATCTGAATTCAGAGACTTCCTTTAATTTTAGAAGTGCTCGTTACATCACCCATTATTATTAAGGATATATGACTTATGGTCCTCTAATACAAAACTGTTTCTTAATTACCTCTGACAGAAAAATGTCTGAAGTCTAGCACTAAGTAGATATGACTGAGGCAGCGGATGAGTTATTGGACTGATTATGTTTATTGAAAAGTGCACTTTACTTGAAATAAACATTTGTTGAACCATTCATTCTATCAAATTCATATTTATAATTGAACTTTTATAGTAGTAATTTTTAATTAGGTTACCTTGACGATATACGTATCATTGTTTCCGCCTAATGGTCCACAGTGATATATATTGGGACTGGGAAATTATGCAAATTATTTATAATTTTATCTAAGAGCAGAATTTTGGGGAAGGGATTTGAAAAGGCCAGTGACAGTGTGTTAAATTCTGCTGGTGTTTATTGTTCCCCCCCCCCCGCAGCAAATTTAGTATCAGGCCAAAAAAATCATGTCGTATCATGCTACCAAAATTCAGTACCTAAGGTGAGTGTCGAAAGGCCTAGGCAGCATAAAATAAAATAAAGGTTGTTGAGGTGATGGTTTTAACTATAGCCTATATTTTATTTATTTTGTTTTATTGATCGAGCTCAACGGTGCTATATTATGCATTTTAACACTTTAGTAGTTTAAGAATAGAATATTAGAATTTAGAATCTGAAACAGTTGATAAAAAGGTATGAAATACTCAACCCCTCCGCCGTGGGGGGGGGGGGGGAGCTGGGAGTATGGCTGCCTTACATGCCTTCCCGGGTTCGATTCCCGGGTGATTTTTCAGTAGTAGAACACTCATCATTATTATCATCATCATGAAATACTCACGTAACTTTATCTACCTTAAGTATGAATCGTACTATTATATTGTCCCATAATATGTGGAAGCATTGCGGGATTGGACATTCCGTTGTGTCAGTCTCAAGTAAAATCGCATTGGTTATGAGTAGGGTTCGGATGTTTATGACCTAAAAAACTGGAAAATATGACCTTAAATATGCCCTTAAAAATGACTAAATATGACCCAAAAAATCGTAAATATGACCTAATAAAAGAAAGTATTTTCTAATAATAAATGTTCCACTTTTAAACGTTTAATGAAACTAAATTACTACATCGCATGAATGCAATCAGGATCGTGTTTTTAAGAATTTTACATATTATTCACAGTTTTGCTTGTAATGGACATCTAATTTTAAAGCATTTGCTTCTGTGTGATTGCTTCACCACTTCAATATAATATTTTGTAGTCCATGCGTGTCCCTATAAAACGTGAAAAATTGCATTAATTTCTCTTTCTTTCTCTTTCTCTTTCGTAGTTTTACCTCTCCCTTGTAGGGACCTTTATGCGGCCCGCGCCGCCCGGGCCTTACCGGGCCGCGACCTGTCGGGAGAGGAATGAACTATGAATCACAACACATACAGACATACTTTTTTGACCAGACAAGGACATGGAGGGCCTCCCCGGATGAGTGATCAGCCCAATGCCGGGGCCACCTCCGAGACAACACGAACACATAGGACGATACACATCATTCACACACACATTATCTCAGAACAAGGCGAGGATGGGGATGAAGATGATAATGACGGCCAGATGATATCCGGGGACCACAAGGGCCTAAAGTTACCTGACATTTGTCTCACAGGTGAGGGAAAACCCCGGAAAAAACCTCACCTAGGTAACGTGTCCCGACCAGGAATCGAACCCGGGCCCGCTGCGTGAGAGGATTGGACGCATCCCCTGAGCCACAGCGGTGGACTTGCATTAATTTAAAAATTAAATTTCTATTAATTGGGCATAAACATTAAATTAATTAAATAAATTTCAAAGTAGGCTAATACGTACTAGTTTTCAGTCTCCATTTTTGTCTGCATTACACTATACAACCATGTGCATTTTAAGATTATCGAATAGAAATCTTCTCCTGTTGTCACTTAATATCGTCTTAAACCGCGAGAAGCCCCTTTCGACGTTACAGGATGTCACAGGTGCATATTTGAAGAACGTCATTAAATCGTTTTGCAGCCGTCACTTTAATTTCACACACTTTGCAATACAAAATTTTCCCGTCGGTGCAGAAGTGGTTTTCTCCAAACTCCTTAACAAAACTTTTTAGTTTTACACTTTCAGAACACTTATTTTTCGGCATTTTGATGTTACCCGATACCACTGCAAGTGTGAACTGAAAATCTTTTAAAACTGTCTCTATTGAAAGTTGTTAACAACAAGGAGGAAGGCGGTAAAACCCCGTGCATTGTGCTTCAACTACCTGCACTTGTTACTTACTGTCCCTTCACATTCCAGTTACAGTCAAACCAAAATATTAGTAACTCTTTCTCGAAAAAATTTTAACTCTACGATTTAGTGCCTACAGTATACTGTGCAATTGTGGTCTTTTACCGAATTTATTACTGAAATATGACGTTCAATTAAAAAATGACCGAAATATGACCAAAACTATAAAAATGTCCAAAATATGACCTGTGCAATTGTGCTCTTTTACCGAATTTATGACTTAAATATGACATTAAATTAAAAAATGACCGAAATATGACCTAAACTATAAAAATGTCCAAAATATGACTTTATATGCAAAATAAAAACGGTCCAATTAGGATAACAAAAGTACAATTCGTGTTTAATTTCAGTTTGCGGCAAGATTAGACGTCAGGATAAAAATATGATATGTCATGAACATCCGAACCCTAGTTATGAGCCAAGAATTTCTTCGAGAAATATTTCAAAACATAATGTAAGCTTAAAATTTAAACAAAATTGTTGAGAATATTTAGTTGTCAAATTTAAAAGACAATAATGTAAAGTGGTAATAAAGATAATATAGAAAGTCTTATATGCTTCTTGTCGCATCTCGAAAATATAAATGAATCCAAATTTAATATTTCGTTCTTATACGATTTTTCGTTTTCTGGTAGCCTACACCATTCATCCACCCACCCACATACACACACATATATTCACACAAATAAATATAGGCGGTTATATAGATATATTTCTGAGAATTGTGTTTTCGCATTCAAAGCATCTTAATTAATGGTGAACTCGGCATGTTTTTAAAATCTCATTCATTTATCGTAAATAGAACATCTCATTGGAATTAACTTCACATTTTGGTAACAATGTTAATACTGCTGAAGGTCGAATACAATATTTGCTCTACATAATAATACCCAATAAATGCAATATTATACTAATGTTATATTTTAAACATATTATTACGCCTGCTTATGAAACGGGGTGTATGCAATCTGCGGCATGGCTGACACCGAATTTGAAATGGAATAAAAATGAGTTATGTAAACTGCGGCACACAGATGTGTAAACTGCGCCACGGAGATATGTAGATGCACTTCTCCAGTTCCAAACAAGTGCCTACATAAAATTGAGAAGTATTGAACAAGGGATACCTGTAAGAAGAGCAGCTAAAATAAATGACAAGTATTCTCGTCTACTCAAATGGGGAGAACAATATATAAACAATGAAATATCCAGTTTTGATTTTATTAAGAAGGCGTCATGTGAGAACAAAGTGCTCAAGCAAAAAAAAATCTGGGTAGTGTTTTTAACAATTTTATAAATGACGAAGCGTTCATGGAAAAGAAATTGTATTGTTTTTAACATTTTTTAAAATGACAAAGCTACCACACCTTTGCAATTTCATAGCCAGTCCTAAGTCTGGAGAAGTGGGAAGGAAAATGTTAGTGCGTTAGTATGACGGTGACGGCATTTAAATGTTGGTGGCGCAGTTTACATATGTCGGTGACGCAGTTTACATCGTGTAGGTTGGGGAAAAGGTAGAAGTGGCGCAGATTACCTTTTCCCATAAAACGGGTAGATAAGATACAAATTGAATGCCAAAGGCACATTTGTATGTAACTTAATAGTTTATATAAAGCATATTTTTACGTCCTCGAAGTATTAATCTCTCCCCAGGCACATGTGATGTGAAGTGCTAACTCAGACGGTATAAAAAACAGCTGTCTATAGATTTTGTAGCCATGGGAACAGTAAACAAGAGGTGAAGTGAATAGAATGATAACACCAGTTTTAGCATTTGCTTTAAGTGACGTGTTAATAAGATGATTATCGCTTCAAGGAGAATACGTTTTACTGTTATATTCGCTGGAGAGGCATTGCGAAAACTGAACACAAAAGTATCATTATTTAAATAGGACTACTTAGAGTTTTTGTTGAGTTGTGTCTCGCAGATTTAAATCTCATTCATTTATCGTAAATGGAACATCTCATTGGAATTAACTTCACATTTTGGTAACAATGTTAATACTGCTGAAGGTCGAATACAATATTTGCTCTACATAATAATACCCAATAAATGCAATATTATATAAGATAATGACTTTCTTAATCTGTTTTTCTCGGTGGCATTTAGAGCCAAAAGATGTAGCCTACAACCAGTGAAATGTAACATTTTAAATGTATCATAATTTACCATATTCACTACTGTATAGCCCTCCTGTCCCTCTGCCCTCTCTCGCAAAATAAGCGTAACAAAATTCATATAGGTAACAGAAACCTCCACTTGGAGGCCCCTTCGCCCGAACATAGGGGCTATAGGGTTTCAGAAAGACGGACTATAGCCCTACATCATGCATAGAAAATAAATTTCAGTCATCGCTTCCATTGTTCAACATGTAGCCTAATTACTATTATTATTATTATTAATTATTAATATTTATTATTATTATTATTATTATTATTATTATTATTATTATTATTATTATTATTATTAGGGCCTTTGTTTCTCCAAAAACAAGTAGAGCCCTAATGTACATTATGCGTGCTAAGGACATAGTTAAAGTACAAAAGTACAGGAAACTTATAAGTTAATATTACCGTAAAACAATCTGAACAAAAGGAAAATGGAAAATGAAAAGCAAACAACAAGTAAACAAAACAAAATCAAATAAAGCGTAATGAACACATTCATCTACAACATTGGCCATAGGCCTTTTGTAACAACAATACACTCCCAATCTATAATAATAAAAATGCAACTCTTATTGTAGAAATGAATCGGTCACTGACATTTATAGATATTACACATAGCCGAGAACTATATTTACTACAGTGGGCTTACCTTTTATAAAAAAATAATTGCTATATTTATTATTTATTTATTCTGGCGAATTTTTTTTCCGGAAGCCTTCTTTTCCACTTCACTAGTAAAAAACGTACATGTTACAGCACAAAACATGTTTGTAATACGAGTTAATTACAGAACCCCTATGGCAGAAAGCAATTAAAAATACCATAGCAGAATTACATCAAAGGATTATTATATGTGTCATCGTAATCTACCAAAAACTAAAGTAAACTCTCTAGTACGAGTAGGATCTACCAACATAGAGGGGGCATACAACTTTAATCGGCATCGATTAGGGTATAATTAAAGTTTAGTTTTCTCAGCAGCTAATTATCTCCACCGTTCTGCATTTTGAAACTTATTTTCTGTTGTTTTTAATCGGATAGGTGATTCTAAACGGACTGCTTGTGCTGAATTTGAAAATCATCTCTATCCCCCCCCCCCCCAATCCCGTCAGGTTTTCAAACAATTCAGGAATAACTAGAAATGAAATTATAACTTTGTGAAAAGTCATAAAATTATTTTCAACAAGGATTTTGTGAGAAAAACTAGGTCACTATTTGTTATGTGCTACTATTTAATCATTAATTAATAATTATAAACAAATTCATAACTTTAGTTCATTATTGATCTTCAAATTTTCTCCTTTTTGACCTCCTGGCAGCAGCGTCGCCAGGAATTTTATTAAGGGGGGGCAAAATCAATGTCGGACCTCAATTTCAAATGATTAGGCTAAACACATTAATATTCACTTAGTTTTTCGGATCGTTATTTTGAACCCAAGCTGAATTCGACGAGGCTACAAAGTTTTTTAAGTTAACAGAATACGCTCTTTTGAGCAATGGCCTTGGTGAGATATTATTATAAATACATATTATAGTTATAATTAGTTAATACTTGCTAAACTCATTATAAAGTAATTCTATTTTTTTATTCTCCATGCTACAACTGTTGGTTGACAAAGAGTACCACAAATAAATGAATCCAGAGGGGGGCAACGGGTTGCCCCCCCCCCATGCCGACGCCCATGCCTCCTGGAATGATGATTTTAACACCCAGCCATAGTCAGCCATCATGTCAACACTACACTTCCCTTGGTACTTCATTTCCATATTTTTTATGTACTAGTGAAATCTTTCACCTTGTTTCTCACTAAAATCTCCTAAATTATCAGGAAAATAATTTTGATGAGAATGAAGGAAACGTACTTCGACACTCATGTTGCAGCCAATCTGTTTTAAACTTTGTAGCATCGCTTTCAGTATATTAACATTTTTTGTCTTTTTTATTTCCAAGGAAATTAAAACCAACGATTCCGAAAACATTCCAGGCATCCTTTACATCTCGACTCATAGTATTCTCGAACTGACTGTCCATCAATTTTCAAATTTGTGGGCCAACGAATATACCAGCTTTAATTTTTTCGTAGGACAATGAAGGAAATTTAACACATAGGCCTAGGCATTTAAAGCACTCGCTGTTTTTTTCTAGAGTTTTCACAAATTGTATAATTAAACCTAATTTTACATGGAGAGGTGGCAACAATACTTTTGAGGGATCTCATTTTTTATTTATTTCACCCGGTGTTAATTTAGTCCTACGTGGCCACTGTTCCATTTCCCAGTGTTCTGACCTAGCTCTGCTATCCCATCCACATAAGAAACCAAAACATTTCGTGAAACCAGCCTGCTGACCCAGTAATAGTCCAATAATGTTGAAATCTCCAAAGACTGACCATAATTGGTTTTCGGTACCGCAGTTTTTGTAACAAAAGCTTTACATTTTCATATGACGTCTTTAAAACAAAAGAGTGGGCCAAAAAAATTGAAGGATTTATATTTTCATTATGAAGCAAAATACTTTTAAGAGATTTCTGAGAAAAATTATACTTTATGTTATACAATTTTAAGACGGTAGGGATGTCTTGATTAAGGTGTACCTTCCTCAAGGGCGGATATAGTTAGTAGATTTTAATAAATATAAATATAATAAAATATATTCTTCACATTTTAAGTAATACAGTTAAAATTATAAGCTGTTGTGCCTTTCTAATTTTTTTGGACAAATGACAAACAGAAAGGAATATTACGAAAAATATTGAAAACAGAAAATTTTGAATTGTGAAAAATTCAGACGTGGTACGCAAAATCGGATTTCATTTGTGCAATCAGTGTGAAATTGTGATTCAGAAATGCTCATTTATTTAAAAACCACAAAATCCATGCAGAATGGTGTTATTTACTACATTTCAATATTGTACAGCTAGACAAAGAAAAATTTGAACCAGTCTTGAAGTAGGAAGTTTTTTAAGTCCATTTGGAGGAACGCTTTGTTTACAACAGAACTAGAATAATATAGGGTTTGAAACGATGCTAGACTTATGTTAATTAAAGTATAGTTCAGGTGTGTTTTGCGTAAGCATGTACGGTCCATGAGGACTCATGCAACTGTTTGCATTAGAATTTGTAAAAAGCTGATTACTGTAATAAACACTTACACTTACACTTACACTTACTTTTCTGATATATTAAGTGTTTGCTTTCATTATTTGCGTTCAGAATTAACTGTGATATTTATGAGATGTTTGTACGAAAGGATTTTTTATATCGAATAGGCTAATCAGAGGGAACAGTATATTTTCTTTAAATTATATTAGACAACTTTCAGTTTATTTGGTTTTCTTCCCTCTGGCATTCAAATAAGAATATTTAAACTTACTTACTCATTCAATGGCAATAGGCAATTCCCAAGCAAGCTAAAGGAATATTATATATTTTTTATCTATTTCAACCCTGTTCTGTGCCAAAACCATCCAACCATCTCTCGCAAATCATACTTCCCTTAAATCTATCCTAGTATTGTCCTCCCACCTACGTCTAGGTCTTAAAACACAAGGTGAAAAACATACAAAGTACATTCCGTCTTCTTATAAGCTTATAATATTAAAATATAGCATTATTTTACTCTAACGCATTAATTAGTGAGCTACAGAAATATTTAGTATAATTGTATGAAGTTTGTTTGAGTAGTACAGTACAACAGTTTTGAAGTAATGCATAATAAAGGAATCTATTTCATAAGATTATTGTTCATTGTATGCTGATTTTTGCTGAATATTATCTTTAATTTTAACATTCTACATTCATCAAATTCAATTTCAGTTATTTTATAACGAAAATAGGTTTGGTTGTTTGTGAAATAAATTATTATTAGGATGGTCACAGTCACGCCATAGATTTACTCGAAAGCTTCCGAACTGAAATTACAATTAGACTTAAAAAAAGGCATAGGCCTACATAAGAGCCATGATTTTTTTGCCACATTATATCTGTTAGCAATTGAGTTCGGCAAAGTTTAGAATTTGTACTGAGAATTTTCCTCAAATTTACGTGAGATCGTTTGTTTTATGTTCCTATGCAAGCTAAACTTTTAAATTTATCCAGTATTTGTTCATTTTTAGAGCAAATTTTCTGCTTATTTTTAAATATTACAAAATTAGCAAATAAAAGTAATTTAAATACTAAATGTAATCTTTGAATTAACATAGGAACTCTTTTGAACCAAATTTTATGGTACATGACTCAAGTATGTGTGGGAAATATTAAATGAATGTGAAGAAACATGTACAGATCCTATTCTAAAGATATAGAATAAAAAATTATTTTCAGTTGGTATTTATGTTCCTCCTCAAAGTAGAAGAAATGTAAAGAAAAAAATGTTCTACGTCATCATTAGCCTTTACGTTCCAGTCATATATTACAGAGCAATTTCGTCTGGTGTTTCAATAATCCAGATGAAAACACGTAACTTAATTCACAGGGTAATTAGATTATTTTTCAGTTTATAGTAACGTACTCAGGACTATCTATGTCGTTGTTGGGTTTATTTATTTATTTAAACTAGCATTTTTTGTTGTAAATTAGGGTTAAGATCTCGTCCTTAATGTTTAGTATAAGAACTGGAAGTAATTTCGTTGGTCATTTTTTGACATTCTAATTTTAAATGCAATGTGGCGACCACAAGTAGCGGGAAGGATTTTACATGGAACTTAAATGGGGTAGCCGCACACTTGACGTCTACAGACGCGAACGTCAGCCACGAGCTGAGAGAGAAAGTTGTTCTGGCTGCTAGTGGTCGCTGCAAAACGTCGGGTCTAGGCACACACTTGGCGTTTAGTGGTCGCTTGTAATCCCCCTCTGGCGTTCTACACTGGTATAGAGCTCCCTTCTTGAAGAAATTGGGTCCCTAATCTAATGCGTGCCATAATGACTAGGGCAAGGCATAAAAAATAGAAAATATGAAAAATAAAAAATACATTCATGACCTAAAATTTTTAAAAATTAATAAGTTATCCCTTATTACTAGGGCTAGGATTTTTATGATATAGCATGTTCCTTAAATAGTAATAACTGTTTGTTATGAAAAAAGTGATTAAATGTGACTACTTTGTTAAGTTATATTTTTGCATATTTTGCCATTTTCGAGTGATACAGCATATTTTAATAATTTAATGGTCATATTGGTCATATTTTCACTTTTTCAGGAAGTAAATAACTTTTCTCATAGAATTTCTTTCTTCCATATTCATTTGAGATGTTAAATTTCTCAGAATTACATAAAGTATTTTGTTTCCTAAAGCGTGTCGACCGGACTGCAGGTGTCTCAGCGATTGTGTAAGTCGAAGTGTGTAGGAGAGTTCAGGTAAAATGCCTAAAGTGAAGGAAAGTGTTCAAGTTAAATTAATACAGTACGTGTCTCAATCCGCAGAGAAATTTTTTATGTCCAGCAGCATGTGGCAATAGCAAATCACAAACATGGTATACAACAAATTGAAGATGGAAAAACACAACAGCAAATTCTTCTAGGGGAGTCCCACCATTCTTATTCACCATTCTTATTCACCATTCTGGTTCAGTTGAAGTTGAAAGAAGTTTTTCCAAGAACAAGGCTTTATTTTCTGACAATAGGAATTTTTTTTAAATTTAATTTCCACAAGGTATTCGTTGCACCTTGCAACTCTGGGCTCATAAAGTGAATAAAGAATGAAGCGTAATAATATAAAATTTTCTTTCTTTAGCTTGTTTCTCATGTGTGCATTTTATTCTTAAATAAATAATTGTCAGCTGATTTACTTGTTTATATTATAATTGAAATTATTACTTAGTAATTACTGTAATATTTTTAGGTCATATTTGTTTTTTATGAAGCATATTTCTGTAATTTTTAGGTCATAAGTGCATATTTTATTTTGCATATTTTGAAGGTTTTTAGGTCATAAAAATCCTAGCCCTACTTATTACTGATAATTAGCTTTCCGGAAGTAATGTGCTGAGAGCAATTTAATGATCGAGAGGGCATTATATTTAACTTGCAAAAAAATCACTCTCTTTTTTTTTTGCTAATAAAGTAAGTAACTGATACTGGGATACATGGATCCGTGAAAATTAGATACAGAAAACGTGAATTGACGGAGATTCTCAAGTGAAACTGATTTCCTTTTGCCTGAAAGGAATGATTTGTATGTATGTGGAAGTGTTTCTCTGTAACATCACTGAAACAATTGGCTGCATATTGAAATCATAGAAAACTATAAAAAATGAAAAGGTACCAAATACCTAGTATACCAAAAATAACACATTTATATTGAAAGCGAAAAATACAAATTATGCCATAACATTCCTCTTAATTAATAATTTAATTCATGATACACATTTATGTATATTCGAGCTTTCGTTCAATAGTGGTATAAAAAAGATGAAAATTTATCAAATGCCTTGAACTACTAATAATTAAAAAGTTCAGGATAAGCAATTGATGAAGTTCATTCAAAGCTGTTTTGTCTTCCAGAGTCTTTGGGACAAACTTTTCTACTGGTTCGTCTGAAATAATTGAAGAAACAGAAACAGCACGAAAGATAAACTAAGTAACAAGAAAATAAAAATTAAAGAAGCATTAATAAAAGAAGGAAAGTACAAAGGAAGTAAAGAACTAAGTAACAAGTCCTATGTTACCTCGTTTGGTATCCTGCTTTAAGCATTTTTTTATTTATTTATTATAGATCTATTATCTTTATAGTTTGTTATGCTGCTATGAACATTCGTAACGATTATGTTCTTTATTTCATTTTGTTATGGACTTATTTATTTATTTACTTATTCAATGTTTTGTATCCTCCAGAGATTAACACCTTTAGACATTGCAAAGTACATTAATATATTCATTATTTCTCTATGCAATTCATATAATATTATTATATAAATTACTAACACAGAGTAAAAATAATTCAATCTATATTATTTACAATAAATTCATGAACTGAATAAAACATAATGTAAATAAAAATGTAATAAGTCTTGCTTATCACATTTAAAAATTATTATAAAATTACATAAATATCTAAATAATACACGATGGCCCTGAAACACCGAAACTGCAGGAGCTCTTGCTCGGGGGCAGTTTCACTGTTACAATTATACTGGCCTATATCTTACAGTAGAAGTGTGATGTTCAACTAACTTATCTTAAAACAAAGAAGTAGACAAAATATAATAAAAAAGTAATAGAGGAGAATGAAAAAAGTTGAGAGCAATGACATGATTCAAGTGATATAAGTAATAATAATTATAACAATGAAAAATAATTAATATGATGTAAAATATAAGAAAATTAAAGTTTGTCTTTTTTTTTATTCTAGATTCAAAGACTCCATAACTACATTAGATTAAACCTGGATGTGTTGTGATTTTACAATTATATGGACGAGGACCGAAAACAGAGCTATGGACAGACCAGCAGAAGTGAAACATTTGGATTCAAGTAAAGTACTAGTTTTATTTTGTCCTGTGCAGTGTTCATGTGGAACAGCTAGGAATTTTGTCTTATTTTTATGGTAGGATTTTAATAAAGAGCATCTATAAATTTGGTTAATGTTAAATAGGCCTACATTAAACTCGGAATAGATTAGTTCAAGTTGGTTAGTCCAGCCGCTTTTTAAAGCAAATTTTGATTATGCGTTCTTGTAATCAAGTTAATGGGGCAGGAAAAGTTTTAGAAATGCTACCCAATCAAACAATGTCATACTGAGTAATGGATTCGACTAGGGCTAAATAAACTATAGCCAAACAGTTACGGAGATTTACAAATTTATATATTGCTTTTCGTATTTTATTACATATATGAAATGTGTTTATCCCATTTCAAATGTTGATCAGGAATAATCCCCAAAAATTTCAATTCTACAGATAATTTAAGAGTAGGGCATTCACAAACCGTAAGATCTTCATAATCAGAGTTATGAATTATTAATTTTAAATGTTCGAGTGGATTTAATTGTTTTAATCCAAAAGCAGTTACAGAGAAAGCCGTTAAAATAGTGTTAGTATCATTAAGAGAGAAAGTTAACATCCAACCCCTTTATTTATATCAGGTTTATATCCGCATTGCATGCTGACCACATGCCCCCCAATCCTGTCATCTGCCTACGGGAGATGACGCAGCGGTCGGATGGTAGGCCCAGTCCCTCCAGGGATGTAGCGCCACGGAGTTTAGTAGTAGTTTAGTCGTTTTATACCCGCATTAGCACTCTTATAGGCATCCTACCACGTTAAACCACTGAAGATCACCACCGTATCATCAGCATAGGAATATGAGGCACCATTATACTTCTTCAGATTTAATTTGAATAAATTATATATATATGTGTGTGTGTGTGTGTGTGTGTGTGCGCGAGCGCGCATGCGTGCATGTAAAATTAGATTGGTCCCAGAATCCATATTGACATTTGCTATTGATTTAAGGTCCTTTAGCAATTTATTATATAATTATTTGAATCCTTTATAATTTAATATTTTCTCAAGTAACACTACTATAATATACCTGGGTAGAAGTGGCGATCACTCGTGGTCGAGTAAGCTTCTAGTGGCGACCACCAGTGGTCATGTTAGCTTCTAGTGGTGACCACCAGTGGCGCCATATGTGGTTGACATGACCACAAGTGGTCGCCACCGGTGGCGACTATTAAACGCCAAGTGTGCGCCTGGCGTAACGGCCTTCCTGGCCTTTATAGAGAACACGTTACTGCTTGGGATGTTTGGTAATTTTGTTCTTTATGTACAGCAATTTGTGTTAGTTCTATTTCAGACCTCAAGATTCACATGAATGTATTCCTCACATGTTTATTAACTGTAACCCTAAAGTATAGCAAAATCTATTCTTTATGCGCAGTTAAGGATACCTCAAGCTAGGATGCTCTTTCGAATCATCCGTGTACGGCAACGTTGAGTTGAAAATGCGTGAAAAACTTGTACTGTTAAATTAATGTAAATAACACTCTCTTGGCTTTGACAGCTACAACTATAACAGCCAGACCGGTTTATGAGAAATTTCGAGCGTTTGTTCACAAAATGCCCAACCGTTAGCTAATTATAGAGTTATAGACGATCTTACAAGTTTCTTAACGTTGTAAATTGCAATATATTTGTAATTTTCACTCCACAAAGAGCGAGCCACTACAATCAAGTACTAGAAAACGCCCATTAACAGAATATTTTATGAGTTTATGCTCAGCGAGCTCGGAATACAGAGAAATTTCTAACTAGCTTACATAAAATTGGTTGTTTTCATCCATTTAACAAACTATATGCATTTATTATGACGTCTTATAATGATCTTGATTCGAAAAAAATAATGTTAATTGACGAACCAAGCGATAAAATTTTTTTTAAAGAAAAACTGTATTTCATGATACAGTGTTTTCGCTACCTTTTAAATCTGCATACTGATACTTTAATTGGTTTTATTGTAAGCAGATGGAAGTTCAGACGAGGGGTTATAATGCCGAAGAATGTAGTCTATTTGTTTTAATGAAAATAATACGATTTTTGTTCGGTAGCTATGCGCGAGGTTTTTATTTAAATGTTATGTGAGAACTGTCCACATCCTGAAAGTAAGCTAAACAGGGCCGTCGCGTGGGCAGGGCGAGCGGGGCGATCGCCCCGGGCGCCGCGACCAGGGGGGCGCCGTGGCAACGGCAAAAATAAAACAACAAAATTTGAAAAAATAAGTAGGATGTATATAACATATTTTTCTTAGTTAGGTATAACTGAATTTTGAATATTACGTTGTATGTTTTTATTGAACAAATAAATATTTGACACCAATAACTTTAGGCCTATATTTGTTCTAAGTTATCACAAAATAAATATTTCCTTATAAAGACATATTTATGATCAACTACGTCACAGGAGAGACTGAATTCTCTGGCCATCTTGTCCATTGAAAACGATGAAGCACAAAAAATAGACTTGAAGGAAATTCTAACGACATTTGCTCGTGCAAAAACCAGGCGAATGCCATTAAATGTTTAGTACCTTATCTTAATTTGATAAACGCGGTTCCCTTTTCTATATTCTATTCAATGTATGTATCGAGGTTTCCCACACTATTAATTTGTAGTCCATTAATAACGCCTATAGTATTTTTATGATTGTTAAGATTTTCTAACATTACTAAACTTGTATTAATTTGATTTTCAATACAATCTTATTAAAAAAAATTAAATAATTTTATTTCTGGTATTTTTGTAAGGTAATCCGATTAGGTGTCTCTTTAGGGCACAAAAACACAGACAGCGACGCAACCCGACGCGCAACTTGGCTAACGAGCGACTGACGCGATGCGGCTTGGAACTTGTCCAGTCCACGTCGCCCCAAGTCGCGTCGCTCATTGCGTGTTTAATCCCAAATGTTTATATGTAGGCCTATTTGATAGTGTCGCGTCACGTCGCTCGCTGTGTGTTTGTGTTTGAATCCTTACAGATGCATGTCGGGTGGGTGCACGTGGGATTGAGTTTGGGGGGGCGCCTGACCAAATCTTGCCCCGGGCGCCAACAGACCACGCGACGGCCCTGAAGCTAAATGTCTGTCATCTCTCCTCAGTGTGAAACATTAAATGCAATTTACTATTAAAACCAAAACCTATCCAAATTGCCATGATATAGAATGGACGAAGTCATTTATCACCAGCATCTTACCACGGCTGTATTCAATTCAAATAGTTGAGCCGATACGAATTTACATATTATCTTAGCATAAAGTAAAATAATGTTTAACTAAAACCATCGGCTCAACAATCTTAATTTTATGCTGCCTAAGCCTTTCGACACTCTTATGTTATCTTCAGGATATCTTGCTGTGCTGGTAGAGATGTATTAACAATTTAAAATTAAGAAGGCCTAGGCAGCATAAAATGAAAGTTGTTGAGCTGATGGTTTTAATTTTACATTTTATTTTATTTTTAAATTTTATTTTGTTGTTCGAGCTCAACGGTGTTACATGATGTATTTAAAAATTTTATAAAGCAGCGTTAAATTCAAAATGAGATAAAAATTGTGCTAATAATTTAGTTACATTTAGTTCGTTACACAAAGATAATGTGTCCTGGAATAACCTCGTCATGTGAGTAATTTTGTAAAGGATGGAAGTATTTCTGGTTAAAAAATCACAACATATTTCAGACTTGATCTTCTTGAACATAGAGATACCAGATCAGGAATCTACCAATTGAAGTCCCTGCAGTGAGACATGAGGTAAAAGCAATCTATCATTGGCCTTGGGTTCGAATAATTCTAGTCATCGTAAATAATTTATTTTATTAAAACTTTTACGGCCGCATTCTTTTAACCAAGATGAGATAATATTCTTCATAAAATAGTGATTTATGCATGCTGTGCTTCAAATGTAAATCGTCATGTAGTAAAACAATAATAATAACAATGAAAGCTAGTAAACTTGAATTCAATTCAGTTGCTCCATTACGTGAACTTTCCACAATTATTATTATTATTATTATTATTATTATTATTATCATCATCATCATCATTATCATCATCATCATCATTATTATTACCAGCCTTTTTAAAAAAGATAAAGACAGAACTGTGAGGATAAATTGAAGTACCGGAGTTGTTTCAGTAGTAGCAATTTATGAATGTTGGCGTCAAACAGTTTCTAGGAATGATCGTGCTCCGGTTTCACCCAATCAGTTTAGTAGGGTGTGTACACTTCAAAGTGATTATCGAGACATTGTGGTACCTATGACCCTAAGTTGTATACACGCGGAAGTTTGAGCAATATTTCGTTGTTACACCGGAAAAGAACAATACTGAGTTGTAAATGAAATATGCCGCACTTTAGATTATATAGAGGATACAACAATGGTAACATATTGTGTCTTGTATTACTGACCTGTGTTACACATCTAATGGTACGTGTGCCCCTACGTTGAGGAATTACCTAAGTTGAGAAATGTGTGGATATGTCCTGCAAGTAGTTGTCTATGGTTGCGTGCACATTGGCACACGTGCACATCGGCACAATCGCATTTTCGTGCACATTGGCATATTATTTTTATCTTGCAATATCATCGTGCTCATCGCCACACACCCTTCGTAGGGGTGGACACAGAGACAAAGTTGGAATTAAATTATCGTATTGAATGCAATGGAGTTCACAGTAACTGCTAGATAGACAGAAAGGCAAACACTTTCTTTTATTATTATAGATACATACTGTGTACATTAATATTATAATTGAATTGTTTAGAAATCATTCATAAGGCATCTGCCTGCGATTGAATGAGACTTTGAATTAACCTAACCTAACCTAACCTAATCTAACCTAACCTAACCTAACCTAACCTAACCTAACCTAACCTAACCTGACTTAACTATCTACGATATCTACAATCGGTTTCCTTAGCCGCGGTAGCTAAGGGGTGCTGCCTTGGAGCTGTGGTGAAGGAGGTTGTAGGTTTGAGTCTCTATGTCCACCCCTAGCCCCAACGGGTTGTGTGGCGATGAGCACGATAATATTAAAAGATAAAAATACTATGCCAATGTGCACGAAAATGCGACTGTGCCAATGAGCACCTGTGCCAATGTGCACGACACCTTGTCGGTATCATACGGCGAAATAATTGAAAGGAATTAGAAAGGTAGAATGTTAAATATGGCTCTTATAAGATGTGTGAATAACAATAATAATAACATAATGATAATAATAATAATATGATTTTCAAATACCTGTAACTTCTTCTATTTTTTTTTTTAGTTTATGTTGAGCAAAATGCCAATAGAGCTAAGAGTTTCTTTTTAATTACAACACATCTATGGTCAGACCATGCAGTGTAATGATTACGTCGCCAGGTTTATTATTTTAGAAATTCCATAAAATATACACAGGGTTAGTAAATTGCCAAGTATGTATTTACATTAAACAACCAAAAGAGATTTCAACAGTGTACTCTTCTTCCCTGTGTTATTAATATTGTCATCATGGTTAAAGTTTTCTAAAACTTCCTTTTCAGTGGACTTAAGCAAAAATATTCCAATTTTTGCTGACCCAAATTACATCTCAAAGTGTAAACATTGCTTTGATACTCCTCTGAAAATTTTTCAGCTTCTTAACATAATAATAATCGCTGTTGAACCAGCGTCTTTAAACGAAAACAAGGGCGAATACTCGTATGGCCAGTCCGACACTAATTGTATCTGTATTTAACTAACATAAAATATTTATTTTAATTAATTAGCCATTATATTTTCCGAAATAGAACTTACCTTAATCAACAGTATTTCTAACGAAATTTGTGACGTAACCGAAAGTGAAATACTTTGAACTGTCATATTATGAACACTTTCCAAATAAAGTTCACCTTTCGAGAAATTAAATTTGAAATGCGCTAGTCTTATCAAAACTAAAATATGCAGAAATAAGAGTATTATTTCAAAACGTTTAGGGGTACATAATCGACAGTTATTATTCCTCATATCAAACAAATGCGTCAGGACTGTATACGACACGCCTTGTCCAAGATCCTCCCCTCGGCTGCGTATCGCTCGTCAACAGCCCCCAAGCGATGCCCCCCTTCAAGCCATGACGTAATTCTCACAAAGGCAATAAGAATATAAATGTCTCATTTTAATATCATTTCAAAGCTCCCTTGATGCGCAATTACGCAAGGGAACGTATTCACAGGAAAATTCATTCCAGATGCTGATGTCTCTTGACGACAACCGGGGTTTGAGACCGGGATTTGTGAGCCTGACAGGTTTACGATTTCATTTCATTAGCCTTGTCGGTTATCGCCAGTCAATGCTGAGCATGTATTGTCCTCGAATTCCCCCTTTATAGGTTTAGAATACGGATGAATGGATAATTCACAAGACATGGACGGGTAGGCATATCGTATTGGCTTCAGTAATTGACCGAGCGAAGCGAGGTCCTGTTTTAACTCGACCGTTCGGCGTTTCGTCTGTTTGTAAATTTCTATGTTACGCAGTTACGACCAATCGCGGTGTTCGATTTTTTCCCAATTTTGCAAGAATATTCCTTGAGGTCATTAGAAATGACGTATGTGTGAGAACTTTTATTTTTATATTCCGTTTCAAGATGGTGACCGTTTTATCTGCTCAAGAGCATATTTTAGGTTTTTTATTTTGTTTTTGGACACGAATGTTCACAGAACATTACTAAACTTGATCCAAGATGTGTACAGAGCAAAAGTAAACAACCGAATGTGAAAGTACAAAGCACAGTTCACAAGAGTTCGTTTTTTTTTCAGACTGTTTAGTCGATTACATACGGTAGAGTCAACTGAACATTCTTTTTTGTACTAAGCACCAAGGGTCCCGGGTTCGATTCCCAATCCTGCCAAGTGATTCTTTTTTATATTTGATTTTGGTTTAATTTTGACCGATGACTTGACACGTCCTTCACAGCTACTTCCGGGTTTTCTTTTAATGTTTTGTATATATTTTCAATCTGTGTCTTCTCGCCGCTCGACAAACCTTTTCCTCACACGGTTCTTTATTGGTGACATAAATTCTGAAGGCCCTGGCTCGCAATTTTATTCAATAATACAAATTATTAGGGGCTATGGCTATTACTTTTACCTACAATACAACTTCATCACACATTATATAATGAAAAGTACAACGAATTAATTAATTATATTACAAAATAAGTCTTGTATTTAGTACCTTATGTCATTTGTTTTTCTTGAGAATCAACAAATTTGCTAAGGTAACGATAAAAACAAATGAAATCTTGTTTGCTAGATATATGTTGTGAAACAGGCATGATATAAATACGAAAGCAAGCAACCAACTCACTTATCAGAACTTATGTTTTCACAATTACATAAGATATAAATAATCGTACTATGTGTGCGGAATGGAAGTAAAGATCTGATTGAGCTCGTCGCGCTATCGTGAAGTATGCTCTGGTGCAATTAACCAATGAAACGACAGGACACAGTTAGTCAAGGCAAGTCTGTTATTTACTTTTGCTCCGTACACATCTTGGATCAAGTAGCCTATTGTACAATTACGAATTAACAATCGCAGTCTTCCGTCGAAGACATAGCAGCAACTCGGATTTGTTGAATACCCAGTCCATCGTAATTCTTATTGATTATGAAATTAATAGTGGATTTGAACAGGAATTGAACCAGCATATCGAAAGGTATCAATATTAGTTATACGAAAAAATCGAGACCTACATATTGCGAACTAGCCAAAAAAAAAAAAAAAAAAAAAAAAAAATGGGAGACATCCCAGAAACGAAAGAAACTAGAAATTATTTTCGGAACGTTTCACAAAGATTTAAGACTTACCAATTTCGCCGAACATCACTACGATGATAACGTTCCATGGAAAAATGAGAAGCTATTACAACCGACTCAAAATAATATGCCGGTTCAACCAAGGTGACCAAACTATAGACCACTTACTACAACACTGCAAAAACTTCGGCACAGAGAGGACTACACTCATAAGAAGTGTCACAAGAAAAGGAAGAAATGGACGTTACCAAACACGAACTTGTGGAACATTTTCTGAAATACTTTTGTAAATTTGTAAATAGTATAACATTAGACGATGTTTAAAGTATAAGTTAAATTTTCCTACAGTAATATTAGTACACAGAACAGCAACTGTATTTAGCTTTACGAAACATCTTAGTAATCTATTGCAATTAAAATTGTAATAGCCTATGTGTGCTATCCTAGCTTGTAATATTCTGTATAGAATGGAACAAGCTGTTTATGATCGATTAAAAAATATATATATGACTGGGGAAACAGCAATACTTCGAGAAAACCGGCCTCCATTCCATTCAATATTCACCATGAGTTTGGAATAGAGTTATCGAGAATTGATTACGGTAGTGGTAGGAGTACCTGATCAATCATGGGGTGGCCTTATTCAGTATGCTGTTTATGCCTATAAGTTAGTGGTTCCAATTAGTGGTCAAAATTGCATGCACCAGATTTAATCATGGATCTCGGAGAAAAAAGTGACAGTGGATTGGTAGAAGCTCTATAATTGAATCATTTGTATTGTCGGTTCAACCGCTTTCAATTCATTATCAGGAAATTAACCCTGAAATATATATATATATATTTTTTAATAACAGAAATGTACACCCATCATTGGTGCATTATCACTAGCTCTGACAGGTGCCTAGAAATATACAATTTTGAGACCTTACACAAGAGCCCAATAACCCACACTTGCTCTATTCTGGGTTGTTGCCAATTGGAGGAAAGCATCCATTTTTCTAGTAGTGAATTTGATGTTTATAAAAATAGGCTATATAAAACGTTGGTTGAGAGTCAGCGACTGTATAATTTTTTTAAAAATAGAAATATGTGGTTTATTGACCCTTGCTCATTCATCTATCCATAGTATTTTTAAAAGTATAATAAAATTATTCATAGATCATAATCCTCAAGTTTTTTACTAACCATAAATCATTTTAGGTAGGCCTAATGAGTCTTAACTTTAAAATAATAAAGGACAACAAATTATTTTCAAACGCAGAGTAGTCTAACGTACAGTACTTCCCCTCTCTTCAAATTTATGTAAGTCAGAAGACTAAATAAAAACTAAACTCCGTGGCGCTACATCCCTTGTGGGACCAGGCTTCCATCCGACCGCTGTGTCATCTACCATCGGCAGATGCAGCATGTCGACTGCATCTGCTGTTATTTTTCAAATAGCTCCTCAGTTAGTGTCCAAACAGGTACTGTGGATCTAATCCAGACCTACTTATCTGTAGTCAGCAACGCTAACCAATAGACAAAATATTAATAAAATAAATTAAATTTGTGATCAATTTATTTAAAAAAATAACACAATTTTCATTATATTTTGTTGAAATTAGAAGATTAAAAAATTCGAAATTTAAAAATAGGCTAACCGAATAAGTAATTTTGTAATAATTTAATAATAATAATAATAATAATAATAATAATAATAATAATAATAATAATAATAATAATAATAATAATAATAAGCATAAATAGATGGTTGCCCAAATCGATATCAGCTTTTCATTTTACTATATTTTCCGGGATTAGTATAAAAAGTGCCACACTAAAAACACACATAGATTTTTTTTACGTTACTTTCTTTGAAATTCCCAAGATGAGCAAAGCTCGTGTTTAGGGGCTGCAATTACCGTATTTAAAAGTCATGCCCTACTGAGTTAAGATGTGGTACACTAAGGCGCAACTCCCAAGCCTAGAGGGAAACAGCGGAGTCCTTCAAAGAAGTGTCTTAATGCTACATTTTCAATATATTTGTGAAACAAATGATTGAGCACATAAAATTTATCACAGATCTGACCAGTCTTTTGTCAAGTACCACACTTGACATTGCTTGGTAAGATTCGTACTCATAAAAAAAATTAATATACTGTACTTTAAAACAAACTACTATATTATAAGAATATTTTATCGGGCTTGAACCGGGTCAGAGGCATTTCACCCAAGCTTTCGGGCAACACACTCCGTTGCCACCATCAGAGAATTTCACAGCGAAATCGCTTATACTATATTATAGGTCTACTCCAGTTTCATTCTTCTGTATGTCTGTTGCTTTTAAAAGGGGAGACATGACTAATATGAATAATGTAGGATTAATTTGTAGTGATAGTTTAATGTTTTCCACATGTTTTGAATGTTGCAGCATTGAAAATTTCATTAAAAAATGTATGAAAACTGAATTACATTGTTCATTAATAATATAATGTGTAATAGTTTGATGATAACAAATAAAACCCCTAAACAGAGGCCTAGAATGATGTTTATAAAACATTTTTAAAGATGTATTAATGAAAGGGCTTTATGATCTAAGGCTCTTTATCAGAGCAGATATAAATATATTTTGGCTATACGTACAAACTGACGATAAGTTACTTATATAATCTAATTAGCTAAATATTAAACAAAGCAATACATTTCCACTTCTTTAAAGAGACCACTAAAATAGATTACTGATATTTATATTTGCTTCAGAGCAAGTGATGAATATTGTCTAAATATAATTTTAAAATTTGGAGAGGCAACTCATTATAACTATTAAATAAACTATATTTGACTCCTTCTATTCCTTATCTAGTGGTCCAGCTTTCTGGCAGTGTAATCGCATTTGTTTGATTAAACATTATTTATAGAATATTAAAATTCTTGTTACGTATACAATTTTAAGGATAAATAGAAGTAAGTGATTTTACCACCATTTTATAGGCATTATTTGCGTACTAATGTACAGTTCTTTAGTGGGAATGTATAGACCTAACAAATAACAAAATAAGTTACGATTTGCATTTAATCTAAGTTATTTAAAGTAATTTAAAATTGCTTTATCCCACGTAAAGGACCCTTGGGAACGCTATTCCACAAGATATGCCAGGAATTATGTTTTTGATCAATTTCCATACCATAATGCCAAGTGAGCTAACGTAAACACGTTGTTACATGGTCTCATTTAATTTACTGAGGCTGTACATGGTTGTTGCTCCTAATCCATCAATCTTGAGGTATGCAGAACATTTTGTACAGACGGAGCGTGCAAATTAACAGAGAGGCATTGCACCGGAGAGCGGAATGTGAGGTTAACGTTACCGTGCGAACCCCATTCATAACCTGGGAAGTCATTCCCAACATTTCTTATAAACACCGCCTTTTTTAACTTTTCGACAATAGGGAAGTTCCACCCAGCAACTGTACCTGCTCGTCTGGCCTCATAAAGTGCAAGGACATATAAATCCCAACAATTGCAAATAATTGAAGACTAGACATATTGTGTGAAATATCGTAATAAATTAAAGATTTTCAACTTTATTATTTAAGCAACGAATTCGGCAGAAATCTTGATGAAGCCTTGATTAGCCCTGAGTCATTAATTGTAGAGAGTGATACAGATTGATGAGATTGTGTATATTGAAGGGAGCCCAGGCTCCCAGAATTAAAAATAAAAATACCAAAAATAAAATGTAGGCTACTAGTCTTTTATATTCTTAAATAAGGTGTTTTATTACCCTCGTGGCATTTTCTGTTAGACTAACAGTTAACAGCTGTAAAATTAAGTACCGGTAATCAAATTTCATTTTAATGCTTTCTCCCCAAAATATTATTATTTTGGAACAGTAAAAGGCGATGTATGTGTTTTTAAAAAGCGATATTTTTTTGTAACTTAAAAAGACGCTAATATGAAATTTGAAACTTTAGACACATACACACACACACACACACAAAAGAATATTGGCAACGTTTCTGCCCACATAGGCTGTTCTCGTTGTTATGGCAACGGGGCCATGGGTCAGGAAGGCCCGCGAAGTAGCAAAAAATATGATTGAAAACAAAATTTATAAAACTGACGACGATGTTGAATAAATGTTTACATGCTAAATTGTAGAAATTTCTACCACTGAACAATCCTGAGTGCTTGTACTTAATGATTAGAGTATCTGAAGTTATGAGTAAGTTCTAAATGATCAGTTGTTCACTAGGGCTCGGAAGTTGATGAAATGTCAAATTTTTCTAAGACATCACAGACAATGCAGGATGTAATTTAGTATAAATTCGTCGCCTCAAAACTAGCAAAAATAGCCTACTTATATTTTGCATTTATTGCATTCTTGGACATATTATTCTCTACTGGCCATTTTAGGGACATTTTCATTGTCTAGTTGCAATTGCATGTTTTATCTTCCCGCGTAGGGGAGAGGCGGGTTGGGAACGACCCTAAGCACGTAGGCCACATAGGCGGGCCCATTGTGCCAACCTCTTGGGAATGGGATGATTGGCATGCCCAAAGGCCCCCGAAGCAGATCCCACCGCGAGCCCCCACGGAACTCTCCAACATCCAACTGAAACCAGAAGCCTCACTACGTGCACCACCCCCCAGGGTCCCCAGACATGCGCCACAACCCTGGGTCCCTCACGAAGAGAGCCCGTAGGGTCGCGGCACACCAGGGAGCCTCCGGGTATGCAGTGCACCACCAACAACCACATGACCACAAGCCACAGGCCAGGACGGGAGAGGCCCGCAGCGGATGCTGCAGCGAGAGAGGGCCCGAAGCCGGGAAAGGAAACGGGATGAGAACGAGGGGGAGTTTGAAGATGAAATGGAGAGTATTGGTGGAATGTGAGGGGGAAACGGGAGGATCCCTGAGAAAACCCACCAAAGGTCACGGCTTTGTCCACCACGAATGACACGCCCGCCTGGCCCGGGGCTACGCGCTAAGCATGAGCCCCGTGACGGCCCTCTAGTTGCAATTGTCCTTATTTTGTCTTCAGAATTGACTTTTCCAACGTTATAGACAAAGCGATCTCATACAGATAATGTGTAAAATCGATAAAATTCTGCTAGGTGAAACTTTCAGTTGTAGTGTATTAGTGAAAGACTTTTCGTCAGGGGACATTGCACATTTAAACTATGCACTCCCTGGCATCAGTTTCGATGCACAGTAATGTTCTTCAGAACAACCGGCGATTCTTCAAGATCTTGACAATAATGAATGACTATGGATCTTTATTGCAATACTGAATGAGCTATGTCTACAGTTTTGAATGCCTCCAGACAGTTAAATGCGTTTTGATTTGGCAATTTGACATCTTTCTCATCAGACAAAAAAGTACAACATTCATTAATAAATAAAGTAAACATAATAATATTAATAATAATAATTAATATAATAATAATAATAGAAAACATAATAATAGTTATATAAAATATTTAAATCTTGTACTTTGCTCATTATTATTATTATTATTATTATTATTATTATTATTATTTATTATATTATTGTAGGCCTATATTCCCTTTTTAAAAGGTGCATAAAAGTAAAGTAAATTGTTCCCCATACAAGCCCCGGAGGTCCTAAATGTTCCAGGAGGATGAGGCTCCCAGATTTTAGACATTCGGCACGTGAAGGTGGTAAGATTTACAGCCTAAAGCACTGGCCGCCTTTACCCCCAGAATTACTCTTGTTTTAAAATAGATATTTAGAAATAATATTTAGAAATAATGTCATTTTTCAAATTTTCCTGTCATATTTTCATAAATTTAAGGTCATTCATTTTATAGGCGTTTTTAGGTAATCAACTTCCGAGTCCTATTGATCACGTTCGGCATGATTTTTACTTATTTAAAGATAAAATATGTTTGCATATCTACTGACGAGCATTAAATATTGATATTACGTAAGAAAGATTAATATGTAAGATTGATCATCAATGTGGAAAAAAATATAGGCCTATATGCTTTGTACTGCATCCCTCGTCGTATAATAGGCCTAATTAGAGCACGGAAATTCAGGCGTTTATTTTGGTTAAAATAGGCAGGCAAAAAGGCACTTGAAATACAGAAAATAGTCAGTAATATAATTTAAATAGGTATTTAGTAAATTTCAAGCAGAGAGTAATCCCGCTATTTGAAAATAGCTATCTAAGATACTCACGGGACCTGAGCAACTTCCTTCTTCCTATCTTTTTCCTGGTATTCATTATGTCCAGCGTACCCTGCATTCCTTTCACAGGTTCTGATATTTAAAGAGCCTAATTGAATCGTTTGAGGTGGTAAGTTTTCGACTACTTGTTGAAAACAAAATGTATTTAAAGGGAACAAGATAGTCCATAAACGTTTTTGTGATGTGAATGTGTCATTTCATTGTTTGTTTAATATTTTCCCACTTTCATACATTGAAATTCTTTATGTGCTTTTTAACAGTTGTAAATAATCACAAAAAATTCAAAATAAGGTAAAAAAGGCTTTAAACCTTAAAATAGGCAACAGATACCAAAATAGGCAAAATAAAAACTGGCCCTACTGTCCCTAAATGTACAGAAACTTGTCTATCTCTATTTAACTCTGTAATATATCCACCGCAATACTGCAGAAAAGGCATTTTGCCTAACTTCCGGGCCCTAAAGTCTGGCCGTTCTAAGAAGGGAACCTCAAGTAAACAAAAACAAGTACATCTGTCTCACTCTAGCACATTACTTGTATGACTTAAGAGTGAGACAGGCATAGTGGTTTTTGTTTACTTCAGGTTTCCTTCTTAGCTTGTCTCAGGTATAGTTATAATATTCCTGCAGATATACGCTATATGAGGTAAGGAAGCTCGTGGAAGATGCTTCAAATATACGGGCGAATATTTAAAATGTATAGGCATTTTAAAGGACTGAATATGTATTTTGCATAATCCTTTATATTGTCAGTATTAATATTGTTGTTCTATTATTTCACTGTTTGAAATATTGTTTTTCTTAGTTTTTTGATTATATTTAGATCACTTTAACAAATCATACCTAATGTTATGAATAAAGATTAATACCTAACTACAAGAATATTAATTAAATATTAATATACATTTAACATATCTAATGGGTGGGAAATAATTATCCCTGGCAGGGATACTTCATCCGTATCAAGGGGTTGGGATGGTTCAAGCCAGTGGGGAATCCCCTACAAATCGTACAATAGTTTGGACACTCATGATCACATGCATGTTGACTGCTTGAAGAGTTGTGGAGATGTGTACCCTGAGTTATAGGAAAGCTGTATGTCTTGGATCACTCAAAGCTAAATGCCATTCCAAATATCATCACCTGACATTCGTGAAACTCCCCGACACCAGTCACGCGATACATTACCGAATTTATCTAAACGCAATAAATCGTGGTCCCTTGCGACTTGTGAGTTCCAAGAATCATATCATTAGGTACAGAAGCTGAAGTTTACGAGGGTGGATCGAAAAGTAACGCACAATATATATATAGCCTAAATATATACAAAAAGTTTAATAGGTACCGTACAATTACAAACGAATGCACAAGTGAAGGGACATCTTTTGTCTATGTTTCTATATAGTCGCAAAGTTTCTCAACACATTTCTCCTATCGTGATACCAGTTTCAAAATACCCTGTTCATAGAAGTCCGTTCGGTTGGAGTATAGCCATCTGTGGACTGCTGTTTTCACTTCTACAGCTGACGCAAGCGTTTACCGGCCAGGAATTTCTTCATGGGACCAAACAAATGAAAGTTCGACGGCACTGGAGCACCTCCCAACCAAATTTGTTGATTTTCTCACGAACAGCTGCATTGACGAGCATTGTCGTGAAGAAGTTTGACACCACACAAGTTTGTTTGGTCCCATGAAGAAATTCCTGGCCGGCAAACGCTTTGCGTCAGATGTAGAAGTGAAAACAGCAGTCCGCAGATGGCTATACTACAACCGAACGGACTTCTATGAACAGGGTACTTTGAAACTGGTATCACGATGGGAGAAATGTGTTGAGAAACTTGGCGACTATATAGAAACATAGACAAAAGATGTCCCTTCATGTGTGCATTTGTTTGTAATTGTACTTATTGAACTCTTTGTAAAAAAATATTGTGCGTTACTTTTCGATCCACTCTCGTTCTTTTCTGTGCGTGGGTGAAATTAATATAGTTTTACTCTTTGTCTACCCACCCTTTTATTTTTTATTTATTACATTACCGTGAACCCGTGCGAAACTTTTTGACAAGAGAAAGAAAGAAGAAACTGAAATTGAGGGGTGGAGCATACGTCTTGGCAGCTATTTTTCTCTAATTAAGGTGATGGCACCATGAGATATTTTGTCACGGGAGAGTGTGGCATCTCCAGTATGGACACTTAATTTGGTAGCATTGCGATGTACGGATGTACGAATAGAGGCGACGGTAGTTTAGTTTCTTTCTTGGAAATCTTAATTACTGAAAAACACAGAGTTTTTTAACACACAACTTATGTTTTTTGTCTTACATATTAGGTCCACTTCTTAAGTAACGAATAGGTATTGTTTCATCAGCCTATTTACCTATAACTTGGAATGACTTACTATTAGTCAAGTCAATAAACGTCGAAAAATTCCAAATAGAAAAAAAAATCGTGTAGTTTTAAAATTTTGCAGAATTGTCGGAGGGAGTGTCCTGAACAACATACCAAAAGTCCCCGAAGGTGGAAGGGGAGCGGAGGGCAGGGGGGCCCGCAGAAGGTCCCTTTTTTAGGTTTTTCGCTTATATCTAAACAATGGTACATCGTTGAGGAACAGTTGCTATTTACAAAATTCAAGCAGATAAAATATACTACAAGTTTGATTATATATATATTCCTTTCTATTCAGAATAGTTTTCGAGATATCCGCCAGCGGAAATAACAAATTTTCGAAAAAAGCTCTTTCGCCTCGAACTTTTCGACACACTTTGCATTCTAGCACTTCAGCCCTTAGGTATACAGCAATGTTCTCATGGAAGAAGTTGTAGGAAAATAAATTCACTTTAAAATGAGTAGTCGTTTGTTATTTTGTCTTCAAATGTTCAAAAGTTAAAACAACTTTAATTTCGGTCAAATTTCGAGATATCGAAAGAAAACCGTACATTGCACTTTCTCTATATTTAGGCGTTATATCTTTGTATATAAGCTGTATATTGTGTATTTACATCCTGAAACAAGTGGAGAAATATCACACAACCATTAAAGATTAATTTATTAAGTGCCAGTATGGTACTTTATGAGATTGTGTGGGGGACGAAAAATGTCTGTCCGTCTGTCTGTCTGTCCGTCCGTCTGTCTGTCCGTGTGTCTGTACTCACCATAACTCAAATACGCTTTTTCCGATGTTCATGAAACTTGGGAAACACATTTATAATGTCCATGGGAAGAACCCTATTGATATTGAACCCAATCGGTTCACCGGTATCGGAGTAATGCCCAATTTAGTGTCTACTTTAATAGATTATATTAGAAAGGCGCCATAGCTCAATTACGCTCTATTGGATTTCCATGAAACTTGATATACGCATTTATGACGCCCATGAAAAGTACCCTATTGAATTTGAACCTAATCTGTTGACCGGTACCGGAGTAAACCCAATTTAGTGTGTATTTTAAAGGTGCAATAACTCAAATACGCTTTATCGGATTTTTATGAAACTTCGTATACGCATTTATAATGACCATGGAAAGAAGCCTATTGACACTCGACCAAATCGGTTGGACAGTGCCGGAATAATGCCCAATTTAGTGCTTTTTATGTTAATATATAAGAAGTCGCGATAACTCAGATAAGCTTTATTGGATTTTCCTGAAACTTTGTATACCCATTTATAATGTACATGGGAAGACGTCTACTGATACTGGATCAAATCGGTAAGCCGGTACCGGAATAAAACCCAATTTAGTGTCTATTTTGAAGACGCGGTAACTCAAATACGCTTTACCGGATTTTTATGAAACTTGGTATACACAATTATAATGTCCATGGGAAGAAGTCTGTTGATATTGGATAAAATCGGTTGACCTGTTTCTGAGTAATGCTCAATTTTGTGCCTATTTTATGGTAATATACGTATTCGAAACAATTTATGAAATGCACATGAGTTATCATGACAACATAGCCCATTGTTTTATTGTGACCTTATAAGGCTTTGGCATTTAAAATACAGTTAGCTATGACAAATAACACTATTGATTTACATGCGCTTATCCATCTAGACCGTTGAACTGACCCAGGTGGCCGAGATGGTAACGTCTTGGCCTCACATTCTGGAGTTGCATGGTTCAAATCCCGAAGCCGGCCAATTTGACGTTTTTTTGTATTCTGCATATCATAACTGCAATCATAAATGATTAAACAAAAACATACTGGGACTTTGTTACATCAGTTTACCTGATTTGATTAAAAATCCGATCTGTAATGGAAAATACAGTATATTCCAGGCAAGAAAGAAAAAATAGGGACAAAAATAATCATGTAGTTTTGAAATTTGGCAGAGATGTGGGAGAAAGTGTCCTAAACAACATAATAAAAGTCCCCATGGATAGGGGTGAGGGAGGGTGTGTTCACTTTTAAATGTCATTTCTCTCAGTTTTCCCTAAATACTAAAAAAACTATGGTTCTAGCAAAAAACAGTTTATGCACAAAATTAAACTACATAAAAGTTCTTATAAAATTGATCTGAATGGTATTTCTGTAGAATTCATAGTTCAGGAAATAGAAGGATATGAAGTATGACATGGTTCTGGAAATTCTGTTTTACATACTCCTATATAATATATTTTTTAACAAAAAAAGAGGGCAGATGATAATTAAATTAGCATGATGCCAAGCAAGCAAACTAGTTCTTAGAATAATATTTGTACTAAAGGTAAACATCACACATTACGATTATTATTATTATTATAAAGCTTATAAACATTCACATGTTATGAGTGCACTTTATAAGAAATATAAATCAGGCCTATTAGCTGTTATATTTTTCGTTTAAAATATCATTTGCAAAAATTGTAAAGAGTTAGATATATTTAGAAATTATAAGACCCAGTAGGCCTACATGGTACTTTAAATAGACATTTAGTTGTCTAATTTTTCAGCCTCCAATACTGGAATCCTAGTACATTGTATGATAAGTTAGGGTTATATTTGTCTATCTACCGAACACTCAGTATTTGTACACATATACAACATTAATTAAAGAGTGCCTAAACAACTTATTTTGCTTGGACGTAATCAATTTTAAGCTCATCTCCTTCTTCTAATGGTATACTGTTGATGCATGTACCATGACAGGTTCCAAAAACGGATGAGCATTTAATACCAGCTTCTCAGCATCCATATCTTTCACCACACCGAGTTGCACAGTGACAAAATATGATGTGAAAATATTCTCAGGAGTCACATAGACAAGTAAACATTTATTTAAAGTAATAGGTAGGTTAACTATTCTTACAATTTCTAAATATATCTAATTCCTTACCATTTTTCAAAATACCGGTAATTTTTTTAACGAAACATAAAACGGCTAAGCTTTACAACAACAACAACAACAATAATAATAATAATAATAATAATAATAATAATGAGTTTTATGTGTAACGTTAACCAGTATATTTTGCTAAGAACTAGTTTGCTTGCTTGGCCTCATGCTAATTTAATTATCTGCTCTCTTTTTTGTTAAAAAATATATTATATAGGCCTAGGTGTATGTAAAACAGATTTTCCAGAACTATGTCATACTTCATCCATATCCTTCTATTTCCTGAACTATTAATTCCACAAAAATATAATTCAGATCAATTTTATAATAACTTTTATGTAGTTTAATTTTGTGCATAAACTATTTTTTGCTAGAACCCATAGTTTTTTGAGTATTTAGGGAAAACTGAGAGAAATGACATTTAAAAGTGCCCTCCACCCCTCGCTCACCCCTATCCATGGGGACTTTTATTATGTTGTTTAGGACACTTTCTCCCACATCTCTGCCAAATTTAAAAACTACATAATTTTTTTGTCCCTATTTTTTCTTTCTTGCCTGGAATATAGGCTACTGTATTTTCCATTATATGTACTGTGCTTGTACCGTGATCGGATTTTTAATAAATTAAACTTTAATGGTTGTGTGATATTTCTCCACTTGTTTCATGATATACAGCTTATATACAAAGATGTAACCCCTAAGTATAGAGAAAGTGCGACGTACGGTTTTCTTTCGAAATCTCGAAATCTCGAAATTTGACCGAAATTAAAATTGTTATAACTTTTGAACATTTGAAGACAAAATAACAAATGACTACTCATTTTAAAGTGAATTTATTTTCCTACAACTTCTTTCATGAGAGCATTGCTGTATACCTAAGGGCTGAAGCGCTAGAATGCAAAGTGTGTCGAAAACCGCGAGGCGAAAGAGCTTTTTTCGAAAATTTGTTATTTTCGCTGGCGGATATCTCGAAAACTGTTAGGAATAGAAAGAAATATACGATCAAACTTGTATTAAATTTTATCTGCTTGAATTTTGTATATAGCAACTTTTCCTCTACGATGCACCATTGTTTAGATATAAGCGAAAAACCTAAGAAAGGGACCTTCTGCGGGCCCCCCTGCCCCCCGCTCCCCCTCCACCTTCGGGGACTTTTATATGTTATTCAGGACACTCCCTCCGACAACTCTGAAAATTTTCAAAACTACATGATTTTTTTTCTTCTATTTTTCGTTCTTTGCCTGGACTATATTCTACTGTCTCTTGAAGGTACTTAAAAGGTTGTTAGGAACATACGTTGTAGAATACAAGTCAATTAGGAAAACAGTATACATACAAATATATTTTCTGTTCTCTGAAATTTACTTTTATCTGTAATTTATATACTTCTCTTTCCTTGTAATGCTTACTTTTACCTTTCCACTATATACTGGCCTATATTTCGTCATTCTACCTTTGTAGAAATGGTCTACATTGATTTTTTAATGTGAAATTTCGGTCTGTGCTTAATAGTTTACTAAAATTATTTCCTTATCTAAAACCATAGTTACTTATAAGTAAAATGCGTATAGGACTATTATTAATCTACGGATAATAAGTAGGCTTAGGCCTATGTTGATGGGCGAAGATAGATTTCTCCTTTGCTGTTTGCAAAAAGTGATTTATCCTGCGTTGTGCACCTGGATAAAACATCTCGTTTTAAATGTGAAATAAGACCGAAAATTTCTGGTTACGTTGTGAAATAATGCCATTATTAATTTAAATTCGGTACCGGAAACGAAGATAATTCAATTCACCACAAAATAGCACTCTTATATTTTATCAGTCACCATTTATGTATTATTTGACACTACATGAAATTATTAACCATCATTATTAATCTTGTGAGCCCAATTAAATAAACGTTAGAAGACTAAAACTGACTTCCTGTATTCCCACGCCTGTCACCCTCAACATTGAAGCACTGGAGCATGACACCGGAAATTAATGCTCAAGATTCGGTTATGCCTGTGATGTCACATCTGTCTTGAAATTAGCACTCAAGCATGGGCTTTACCTGTTACTAATGATGTCACATCCACTACACAGGTACTCTATATCATATTGGACCACCTGCGGGTCCGTTATTAGGTTATGCGATATAGAACCCTCATATCCATATGTGATCCAGGACACAACGGGATAATTCTGTATCATGTGTTTTCCGTTTATGGAAAATTCCACTTTGTTATTAAAATAATTATGAATATTTTTAAAGTAGAAATATGACACACACATGACTATTATAACCCTAATCGTGAAGTAATGCGATATAATTACACATCGTAATTGTTCTTATTTTTTATTAGGGCTATTTTTAATTAGAAATAATACAGATCTCAAGGAGCATCAGTGGTCTACTGAAGGGTTATGGTCATAATGGCATCCCGTAGATTAAACAAAAACAAACAAACAAACAAACAAACAAACAAACAAAAAAACTATGCAATACTTAGATTCCATACGGGTTCTAGGTACAACAGAAGTTTAAGCAATTATTACAAATAAAAATCAAACAGCTGTTTTGGGTCTCAATGCAAACAAGGCAACGTGTGAAGTTCAAACAAAATCATTTGAGCCTCTTCTAAGTAATTCAGAAAGAAAGAGAAAAAATAGAAATATTAACGAAAGAAAATAAGAAAGAAAGAAAAGAAATGAATAATAAAAGAAGGAAAATAGAAACGTGTTAATCAGGAAGGAAGAAAGAGAAAAAATGAAGAAAAAGAAGAAAGAAAAAATCCGCTAAAAGTAGACCTTGTTTCTTCAAGTACATTTTTGGTAACTAGGATAAGAGAAGGAATTTTTTGTATTGAATTCTCAGAACACGAATTGATAAATTTCATGGTCATTAATGGTTGAGTCATAATGCAATGTATAATTGTTTATTCCACCAATATATCATTAGCTAATTTCGTAGGCTAATCCATATTTTATATGCTAATTCAGGAAAGGTAAGAAAATAAATTTATCACACAAAACAGTGAAGATGAACATACTGTATCAATCAAGATGAGCAGGATGTTCAACTGAAATGGTGTCAAGGGTCTTTTAGTTCATATTTTGCAAGTATAATTCACAGGGGTAGAATTCTGAAGAGCAATTTTCACAGGAGAAAAAAAGGCACAATGTGCTAAAATCAGAAAAAAATCCTCATTTCTCCTCTTTTACTACTACTTTTGAATACTTTACTACAACGCATACACACACAGTTTGTTACTCAGATACTTTAACAGAGTAGATCTTATGTCCAACCACAATTCACAAACGAAATATTATGACTAAGAGGGCTAGACACCCTAAAGACGCCCCTATTACTGAATTATTCAATATTTTAATGCAGTAATTGATTATCTATTTGTGAACTAGATTGTCCTAACAATGTATTTTCACATCAAAATACTCACACTCTCTAATCATTGAACCAGTATTGTATACAATAGAATGACGTTTCACAAAAGTGCAATACCTACTGTTCTAGTTATCTAGGACCCGGAAGTTACACATTTTCCAATGAATATGCTGATAAGATTCGCGAATTCTCACCAACACTAATCCTCCGTGGGCCTATACATAATTTCCCATTTTATGAAGTTCTTAGTTCTTCTGGCAACGAATTAAAGAACCTGTCTGCCTTTGACTACCGCTACCAAATCTTGCATGGAAATTAAAGATACTGACAAGGTTTTTACTAAGATATTATCGAAATGAAGTGTAGGCCCACCTTTGAGATATAAATGTATCATTTAAAACTTTGTCATATGCTTGACATTGCGTTGCGATCATCATGAGCTGACAAAGCTCAACTTTCTTTCTTTTCGTTTTCTAGAAGATTTTGCTAAGACAACAAAATATGCCTATTCATTCGATTTATGCTGTTGTACCATAAAGAAATGTTGAATTTAATAATTAGGATGATTTATCCGGATAAATTTATGAAGCAACGAATTGCTGCCCCTTTAAGTACCTATGTTATTATTGAGAAATGTGATACGGAGTATAACATCTTTCTGCATGGTCAGTACTTAGGCCAATAAAAACTATTATCCTGATGAACAATGTAAACGGAAAGAACGATTTTTAGATAGAATTCTGGCTTATATATTTAAAAAAACGAACTATAGTTAGTCATAAATAGTGGCTGATTTATACGTTGTTTATACGTTATTATGTGTCGTATGCCGAATTTTATCATAATTTTTTTCGTGCTTCAGATTAAAGATATTACAGATTTCCAACGCCGCTGATTTTTTTCAGCGTAGATGTATTAATTACGAAAACTTTGTTGGTCCAGTGTAGAATTTTCATTGAAGAAACAATTATTTAGCAATGTATTTTATGAGTAAACATTACCTTCCGTATATATAATTTAAATTAAGGTCTTACATTTTATTTGAAAAATATGTAGGCTACAGTGGTATTAAGTAAAAGTGGAGACAATAAATTAAGAGAATATGTACAATCGCATGGAAGATTTTTGTGGTTTTTAGGTTAATAGCTGTGAGAAATTCAATTTTTTTTTATCGTTGCCAACCTACTCAAAATAACTTATTACTTTTTAAAGATCTTAAATGAAACCCACAGCTTTCTCTACCCGAAGTTCCTCATTCGAACGTAGAATAGAAGTCGCATTGCATGAGAGTATTTTCAGTTACTCCAGACTTACGTACATTGTTCCAAGAGCAACAAAAATAGGCAAGAGAGAAGGAGAATTTGTAGGTAAGATTTTTCTTAAAAGAAAAAGTGCCATCAATAACGTAGGATCTATATTATGAATCTTTACCATGGTTTAGAAATGATTAGCTGGAACTAGAATACGAATAGTAGAAAGATCTGTGATTTATTTCAACCACGCCTATGATTCTAAAAATAAATACAAATAACATGATCTAATAATGAATCAATTGATCTCATCAATCACTCTTTCACAAAGATTGATAGAAGTTTCCAGTCATCCATTATGTAGTAGCTTTTTTGCAAATATGGAGAGATACGTGTAAAGCAACTTTCAGGAATCTCGTTAAAAAATAAGTCATTGTGTACATTAATTAAAACGGCAGAATAAATCGCCAGAGACACACATACAAACATATAATTAAATGAGTAAGCAATTTATTGTATGCTAATACCAATTGCGTAATGTTGAACAAACAAGAATTGATCACACCACACTTTACTGTGGGTTGCAGTGACTCATCGATCTGGTATTACAATGCCGGTGCTTATGGATTTGCTAGGCAAGGGAAATTTTCCTGAGTTTTCAATTACTTTCACTTTCCAATTGAGCTATTGTGTATCTGTATTATACACTTTTTTTTCCACCTGTTCTTAGTTATAAAATAATATTAATCATGGAAACTAATCTAAAATTGTCGTATTGAAAAGTCATTGAAATACGTAACATAAATTACTTGTCTAAAATATGAGCTTATGAATAGATTAACAATAAGTAGTCCTAAAAAACAACAATTACAAGTTTAATTTCTGTTGTTATTATAACTACTGTACTTATTTTAAATGCTGTTACTAGGACTGCTTATTGTTAATATATTATATACATATATATATATAAACTAAACTAAACTCCGTGGCGCTACATCCCTGGAGGGACTTGGCCTACCACCCGACCGCTGCGTCATCTCCCGTAGGCAGATGGCAGGATTGGGGGGCATGTGGTCAGCATGCCGACACCCACGGCCGTTATTGGCGGTTTTCTTGACCGGAGCCGCTACTTCTCTATCAAGTAGCTACTCAATTGGAATCACGAGGCTGAGTGCACCCCTACCAGACCAGACCAGACCTCAGAAAAATCCGAGGAGGTACCGGGAATCGAACCCGGGCCGACGGATCTGTAGTCAGCGACGCTAACCACAAGACCACGCCGGCGGCTACATATATATATATACCATATATATATATATATATATATACCATATATATAGCCTAATATTTATGGTAACATCCTGGTGACGAAATTACTCGTCTCCCCAAAATGTACCCGGTCCCATTCCAAATATTCAATTAGTTTAGACCTAGCGACCTCGCTATAGGAGCATCCCACTCAAGAGATTTGTTTATCATGTTTGTGTTTTAGGCTAATATTTGAGGTCTCTAGGAGTCTAAAGGAATATTTGGGATGGGATTTGATACGTGAGTCCAGTGGTTTCTACGTCAGCAAACCAAGCTGAAAACCGGGTTTGATTCCACCGGTACAGATTATTTTCCTCTTCATAATTTAATGGGGTGAAGCTTAAAAAATTCTTCTTTCTCCACTAATTTTTCTTCAAAATTGTACAATCAAAATTTGCCCCTCTAAACGTCTTGATTATCTGTCTAAATTAATAATTTCCAAATTTAACGTACATAGTGTCTATGAAACCTAGAAATACAGTGAGTCCCACGCAAGAGTTGGCCAATGACGCGGGCTTCTGCGTCGCGGCGGGCACACCTCCAACTCCCGAGCGAACGGGTGAAATATCTACGCAAATAAAGCCGCAATCGCTGTAATGATTCAGGTTCTCACATTTACAGTTGGAATTACAATTAAAATAACCACGTACCTCATCACAAGAGATGTTAGAAATTGTCTCCTCTTGCTTTCACACAATACTGGCACCTTTTTAGGAAATTTTGTTTCACGCGCATAAGTTCAGCTTCCGAGACAGAGTTAATTTCTCTTGTGATATTGTCTTTAAGTTCTTCTAACAGTATGTGACTATTATTTATGGGGAAACTTGAAAAATAAAGTGTATAGGTCAATTTCCTATACATTAGAATACTTCAAAGACAATATCACAAAAGAAATTAACTCTATCTCGGAAGCTATAGGCCTACATATGCGCGTGAAAGAAAATTTCCTGAAAAGGTGCCAGTATTGTGTGGATGCAAAAGGAGAACATTTTCAACATCTCTTGTGATGAGGTACGTTGTTATTTTCATTGTAATTCCAACTGTAACTGTGAGAACCTGAACCATTACACCATTAGCGGCTTTATTTGCGTAGATATTTCACCCGAACGCTTGGGAGTTGGAGCTGTGGCCGCCGCGACGCAGAAACCCGCGTCATTGGCCAACTCTTGCGTGGGACTCAATGTATATTTTATTAAGTTACATTAATAGAAATTAGATCACATTCACATCCTCATACATACGATACAAGATAAAAAAAAATCTGTAACATTTCACAGATGCACGTCTAAAACACAGTCCTAGAATTGGTCCTCTAATACTCAATTTCATTGTTTAAAATATCCCTGATTTAATTATTGTGAACAATTACAAATTTAAGAAAATAATTGAGTATATTGTTTAAATTTGTGTAACAATCTTTCTTCTTTTCCTTCCTATTATTACTGTGAATTATAGTATTTCTGTTTAGAATAATTTGTACTTTTTTACTGTATTTATATCCATCTGAACTGCCTTTGACCACGAGCATGTGCTCATTCGGATGGTGTCTTAATGAAAAACAATGTGAAAAATTATAAACAAATATTTCATATGTACATTTATTTAAGACAACTTTCAAATCTAAAAAATCAATTTTCAAATCTAATGTAACACAAATTTCCTGCCGGTAACTAACACCAGTAGAAGTAATTATTAATCTAAACCCTTCCTCAGTTTTAGTAGGCTTTAAACCCTTTAAAAGTAACTATGTTTCTTGTCACTCATCTTAGACGCTCTTTATCAGTAGGCCTAAGTATTACTGATAGATTTCCCAGTTTCTCCAGTTACGTTTATGGCTTGATTTGAAAGTTTGGTTTTATTGTTTACTGCAGAGAGTCATTGTTCCACACGTTTTATGGAAAGAAACGTAATATATCGGCAATAAACAATGAGGCTGTTATAAGAATTAAAATGCTACTTTTAGTGATGTTATTGTTTAGCTTTAAAAGTCATTACAGTATTATGTCATAAGCTACACTCATTGACATGTTCTATTTTTACTCTTGAACCTTCCTATATTATCAGTAGGCCCTAATATTACTGCTACCGGCAATTCATCATTTCTCTCAATATATTAGATTTATGGTCTGAAGGTTGATTTAAAAGATTTTAGTTTACTGCAGAGAGTCATTATTTCATTCGTTTGCTGGAATAAAACGTGGGATTGGCTCTACTAAACAATGAACCATTTGTAAGAATTAAAATGCGACGTTTATAACATATTTTTGTTCAACCGCACGTAATGATATCTTTATTAAGTACGTTAAAGTAAAGAATTTCATTAGCCCTTAAAAATTTACAAGACATTACTTACAAGTAAAAGTAAACTTTTATTCAATTGAACATCAGTAAGCCGTGGGTGAGTCGGTAGCGCGCCTGCCTTCCACTTAGGCGGCCCAGGTTCGATTCCCGGGCGGGTTGGGGATTTTTCAGTAGCGAAAAATTCCTTTCCCGGGTTCAGGACTGAGTGTGTGTGTGTACAAATGCATAAGTACACAGCCCAAACACGTCACACCATCAACATCCCCTACGGAAGTACATAAGGGCACAATAGGTATACACACAACATATATGGTTACCAAAATTTGGTTTGACCGGAGGTTTAGGATTAATTGCTTGGCACTCCGGGGGGAAGGGTGGGCACAAAAAAAAGACCTTAGGTTTAAGTACTAAGGAATATTCCCTTACGGGTTACCAGGAGTCTGAACCTAAGGAAATACCGATACCAATTTCTATTATTCATCAGTAACAACTTTCAATGCCAAGTAAACACTTATAAGAGTTTTTTTTTCTTTCTTTCTTTTTCTTTCTTTCTTTTTCTTTTTCGCGACCCAAGCCGCCCGGGCCTTACAGGGCCGCGACCTGTCGGGAGAGGGATTACCTTTGGATCACATACATACTTTTTTGACCACAGGATGAAGATGATAATGAGGGCCAGATGATATCCGGGGACCACAAGGGCCTAAAGTTACCTGACATTTGTCTCATAGGTGAGGGAAAAAACCTCACCTAGGTAACTTGTTCCGACCAGGAATCGAACGCGGGTCCGCTGCGTGAGAGGATTGAACGCATCCCCTGAGCCACAGCGGTGGACCTTACTGATCAATATACTAGCTTTATGGCATGAAATTGAAAGGTCGGTTCTATAGGATTCATGTTTACCGTTTAAACTTAACTGCAGGAAGTCATTGTCCCGTACGATTGATTTTCTGAAATATAACATGGACACAAAACACGTTATACCTAAAACAAGTCAACAGAAACTGGTGATAGTATTTCACAAATAAGATCATAGTAAAAAATGCAGCTTGGTTGGATTTTAAAACTATCACTAAGACAAAAATCCACATAATATACATTCTGCATTATAATCTATCGCCAAACTTGACGCTCGGTCGTTTATTTTTCTTTCTTGTTCTGTGTCATTTTTTTTTACTCGGCTTTGTGCCGCATTAAGTCACTAGCAAAGGACAATAAATCTAGAGGTAAATATAGTACTACCACTCCCCATATTCAGTATTCCGAATTCGAGTTGTTATTTATTCTGACGGCTCTCAACTACCGGTCCAATGGACAGTTGCGATAAATAAACGCAGAAAACCCTGTCAAGGTACGTTTCTTGTACCAGCTCGATTCCCTTCAATCGATTTTATAATCGATTAAATAATCATCTGGGGGAACATGTCACGATGACAATTTTTTCCTTTCCTTGTTATTTCCATTCTAGTTTTTTTATTATGTTCTACTATGTGGCAATATTTCTTATACCTTACATATATTGAAGTAAGCCTATTTTTAACTCCATATAGGCCTATAAGCCTACCTAAAACTGCTACGTGAAAAGTACACTCATTTAAAGGTAGACATTACCACCGAACACAGGACTTTTTAAATTAGATTAACTTATATAAACCTACTATTTAATAAACACCAATTACTAGGGCCTGTATTCCTAGGTTCTAAACCATTTTGTTCCTTGTTACCTAACTGATATTTAACATAGTAATTATCCGTTTCATAGTCATGGCAGTCACACAGTTCAAACTTAGTAAACCTAAAAATGGCTAAATAAGACTTTAAAAACGAAAAATGGCTGTAGTCGTTGTTTAATTGAAATAAGATAAAATACTCAACAAACTAAGCTTAATAATATGTAATTTTTGTGTTATTACTGTTTCACTAAAATTGCTTTTTTCAATATCTGCCTACATTTTGCAACTAACTCATTATTGCCAGTGTATTCGTAAGAGAAAATATAGCATTGCATTTTGTAACCCCATTTCCTGGTAAAGGCAATCATTAGTGAACCAACATCCCCTGTTTCTTTAGAATCAAATTAAAGTCATTCTTAAAAGATTACACTTGCAGTTAATTCACAGTGTTTGCTCCAGCAAGATGCCGAAAGTAGTATTCTAAAAGTTGGCAGACTTATTGAAAAACGTTCTTGATAAGTTTATGTGTGGAGTTGGAGATAAAAGGGGTGATTAAAAAATTAACTGTGTTCTATACCAGGTTCTAACCTTAACTTTGGGAGCCGCAAATTTATGAAGCTGTTCGAAGTGAACCACGTTGTTTTTACTGTACACATAAACATTACTGTTCAATTACACAACAAGAAATAAGACTTTACTTTTGAGAAGTGCTTTTTCGAGTGTTCACTTTTGTTGGTAGTTATGTGAAATCTGGCTGATAGGCCTAATTGGTAAGCGCAGTTCGCACGAGTTCACTTAAATGTTCATCAGTTAGTTCAGATCGATATTTAGATTTAGTGAACTTAAGCGTTCAGTACAGAGATTCACACACATAAGTAGTCCCAAATATCGAGATTAGTCTCTTCGCACACTCTTTTGTTAGTAGGTATTTTTCTTCTGGAACTTTCTTCCAAAATTCTCTGGCCGAAACACCACTTCGTTTAAGTCCTTTTAGTCCTTCGTCCTCTTGCACTTCTAGTCGCTCCAACTCTACTCCAACTGGTATCCTTTGTAATTGGTGATGAAACAGGACAGACATCGCCCACAACATCCCCAGCAAAAGGATTTTCCAGGAATGAAAATGAAGGTTTAAGTGTTCTCAAATCATTAAATCTGCCATTGATTTCTTTAGCAAGACCAGACATTTTACACAAATCTTCTGTTTCCACCTGAACGTCAGGAAAGCTTTCAGTAATTTTCTTCTAACATTTGAAATGAGCTAATGTTTTAGTCCCAAGATCTTTCCGAAAAGACTGAAAACTAAATGCACTCTGCGCTAGATCAGAAATAAGTTTTTCACTTCTTCGTTCTGTTTTCATTAAATTATATTAATTGTATACTTTTTAAAATCTGTATCATATTTACTCTTTGCTTAGTTTGCTGTTCTATACACCATAAATTGTTGAAAATAATTGGTGGTTTAGAGAATTGGAAATTGTAAGTAAAAACAAAATTAAATGATATATTTGTTGCATTGTGTTTATTGTACTCATTAAAGTACAACTTAAAAACTTATCTGAAAATGTAAAAAAAAAAAATCTAAAATAAAACTATGTATTATGTTAAAAAACTAATACAGGGTTTCTAAAAACCTCGTTGTAGTCACCCCTGTTCTATATACTATAAATTGTTGAAAATAAACAAAAAGTAATAGTTTTGTGGTTTAAAGCAATGGAAATTTAAGTAAAGACAAAATTAAATTATATATTTGTTGCAATGTGTTTATTGTACTCATTAAAGTACAACTTAAAAAAATTATCTGAAAATTAAAAAAAAAATTAAATAAACTATGTAATATGTTAGAAAACTAATACAGGGTTTCTAAAAAGCTAAAAATCCGGGACCTACTATTTACTGTTATTTTTGAAGATCACGCTAAACTAATGGTCATTAATTATTCTGTAAAAGAACGGAGTAAAAACTAAGTAGCCAACAAAACAACTAATACACTAACAGAGTAGTTTTATACCGAACAGACTAAGTAAGTAGTCAGCTAACTAACGATGTAACTAACTAATTTTAACTGATTTTCATAGTTTGTGTTTTAAGAACAATTTGCACAGGATAAGCAAAGGGGAAAACTATTAAAATAAGAAAAAAATCTGAACAAGGTGCTGGCTCACTCAGCTATTATTTCGTTGAAACTTAGTAGCCTAACTGGTAAACTGTTAAACTTATTGAATCTAATCTAATTTAATTAAAACGTATTTGTTATCAGATCAGGAATCTGAGGATTATTTTTAACAATGCACATGGTCCGGCAGAGAAACCTGACGGTTTTTAAATTGAAATTACGACAAAACTGTATCGTTTGCGTACATTATTTTATTTTAGAATTACAGTACATCTCAAAGTATTTTACCTCCATCAATTACTTTTTGAAAATTGTGTTCCTACTTCAATCCACAAGGCTAAATAAGCCCATTACAACAAAATTATTATTAGGGTTTCGTGAAAAGTTGGAATCAGCCGAAACTGCGTAGTGTCGTAACTCGTCGCCAATACATTTCGCGCTTGCGCATTCAAGTAAAAAACAATTGCCACCCACAACAGTATGGTATTCCGACATGGAATATTCTAATTTTGATTAATGTTGAAATGGCGGCGAAACAAATGCAATCTTGTTTACACGTAGGTTTCATAACTAAGTTTGTTGATAGAAGTAGGAACACAATTTTCAAAAAGTAGGCTAATTGATGTAGGTAAAATACTTTGAGATGTATTGTAATTCTGAAACAAAATAATGTACGCAAATGATACAGTTTTGTCGTAATTTCAATTTAAAAACCGTGAGGTTTTTCTGCCGGACCCTGTATATAACGTTACGCTTTCTATCTATTGCGCACAATTTGAGTCTAGACTATTTAATGGTATTCGTGACTGAGGATCTACAGCTTTGTTAAATTATGCCTATGCATTTACTGACCAGAAACATATAGTAAGAAACTTCGTGTAGGCAATATTTTATGCAATGTAAGCAACATGAGGTAACGGTGTATGCTTGTAAGGGTCCGACTCTGCCTTTAGTAGAAATGAGTACCAGGATCTGGAACTTATTCAAACTCCTCTGAATTTCACACTTTCATTCTTCCGACGCACGATATAAAAATAATCTATGCACAGTAAAACTCATATGGTTCTGGTTCACAATTATATAACAGTCTAACTATTAATATCAAAATCGTAACTTGATTATCATTTTGAAAATATGTGAGAATATTTTTATTGGAATATGTACGGGAATAAGTAACTTAGGAAGTATGCGTAGACTTTCTACATGTTTTAACATTTTCCTTTTTACTTTCTTGCAGCTAAGTTGGACTAATAGTGACCATACCTGCAAGCAAATAAGAAATTTACTTATTTTATTGCACTTCTGGCAGGTAATTTAAAATATAGGAAAATTTCACTACTTTATAACACATATAAGTTGTAAGCAATGTATTCAGTTTTTATCCATGTATATAGTCGCATTAGGAAACCTTGACACTATCTGTGCATTTGTGTATCTTTGACATTTAAAACTTGTAATAATAATAATAATAATAATAATAATAATAATAATAGTAATAGTAATCATAATAATAACAATAATAATAATAAATTATTATGTAATATTATTATCACATATTATATTATATTATATTACATTACATTTATATTACGTTATGTTCGTATTATTAATATTATTATTGTTATTATTATGATTTTTGAACAGAACCTATTCATTATGTTTCTGCTTGACACATAAAGTAAGCAAATACTATTTCCGTATGCCTCCTTTAGCCAAGTAGCTTTTCTTTTGTCTTCCTATGCCAAAAACGCCATTTAGCCTATGACATCCTTAATACAGAGATTCACACACATAAGTAGTCCCAAATATCGAGATTAGTCTCTTCGAACACTCTTTTGTTAGTAGGTATTTTGTTAGTAAGTATTTCCTACTTCCAAGGAAATTAAATTCAATCTAGTTGTCCGGGATTACATTCGGACTTGGAGCGTTATTAAACTTGAACATTACTTTGAGAAACTAGCCATTAATCTTTTAAAGAATGTGTGGTGTTGTGCGGACCATTTTTGTAAAACTGACGTATTATTGAGAAAGGAAATATACATATTGCATTTCTTGATTGAGTGAATAGTCGTGTAAGCTCGATAAACCTAGTAGCATGATGTCATAAACCTCTTCTATATGCTTTAAAACTTCTTAAGATAACGCACTAATATTAATCATTTAGATAATAATATATACATTCAGAAAGAATAATGGCAAAAGCATGTGTAAAACTTCTTGTGTACAATAGTTGGCCTATTCGTTTCTGTAGCAACCGCTGATTTTCAGATACCTCGGATCTTCACGTTCATTTATCTGCGCTGGATTTAGCAGCAGCTAAGAAGGGAACTTCAGGATCGTTCCTCTTTGGATTTTGATTAAACTTTATTAATACGATAGAATTGTGCTGGAATACTTTAATTGTATGCAAAATGTTTCTGGTCGGAGATAGTTCTATCTAATGTTATTTGCACGATCATTCAGTCGATCTTATTTGCATGTCTGTTATCAAGTAACAGTTGTGTATCTGATTCGCGAATTCGCTAAATTGTACACATATCAACTGAAGTCCATTTGCTCTTATACTGGTCCCTCAAGTAAGCAAAAATTAGTAGCCTACTTCTATGGTCCTCATATGTAGGTACGAGAAACCGGCTAGAATGAGATAGGCCTACATGTACTGGCTCTTCTTTACTTTAGAAAGCAATCTAAAAACGAACGAACTGTAGTACCGTACCATGCTGCAAGTTGTAGCTCGCACATGGTATAAACCAATATGACATGTTATATATAAATGTAAGGTGATGGTTATGGTGGTGTTGGAGTGATGATGATAATATTAATAAACTTTAAACCTAGAAGACAAAGATCCTTAGGAAGATCTTGGGTCCGATCAAAGAAAATGGTGAGTACAGAATACACAGTCATGAGCTGTATACATATGTGGAAAAGATAAACGGACACCATTCGCAAAAGAACATTGATTCTACGATCAACTTACACGTATGAGATCAGACAGACTTTCCAGTCTGTTCTTTGTCTACTTTCTGGATAAGAAGACCAAAGGAGCCTGGTTCATCGCGGTGGAAAAAGGACTTGAAAGAAATGGGAATCACATATGAAAGGGAAACTTTGAGGATACCGGGGTTTCTAAGAAAACCCCGAACTGTAAACGGGCTAGATATGTACTGTACTGAATAGAGAAAGGAAGCTCAACGAAGAAGAATACGTGGATATTTGAGGAAGGTTAAAGATCATAGCAAACGCTATTTGAATCGACGTGATCTATAGCTGACCGAATCGAGATAAGAAATGATTGCAATGTCGGTATGCACTGTATAGTATTCACAGCTCTTCAACATAGTGCAAGATAGTTTTCATCATTCATGTGCATACGAAAATGCTACATCCACTGCAAGCTGCAAATTTCAGACACAGAAGAAAAATTCAGCGTTCGAAAAGGAGGCACGTGATATGTAATAGACAGCTTCATACAAGAAAAGGTGCCAAATCATTCACGCCTAAAGCAACTTTCATATATCGGTAATGGAAACAATATGGTATAACAAGGCCAGGTGCAAAAACCATGCTGATTGCATTGCAAAGTCCAGAAATTGAAGCCGGAAATCTGACTGACATGACAGCAAAGAGAATTAGCTACTGCAATTGAGTAGCATGTTTAATGCTTACGCGATTACACAATTAAGAACTGCCAAACCCCAACCTTTAAGTAGTACTATTATTTTTCTTCTCTATATTCTCTAGTTAGCGTAAATTAATGCTTCAATTGAGATTTCGTCTATTATGGGTTTCTTCATGTGAACATACAGGCTACAGTGTGTAGGCCTACAATATCAGTTGTATACTAGGCCTATTGCTGTCTAATTCCTTACAGGCTTAGCTTTTGGCTACAAAATCAGATGAGTATAACCTATCTATTAGCGCTATTGCTGTGCAATGTTGTGACAGGTTGTAGTTATTGAAAATAAATCTTTCACCATACGTAAAAGAGTTGTGTATGTTTGAGGTCGATCAGTAAAATAAGTATGCGATACCTTTACTCAACTTTTAATCTTTAATTTTTCCTAGGCCTTTCATTGTACGTATAGGCCTACTATCTTCAGGGCATCTTGTTTTGTTGATGTCATACTATTTAAAACTAAAGATAAAAAATTAAAAACAGACAAAGATTTAAAATTCGCGGGTGCGCGGGCAAAGAGAGTTAAGTTCACCATCCTTAAAAATAAAGATATGTCCATAGAGTTACAAATAAAAATGTTCTCTACATTTATGTTAAGTTCAGTAAGTCATATTCAAAAGCGTACGGTAGTTATGGATGTGTGCCTCATGGGATTATCCATCTCTAAAGCGATGTTGAGCGGGTGAAGTGTTTTAAGTCACTGTAATTCTCAGTAACAAGAAAGTGCCCGCGCACCCGCGAATTGAGAAACTAGTGTACATATTTGTTATTGTTAAAAATTGTTATAACAATATCCAATATTCAAATGCCATTACACCCTTTGCTAAACATAAACTAGAGAAGATTTAAAATTTTCTTACAACAAATAAATTCATTAAAAACTTCAATCTAGTTTTAGTGATAGAGGCAATTGTAGTATACACATTGTAATAGCTGATTGATCGTTTATTCTTGTCACTGTCAATTGATCTACATAGACCAGAGAAGATTTAAAATTTTCTTACAACAAATAAATTCATTAAAAAAAAGTCAATCTAGCTTTAGTGATAGAGGTAATTTTAGTATACACATTGTAATAGCTGATTGATCGTTTATTCTTGTCACTGTCAACTGATCTGCTGATACTCCACGGAGTGTATACTCTAGGCCTACATGTAACTAATAAACTAAACCTAATGATTGCAATCCGAGGGGGAAGGTTCACAAGATTACCTTATAAGTTGGTAGGTAATGACAGTCGGGAGAAACTTTTACATTTATAATCCCCTAGCAACTGCGGATTTCACAATTCAGATGTGTGCATGAATAGATTGGAGATCGCGCGCCTATGGAGATCATTAGATCCAGTCTCTGGTGTGTACGTGCCCCTTTGAAACAGGATATCTTCTTGCTGCACAGGCTGGGATTAAGTCTCTGAATGTTTTATCACGGAAACCAAATTACAGCAGAACAATTCTGACAACAGACGACCAGCTGATACAGTATGTAAATTGTGTAACAAGTAAAGAAAGTTGTTTGTTCACCTTTATTAATGACAAGGGAGTAAAAACAATAGTATATTATACATCTTTTCCTCCTCTTACTACTACTATTACTACTACTATTACTACTACCATCACCACCACCATCTAATAACTACTACTACTATTACTATTTCTACTAAAACTCTCCGAAGGTATAATGCCCTGCATAGACGCACTTCTGTGCATATTTGCGGCAGTCTGGTCCCGTCGTTCGTGCTAGCCACTTCGGGATTTTAAAGGCAACTTTATCAGATAAGGAGTGACGCTCCTCCCATACAAATGACGTAAGCATGCTCTTGCGCTCAAACCACGGAAATTTATTAATTTGGAGTGCAATATTATTACTAATAATGACCACACTCTATGGAGCTACATTTCAAACTTAGGCAGGCCTACAATCTGACCGCCGCTTCATCTATTTCAGCCTACCGACTTCTTTGAGAGATAGGAGGAACTGAGGAATGTGATCAACATGCTGTAGACTACCCCACGGCCAGTATTGATGGTTTTCATCATATATTTTATTTATATTGAAAAAATTATATTTGAGGTAAATATCACATTATTTGTTATCCCCAACAGTTATCTTGAAAACAAAATAATTAAAATTTTAACCTATTCGCCAATTTATCATTCACAGCTATGTTTGTCCTTAAACTGGATTTTCTGCAAACAATTGTACTTTTTTATAGCCTATATATTTAGGTTTTGAAGCTATATCTTTGACCTATGTCATTTAATTGTGAATAATTTTCATTTAGTTTATAACTTGGTCATCAGCATACAGTGAAGTATTTAAAAATGCGTTCTTGTTTATTCTTATTCCTGTCCTAAATAAAATAGTAACAAAATACCTTTATTCTCAACCTCTTTTATCTCCTTTTCCTAGGCCTTTCGGTCACATTCAACTATCTTCAGGGAATCTTGCTTTTCATTCAGAAAGAAGCTCTACGAGCAAGATTCCGTGAAGATGGTCGAATGTTACCGAAAGGCATAGAAAAATAAAGTAAATGAATTTGAGAAGAAAGGTACGTTGTTATTATTTTATTGATCGCGCTAACAGTACCACCCAGCATGATTTTAGATCCTGTCTTAAAGCTTTTGGGTAATGACACTAATATAAAATATGTTAATAAGTTTCAATCAGATGCTATCACTTTCTCTTGCACCTCATTTATTGAAATTCCTTTTTCCTATATTTATTTAGATCTTGTACTTGGAGTATATTCGTAACATCTTCAATTAAATGTCGAGGAAAGCCTTTTCTTCCATTACAGATTGTATACACGAGTTTTTATGTTATGATAGGCCCATGAACACTTCCATTTTACCCATTTTCTATACCCTATCCATCCACCGTCGATCTATTTATTTCCAAGTAAAGTTCATGGACATTACCAAAATATACCAACGATGTGTGTGACATCGATACACACCTAAATGGCAACTCTGCTTAGGACTTATAATTTACTGTGTGGTGGCTTCGTTTCTATTTAGTGAAAGTGTTAAAACTGGAAGGTGGAACAGCGTAAAGATTATTTAATTAGGCAAGTGTTTTATAATAATAAATCTCCGCAAGTGTGAAGACGACGAGGTAAGGAAATGGTGACTCACTTTACAACTCCTACGAAAGCGAAATTGGAAGCGTGACCGACTAGGGAGTATTTGGAGCATAGAAACTCAGATATCGTAATGCAACATTATAATAATATTAAAGTAATTGAGATGCAAATGCCTTATTTATCACGTCTGATAATCAGAAGAGTTTGTGTAAGAAGGAGAGACATGTCAGTTATCACTTCAACCGTTACGTTTTGAAAAATGGAAGAATATGAACTCCTGGAAGTTACTTGATCGTGATCATGGATGACATAAAATTTAACTTAAAACCCTTAGGAAAATGGAGCTATAAATTGTAATCGTCAGGCGAATCGTTCATATAATGCATTTTTACATTCTTGAGGAGGGTTCAGTACAGAAAATAAAAAATAAAAAATACCGAAGAATTACTGATTTCATGAAGCGCTAAAAAACATAAATTAGTGTAATATTTCCTGTAAATAAAGTTTTAATACAATTAATTATTAAGGAAGTGAACTTGATTTATACAGCCTATTATATTATTTTAAAAACTGCAATTGTAGCTGGTATTGATTCTGTCTGATATTTCAATTTACAAGAAGACTTTAAATTACTGTTTAATACTTCTTATCGGAAATCTCTCAGCCTATATAATATGTAAATATTATTTTAACCTAGAATGCTTGATGGGGTTTGTCAGGTCTTACAGTGAATTGTTAATAATTTTAATGATAACTAATAATGTCTTATAATAATGTAAACCTTAAAAAAGTATCTAAGGATATGAAACAGAAGCACTTTTAAAAATATGCAGTTTTCTTAATGTATATCTATTGTACAGGCCTGTTGTGATGTAATCCTTTACAATGTGTTTTACGGCCATTCTGTGTGCGCTCCAGATAAAGTATTGTAAACCAAGAAAAAATGAAGACCAGTTTTGTTCAACGATAGGATTAATAGATCATAGAATTGTCGTGAGTTACATATCACCGAAGAAAAAGATTTATATTTCTTAACTGGATGTATCACAATGTTATAGTCAATGAGATTCACAGAAATAGTATCTTATAATATAATAAAATCACCATAAAGCACGTAATTACAACAGTGTTGTAAGAATGATGGAGATGATTTATTCCTTTAAATTGTGAGTGAAACATAGGACCTCTCATGGAGATATCAATAGTTAGTTACGCTTATTTTCCGAGAGAGGGCAGAAGGGCCCATCGCCTCAACAATCTCCGAGAGGAAACTAAGGTAGGCGTAGGCTATTACTTGGACGTGAAAGAGCCAAGGAATTTTGTCCATCGCGGCCAACAAGACAGTGAAACGTATAAGAAAATTGTTTATGAACCAATTTAAGTTATAAATTCTTCTTATGTATCCAAAAATCATAATCCATTATCACAACGAAAGGTTATATAAAAGGAGGGTTTTATTGAAAGAGTTGGCCCTATAAATAATATTTTCAATAATACAGAAACAGTGGTTTGGTGAGGAGTAAAAAATTCCATCAAATGGACGTCATCCACCCAATGTAAATGCCGAAAGGAATAGGGCCTATGCTTTTTCTATGTTCTGGAAGGAAAATTGTTCAGTGTTGCTCACAATGTAGGCGCAGAGAGTAGGCCTTTCACTAACTTATTAGTACTGATGATGACTGTTTCCTGTTTTTTTATTATTATTATGCTCCTGGCAGCCTATTTCTTGTGTTTGCATAAAATACTTTGTACCTTGAATTTTGCAATGTGTCAAAGTAATGGGTCAATTAACCTCATTTTCGTTGTCTGACTGTGGTATGTATGTTGATTTTCGGGGTTCTTAACTAATTCTTAGTTTTACATAATGGTAGTAGAAGTTATTGTATATGATCACAATTGGTGCATTATGTGTAGCACTGCAAATGTGTAGAGTAAAAATAAGGTTCTTTAGTTTAAATTGATTTGTAAAGCTTTTCTCTAGTATTTTTATGTGTGTGTCTTTTTCTCTTTATTATAAAACATTATAAAATCTTACAAAATCCCCCACAAGTGCAAAGTTCTTGTTTAGGAACTACAATTATCGTATCTCTTGACAAGAGAGAACAGAGTTTACAACCTTATACAAAAAATTAATTTATACATTAAAACAGTTAAATAATTTTTACAAAAAAAAATTAAAATAGAGAATTCAAAATTACAAAGAAAAAACAGAACTCCATTTAACAAATATGTTTATATTTGCATTAGACATTTAGAAATATAAACAGATAATAAAATTAAAGATATTAAAATTAAACAAATGAAAGGCAAAACATTATAAGATTTGATTATAGGTTTATTTAATTATAAATTGAAGCACAAATATTTTTAAACACTGTATTCACCCGATTAATACATCTCAGGAATCTTAATAATCCTAAAAAGAACATCTTTCAGATTCTTAAAGCGAGCCTTTGAGGCCTACCACTATGCATTAATGTACTGTAAGTACGAAACTTATGCATCCTATGATTAATACCTATTAGATCATCTCAACTTTGTCACGAAGTAATATTCTGCCATTCTTTGTGACAATTGATAATATTGATATACACTAGTACAGCTTCGTTGTTTAAATATCACGAGCACCCACATGAAGAACAGGCGTTAATAAATAGCTAATAAATTGCAAATTTAGGAAAGGGAATCCTAATGAAATGAAATGAAATTGGAAATGGAAATCCTAATAGACTGGTCTGAAGCGTAGTGAATATCAGCGGTTATAAATGAAGCTGAGCTTGAGTTTCTATGATGTGAACGTTAAGAGTTTACAGGAAGATTCAGGAAAATCAGTTTGTTAGAAAAGGGCCGTTGCACTTGTTAATGCAGACTGGTGTCTAGACTTAACTGAGGGCAAAGGTTACAAAGGTTTGCACACCTATGTTTTCTTGTCTGTGAAATCTGTTGCATCGTTAAGTATGCTAAATCCATGCTTTTTTTTGTTTTTTAAAGAGACTGCTCTATGCTACAAAGTCTTCTCACTAGTTTTCTTTTATTAGATTAGGCCTATATAAATGGTGACATAAGAGATAAATTAAAACTTTTGACATTACTGCGTTTGTAAGTTGCATGTATAGTTGCATGTATAATGACTAATAATGCACTAATAATGTCGACTATATAATTTACATTTAATGCACTTAAGGTGTGAAATAATAGAAAATAAGCTACAAAAACTGGAAAATATTAACCAAAAATATTTTTTTTATTTTGTAAAAATGAAATGCAATGATTTTCTCATAAATTTATTAGAGTATGAAGAAATAAAAACAATAGTTTTATTACCTACTTTTCATTGATTAGTTAATTCTTGTATTATTAAGTAAGTTATACAATTTATGCGCTATCAAGTATCCCCATCTATCCTCAATAATTATTCATCACTCCCATCACCTTTTCTTGTTCCGATAACGATTAATATTTTTAAAAAATTGTGAGGAGAGTTTTCTTTCTTTCAGTGAAATAATAACATGATATTTCTTTTTTCTCATCTTTCTATTTTCTTTACGATATCACCAACTTCAGGGCATCTTTTGTGTTAACATTTTTTATTTACTTAAAAATAATAAAGTCTTCCAACAGTTTCGATTTAATTGCTCTTTTTCATAAAATTTAGTGGAAAATATTTTACAGCCTTTGAGACATATTTTAACAAACCTGCTCTGTTACATTTCCACTACACAAGGCTGGGAAGTGGAAGTTACATGATGTGATCACTGGGAAGAAAAATCACGATGGCTAAATTTTTATTTTTATTTATTTTTATAGCTTCGAAAAAGTAAAATGCATGCATCCAAATATATGCATATTAGTGAAATATGCACAGAAGTCTTAAATATGTACTTATGTGCACTAGGCTTATAAAACTTTCCCAATCGCTCCCCAACGCATGAAGTACATTTTCCCCTTCCATGCATATGTTTTCCCATCAAGGAATAAAACATGCAAAATCTGCCCTCTTAATAATGACTATTTCAAGACAGAAATGATTTTCATGAAAGATTACTTTGTATAATGGAAATAGTCTGGTATACCTTATTTACATAAGTTAGTATATTGGGAGTATATTCTGTTATACCCTTCATAAATATGTATCGTATTAATGATAGGGAAAATACATAAAAATGCATTTTACTTGTATAAGTACTGTACCGGTATGTATTTGTATTTATATAAAAAAGAAAATTAAAAAGAAAAACGTAAAAAATACGTGAGTTACATAATAGAAACTATAGAAATAGCAGCCAGCAGCAATTAATTAGTATCATGCAACGAACGTGAATTGAAAAACAGCAGACCGGTTGAATGCAATATATTTACACTAGTAGTATTTGCTTCTTCGCCCAGTGTGACTGTTTTAAGTTCTAAACACTCCGAGAGGTCAATTGCACTTTATCTGTGAAAAATTACTTTAGATATTCCTATCTTACTTAATCCGTTATATATTATCTTTGGGGATTCAGAAAGTATTTTAAACTATGTAAATGCTTACAGTTGAAACGGTATATGTAAGACGTAATACTGAAGCAAAGTACCGTTCAAGGAAGACGTTTCCTTTTCCACCTACATGTTATTGAAAGTGATATTTTGATAAGAGAGTTGAGTGTTTTGGTTTTCATATTTATCAGTAGAACGAGAAAAAAAATTCCATTGCCCGTGTTTTATCTAGCAGATAGCAAATTGCTGTAACGACATTAGCAATTACCCAGTCTACCATCAGCAACTTTTGTACACTGCTGATTAATAGTAGTTATTAGTTTAATACATGGGTCTATGACTTTGTAATTTCTCATCATGACTGTATGTTTGTAAACTGTGTTCATTGTGTAAGTACATGTGGAGTCTTAATGGTACTGGAATTTGGATTCTTCAGACTGATGTGGAATTAAGCCATCTTAATTGAGAGATGTTAATGACTTAGGCCTCTATATATTTAGATATATTTTCAGATTGAATTAAGTTATTATACTATGGTTCTTGTATCGAGGCACTCCCTTAACATTTAGCAAGTTTAGCTTCATTGATACAGTACTTACTTACTCAATGGCAATAGGAATAGACAATTCCTAAGCAAGCAAAAGGAATTTTAACTATTTTATGGAACCCGGAGATTCATTTCCGCTCTTAGATGAACCCGCCATTCAACCCTGTTCTGTGCTAACTCCATCTAACCACCTCGAAAATCCTATTTCCCTTAAATCAACCCTAATATTGTCCCCCTACGTCTGGGTCTTCCAAGAGGTTTTTTCCCCTTCGGGTCTACAAGCATGTATTTTTTACATAAGTCTTGTTTACCCATGCGCGCAACATGTCCAGCCCATTTCATCCTCCGTGATTTCAATACCCTTACAGGTTATGTACAGGTTATGAAATTATGAAGTTCAAGAAGACAGTTATAACATATTTTATATTTTAAAATTGAATGAAGTTCTTATACGAATTTGCATTTTAGGGTGGATGAAGATATTCTACTAGTTCTTATAACCTTTAATAAGGTTGGGTGAAGTTTAAGATAGTTCTACCAGAATTTATATTTTAGGCTGGATGAAGTTGTTACATTTTTGGATTTAAATGTGGAAGGAGGTTGTTTGCCTTAATTCAGCTGGGATTTATAATTTAAAGTTGGATGTTTTTATACAAGAGTTCCACTATTATATATATATATATATATATATATATTTTAAAGATCGGATGGAGTTTTCACACAATAGTTCTGCTATAATTTGTAATTTAATGTTGAATGAAATTATTATAAAATTAGTTCAACTAGAATTTATATATTAAGGTTCCTTGAAGTTTGTAGATACTGTACAGTAGAACTCTAATTATCCGAACTCCAAATATCCGGATAGCCAATTATCCGGATTGCTTTGAGGCCGTATTCAAGTGGTTTTTGTAGCAGTGAGCATTGGGAAACCCTATTTCAGGGCCGATTATTTGCGAAATAGCAAAACTTTCAGCCGACAAAATCGACAGTTTGTAAACAAAACTACTGACTGTGACCGATTTGTTCACGATATAATACTTTAGGTATGTTCAGAACTGTACAATTTAGTTTGTCTTAAAGAAATTACATTTTTTAAAAATAAATTGCCTTTATTTGAATATCCGGATCGGGTCCGGTCCCAATTAATCCGGACAGTTGGGGTTATACCACAATTTGTATTGTGTGTTTGAAATAAGTTATTGAGGAATCCAGCAGGTTTTCAATTCAGTAGGGGCAACAAAGTAATAATAACAATAATAATAATAATAATAATAATGTAATACTACACAAAACTATTAAAATATTATACACAATTTCCATCATAACTTATGTCTAATTCCATCATATCTATTGCAATTCATATGATTTGGTAAAACTTGTTTGTAAGGAAGTTCCGGTAGAAAAGTGCGTATTTTCTCTACTCATAATTTGCCTAGATTACTGAGTAGTCCTAAAGTAGTTTTATTTTGGGTTCTTCCTATCTTATATTCATCTCTCGACCTCCTTTCTGTTCCTTTTTTCCTATCTAGTGTATAAACGTAAAAGTCACGAAGGTTCTTAAAATTATCCTACGCATATAGAATACTGTAGCCTTACCATTCTAAGAAAGGAATCTCAAGTAAACAAAAACCAGTATATGTTTCTTACTCTTAGATCATACTAGTAATGTGCTAGAGTGAGACAGGCATACTGGTTTTTGTTTACTTAAGGTTTCTTTCTGAATGGTCAAACTTTAGAAACAGGCTGGGAAAAATTAACACAAAAATGTATTGTTGTATTTGCAAAGCGACCTGTAAAAATATTGGCAGCCATATTCTTTTTCAGTGCAAAACAGTCATAGATAAAAAAAAAAAAAAATACTTTGGCGAAGAAATCATTATGGTGATTAATATTATTAATATTATTCTAATTAGTATTTGTCAAGAAGTGTTCGATTAATAGACAAAAAAAGGCAATTTTTCAATATTCTGAAGTGATTCTAACTTGCACAGTCAGTAATAGTTACCTACGTACGCTTGATTTTGGAATTTCTGCAGGGATCAGTCTCCCTCCTGTCCTCCTTGCGGACAACTCTGGATTTTTATACAATGGTAATACACTTACCAGAATATCTGAACTAAAAACCTAGGAACAAAGATTTCTGTTAATTTTTTGTGATTCCCAGCGATTGTTAATGACATCCGTCTCCCAGTGGTATTACGTCAGCAAGTACAGCAAACTTGGTCCCCGCGAAGCACTTGGCACTTTGCACTTGGCAAATGCACTTCCAGGCGTGGGGTGTGACGTCTCCCGCCGAGCCGAGTGACTCCCGCCACAAAACAAATTTCCCTGACAGGTTGAGGCGACACGTGCCACCAAGAAATGGGATTCGAATTTCTCCAGTCCCCACCTAGCTTATGGATATTTTGAGAAGTTCAGTTATCAATTATTTGGGAAAATAGTTATTTATGAAACAAGTAATAAAAAACTAGATTTTATTTCGCTGGTAGTTATGTTTGTGAAATGTGTCCATAAGGCGAGTGTAGCAATTACTATTTTTAGACAACCGTTAATATTAAGTGAAGTAATAATTTTATTACGTAGACTTACTGAGTAGCCATTTTGGGAGTTTTCTAGCTGTCTAACCATCTAGTAATCTATATGCAAAGACAGAGGTTATTGTTTTCCTGGTACATGGCTGCCAACATAAGGGATGGAGTGGACAACGCCTTTCAACCAACAAGTATGACTATTTTTGCGACCGCCGTGAGAAATTTAATATTTAAAAAGGCGTAGGCCTAATGAATTTTAACATTATCAGTTTTTATCAAACTGTACTTTTAATTCAAGTTGTCTAAAAAAGTAATTTCATTATCAAGTATCATTGGAGTTATTAGCTTATAGTTAAGTGATAATAGGTGACCCCAAGTTTACATTTTATTGCACATGACTTAATGAAAAAAGAATCATCTCCTTTTCTTAGTTTAATATCTCCCATAATAGGGACTGTTGAGCTGTCCCCGCCTCTCGGACCTAACAGGACCGCGACCTATCAGGAGAGGGTTTACTTTTGGTTCTTATACATAGTTTTTTTTACTAGACAAGGTCATTGAGGGCCTCCCTGCATGGGTGATCATCCCAATGCCGGGGCCACCGCCAAGACAACACGAGCTCATAGGACGATACACACCAGTCGCGCACACACACTCATGCTGAACAAGGCGCGGATGGACTGAAGATAATAATGATTGTCATATGATATCCGGGGACCACACGGACCTAAAGTACCCGATATTCGTCTCACAAATGAAGGAAAACCCCAGAAGAAAACCCGATGTAGGTAACTTGTCCCAAGCACCCGGGCCCGCTGCTTGAGAGGAGCGAACACATCCCTTCGCCACAGCGCAGCGGTGACTACAAAAAATAAATAAAATAAAAAATAATATACAAAATCCACTAATTCATATGGCAAATTAACTCTGATTCATTTCTTGTCCTCAGTGAATGCATTCAGTGCCTACACCTACATAGGCCTAAACATAAGAGCCTGCTGGCAAATAAATAAGTTTTACCCATAGTCTTTTCATGATTTATGGCTCCAAGCATAAATGATGGTACAAGTCACCGAGCCGACTTCAGATCTGTTTTTTCCTATTATTTTTTAGCGATTTTTGTAGACCTATAAGGCGGTTTGAAATTTTTATAAGTTTAATTATTGCCACAATGAAACAAAAAACATTTCCTTGCATTTTAAATGAGAATAAAGTTTTCTCTCCACCTTTTTTGGACTATGTTTTTCTGATTTATTTTTATGACCATTTATTTTAAAACCAAATTTGTACTGCACAACAACTTCCTGTAATAGGCAAATCGTTACCCCGTTATCACGTGTACGTAAACTTGCTATCTCCGGCAAGACACGATATAATTAAGAAAGAAAATACCATAAAGAATTTCAGACGCAGCAAATAAACAGCTATCGCTAGTGGAACAACTGTGAACGTCCTTGTCAGACGATAAGTCTGTGCGTATCGTGAAGTACAATGCCATATAATATGATTCCTCTTTTTTTATCAGAGGAAGCCTTATATACTGTACAGCAGGATGCTATATTGCCAGCCTCGTAAAACCATGCTGTAGTTTTCCACGGGCTTAATATGGAATGGTTCGTGTGTAGGGAAATTATTGGTCATTTTATTATTAAAGGGATGTTAATTAGAATGTAAATTTGAGTTCAGATTACATAGTAATAAACAGGGCTCGGATTTTGATGACATGTCATCTTTTAACTGTTACATCATGGACATTACCCAAAAGTGCAGATATTTTGAACATGTCTACTATATTATAAGAATGGTAATTTTTAGGTTTTTTTGTCATTTTTTTCCATTTAGTTATTTTTAGGTTTTTTTAAATTTATTGTCATTATCTGGTCATTTTTTTGCCGTTTTATACGGTCTTTTCTTCCTCCATTTCATATGTTTAGGTCATTTTTTTAAATTTAAAGTCTTTGTCTTTTCATCTTGTGCTGTTTCTAGCATTATATAGAGTGTTTGTGAATTTACTTACATTCAATACTATCGGAACTCTAAATAAGCATATCTACGATAAATAAATCTCGTTACAATTTTAATTTATATGGGGAAAGACGCTGTTTACTCTTTGCATTTAACCATTTGTATTTAACTATATAAGTGGGTCATCAACATAAATGTAGATTAGTCACAAATCTTATGTTTATACTAGTATTTTAAAACACATTCTTAGGTCTTTTTTTGTTTAGTTTTTGGGTCATTTTTATATTTTACGGTCATTTTATAACTCATTTTTAAGTATTTTTAGGTCATAAAAATCCGGGCCCTGGTAATAAATCACTCTGATGTGAAAACCCACTCAAGAAGATCGAATTTGGCAAGATATGACACAGGGATTACCGTCCCACCATTAGTCGCTATTAAAATTTTGAACATGTGAATTATGGTGAACCACCGTGGCCTCTCCGGGATTGTAATAATCTAGTTCCTTACGGGTGGAAGCCCTCGTCGAGGACCATGAACGGAGTCATGGGATCTAATTCATAGCCTGCCCATCCATGGTCAAAGTGATGGCGAGGTTGTTTCCATTACCTTCTGCGGAAAGTGGAAGTCACTAGCCAGAATCTGAATCCCAGGCACAAACGCTAGCAATGAGCTAACCGTGGTTCTCTTGGGGTTAAAAGAACCACGTGGAGCGTGGGGTTATTTTGTACTCGCTTGTGTATGGAGCAAATAACCTATGTTTAGCGATTACTTAATTGAGCGAGTAAAGCGAGGTCTTGCTTTAACTCGATCGTTTGGAATTTCGTCTAAGTTTGTAAATTTGTTTGTTACTCAGTGACGACGAAACGCGTCGTTCGATTTTCTTCCAATTTGCATAAATGTTCCTTGAAATCATTAAAAAAAACTGCGTTTGTTTGAGGATTTTCCAAGATGGTTGCCGTTCTGTTTCATGTAGCCTAACGTTCAGCTTCTTTCAACGAGTCTATCCAAATGGTCATGATGTAAAAACTGAAGACTACTTCCACTCTCGAGTGTAAAATTTTCTAAACCTTTATTCCAGTACATTTTTCACATTACCGGTATTTCATCTGTTTTTTTCTTCTTTATTAATTTGTGTTACACAATCACCCCTAAACGCGTTATTGGATGTCCATTTAATTTAGTATGAATGTTCCTTGAAGTCATTAAAAGCGACGTAAACAGATCGTTTTTTGACGCGAGGTCTACTGTTCACAGAACTACTATAAAAGTGTGTCTAATCGAACTGAAAGACCTAAATTTTAAAAGTACTGTATGTACATTTACGGCTTCATTATAGAGAACCATTGAAATGCAGAAATTGAAAAATAAAAATTTGTGTGTCAGTACTGATATCGTCTTTTAATGATATACTGACCTTGTGGACATGAATTTGTCTTGCACTGTGTTGTTATCAGAGGCTTGGCTTATAAGAAGTCTCTTCATAACATCCGGACGTGAAAAAGTGTTTCCTTTGCATGTCTGGACACGAAGGAACATGAGCTTATGTTGAAGGTTGTTTGGTAACTACACCCGTGCCTAGAGATGAAGTCAATGCTACCAGCTACTTTATCGCCTCATTTATGTCCTCTCCTTAGCATTAACATTTACCAGATGTCTTCATTAGTGTCCTAATTTTTGTAATCAACATAGAATGTTTTGAACGTGCTTTATAACTATCAAATGAAGGGTTAGAGTCCATTTATATCAGTTTTCATAAGAAGAAGAGGTAGGGAGATAAAAGCCCACTAACTCCACTTTTTTGTTGTTGTTGTTGTAAAATTGATTTATGGGCTGGATTGAGCTATATATAGTTTGACCGCAAGAATATCCTAAACCTGTCATTTAACTGCATTCAGGATGCTTGTTAAATACCTGTGGATGGGAAAATGCCTTTTCTTCCATGGAAAAAGAGAGTTCTTGCTTTTCTTGTTTAATTACAGGAGATATCTAAAGGGTTTTGCAGAAGTATTATGAGAATAATCTGTGGTTCATGAGTGCTTATTTATCTATTTTGCAGAAGTGATCTATCGTATTTTTTTCTATCGTTATTGGTCTTTTTTGCGATGGATGATGATTGAAATAGTTAACGAAACTCACGCTCTATAAGTTTGTCTCTCGGGGTCTGTGTACTTACAAATTCATTATCCAACGCTGACACAATCTAAACAGGCGAATATTTTCAAGTTGTATAATACAAGTAATATCAGTATTCCCCAGGAGTTATCTTCATGTTGTGTGTCGGCCACTTTTCTGTATGACTAATACTCGCCGCCGTTTATTTTCTACTCTCTTTCCACCAGCGTTGCCATACGTACGACTATAGTCGTACACATACGACTATTTCATAGATTTGTACGACGTACGACGCAACCATGTGTCGTATGCCTATTCATACGACTATTTTTAATGTTAGCATTTTATACTGCCATTTTCTATAAATTTCTTAGCCATCTACTGCAGAATTTTCAATTTGGATAAACATGAAGTTTTTTGTTTTTTCGTAGTTTATTTTGTATATGCCTACATGTCGCTAAATGAATGGCAGAATATTATAATAGCCATTGTCAAATAAAACTGTCCAATTATTTATTATTTCACGGGCCGGTGCCGCACCTCGCTTAAGTTGCATTGTTGTGTTGTTGCTACTCCTCTCATTATTCTTCTCCAAATCTATATACACTATATAAAAATGAATGTATGTGTGTGTGTGTGTCTGTCCTTTATGCATTACTACACCATTCATCCGATCGCCATGAAACTTTGAGAAGTTGTTGGGTACATTCCCGGGAAGGTTTCTGGCATATTACATTTTTAATTTTTGCTTTCGTTCGTGAGTTATGAGTGAAAAACGGGCAGAAAACGTGTATTTTATGCGTTTTCGAAGCATCAGTTTTCAGTAATACATTTCAATGTCAAATCAATTACAGTAGGCTTTGGCTATTGTTGTCATACCTTAGACATAAAACCATCGCGATCGCTTGAATGTCAAGGCACGCAGACATGAAATTTTCAACCTACACCGAAGAGGATTATTATTATTATTATTATTATTATTATTATTATTATTATTATTATTATTATTAATATTATTATTATTATTATTATTATTATTATTATTATTATAAGAGGGATAATCAATATAGGCCTAAATATGGGCAAATGTTGTTCGATTTGGACGAAACTCACTATAAAGGGATTTTCTGGGCCAAGGACCTCGAATCTGAGGTCGCTTTTACCAGGCGACGCTATCTAATCGTGGTATGTAGTCCACGTGATTTAGGTGTTAATAAATATAATGATTTAACTATTATGATCTTAATTTTAAATTTTTGAAATAATTATCGCGGGCGAAGCCGCGGGCACACGCTAGTATTTTATATTTTAGCCGCACGTGTGCAAAACGAAGCAATACAAACCTCTAAAGAAATTATACTGAGCAGCTGGACTTATTGTTTTTGTTTTATTTTGACCAAAGATAATAATCACATGATTGTTATTATTAATGTAATGTAATGTGTTTATTACAGTAATTAACTTTTTACAAATTCCAATTATGTTATTATTAATACTATATGTTGACACGTGCATATCAAAAGTGGCTGAATACTTTTCTTTAAATAATATTTGGAAATCTTACTTTCTTATGGTTTGTAATGTATTAATATTTTTTTATTATTTTATTTCTTCCTGCAACATCTGCAGGTAGCCGATGACAAAGAGTACCAACAACAATGGGTATGTGTATACAGTTACGAGAGACCAGTTAGCTGAGTAGTAGCGGCGAACAACAAAGTCAGCATGCGTGAGTGGAGCAGTAGCACGTTATAGGACTTATAAAAGCAAATTTTTACCACCATTTATAAAAAAAATGTATTGAGTACCTCTCAGAGTAATAATAATATTATTATTATATTATTATTAATATTATTATTATCAGCATCATCATCCTGACAATTCGCAAAGTGTACGACGATTTTAACTAGCGTACGACTATTTTCAGTTGTTGGTACGACTGTTTTACGTTTCTGATCTGGCAACCCTGCTTTCCACCTACGAAAAAGCACGTTGACTTGTGTGAGAAACAGGTGTGTCCGTAACTCTCAATCCATATTTTCCAGTGAATAGCATTAAATCAATGTCTCGTGTTACACGGAATACACATTCTTAGGTACAGAAAATGTAAACTGGCTGCTAGTTTTCAAAAGCGCATTATTGCATTGCTACTTGTTCCAGTAGCGATACAACGCATTATGAATGTTATTTCTCAATTTCTTCTAGACCACTCCTTCATTAACCAGTGTTATTTTTCTTTTAAAATATGTATTATATAATGTACTGTAGAACAATTATATCATACAATATTTGAATTCGTGTTTCCTTGTAATCTAACGCCATCTACGAGTATTAAATTGTGAAAGTAATTGAAGGAGGCCTTTCTCGGTTGCCATCTTTATTCATTTCTTTACGATTCGCAGAGATCTGATTGTTTTTTTACATAGGTGGACAGAAGAGAATCATGATTGCAAGCCTAAATGGAAACGTTGAATGATTTGGACGAAACTCACTATGCGTTTTTTTTTTTTTTGAGGGTAGGATAGGGAACTTCAATCTGAGGAAGGTTTTTCCCTGGGCGTGGCACTTGATCCGTGAAATGTACCCCGGTTTTTATTTTTTGAATTATCTATAGCTTGAATTGTTTATGCATGAATTGGGTAAGGTACACGTTTCTGTGGATCGTTTTAATCGTTTCATTTCGAATCTGTATGCCATATGGCAGCACAAGATTCGTTTTATAGCAGTTGAGTAAATGATTTCGGGCTCCCTTTTATTTCTGACCTCCCTTGAAAATTAACAACAATCATTATGTGTCAGGCTCATTGTACAGTCGGTCAAATAAAAAACGTCGGGCGGTATTTGATTAAGTATCACGAACGAGCATATGCGCATGTACAGGAAGACTTAAGGTTAGGTTCACACACGCCTCTTGTCTATCCATGTATTTTCTTGATTATTTAGTCAGTTTTGTTCCAAAACAAACATGTATAGAAGGCTGTGGCTATATGCCTCAAATCCGCCATATTCTTGGTTGCAAATTCTTATAATATTAATAATTGATAAATTCGCAAGGAATATGATTATTCAAGGAGCATTTTTTAAAGATTTTATTTTATAACACCGGTATTTGTAGTGCAAAATCAATAACTTACGTTCAACTTTTGCAACCATCTAGCATCGAAATACGCGGCCGGCCAGATCCCTGTGAAAACTTCCGGTCGCATTATAGTGAAGTTCCCACATCCGAGCTGCTCTTTCATAAATATGGAACCTTCTCGCTGCTTCAGAGGCCGAAAAATGCAGGTCAATTACAGCCCTAACGACACTTTCTCTCACTTTAGCATTTGTATGTGGCGATGACACAAAGCAAAATGAATTATGACAATACATTAAGTCGAATATCGTGTATTGCGGTTTTGGCGTTGTTCAATTTTTTCCCTTAGTTCTTCATTTTTTCCCTCCTGTCGCATGGCCTCATATGTTCCGAGATTGCCCTGTATTTAATGTTTTTATAGGAAACTTGTGAACTAATGCGTCAAAACTTTAATTTTAACTGCATACGAGTCCCGACGTTTTTTATTTGACCGACTGTACAAATTTAGAGACTCAAAATCACCTTACTTTCATTAGGCTTAATGATAGTTTTTGTGACAGCTTCACATGTTAAATGTTCTCAGTTGAGCCTCGAAAGAGGACGTACCTATTTTAGAAACTGAAGCAGGGAAATAATTTTTAAAAAGTCCCTAATTCCACCTAGCCAAATTTTACATTCGAGAGAAAAGTTATCATCTGTCTCATTGATTTTAAAGAATATTATGTGTTTATTCATATCCTGTGAAAGTGCATTCCAAGAAATACTTCAAAATCCAAATATTTGTATTGTGTAATGTACAGTTTGAATTAAACATTGATGAAGTGTTGGCGCATGGTGCATTTAAAAACTCGCAATTTATTGTATATTCATTACATAAAGAAAAAACTTTAAACTATGTAGGCCTACAATTAATCACTTATCATTTTTATTTCTTCGGGCACATCCTCCTATTCATTTCTGTCGTAGCATTAATACTTTCGAAGTCATGTTTTCGCCTATAATCGCTACGTTGTCCTTAGAAGCTGTCTGTCAGTTCCATATCGTACAATGCTATAATGCTATAGTATCAGCATCACCTTTAACAACGAGAAAACTACAATATAGCCTAGTCCAAAGTGCATACGATAAATTTTATCTATTCTAATTTTGTATATGGGATAATTTTTGCTAGAAATGTTGAAACCCCACAATTATACAGCTCCCTCACCCCCCGCTCACACCCCACACCCCACACTCCAGTACTTTCAGTATGATATACTTATGTACCAACGAACAACCCTGAAAAGATTTCAATACTCCGGGATTTTTTCACTCGATCGTCATTATTTTTACCTTATTATCACAGGCCAACAAAAAATACTTTTTAAATCTTTTTTAAATTTAATAGGTGATTCTTATGGTTTTTTTTTTCGTTGCTAATCTGGCCTCAATGTTTTTCTAGCACTCTCAGTTTCGTCACAATGTGACTTCGTTACAAACTAACAAATTAACGGAACTTACTGTAAAATTGAAAACTAAATTAATATTACAATATGTAAAAATATGTAAAAATATGTGTATAAACATGTAAATATGTAAAAATATATGTATAAACATGAAAAACCTCTTTATTAAATAGGTTATGTGTCCATTTCCTTATAGTTCCTTTCCCTTTCCACCTTAAAGCTTCTCCTTCTCCTGTGAGACGCTTGCTAAACTTCTTGGTGAAGTGACCAGAAGTGGTCTCCCTTCATACTGGTATTTCAGAGGCATAGGTGTAACCAGGCCGACCATATGGGGGGGGTTATAACATCCGCGGGGTCTGGGGGGTATGGAATATCCCCCAGGGAGAGGGGGGTCCGGGGGTCCTCCCCCGGAAAATTTTAAAAATTAAGATGCAAAATAACGAGTTTTAAGCTTCCGGGGGTCCCCCGGAAAATTTTAAAAATTAAGACGAGTTTTAAGCTTCCGGGGTCCATCCCCGGAAAATTTTTAAAATTAACACGCAAAATAACGAGTTTTAAGCTTCCCACACTTTATACTTGTATTAAGTAATTTATGGGCAGACTTAAAAAAATTATACAAGTTTCCTTTTTTTAATCAATGGGGGGGGGGGGTTCAAACCCCCAAACCCCCCCCCCCCTCGTTACGCCTATGTTCAGAGGCCCTGATACTTTCTTTCCATCAGGGAAGCGCTCACCTTGCTCCTCAATCACATCCCCAAATTGTGTGGGAAAAAATCTAGGTGACTGTTCAAAAAGTGAATCTTTGGCTCATCGAACATCCTAACTTTTTTAACTTCTCCAGCATGTTGGCAACAATAGAAATAAAATGTTCTGTTGCCCAAGAACGTAGTAACAACCCAAGGCTGGTCCTGCTCGAGTGAAACCAAGCCTCCCTCTCACTGACTTTCATTTTTATTCAAAGTTGGAATAGAACAAGGTTTTTCGGATATCAGGTCCAACAAACACGCCATCTTTCAATTTTGCTACAAGTGAGGAAAGTTCTCACAGAGATACTTGAAACAATGCCCATCTTTGGGTAAGGCTTTCGAGAACTGCATCACCGTCCATATATACTTCAACCATTGCTATCTTAAATTAAACGTGTTTTACCTATTTAAATAGTGTACAGTGTACCGTTGAATTTTCTAAATATCCAATTTCCTTAAATATTTAGTTCTGAAATGTAAAAAAAATGGTGGGTGATACAGCTTTTTTATCATCATATTTGGATTCAGCACACTAAACAACATTAGAATAAGGCAAAGTCATTCAAAATGTTTTTTTCATTGTTGGCCTCTGTTACCTATAACTTATTAGGTGGCTATTTACCTATGATTATAGTCTACGTGTTGAAATCTGAGCAAGGCCTGAGTATATTCACCCAAAGGTTCATGGTTCGGGGACCGACTGTGATAAGTCATACAACACAGCTCATACTGTGGTTTCGCTATGCTGAGTCAAGCACAAAGGCTAATCTGACGCTGATCATTGATCAATTGAACCCGAGTGAGTGCTCCTAGATTACTCCAGTATGCTTTATGAAATTGTATCTGAGTTTAACAGCAAGGTCTTCACGCTACCTACAATACACCATTATGCAAATTGCTTGTGACATACAGGGTTTGATTCCTTTTTCAAAATAAATACAAGTACAATACCATTTTGATTTAGTATCTCATGGAAGACTATGAGAAAACACTTAATTTCTTTCACTTAAAAAAGTTATTCATATTACAATATCTCAACTTGAATTAATTCTTTATTTATTATAACTTATGGGTTTATGCATTCCTCCCATTTGCGATAAATCCACCTGTTATTAGATACACTGCAAAATGCCTGGTTAACTGTTAACGCCGTTTTAATCAACCGGAATTAATTACTTAATTAATTAACCGCTCCTCACGCAGCGGGCTCGGGTTGGATTCCTTGTCGGGACAAGTTTCCTAGGTGGGGCTTTCCGGGGATTTTTCTCCCCTGTGAGACGAATGTCGGGAAACTTTAGGCCCTCCCGGTCCCCGGATATCATCTAGCCGTCATTATCACCATCAACCATCCTCGCCTTGTTTGAAATGAGTGTGTGGATGACGGGGTGCATCGTCCTATGCGTTCGTGTTGTCTCGGAGGTGGCCCCGGCATTGGGCTGATCACTCATGCGGCGAGGTCCTCCATATCCTTGTCTGGTAAAAAAATTAGTAACTCCCTCCACCAAGGATCGCGGTCATGTAAGTCACGGGCAGCGTGGGTCTCGTAAATGTACCTACAAGGGAGAGGTAAAACTCAGGGAACGAAGAAGAATAAGGAATTGAGGCGAATTTGTTTTGCGGAATAGCGCGCAAAATAATACGAAATCAGACGATAACTCATTTATTAACTTTATGCAAAAAATATAAACAGGTATCCTTTAAGAACATGAAAACATTTACAAATAACGTGACATCTTTAGAAATAACACGAAATCTTAAAACAGACAACAACAAAAACAGAAAAAACGAAATCCTCAAAAAATAATTCCTTTTTTCACCATAAAATAAAACGATAAACGCAGGTACTATAGGACAATACATTTTGATTATGAAAAGTCATCTTTAGGTCAACCGTCAACGCTCAGAAGCGTGAAGCATGTTTTACTATGAATTATGCAAAACTAGTACTCTTCGGAAGACACCAAATTTTGAGTTCATGTAGTAGGTCTAATAGCGGTACCCATTTTATGTTAAACAATAGACAAGTTTAAATACATAGATTTTTAATGATGGACCTACATATTTGCTTCATCTTATACTAGACATTCCACTGTAAATTCTATTAGAAAAAGTTATAAAGATTACGATAATGATGGGCTTAGCCTACAGCCCACTGATGATTCCTTATAATGTACAAATTCAACTCTATTCAACTTTATAATGTATCATAGCGATGGCGATGTTGATATTGATAATGGTTATTTTTTCAAAATTATAGTTTGTCAACATACACCACAATAGCAAAAATGTAGTATTTTTTCAAATTTCTGTTCCATGCCAGAAAATGAAATAACATATTCTTTCAAAATTGAAAGAACGGTCAGATATTTGTTCAAGTAATGAAACAACTAAACGTTTTGCATACCCTTACTTGGAACTTGGGAAGTTATTCGTTTACAAGACAACTTACATTTGAAAACAAAGAGACACATCTAATGATAGGATCCAGTATTCTACCCTTTGGTTTAGCAGTTGACACTCTGTATAGTAGTAGCAATGCTCGTGAGTTCACTCACCGTACTGTGTTTATCACCTCTATACATTGTGGCATTACCAAGGGCAGGGGTGTACTGACTTCTTATAGCCTATACTATTCAATATACTTCGAGGAAATTAGTGATAAGCAGGGCCCGGATTCTAATGACATGTCATATTTTTATTGATGCTGCATAGACATTGTCAACTTGTGGATAAATCCTAATCATGGTCTCTAGATGATAGAAATGCATTTTTATTACGTCATTTTTTGTCATTTTATGCAATTTTATATTTTTAGGGCATTTATTTCAATTTTAGGTCATTATTTTTTCATTTTCGTGTCATTTGCTTCCTTATTTAGTGATTTTCATATATTTACATTGAGTGTATTAACTTTTTTCGTCGCTAGCGGTGCTGTCTTTGAAGTGTTATTTGTTTAATGCAAGAAGGAAAAATTCGGCGTTAACGTGTTGACATGTCTCAGTCGGAAATGAGAATCAAAGAAACGCCAAAATTTTGTATTATATTACTATTGTTATTAGATTGACTTGGCACCAGAGCCTGCCACCTGCTTGGATTTGAGAGTGCAAACTACTGTTTCCCTAAATAAACAACAATTTAATCCGGCAGACCACAAAAGGAAATGCCGAATTTTGACTCACCAGTGCCTCAGTGCCAGTATAAATTTCCGTGAGAAAAGAACATTCACAACATTACAGTTATTTACAGTTTTTACAATTATGTACAAACTAATTAAAATATTTCATTTCCATCATATAAGGGTTATAATATTAAATATGTAACAAAGTTCCGCCTTAACCCTTAACACACAACTTATCTTGATCCACTCAAAAACAGCACATAAAGATGTAGATGAAAGCTGGATTCATCTACATCTACATGCTAAAAAACAGCACATAAAGATGTAGATGAAAGCTGGATTCATCTACATCTACATGCTGTTTTTGATTGGATCAAGATAAGTTGTGTGTTAAGGGTTAAGGCGGAACTTTGTTACATATTTAATATGTACAAACTAGTCTATAACTTTGTGTGTACAATAATAATTTTTTAGAAACAAAATACCAGATTTTAGGTAATTTTTTATAATTATTAAGTCATTTTCTTTAAAATTTAGGGTCATTTTATAGGTCATTTTTCAAACAATTTTAGGTCATCAGAATCCGGGCCCTGGTGATAAGGAAATAAATGTAGGGTAAGTAGGAGAAAGGAAAGAAAGAGCGTGAGAGAAGGGAAGGAGGGAACAGGAAGTAAGGGGAACAGAACTAAAGAAGAAACAGATTTACCCAGAAAGGTGTGATGGAAGAACTACGTTTATGTGCTGTTAGTGAGAGAATAAAATAAGTGTATACTGTAGTTGTGTGCTTCTATGTGCGAGAGATATAAAGATATGAACGGGCATATCTACAGTGTGTCCCCCGCAAGAGTTGGCCAATGACGCGGGTTTCTGCGGCGCGGCGGGCACAGCTTCAACTCCCGAGCGATCGGGTGAAATATCTTCGCTAATAATGCCGCGGTCGGTGTTTTGATTCAGGTTCTCACATTTACAATTAAAATTACAATGAAAATAAACACGTACCTCATCACAAGAGATGTTGGAAATGTTCTCCTCTTGCATCCACACAATACTGACACCTTTTTAGGAAATTTTCTTTCACGTGCATAAGTACAGCTTCCGAGACAGAGTTTATTTCTCTTGTGATAGGCCTATGTGATATTGTCTATTGTCTTTGCCAGATAAATCACATGTGATTTTCTTTGTGAGAACCTGAATCATTACCATCAGCGGGCTTTATTAGCGTAGATATTTCACCTGTTTCCTTTGTAATGTACGGGAAGTTGACCTATACACTTTATTTTTCAAGTTTCCCCATAAATAATAATCACATACTGTTAGAAGAACTTAAAGACAATATCACATAGGCCTATCTCAACAGAAATTAACTCTGTCTCGGAAGCTGAACTTATGCGCGTGAAAGAAAATTTCTTAAAATTTCTTAAAAAGGTTCCAGTGTTTTGTGAATGCAAGAGGAGGACATTTCCAACATCTCTTATGATGAGGTACGTGGTTATTTTCATTGTAATTCCAACTGTAAATGTGAGAACCTGAATCATAACGCAATTAGCGGCTTTATTAGCGTAGATATTTCACCCGCTCGCTCGGGAGTTAGAGCTGTAGTCGGCGCGACGCAGAAACCCGCATGATTGGCCAACTCTTGCGTGGGACACACTGTATATATATAAGATGGTAACGTCTTGGACACGCATTCGGGAGGTCCCAGGTTCAAATCCCTTGACTGGCCAATTTGATATGGTTTATTTTTTCATGGTTTCCCCAGTCGTAAAGGCAAATGCCGAATTGGATATTTATATACCATGAATCATACTCACCATTTCATCCTGTATCATATCCATTTAAATCAAATTAGTTGAAATTTACTCCGTATAATACACTAACTAACAATAGAAAACAACTGACAACCAATAGTCGCATGGCCTGCCGTACTGTATAGACACAGATCATGGCCTCGTAGTTAAAAGGAGTATAAATACGGCTGAAATTAAAAAAAATAATAACGTAATGTATTGATGTTATGGGATGATAAGCATAACTATAATATGTAAAGTCTGAGTTTCATGATTCCAGGTAGAGGGAGTTTAGTGTTGAATGTCATGTTTTGGGAGGTTCCTGTTCTTGGCCGGATGTAACGCTTCCACACATGTCCCACGTGACATCCATCATGCATGTGATTGTTGTACTAACATGTGAAGAACACTTCAAACATAAGCCGTATCTTTATAACACTCCTCTTCCCGAAATTTCCAAACAATTCCAAATTATCCCTTGAAACTAACAAAAGACTGTTTGAAGTGTGAAAACAGACTTTAGTTGCAGTAGTCGAATAAAAACAGAGAAGGGGATTCTGTTAATCAACATACTGATGTTGCTGTAACATCACTCGAACTTCAAAGTCTGAAAAGATGATTTTTCTATGCTTTTAATCCAGCGAGGGCAAAGTACGTCCCGTGTACCAGTTGCGGCCCGCGGCAGGAAAGGAGGAGAAAAATCCCTCTAGGCAGGCCTAGAGGCTGAGGTAGATTTCGAAGCGCTTTTGGTTTAATTTATTGTCGCTGCGCAGCACTCTCCTTCTTTAGCCTTGGCACGGCAAACCCGCAATAATAAGGACTGAATTCGGCAAAGAGCAAAAGCCTACAATCATTTGTTTTGAAAACAAGAATAGGATATAATATTCTGGGAGGCCGTGCGCAAGATCAGCAATGAATAAAATTAGCAAAGCCGCTAAACAAGACAAAATTATGATATTACTAGCGTGTGCCCGCGGCTTCGCACGCGATAATTATTTCAAAAATTAAAAATTAAGAGCATAATAGTTAAATCATTATATTCATTAACACCAAAATCACGTGGACTACATACCACGATTAGATAGCGTCGCCTGGTAAAAGCGACCTCAGATTCGAGTTCCCTGGCCCAGAAAACCCCTGCATAGTGAGTTTCGACCAAGTCGAACAATGTTTGACCATATTTAGGCCTATATTGAATATCCCTCTTCCGTGTAGGTTGAAAATTTCATACGTCTGTGGGACTTGATATTCTAAACAAATGAATCGTCAAGGATGGACCTACAAAATCAAGCGATCGCCCGCGATAATTATTTCAGAAATTAAAAATTAAGAGCATAATAGTTAAATCATTATATTTATTAACACCTAAATCACGTGAATTACATGCCACGATTAGATAGCGTCGCCTGGTAAAAGCGACCTGAGATTCGAGGTACTTGGCCCAGAAAACCCCTGTATAGTGAGTTTCGTCCAAATCGAACAACGTTTGACCATATTTAGGCCTATATTGATTATCCCTCTTATAATAATAATAATAATAATAATAATAATAATAATAAAATCAGCTAAACTGCTATAACAAAGTGCCAGTATGTTTTGTTTAATCAGTTTTGATTGCAGTTATGATATGCAGAATATAAAGAAAAGTCAAATTGGCCGGTTTCGGGATTTGAGCCATGGAACTCCAGAATGTGACGCCAAGACGTTACCATCTTAGCCACCTGGGTCAGTTATGGGATAAGCGCATTTAAAGCAATAGTGTTGTCATAGCTAACTGTATTTTAATTGCCAAAGCCTTAGAAATCACAGTAAAACAAAAGGTTATGTTGTCAAGATAACTGATTTTCATTTTTTTAAATAAATTCTTTCGAATACGTATATTACCATAAAATAGGCACTAAATTTAGCATAACTCCGAAACAGATCAACCGATTTTATCCAGTATCAATAGACGTCTTCCCATGGACATTATAAATGTGTATACCAAGTTTCATAAAAATCCGGTAAAGTGTATTTGAGTTACCGCGTCTTTAAAATAGACACTAAATTGGGTTTTACTACGGTACCGGTCTACCGATTTGGTCCAATATCAGTAGACTTCTTCCCATGTACATTATAAATGGGTATACACACTTTCAAGAAAATCCAATAAAGCATATTTGAGTTATCGCGACTTCTTATATATTAACATAAAATGCACTAAATTGGGCATTATTCTGGTACTGGCCAACCGATTTGGTCGAATATCAATAGACGTCTTTCCATGGATATTATAAATGCGTGTACGAAGTTTCATAAAAATCCGAAAAAGCGTATTCGAATTATTACGCCTTTAAAATATACACTAAATTGGGTTTTACTCCGGTACCGGTCAACAGATTAGGTTCAAATTCAATAGGGCACTTTTCATGTGCGTCATAAATGGGTATACCAAGTTTCGTGGCAATCGGATACAGCGTACTTGAGCTATGGCGCCTTTCTAATATAATCTATTAAAATAGGCACTAAATTGGGCATTACTCCGGTACCGGTGAACCGATTTGGTTCAATATCAATAGGGTTCTTCCCATGGACATTATAAATGTGTTTTCAAAGCTTCATGAAAATCCAAAAAAGCATATTTGAGTTATGGTGCGTACAGACACACGGACAGACAGACAGACAGACAGACGGACAGACATTTTTTCGTCCACCACACAATCTCATAAAGTACCATACTGGCACTTAATAATAATCCTCTTTGGTGTTGGTTGAAAATTTCATATATCTGCGTGCCTTGACATGATAAACAAATGAGTCGACCATCGTGAGCTACAACATTCAAGCGATCGTAATGGTTTTATGACAAAAATAGCCAAAGCCTACTGTAATTGATTTGACATTGAAATGTGTAACTAAAAATTGATGCTTCGAAAACGCTAAAATACACGTTTTTTGCCCGTTTTTCACTCATAACTCAATAACGAAACCAAAAACTAAAAATGTAATATGCCGAAAACCTTCCCGGGAATGTACTCAATAACTTCCCAAAGTTTCATGGCGATCGGATGAATGGTGTAGTAATGCATAAAGGACACACACACAGACACACAGACACACAGACACACATACATTCATTTTTATATATATAGATAATAATTCTTTTAAGTGTTATTATTTTCATACATTAAAATCTCGCGTCATATGAGAGCTATCAAGAAACTATTTATTGATTTGTACAGTACTCATCAAGAGCTTTTCAACGATACCCCACAAGACGTGGTTTCAAAAGTTTCGAATTTTCACCCCCCACCCCTACCCTCACTCGAACCCCCGAATCGTTGGTGTCACTGTAAACTCCATAGGGAGTACTCTAATTTATTGAAACAAAGTTTCCCTCTATACTTCATAGGGGCCGAGATATACATTTTTAAAAATTTCAACCCCCTCCCCCGACCACCCCCTTGGGCCAAATTTGCTCATTAACGAACTTGTCCGAACTATTGTGCCTAGAAATGACATAATAAAATTTGGTTCAAATATCTTCAAAATTACGGCCGCTAGCGTGTAAAGATATATATATATATATATATATATATATATATATATATACAGTATATATATATAAATATATATAAATATATATATATATATATATATATATATATATATATAAATATATATATATATAAATATATATATATATATATATAAATATATATAAATATCACAATTTTTTTTTTTTAACGAGCGGTGGTTTCGTACTTAGGGGAGCATGAAACGTAAGGATATGAAAGAATTTTTCGAAAATCATGACATGGTATCTATTGCAATAGGTAGATTTTTCTTAAAAATGGTTCTTACTAAATTGATTTTCCTTCTATTGCATGACTCCTTGGTGAATTTTAACAGAACATCAAGACTTTTAGCATGTTCTCTACATTCCATTTTCTTGTGGATTGCAAAGAGTAAAATCTGGCATTCAGCACAAATTGGTTGAGTTGGAAAGTAACACTCAATTGTTGTTTCTTAACGTCTCAAAACTTGAACTCTACAAGCCCTTACCGAAATCAAGTTTCAATTTTTATTTATCGTGCCCAGAAGGTTATCGCCATATTCTGACTTCACTTCTGAGACTCATCTCGTTTCAGTTGCAAACGTGCTATGAAAACCTATCGGAAGTACAGTCGCAGTTCCACTCATCTTATACTTCATATATAAATAAAAGTCAAAATAGTCTATTTCTAAAAAAAATTGCACCATGTTAATAAACTATTTCGTCCTACCTTGTGGAATTTTCTGTAATTTTTACCGCTCACTTAGAGGTTAGAGGTTTGCCCATCATTGTTTTAATCAGAAAAACGAGAAGAAACCAACAAATACCAACCGAGTTTTGGGATAGAATATAACTTATAATATTATTTGAACTTGTATTTTTAGGAGGGTATGTTCTGTGTTAAATTGACTCTCAAATAAAGCTCTGAATTCTTATGTTTTCACGGCGTAATAATTTCATATCGCTTAAGTGTAGAGGCCTCTTGTACAATGTAGGGTAGGCCTATATATGCACTGGTCTATACAATAAACATCTATATAGATGGACATTGGGAGTACATGCAGCTACGCCATGCATACTGGGACAGTGGTGAATCAGTGTAGCCCAGCGTTTCTCAACCTTTTTGAGCCCGAGGACCTCTAAAATGTCAAAAAAATTTACGGACCCTAATTTTACTTCCCATTTTTAAAAGAAAGCCTATATTCTTAATATTTGGGGTATTAATTGTAGGTCATTATAACGAAATATGTGAAAAATTTTTACTACTTTACTTTCCACTTGCTTTAGGATATTTTTTAATTATGTCTTCGGACCATGTGCACCATCTTCGCGGACCACCAGTGGTCCGCGGACCATAGGTTGAGAAACGCTGGTGTAGCCGATAGTCGCGTTGCTAATGAAATGTAAATTCTGTGTGTTAAAAATATCGTCTTCTAGCAATCAACTTGTTTTACAGAGTGAAACTAGACATATGGCTTATAATAGTTAATTAAGCACTAGAAAACTTAAAAAAAAAAATAATAATAATAATCGTTCGAGTTTAAAAAAAAAAAGGTGATTATTGAACGGCAGGCTTTTAGGAAGAAACCGATAGTCCAAATGTGAGCTCATTACGACAATTACATCCTTGAGGATATCCCATAAGTAGTGTTAGGCAGGTAAATTACTTACAGGTATTTTACACGTAAAGTGCATGTAAAATACCTAATTTAACACACATTTCTTTCTAATGATTGTTGCAGTTTCAATCGATGTTCCATACATAACTGCAAAATGAATTCAGTCGCAGTATCACGACTCTTAAATTGAGCATTACAATTAATGTTAAGCGCTCATACACTTTTTCGAATCATGTCCATAGGATTCACCCACATTAATTCTGTAGCACCTAAAAATACCTAAATGGGGTGTAAAAACCTAAATATACCTAAACGGGATCTAAAACCTAAAATATCTAATTTAGGCTATTTTCTGTATTTTTTGTTGTCCGTTGAGAAATCGGTATTTTGCGGAGATACAATAATTTTTGTCGAGTTGAAATTAATACCACCAGCGTTTCGTTCAACCCATTGTCGTCTAGGATGGACAGTATCTAGAGAAGAAGTGTAAGAGTACCGCGTATTCCATTGTTGCCGTGTATGAACAAGGATATAGATTTCTGTGTTTTAAAGCGCTTGTTTGCATTTAGTACTTCCCTGTTATTCATATTGAGTGGTCACACTGTGAGTTTTAAGTAGACGTGTTAATTATGCCGAAACAAATGAATTCGAGTTTATTACGGCACTAGTGGATTGGCGACGATCTGAATTTCACTACAGATGGCAAAGTAATATTTTGTCAAGCCTGCCAGTGTTAGTTACCTTTCTAGAAAATGGGGAAGTTTTCGTCCCTAGCTGATTGTTGTGAGGTTAGCATGCGTAACAACCGAAGAAAGGAAAATAATCAGTTTCACGTTATCCACATCCATCTATGAAGTATTTTACTCACTAAATTAGAAGCATCGGATTCGAATCCTGAGAAGGGTAGTGTCTAGATACAGTATTAACTATTAACTAAGAGATAACAGGAAGAACTTCACAGTTGAGAATCTTGAAAGATATTTAGTGATATACCGTAACCAGGAAATGTGAGGCAATCTTATTTTCACTGCTTCTTTTGATTGTTTATGCTTTCTTTCTTCAATTGTATAATATTGTAGTAAAGCAAGTTTACACAAATTTAAGTCAATTTTGTTAAGTTAAACTTTACAAGTATTATGTACAGAATCCTATGTAGCACATTCAAATTCATTAAACCAATTATTCTACCCGAAGACGATATTTTGGACAAAAAACCTAAGAAAAACTATTTCACCTAATGGAAAACCTAAAACAGTGTTTCTAAAAACCTAAAAATCCAGTCCCTAGTCATAAATATAAAAAAAGTAAAGTGTTCCCCATTACAGGCCATGGAGGCCCAGAGGGTTCCAGGAGGTTGAGGCTCCCAGATTTTTAGACATCGGCTCATGAAGGTGGTAAGGTTGTCAGCCTTTAACCCCAGGAATGCTCCTGGTACTCATTTCTGTTACAGGCTGAATCGACCCCAGGGCCATAGTGCGGGCCATAGTGCCACCAGAAGGATTAGGCCAATTGAAAAACTCCAATGACCTCATCAGGGATCGAACCCGCTACCTTCCGGTTTGTAGCGCAGCGCCTCAGCCACTACGCTACGGCGTACTCCGTTGTTATAAATATGCAAAAATGTAAATGTGCAGTGGTCTGCCATTGCGATTTGTAATTACTTCTTACTTTTTAACTTCTTGCATCTGTTAAATCACTGAAACCATGTAGCCATGTAGCCAGCTTTTATTAAAATTCTCCTTCACAATAAGAAGTGTAGTGTAGGTAGTAGTAAGTATTCTGCCTTCCGGCAGGTTTTCAAACTTGGTACGCGAATTTTGTTTTCCAAAACTGTCTATCCTCTGCTTCCTCCTTCAGCATCCAATATTTCCGCTTTTCCCTTAAATCGTCCAACAGCTGAATTCTTCTTCTTCCAAGTCTAGTTGTACCCTCCAATCTTCCTTCTACGACATCATGTAATAAGCAGTTCCTTCTGAGAATGTTCCCAACCCAGTTTGCTTTCCTCTGACGAATTCTCCCATCGGGCGCCTCCCCAGGTGGCGGATAGGGGAATGCCCACCAGATATGGAGGGTACCGGGGAAATAAAATACCCGGGGCGGACCAAAACCACCCCCTTGTCAGGGTTATGATGAATAATGCCGGGCAGCAGCGACATTATTATCGACTGGAGGCATAGAACAAATTATGTTCTTGATGGCTACTGATCGAAAATCTTCGGGCGCAACCTGATGGATGGGTGTGGCGGCCGTGGTACTGCGATGTGGAAAGGAAATGGGAAGACTACCATATTATTTTTTTCCCTGAAGACACTTGGGATTAGCGAATATGATGGCTGCTCCTGAAGCAAAATATTCCGGAGGTAAAATACTTCCCCAGTCGGATCTCCGGGCGGGAAGTGTTTCAGGGGGAGTGATCGATATTGAAAGAACAAACAATAGAAGACAGCAGCTTACAATAGGAACATGGAATGTTAGGACACTTAGACATGTAGTGTAGTGGATTATAAATATCAAATTATTTGCCTTTCTATTTGAAAATTGTAAAATTTATTTAAAAAAAGAATAAAGTTATAGGAATATGTTTAGGTAGTATATGTGTATTCTGTTAATTACATGTTTTTTGCGTGTTTTACACGTCATGAAGAAAACCTATGTAACTATTATCATGTATTATTAACATAGTTTTGAAAGTTGCATTATAATCGGGAGTATATCTGTGATGTTCATTCTTTCTTTCTTTCTTTCTTCCTTTATCTTGGTTTAACCCACTCCCTTTTAGGATTTAAGCGACCCAAGCCGCCCGGATCACATACATACTTTTTTTTGCCAGACAAGGACATGGAGGGCCTCCCCGGATGAGTGATCAGTCCAATGCCGGGGCCACCTCCGAGACAACACGAACACACAGGACGAGACACACCATTCACACACACGCTTCACTCCAAACAAGGCGAGGATGGGATGAAGATGATAATGACGGTCAGATGATATCTGGGGACCACAAGGGCCTAAAGTTACCCGACATATGTATCATAGGTGAGGGAAACCCCCAGAAGAAACCCCAGAAAAAAACCCACCTAGGGAACTTGTCCCGACCAGGAATCGATCCCGGGCCCGCTGCGTGAGAGGTGCGAACGCATCCCCTTAAGCCACAGCGGTGGACATATTTATTCTTGATTAACTAAATTGACAAAATGCTTTTGATAGGTATTTTCTACAGTACATAATACGTGGTGTTACATGACTTCATTTTTGTTACACAAATTTAAGAACTTGAAGCGTCATGCAGTCGAGTTACTTACCGTTGGCCGCTGGTAGGAGTTGCACAATTTACTGAAATCTTGCGGATTACTTATCTCCAGTGCGTAGCACCTCTTCGGTTCGAGCTCATTGGCCTCTACCATTTAATTGTGCTGTTAATCTTTCCATCTCAAGGCTAAAGCAGTTCCCCTACACAAGTACATACACATGCAAGTTCGATACCCTCCTATGGCAGACTCTCATTGCAACAACCACAGGAAATCAGGATAAAGGTGGTTGCGTTTGAAATTGGCTAATATACGAGAGAAACCACCTTATATACTCAATAGCCTATAAGGAATACCATAGAGTTTGTCTTAAATTACCAAAAAATTATTATATTAAAGTAATCACACATGTACATATTAAACAAGTCTATTATATTTAAAACTCGGATTTTCAATAGCTCTATACTGTGTATGTAAGGCCTCGGTTTGACCTGTAATAAAACATTTAATCACGTTTAAAATTTGTTTTGAAAATTATTTCATTTAGCAACAATCAGAAAAAGATCTTTCGATAAAATCTAAAATCATAGCTTAATACACTTTCTTATCATCAAGTAACAACATTAGTAAAGCGTCATTCCATATTAAATCAACAAATTTTAAGAAAATTTGTTGCCACACCATTTTTGATTTTGATAAAATTTGGTAGGTGATGTATACCAGTCTTCTGAACCCCAAAACAAATCTTCTTATACCTCAAAAAAATTTACTCCTGAGATATAGGCATTTGTTTGGAGCACGAACAAGCAAAAAATGTAATTTCAGACCTATTTTCTGAAAGCCGTAGAATTTCTATTTGAATCAGTAGGATGATCAGATAGGGCTTATTGGAAAGCTTAAAGAATGGACTTTCATTTGTGCATACTAAATTAGATTTAAGTTAAGTCTAAACAGACGTTTTTAGGGCTCTAATCTTCGTTCGTGAACTGTCGTTTTGCGTAATTTTAGGCATTAAAAAAAACAACGAAGGACTTGGAGTAACAGGTCAATTTTTTTTTCTGTTACACTTATGTATGAGGAGTATGTGTAGGAAAAAACTGAGCTGTTACTGGTGGTCCTTCACCATGAAAAATGTGCTTAAACTTCGAAAAAAATGTAAATCGTGCTTTTTCTCGGTCCCAAAAAGTAATGTGGGACAGGTGATAAAAATCTGAAAATGCCAAGATGAGAAGCCCTTATAGTGTACTTTAAAATAAAAACAAAATCGTTCTATGACTCGAAGGGATAGAGGAGCTACAAGCTATTGAAATATCAAGAAAACAGCACTTGACCGCTACTGAAAATAGGCTAAGCAGATAGGATAATTACCACAAAATTTGATTTAAATTTACATAAAATACCAAACATTTATTTACAAATGAGAATTTTTCTCAGTTATACAAATTTCTGATTTTTTGTAATTTTTCTAGCAAATTTTCACATTTGCCTTCTTTTTAAGCTACATTGATGGCAATTTCAAGCTTTCCAATGAGCCCTATCTGATCATCCTACTGATTCAAATAGAAATTCTACGGCTTTCAGAAAATAGGTCTGAAATTACATTTTTTTCTTGTTCGTGCTCCAAACAAATGCCTATATCTCAGGAGTAAAATTTTTTAGAGGTATAACAAGATTTGTTTTGGGGTTCAGAAGACTGGTACAGCTGTCGTTTTATATCTGTGCCTCTCGCCGACCGTTGGAATTTTGTTACAAGGAGCAGGTAGTCCGTGTATTCCAATACAAAAGACATCCAGTTCCCTTTCTAGTCAATTCTTGTCCGAGCTCAAATCTGTTCTCATCTGCTGCCCGTTGTAAAATTAAGAAACGTTTTTGTGCACACTAGTAGAATCTCTTCTCCTACCAGGAAATAGTCACGGGACAGACCGGCAGAGATATAATACGATGTCTGTACACATCACCTACCAAATTTCATCAAAATAAAAAATGGTGCGGCAACGCACATTTGTTGATTTAATATGGAATGACCCTAAAGCGTTTTGTCCTTTATATTAATACTTTTTTAAAATTAAGGTTAAAAGTATATTATTTTTATCCTTCATTGGACAGCGATGAAGTGTAGCGAGATAGCTAGGCTACTTTTTAATCAACGTACCATTAGTTGGGATTTAATTTTGGATGAAACTTATTATTAGCCTAATGCAGTTGTGTCCATGTTTATGATATATTTTTTCTTCCCCTTTATTTCGTCATGGTACTGCAACAATTCGTTAACTTTCATACTGTAGTTTGAAATGAATAAATAGAAATTAAATTAAAAAAAAAATAACGTAACTATCAATATAGTATACTGGAAAGAAGGCTTGGAGATCTGAGTTCAATCTCCCGCTCTTCCTAGAATTGTTCTAACGTTAAATGAACTTTTGAAGATAAAAAAGTACTTTTGTCTCATAATTTAAATCCCCATCCCCTAGCTTCAAAAACGAATTGAAGAAATGGAAGTATATATATAATTAAACACATTAAATAGGTTTTCCCCCCCTATCTGAGTATTGCGATTCTGGCCAAGGAAAATCAAAATGTTCATGCATAAATTTGGCGAAACGCCAATAGTGAAAGCATAAAAACATTTCATGAAGATTTTATGATAAATTGGTTGTGACGTCACAACACGAACAAACACTATCAACCATGATAGGCTGCCTACTCGAGTAAAATACCTTGGTCTAATCGCGATGCGACTTTGGTTAAAGCAACTTTAAATTATTGTTTAAAGGAACTTAGTAATCACTCCATTAAATACACCGACAATATAAACAATTGACAAGCAATAGTTCCTTGGCCTACCCTACTGTACAGACACAGATCCCAAACTCCTGATATAGACTCGAAGATAAAAGGAGTATAAACATAGCTGAAATAAAAATAAAATATTCTGACAAACTTGCAGGGATCTGCAACTCATTTTCTTCTCGGATGACCAGTGCTAAACATACTCGTATTTTAACCACCTTGAGTGGTTGTGAATCCTGCATCTTTGAGCTTAGAGGACAATTTTTATTAATTTGTCACATTTTACTGACATTTTTCTGTTAGATTTGAAAAATTCTGCATATCTGTTAATTCAAATATTTACAGCATATTGGCCTATGTGAATGTTTTGAGAACCGATTGTACAATATTTGACAGTGCCGGTACATAGTGTAATGTTTTCGGAACTGATTGTATAATATTAAAGCGACGTTCTAAAAATCGTAAAATAGTCTCTTATAAAATCTTTAAGTAGCCAATTTTATGAAATAACTTATCTCAGTTGCAATGCAGAATATTATATGTATTGAAGTCACCATTAATCAATAATCTTGATAAAACACAGATATAGGCCTATGGTACACAGAATTATATAGACCTATTACTAAAGCCTTTATTACTACCATAACAGTGAAAACCTAATCCCTCCGCCCAGAAGCTACGCATATCATACGTACTAGCATATTCAACCCCTTGTATCCCTCAGTAATTCAGAGTGCTAAAATTCCAAGGATTTTTTCTACTGAAGACAAAACATTCCTTACTATTTATCCACGTCACAAATGTCTCATGTACTGCATATTCCGAGCTAAAAAATTAGTACGAACTGAAAATAAATGCTAGAATTTATAAGAAAAAATTACTTATTTTGAACTTAGAGGAAAAACAAGCAAAAAGGCAATATTAGGTTCTAACGTAAAAATAGACTTTTTAGGTCCTATGAAAGTATAAGTTTTAGGCATAGTCACTTATGAAACATGCATATACAAGTTTTCCTCCATACATCACTTAAGGATTAAAATAGGTTTTTACCTAAAATCCGAAGTCTAGTGATTAATATCTGTTTGAGAGAAGTGAATGACCATACTAAATAAGCTTTTGTGTATATTAGTTGTTCATTTGAAAATATTAACACATTTTGGAAACTGTGCATTTCATTGCATTTGGAATGCAGTAACTCAGATGTGTGCCCTGAAAACTCCCATAAAATTATGGTAATTATGCAATTAGGAATCACTTTGCTTGAATAATAATTAAAATTCACATTTGACAAATTTTTCAGTGTTAAAAGTCCATTAAGTCTGAGCGGTCACTCAGAACTCAGGTCAATGTTAATATAAAAGAACAATCACATCCATGGTTAAAGACTAATTACAACCGACTGAAAGAAAGTACTAGATATGAAGGAAATGTGGCTCTACGTGCTAAGTTAGTTTGCCAGAAAAGTGGAATGAAATAGAGTTCGAAGGACCAATGTGACCTTTGTAGAGTAGACGTAGAAGTAAAAAAACGGTAAATGCTTTTAAAATTGCATTCATTAGGATTTAATGAACAAGGACAAGTGAAATGTATGTGTAGATAAATTTGTCCGTTTGTTTTCCGTTCGCGTGGCTTGTATCAGGACTGGAGAAAACTTTTATCAGGCTCGCGTGGGAATGCGTGTTATAGAGGTTCAATGTTCTGGAGCTGGCTCCCCGATATGCTACATTAAGTAGCCAGGGACAATATTTCCGTATTGACCGGGTCAACATACTATTGCCACATTAACAACCTTAATGATTCGTCTTCCATCTATCGCTTTTCCCAATCAGACAGGAATCTATGTAATCAGTAAAATATAATCTGAGGTTAATACCTTGACTAAAGGTGTTATGGAATCATTCTTTGAGATGTTTCTTCTGCAGAGAAGATAATATGGTTAATCAAGATATTACAATGAATGAAGCTCCCATTAGACGAATCTCTTTAAACGAAAAAGGAGTTTAATGGGGTAGTATCAGAGTAGGCCTACAGGCAGCATCTTACTTTTGCTACCTATAGCATATATAGGCCCTATTATAGGTGGATGGAATATTGTTTTCGACTCTGAAATTCTATGTCAGGTTTTTAAGCATTGGGATCCTCAAAATTACCATATATTTTTTAATAATAACAATGATAACAATAATAATAACAATACGGTCATAAGATGTTAAAATAATGCACTAAAAATATTAGAATATCCGGTAAAACATTGGAACAAGTGGAGAAATTCAAATATCTATGACCAATAATTACAGATGACGCAGAAGTTCTGTGGACTAAAATCAGGAAATGCATTTTTCTCCCCATTCAGAAAGTTTTATCTTCTCGTCTACTGCCAAGAAATTTAAAAGTAAAATTTGGTTTCTGGTTGTAGGCCTCTAAAGTATCGTAATAGGTTGTGAGATTAGGTCCCTTAATCTTCGGGTTGAACATAATCGGAGGGTGTTTGAAAAAAATATTCGGAACCAAGAAACTTGAAAACGGGAATTGGAGAAAACTTCATAATGACTAGTTTCATAACCTGTAATAAGGGTAATTAAGGGGGTAGGTAGGTACAGCTTTGGTGACTAAAAAATTAATTATATTGGATATTTTTTCTCAGTATATATAAATGATATACATATAAATATGTCTGAGTAAACCTGCTGATAACCCCCGCAAAACTAATATTTTCGGAATTTAATGTCTTAAATATTGAACAAATATACAAACTCAAATTACTGACTTACTTCCAAAAGAATAGAAATATTTTCAAAATCAACAATCCTCATCACTACCTTACCAGACTGAATCAAAATTATATTCTATATGAACCCAAATGTTTTACCTCTGCTAGATTAAATCACAGTATCAATTTCGGCCCAAGATTATACAACTCACTAATAAGAGCTCATCCTGAACTATATAAACTGAATTTACACAGATTCAAGAAACAAACTTATAAAATTTATTCAACCTAGTCCCAATTTTTTGCTTTTCATTTTGGGTACTCATGCTTGTCATTCCTCTCTAACACATAATGTTTAATATATATGTTTTGCTTTTGATTTATATTATTTACTATTTGTCTTGTTTTGTGAGAGTATTTGTGTATGCCATGTGCGTGTATGTTTGTTTTGTATGTACCGTCGCTTTGCCCTGAATTTTTTGTTTTGCAGTTTCCAGTGGTCACTGTTTTTTGTTGCTGTGCTGACCTGTGCCCGAGCACGAGCTTTTGCTCATTCGGGCATCAGTTATGAATGTATGTTTTATGTTTTACGAAGGTAAAAAAAATAAAAAAAATATTTTAGCAGTTAAATGTAATGAGTCAACTTTCAACTTCCTAAAATTAAAATAAATGCTTAATTTAATTATTCAAAATGGCGGCTTCTTGCTATGCTAGAATTAACTAAACTAATTTTCAGGATATTGAAATCCTGTTTTCTTTTAATTTTGACTGTTAAAGTTAATTGTAGGGAAATGACCATACTCAGATTTCTAGCTGAATAAATAATATTTTTTATTTATTTTTAAGTTGTCGTAAGACTTTTCCTAGGAATTTTGATTACAATTTATTTTTTATCAGACAAAATATCAAACAGATGGTCACAATTCTGGTCATTTTCCTAAGTAATGTGTATGTTAGCAAGCACAAAAAATTGCTGCTCAGTAGTCTCTGAATTATTTCAAACCGGCTTTCACGGCCGGCTGTATCATTCATACTCTGTTTTTCCGGGCTTGTAGGCCGTGGTCCAGTGGGGTTGTGTCTACCCACAACCCCACTGGACCACGGCCTACAAGCCCGGAAAACAGAGTATGAATATTTCAAACCAAGTTTTGAAAAATTTAGTTTACGGGAAATGATCTTTAAAAATACAACATCAAATTTTGTACCTTTCCATCCTTTGTGAATGACTAAAATCAGTGTCTTGGTATTTAAATCATAACTTTTAAGCCAATGCTGATATTTAAATAATGGTTTTAGCAAAATGAACTTAAATGATTTTAGTATTAAATAAAAAAAAATATATTTTGGAAAACAGATTTTTTTAAAGGTTAAGCTGTATCTATTCCTAATCACGAAGAATGAAATGGACTGGACATGTTACTCGCTTGGGGGAGGAAAGACGTATTTCAAAAATATTGACTGGGAGACCCAAGAGGCCAAGTAGGTGGGAGGACAAAATTAGAATAGATTTAAGGGAAGTAGTATTTGCGAGGGTTGGTTGAATGGTGTTAGCTCAGAATAGGGTTGAATGACAGGGTCATGTAAGCGCGGTAATGAACCGCCATGTTCCGTAAAATATATACGGTAATATTCCTTTATCTTGCTTGTCTATTGCCATTGCGTAAGTTGTAACAAAGTACGCATAATAGTTATAACAATAATAACGATGATTATGATGATGATGATGATGATGATGATGATATGATTAAAAACATGTCTGTGTGTGTAGCTCGAACACGATAAATTTTATAAAACGCAGTTTTATATTCTGGTTAAATATTATCTTTGGATGTGACACGAAGCACAACGCCGACTTCCTCTTATTTTACCTCCACTTTAAATTAAGAAATTTAAATTTCTTACGATTATCTCAAAAATGGCTCCAACGAATTTGTTTAAATTTTATACAGAAATTGCACAACTAAGAGCAAACATGTTTTCATCTTACAACCTTATACCCTCTACAGGTATTATCTTATTTAAATATGTTCAAATAAGTTAGTATTACTTTACCACTCATACTATGTTTACTTTAGGCCTATATTATACATAGTTTTTGTATAGTATAAAGTCAATAGTTAAACAATTATGTATTTAAGATACAAAGTTAATACAATAAACACTAAAAATAAGTTATGGCATAAAAGTCAATTGAACAATAACAATTTGCAAAATAAAAATATCTGATCCTTCTTCTTTGAAGGTCTATTTACTTCTGAAGTAAATAGGCATACAAAGAAGAAGGACTACTTCTAAAGTAGATAGGCCTAAAAAAGAATCACAGATTTTTATTCTGCAAACAACGGACATAGCGGCTAATATTACATATAGCGTAGATGTTGTTGTGCTCAGTTAACCTAGACCTCCCTAGCACCAGGCGAAGTGATTTTTGCGACGAGTAATTAATTAAATTTATAACTCAAGTCACGTTGTCGGTGCTGATACTCTGCACGCAGCAGACGGCTGGAATCGAGCTGAGGACTCTGGCGGTGGTCATGCAACCTTTTATTGTGGCGCGGAGCTTCAACTCGAGATAACGAGTCAGAAACCCTAGAAGCTGTCTACCATTGATCTATACACAAGCCAACCAGTCAGTTCACATAACTTCAGAAGTGAAGTTATGAAATATCGTTCATTACAATATTATTTTATGCTTCCGATTTCCGGATCCCAGTTAAAGAACGCCGTTGATGCATCAGTTATCTTATGATAAAGGCATAAAATCAGGTAAACTGATGTAACGAAGTGCCAGAATGCTTTTGTTTAATCAATGGTAATTGTAAGTATGATATGCGGAAAATAAGTTTAAAAAAAAAATCGAATTCCGGGTTAGCTCCAGATCGATTCATTAAGCAGGGCTTACGGAAGAAAAAAAAAAGGTCTAGTTTGATAAGCATATATGAAGGAGTATGTGAGTAGTGTTATTTGTTAAAGCTAAATGTATCAAAACTTCTAAAGCCACATATGAACACTGTAAAACAATATGTTGCCATGAGAACTGATTTGCATTTGGTAAATTATTTATAATATATTACCATAAAATAGGCACAAAGTTGGGCATTACTCCGGTACCGGTCAATGATTCCGTTCAGTATCTATAGGCTTCTTCTCATGTACGTTATAAATACGTATACCAAGTTTCATGAAAATCCGATAAAACGTATTTGAGTTATCGCGCGTAAAGACACACGAACAGACAGACAGACTGTTCCGTTATGTACTAGTTGTTAGTTAGTCATGCTTTTCTGTAATTCATTTTATAGCAGGCTTTGCTTGCTATTGTTTCTTTATTTATTATTAAACAAGTGAATCTCATGTGATTCTGTTTACGGCTATTGTAATATTTAATTATGTTCATTGTGGCTTGTATCCAATCAGAGACTGGATATTATTTCTTATTGTTTTGATAGCCAATAAGGCTTTAGCTTTATTCTATTCTTTCATTACAACTTTTCAATTCAACTCTGTCTCATCAAGACATGAGTTCTTCTAGGCTTATAAGTGCCTATCTTTTACCTACCAAATAGTTTTGGTGGTTTCATTCTCAATTGCTGAAGCAAATCAGCTCTTCAAGATATTATTAAGGCTTCATTATTTTGAAGACTCCAAATGTGGAGCTTGTTTCCAAAAGGTACCAAATCCACCTCAACAAATTTTACAGGAAATGAAAAAAAGTTATACAGTTGATAAATTATACTGATATCGATAATTCATTCCTTACATGTGCAGGTAGACCTAAGAATCATATTTACAAAGAAACTAAGATATTCATTCATTATTATGCTGTTTATTAACAAAATAAACTTGGATTTGGTACTTTTTGCAAGCAACTTGGGACTTGGTACTTATTGGCATGAAAATATCAATTCTAGAAATACTTACAACTTATTAAAACAGATTAAACTGAAACTAAAATTTATTGGATTAGTATTAGTATTAGTATTAGCCCGTAACATCCCTATCGGGCAAGGGCCTCGTTCTATGAAAGGTAGCTGGGTTCTTGCAGACCCGGGTAGCTAGTCCGGGAGAGATCAGTCTTTGATAGTGTCCAAGTTAAGTTTTATAAGGTGTCTCCAGGTTTGACGATCCTTGGCTTGCGTCGTCCATCGGTTACCAAAGGTGTGCCTGATGTCTGACCAGCGTGTTTTCTGTCTTCCTATGTGCCTTTGACCTGTCCTAGGGTCCCATGAAGTTATTCTGTATGTCCATCTGGTGGGTTGTAGTCGCATGGTGTGCCCTGCCCATCTCCATTTTAGGCGGCTTGCTGTGGTTGCTGCGTCCCTCATACCTGTCCTCCTCCTGGGTATCCTATCTTTTAGTGTGATCCCTAAAATTTTCCTCTCCATTTTCCTCTGACAGATTTCTATGGCTTGTCTGTGCTTCGTCGTTAAGCTCCATGTTTGTGCTCCATATATTAAAACCGGGAGTATGCACGTGTTCATGACTTCGGCCTTTAGGTGAACCTTGTATGAATGCTCTAGGAGGATGAATTTAAGGGACCAGAATTTTCCCCATGCTGCTGTGATGCGACGTGCTATTTCTTTGTCTGAGTTATTCTGGAATGAGAACATCTGCCCCAAGTAGGTGGTTTCTTGGACATACTCAAGCGAAACCTTAGTAGCTAGTGTGATGGCAACTTCGTTTCTGTTCGTCATTAGTTTGGTTTTTGCTGAATTCATGGTTAGACCTGCTGCTGCACTTAGGTTTTCCAGAGCTACCTAGGCCTACCTAAATATCCTTAATTGCAGCTAATTATACTATATTATAACTCACTGTGATACACCTATTACCGTATAAAAAACAAGAGCAAAACAAACAAAAATTACTTGACCCTACTTGATTTTAAAAACAATGCACAACTAACAGAATCAAGTTTCTGGAGCTTGTCCTAGCTTCATATGAACAATAAAGCTCTTACTCATCATAAAAAACAGAAACATTTTCGCTGTCATTTTCTTCCACTTCATCAGCTGCATTGTAGTGAAGAATGCCTTTTGTAAAATGGCAACTGATTCAAGTCTTTGTAGCCTATTGCTGCCAACAGTGCCACCATATCTTTCTTTTTAGCCTCTTTCACATAGCTCTTACACTCAACTTCTTTCAGGCTTCCAACCATTCGATCATACCTCAGTCCCCGTGTTATCATCTTGTGTTGGCAAAAAGGTGTCAGATTATAAGCCATCTATAGAAGTGGGTAGTCTTAGGAGAAATATTTTTGTCCTGCTTGTGATTGACTATAGCCAATATATAATACCGAACCTGTCTTGCATAGTAGGCCTGTCCTATCTGAGTTTTTGGGAGAGTCTGATTTTGCATAAGATCAAAATTTATAGTTATTGCATCTGGTGGACACTGGTTCATGTTTTGAAAGAAAGCTTTAGCTCTATGTTTGTGGACAAGTTTTTCTACAACAAACTACAGGCATGTGACGTCACTTAGCCAATGAGAAGCAAGAACGCTCTATGACGTAATTTTTTGGCCATGATATTTCACCAATGGAACGTGAGAAAGGATTTGGTACTTTTTGTCACTAAACTGTGGAGGGATGTGGTACTTTTTGCTACAAAACTGAATATTTCAGGCCCTCTAGCAATGGGATTTGGTACTTTTTGGCGATTTTAACCACTGACTATGATTGTGTGGCTAGTCAAGAATGTGCTGCCACCTGTAACTCAATTTTCAATTTTTTTGGATTTGGTACCTTTTGGAAACAAGCTCCACAAATAGTCTCAAATATTTCAATCACCCAGCGTGTGATTTATCGAATCTTCTCTTCTGTGGTGTTGGCGTCGCAAGATCTTCAAGCCAGCAACTTTAGCAATTATCAAGAAGTGGTAATTATAATTAATTCAAAAGGTACGTCATTCAACTACGTAATATAAATCTGAGGAACAATTCAGATATAAAGTTCATCAATGAACTAAGCTTCGTGTGGTTTGGATTGAACTGATTAAGCCATCTCGAGGATAATTTCATGACCTTTAACTAAAGGAATTGTATTCAAATAATTGTGACATTTTATAATTTAAACAGTGTTTCTTAATAACAATTTATCATACATCCAAGTGACCCGGTTTTATAAACTGCATATGGGTTATGTAATGTTCTTTATGGCAATACATTTTTATATGCCAACATATTCTAACTAAAATGTAATGGGCAAGTGTAGCTTAATCTGTTCACGGATTAAGTCTCCTTCAGCAAAGAAGTGTATCACCTAAGGAAATTCGTTTTACAGTCCGCTTGTTCTCTGCTTGCCCGTACAAGACAAACATTTTCCCGTCCCCCTCACAATATCATAAAGTACCATTCTGGCACTTAATAAAATTATCGTATCATTTCCACTATTTAGTTTATGTAGAGGACTATTGTTAATTAACTAACTTTGAATCATACCATTAAGGAAATAATTTAATATGCCTATTCTCTTCCTTGTGACTAAGGTTCCTTTTTTTAAACAATTGTGAAATTGCTCATAGTCTGCTATGTTAAAATATGTGTTTGTGTCTATCTGAATTTCTATGAACATCATAGCTCAAGAAAAATAATTCTTAGAAAAGCAAGATTTTTTACTTAGGTTAGATATTTTCTTGGGATGGGTCACGAAGATTGGCGACGACATTCTCTTACTTTTGCTACCACTTTACACGAAAAAGTATTATGTTGTAATTTACTGTGAAACAGATGTACGATTTTAATTTTGTACACGAATTGCTTATACTATAGGATATGCCTTTCAACACTCTTATATCATCTTCAGGGCATCTTGCTGCGCTGGCTGTGATGCATTCTAGTGATGAGCAAATGCAAGACCAAGACCAAGACCAAGGCGGTCTTGGTCTTGGTCTTGGTATTGCACTCTCAGTCTTGGTCTTGGTCTTGCATAGGTAACCCTGGTCTTGGTCTTGGTCTCGGTCTTGCATCAGTAGTCTTGGTCTTGGTCTCGGTCTTGCATACTCGGTCTTGGTCTTGTTGCAAGAGTCTTGCAGTTTTCTTTTACGCATCTTTCTGTGATCATTGGCGTTTACATGATTTAAAGTTACACCGATTATATGTGTGTTATTGCTTGCGAAAGTAACGAAAGCTAATTGCTTTTAGTTCCTTTGACCATGTAAACAGTAATGTGACGTCATGCTGTTTGCCGAAACGTCCATGGTGATATAGACTAGAACAGTAAACTTTGAGTGTTCATTTAAATGTTCTCTGTTATCCTATTGCAGAACTTTAAACTCAAAATCCAAGAGATGCTATACACTATTTGAAAGTGTAAAATTATGAATATTATATTGTAAAATTTCAAATTGAAAGGCTGCGGAGACAAGAAGTAAAACTAACAGGATGTGTATGAAATGTTTTAAAGATTTCCGCATAGGAGAGAGGTTCTATCTGACATGTTTAAAACTGTATAATATAGTAACAAAACATAACGGCATTGAAGCAGATGCCTTAGAAATTGTGCAAACTATAGGAAATCACACAATGTCCATTCGAAACCCAAACCATAGGCTGCAATAAATAATATTTCTCTTTGCATATACCCTAGTTCTAATTTATAACACATTGTGAACAGATCATTTCTGCACTTTAAAGATTTCCGCTACCCCCCATAAATTACTTTCTACTTGCTTTCAAGTTTCGGGCCTTCAACTAATTGGGTCATAATTAATCATAACTATTCTTCATGCAAGCAAATATTTCTAGACCAGCCATTTTCTACTTTTAGTATCTTTTCCCATTCCATATGCATCCTTAATATAAATCAGCAGCAATAACTAAAACATCGCCACTGTTGTGTCAATAACAAAATTGTAGTAGTAAAAAAGATTTTCAGTGGATGTCCTACCTATCATCAGCAAAATGTAGGCCTGTATAGCTACAGTACAATCAGATACGTAACTGTAAAGTAATAACTAGCAAATACCCGTCAAATAAGTTCCTGTTTTAATTAATCTACGGTTTAATTGTGTTTAATTGAATAATTATGAAGAATGCCGGGTGTATAACCTGATTTTTTTAGACTTCACTTTATTTTGAAATTTTCTGCAAGGAGAATGGAATGAGCTGAATAGCTGTGTTATATTTTGTTCAAGTAGACAGGAAAGATTCTAAAAGTGAGAGTAGGCTATGAATATTAATGTTAGGTGTAAAAAAGGATGTCATCGTTAATGAAATAGGGTACTGAACATGTTAATAGGCGTTTTAAGTTACGGGGATACTGTTTAAAGTTTCAAATCCTCAGTCATAGGCCGCCCCACGGCTGAGTGGTTAGACCGCTCGCCCTCCACCGCATACACAACGAAGCTTTATAAAAAAATTCAAGTAGCAAGACTGCAAGAGTCTTGCAGCTTGGTCTTGTTCTTGCCAGAGTCTTGCAGGGTTGGTCTTGGTCTTGGTCTCGGTCTTGCTTGGTCGGTCTTGGTCTTGGTCTTGCTAACGCTGATGCGGTCTTGGTCTTGGTCTCGGTCTTGCATTTTCTGCAAGACCAAGATAAAGACTGCAAGACCAAGACTGGTCTCGCTCATCACTATGCATTACCTTTGTCATGCTGATAAAACAATTGAAATCTTCAAAATGTTTCATTAAAAATTATCACTGAAACATTTTCAAACCTCCTGCTTCTTCTTGAGTCTTCCCAGTTTTGTGTTCTTGTGTGTTATTTTATTTTATACTAGGAGTTAAAACTTTTATTTGAAAATTTTTTCGTAAATATTATCTGAAGAGCAGCTCTGAAGACCAGCCATAATTTGTACAAACTCAGGGTTGCGTGCTGAACACACTTCTTTGCATGAAGCTGATACAACTGAATACGCATTCCATGCATTAGGCCTCTTATTCTGTACCGGAATTGTTTTAAGAGAAGAAGCTGTATTGCCCAAGCTTTAGAGTGCTGCTCTGCTATAGTATGGATAAACAGTACAAGATAGTGGAAATAAGGCTATGGGATTGACTGTAAAAGTATGCACTATCTACTATCCAAGGGATTATAATGCTGACTTTCCACATCTTATCCTAACAATGTAGGCTAAATCTTCTTTTATTCCAATACTAGCTGAAAAGACCCGGCGTCGCCCGGGCTTTGTATTTCTTTGCAATTTGAAATTAACTTATGGAGGACTTTCGATTTTGAAACTCTAGGTCCTTATATGATATGTATGTAGAATTTGAAATGAGGAAGAACGACTTATCACACTCCAACTATTCCCTCAGAAAACGCTATATATACCTTTTTATGGCTCATAGAGGATGTCGAATGTTGCATTCTGTTGCTTCTACACACCATGTCTGGGAGGGGTTGAAATAAGAAGAAACATAAATTCTGGAATTCTGGTTATATAAGATTGTATTGTCATTACGGAAAATTTTATTTCTCACTCTCATGTTATCATACAGCCGGTTCGGGGCTGAAATAAAAAAAGATAACACTTTCCTCCCGAAAAACCTGGGACATAATATACACCGGGCATAGGACTGAAAATGTTCCATCCCATTTTGACTTCTTCCAGATGCTAGAGTCTATGATAAACATCCTTATTTCTCAACTAATACAAAGCCTATAGCTATGAATAACTTATCAGTGGATAGGATCTTTTACAGATTGCTGATATAGCATACTCATTGGCAAACACTTAAGCTGTCCCTGCAATACGACCGCTTATTCTCCATCAAAATGTGAAGTGATAAAATTATATTTTCCATGTCGAGGGTAAAGAAAGTTATGTGACTGCATTACATTGTGCTTTATTTTCGTGGATTTTATTCTTCAAGAATTATTTTTACAAATGTATTATATCGTTAGCATCAGAATTCGTTAAAGTCCAATATTATGTAGTGTCCAAAGCCCTATGTGAACTGTGTAAACAATACACTGTTATCTTGACAACTGAATTGGATTTCATTTTTCAGTATAATATTCTCACAAATTATATAAACTTTCAAGGGAAGGAGTGATTTGTTTGAATTTTAATGTTGACCGCGTTACTTCCCGGGCTTAACTGAATTTGTGTTCAAAATCTCGTGTAAATTGGTAAAGAAATGTAGATTTGTATAGGGAACATACATACATACATACATACATACATACCCACACACTTTCGATTTTATATATTACAAAAGAGACCAAAATATGACACTGAAGAATGTACTGTCATTGGCGAAATAATCAATATTCAGTTCATAAACTTTCCCAGTATTATTTTGTTGAGAAGAAACTTATTTATAATAGAATAGAAGCAAGACGGAAAGGATCTACAGACGATACCAACTTCCCGTTTAATTAATGCATCGAAACAACGAGTTATAAAACTTTTTTAGGAAGGGGAGAGAGTTGTAATTCGAAGCTCGCTTCAAAATTGTCGGTTTTCTTTTTTTCCCTCTTACTCCTCTAGTTTTAATATTTATTCTGGTGAAGTTTTAGAAAGCCATATCTATATAGTAAGAAGCAGTCCAAGGGTTGAGTTAGAATCAACAAACTTCTGTTTACCCTTGAACTAATTAATGAAAGTGAATTAAACTGCTTCGGACTAATGATTCAAAAAAAGAAAATTTCAGTCTCTCTTTAGGTTTCAATTAAGAGGAATGTGGTTGTCGAAAGAAAAGTTAATAGATGATTTTCCCTTCATTATTTAGTGATATGAACTCTTTTCTGAAGCGGTCTGATGAGATTTTGCTCCTGAAATGTTACGTTTACATTTCGTAGAAAATGTTGATATTTTTATGGGTTTGCACAACTTCAGAATACTTACAAAGTGAAGCTGATACTTCGGTATTAAATTTTGTAATGGGACATGAGGAAGTGAAGGTGTCCACTTAGACCTCCATTGTAAATTCCGTAAAGTTAATGATAATTGAGCCTTATGACGGTGGAAAAGTAAGCAATGAACAATGAATCTATGATTGCACGTTATATATAATTGTAAATTCAATCATTTTACAAAGTGCCATGGCATTTTACAAAATACCGGCAAATTATGAATGGAAGATCCATTCTGCAATTTGACCGGTTGCCCTTTGGCAAACTTAAAAAAAAAGGAATGGAATCAGTCAGATTTCAGCAAATTTTAAAAAGAAGAAGAAAAAAAGTTTCTTGGCTAAAATTAAATGAAAGAAAATTGTATTATTATGTTTTAATTTATTCACGCAAGATACACTTAAATATCACACTGTTGTCCATTGTAATATATTTATAATACACGGAATGCAATACACCTCTCAACTACCCATTCCAGTAAATGGAGGAGTGCAAATTTGTAATTCAGTGCGTGTACACCAACAATTTATGATACGACAGTATTACCCACTTGGTAAACTCCATTTATGCCTTCCACTACTTTTCCAAAAATGTTTTGAGTGTCCTGTGGACCACGATCAATCTTTGGAAAAGCCACAGTGACATTGTCACAATCTGACTGCCTCCATTGAGGCTATTTTAGTATGCCTGAATGGAAACCAGTCAAATTACAGAATGGATGCTTCAGTAATAATTTTCCGCCATTTTTTTTTTTTTTTTTTTTTTTTTTTAAAGACTGAATTCACAATTTTCCTGCGACACACACACACTATTTTCCTGGGGTTATGTTCCAATAAATTGTATTCTTTAGTAAATCTTGACAGGACGAGTGTTTTAGAAGCTGTTGGTAAAGCTCGGTCTATTGGTATTTCCAAAGTACAAGCTGCTCTCCAGTCTGTCACTGATAAATTCAATTTGAACCCAAACTCAGTTCTAATTAGAAATAATATTAAAAATTGCTCAAAACAATTTTGTCTGTGTTGAATACAGAGTCACCAGGGAAATGTAGGTAATGAATGTGCGGATCAATTAGCTAAATCAACAGCATCCTCCGATCTATAATATTCATACTCCAACAGGAAGAGCCCCATATCTTTTATTAAAAATAAAAATATATTGATCTACATCTTCGAATGTTGGAATTATCTTTAGATAAGAATTACAAAAGGCGCGTTAACTAAAGAACTATTATTTCCTACATTACACTTTTGGCTAAAACTTAAAACTTTTAATACAAATTTTATTTTGACAGAATTTATGACAGGCCATGTGAAATTTGGGAGTTATTTATTAAGATTTCATATTATTTCAGTCAGTGGTTATAATTGTGTGAAGAATCTATACTTACTGCAGAAGCACGTTTTGTTTGATTGTCCTATATTTGAAAAGAAAAGACTCCAACTAAATTTACATTTTGCAGATTATGATACATCCATACGCCAAAAATCTTCAAGAACCAATTGAATTATAAACATTTTATGCAGTTTATAACACACATTCATAGTCATATATAATTCTACCTTTGTAAATTTACTGTAGTTTATATAGGCCTAATATCATTGTTGTGTAAGTTATAACCGTAACATGCCTTTTCTAGCAAAATAGAGGGGTCTTCAAGATTTGGCGATTCAATAAAAAACAAACGATGTTTAAGTATATCTTCTTGAGCAATTTTACCAGACTCCGCAAGCATTTGCAAGCAAAAGTGTCAACCATATCTTATTAAATATGGAATCCGTTGAATAACGCATACCAATGATATAATTATTGCTGTACACACAGACCCTATAGAACCAGGAGAACATTTTAAGCAAGACTAATAGGAATTTCTGATTCTTTCAACTCAACTTCTACATCCGTGGCCTTTATATGCAATGAGGTGCAATATCCCAAGTCCTCTGTGAACGATAAAAAGCTATATTAAAAAAGTTTATTTTTTATATTATATATATATATATATATTTTAAGGGAATAATCTCCTCTTTTTCAACTCTGAAAAGCTGTATATGAACATAGATTTTCGCAATTAAAAGTCCTTCAAAAGTTTATTTCTAAGTATAAGCAAAATAAAAAACCCGCGGGTCCTTTAAGCTACTATTAATATAAAAATTGAGCTCTGAAAAGGGTTACGTTCTGTCGTCGTATCCGTGGTATCGTTATGTCCATATAAAGCCATCTAATAAAGGAAGTTATTGTCAACAAAGAAATACACATTTGCAAGCAAAAGTGTGAACCATATCTTATTAAATATGGAATCTGTTGAATAACGCATACCTATGATATAATTATTGCTGTAGTCCATTATCTACTCTTATACAATTCAACGGCCCTAAATAACGTGCTCACTCGCTCCCTCACTTCGTGAGACATCGGGTATACTCGGCGATGTTCGTCTCTCGCAGTCGAAACTTTCACGAGGAATACAAAATTAGCAAAACCGTTTCTTTATTGCACAAGGCCTAAGTGGAATGAACACAATGAACAAATATTCTAATTTTATATTTACTTACAATTTTCATAGCTCTGAACCACAAACATTTTTAATAAACTGCCGGTGTGAATTTCTTCAAAATCCTGGAGTCAATTATTAATAATGGCGGGCGAAGCCGCGGGCACCAGCTATTGATAGTTTAACCCTGAAAGAATCGCGGACAATAAAAATCCAAACAAACCACTCCTCACCTTGAAAAATTATATAATTTCTGAAAATTACACTGAATTTATCAAATAAAATTCACGTCATATTCATCTGTCAACAAACAGTTGAGAAACAATACGTATTATGTGTTCACAGGTAGCTTTGGAACTGCATAATCGAATCGGAGATCGTTTTCCCAGGCGGCGCTTTCTAATCGTGGAATGTACTCTAAAGCCAGAATTTTACCTGTTTCATTAATTATTAATGGTTTAGTTTATGAATGATTCGCGTGCAAGTGTTAATAAATATAATGCTTTAATAATTATTATACTCTTAATTTTTAATTTTTGAATTAATTATCGTGTGCGAAGCCGCGGGCACCTGCTAATAAGTGTACATAACGTCTCGGCAGTCATAGGGAAGGGCAATATGACACTAAGAGAATGCAAAATAAATTGCAAACACTAACATTTATAGCCTAATTTTAAATAATAATTTCGTTCATATATCTCAATATTTGTCCTGGAGAGTGTTTATTTCGCAGTTATTTATACATTTCAAGAAATAAAGAAAAATAGCGATATTTCATGGATACAATTTGCTAAATACCGACATATCGGGCGATAACGAAAGCTGTTTTGTAAAATTTCACGCTTATCGCTGTTTCCAAAAAATACGATCCCTATTGATTATTTCTGCATATAGTGGGTCTAGTTACCCATTGTTTAACTCCAATGCGAAAAGGAATATAGAAGCGCGAACTTACCCTTTTTAATATTATCCTATAATAACGCAAATGTATAGTCGATTATGACAATGACATCGATAAACATGATGTCGGAGTAATGCATGACTGTATGTTATTCTAACCTAAAAGCCTAATAAATTATGCTAGGCCAATATTTAATTAAAAATGCTATTGACAATTTTATTAAACAGAAATGCGCACAAATTGTGCAAGTTTTTAAGAGTTATAACATCTTACATCTTACAAAACTCCACTAGGTTCTTATGCCTTTGTTTGCACGTGACGACGTGATATCTCTCACAAAGTTGATCGCACAGTTCGCATACACAGTTGCTGTCAGGGTCGTGATAACTCTTAGTTTTACATATTTTATGGTGGTAACCATGCACTGCTAACGAGTTTACCAGGCATCGGAGTTCTTGGTTGGTTCCTGTCCATGTTCTGCTCGTCATGGCCTCCTCGTGTAGAAGCTGGGCCAGATCTCTTCTCTCTTATTTTGTCTTTCTTGTATCAACCTCTTCCAGCTGTCCGTGGGTGGTAGGGCTAACTTCATTCGTAGGTCTTCCATGAAGAAAGGCTCTTTGGCAAGTTCGTAAACTAGTTTGGATCTTGTATGCTTTGATACTCCTAAGGCAGCTTTCAGGAAGCGTGATTTGACAGCTTCCAGTGTTCTTAGGTCTCTAACGCTTAGTTTTTCCCATACTATGTCTATTGCATATGTGGCGATGGGGACTATTTTTGCGTCGAATAACTCCATGGCAGTTTCTAGTGAGATTCTGGATAGTGCTTTGATATCGAACATGGCTTTCGTGGCAGCTGTTGCTCTAGACTTTATATGCGTTCTGAATGACCTGCCTGTGGTTTGTAGTGTCAGACCCAAGTATTTGAAGGCGTTTACGCTCTTGAGGGGTTCTGGTCCTAGGTAGATTTTGTCCTTCGCTGATTCTCGGCCTCCATTGCGGAAAGTCATCTTTACAGTTTTGTCTGTGTTGATTTCTAGTTTATTTGACGACAATTAATACCTACAAAAATAGATTTACGCGTCCTTTTTCTCGCGGATTTATTTAAGCCTTCCATATACAAAATGGCTCAGATAGGAATGCATTTTTGTTTTTTAAATTACGCGCGGAGTATTAGAAAGGGGTTTGCAACAATGCTCTCAGAAGCGGAAGTGGCCATGGAAATTCAGCTGAGATGGATCGCTTCAGCGGTGATCAGCGTGCAGCAATTCCTGCAATTACTCAATAGATATGTTGCAACAAGTGATATTGGACATCTGAGGTTACAATTGAAAGAGTGTCAGCGCCGTCAGGGTTGATATTTGGATGATGTGGTTTTTCAAGCGAGATTTTATCAAATCTGTATTTTCAGTATATTTCATTAAAATATTTGCATAATTACAAGTAACGGAGTTATTACTTTTTAAAAAGTGCATTCAGTTCTGAGCCACTCTGTATAAAACTTCAAGGTAGGGAACAGATTACTTCCACCAAGGATTAGAAAGGCTATTATAAGTTTTGTGTAAAATCAGGTTACGGTGATATTTAAGTATAAAGTTTATGGTGTCATTTAGCATAAGGTTTAAGTAAAGGCTCAAACGTGTTACGGTTTTTTGACAACTGGTATTAGAATTAGAAATTAATAATAATAATAATAATAATAATAATAATAATAATAATAATAATAATAATAATACTTACTTACTTACTCTCGTCCACCTCGCTCATTTTAACGGTTTTAGTTTGATAAGTATATCTAATGGAATAGTGTTATTTGTCATAGCTAACCGTATTGCAATTTCAGAAGCCGTATACGATCACAGCAAAACCATATGTTGTCATGATAACTGATTTGCATTTCATAAATTCTTTCTAATATAATACCATAAAATAGGCACTAAATTGGGAATTACTCCGGTACCGGTCAACATATTTGGTCCAATATCAATAGGCTTCTTCCCATGGACGTTATAATTGTGTATACCAAGCTTGACGAAATTCCGGTAAAGCGTGTTTGAGTTATCGCGCGTACAGACACACGGACGGACAGACAGACGGACAGACATTTTCCCATCCCTCACACAATCTCATAAAGTACCATACTGGCACTTAATAAATAATAATAATAATAATAATAATAATGATGATGATGATGATGATGATGATGCTGACGATAAAGACCTTAATACAATAATTAGTAGCAAACGCGTCATTATTAGTGTGTTCTTCTTTCTCATAGTTTAACGTTATGGGACGTTTGTACGGCCCACTTAGCTCGGGCCTTACAGGACCACGATCAGTAAGGATAGGGATTACCTTTGGATTGGATCACATACTTTTTTTTCGACAGGAATACATAAAACGAGACACTTCAACCGCAAACACACTCATTCCGAAAAAGGTGCGAATGGGAAGAAGATGATAATGACGGTCAGATGATACCCGATACAAGAGCCTAAAGCAACCCGATATGTGGCTCATAAGTGCGGAAAACCCCCATAAAAATCCCATCTATACCCGAGTCGAGCTAAGAAAGAAACCTGAAGTAAACAAAAACCATTAGGTCTATCTCTCTCTTAGGCCTATATCATACTATTAGTCTAATGAGCTAGAGTGAGATAGACATCCTGATTTTTGTTTACTTCGCTAACGCATCCTCTGCAGGACTTACTTGTGTGTTCATACTTGGTCTCTTAGTAGCTATATTGATCCCTTTGTGAATAGTATATCTATATATATTTCTATTGAAACGCACTATTTTATCCAAATACCCAACTCTATCAAAAATTTTGTCGACCAGTTATTCAAGCTGAATAAAACACAATCAATTTTTCATCGATATCATATGCTTCGTCCGGTCCAAACAGAACTCTTTTAATAGACGTGGGCAAACAATTCCGTTATCCGCCAATGACATCACCTCGATAGCCCTTGCCATACCAATATTTGTCTTTTTTTGAATAGGGAATTCAGCCGAAGTATAATGGTATTTAATGTTTTTTAAATTAAACAGCACACTGTAGCAAGGTCTACTTTCTAAGTTCATAATAGGCCTAATGATGTCCATAACGATACAGATTTCCATTATGACATCGGTGTGTTTAGATTATTATCGAATACGGAACGATCTTGATACCTTGAGAGTATCAGCTGAAAACTGCTTAATAAATAGACTGTATTTAAAATAAAATATATTCCGTTCGTGTTACTTTTAATACCATACTAAAATTAATTCATTTCGTGGTGTGAAAATCCGCTTGTTTGAAGAAAACAAGCGAGAGGAAGTTTCGATTTGACCGATGCCGTAAGCTGCCATTTGTCGTAGAAGACAAGAAGTACAACAACTAGCAGCCATCTGATGCGAAGGACAGCGCGGGTGTTTGTTTGAGTGAATCTAAAATTTCAAAATTTCAAAATTTAGATTGGTTATGATCAAATAAAACAGCCGTATGCAACTTGCCTGTAATGATAATTAAGATACTAGTAAGTTATGAATTTTTTTATGAAACTCGCTTTGCTCATTTCATAAACATACTCGTATCTTAATAAATGCCTGTACAGACATGTTGCATAATGTACTATTAATTAGGGCTTAATCAATTATGATTAATTTTTAAACTTTTTTTTAGGTATCTCCAGTGTTCAGTGTTCTGAAGAGTGTATTCGAAATGATTATAATACTCTCCTATCTCTATTTAACCTAATATTTTTCAAAGGTCTACAATAATACATTTCCTGAAAAGGAAGGTATTAATGTATATAGCCCGTCACCTCAAAGAAAACGTGTGAAAGGAACTGAAGGTGAGATTAATCAGCTCGATGCAGGGTTCATTCTGTCGTACAGATTTATAACAACGAAAAGAAATTTTCAGAGCAGTGAAAAGTAAATTTCAATACGCATTCTACTTTTTTAAAATTATTTATTTACCTTATACTTTTAAATATTAAATACAGTATATAATTTTTACAAGCGAAACATCCATGCAAACTCACGGCAGTTGTGTATTTTCTTTCATTCAGGTAAGAGTCGCTCTCAACATCAGTCCAACTTAATTTTGTAAGTATAGCTTAGATATATCAATAATAATAGAGTTTCAGCATAATTAAATACTCTGATAAAGTACCCTTTTTCACTCTCAATATTTTTCCGTGTTAATTTTCAGTTTTTACAGCATGAACTAAATGAGAAGATTAATTCAATAGTAGGCATATAAATAATTCTGACGTTTACGCACTTTTTTTCGATCCGTTCGTCGTGATTTTAAAAATATTTATTTCAATTTTTATATAAACTGTAAACGTTGTATTATAGAGAGTATATGCTACGTTATATTTCCCATTCACTGTGTTCCTCTGAACTTGTCCTTCCCGATAGTTTATTAAAATATTCTTCGTACTTGGCGAGTGCGAAAAGTACCGAAAACCATTGGACTCAAATTGGACGATACAGATATTTTGAACTCAGGTCTTCTGAAATGCGAGTCCTCATCCTTACCATCTCCACCAACCCATTGCCTTAGGAAAGGGTTGCAGATTTTATCACACATAAAAACTATCACCTGGGTTTGAATCCACGATCATCACCCAGCCAAATGAGCCATTAGGGGGTGGACATACAGCTATCGATGCTGAAAAATCGTTTTCTTTTCTCAGCAATGAATTGTCTGTAGCATTGCAATCTGGCATGCTCTATATTGACTAGTTACGAGTATACAACTGCATACTATTTTCAGAATTAATTTAACTATTACAGTTAATGGGTAGTTATCATTACAAAATGGCAGTCAAATTTTGTGCCGTTTCCCGGATAATTTTCATAAATACCAATATTTCTGAATGGTTATTTTGTTATCGATTTGTAAATATCATATGAACAACATAATCTTCAATCTTTGTAATTTCTGCAGTATAAATATTTAAAAAAAAAATCATCACTTGTTAATATTTTAGATATTTTTACATCAGAAATATTTAAAAAAATAAACTATTAAAGTTACATAAATGATTATAAACAGTGTTGTTCACTAATTTCAAATATACATGCATGCAAAATTTCACTGCAATATCTTAATAAATGTTTGAGTTATCAGGGAAAAGGCACAGCAGTGCACAACATTTGGCTGCCATTTTATAATGACAATCACCCATTAACTGTAATAGTTAAATTAATTCTGAAAATACTATTGAATTGCAGAACTAGTCAATATAGATCATGCCAGATTGCAAGGCTACAGAACAATTTATTGCTGAGAAAAAGAATAATGAAACTTCACCTATTTTCCAGCATCGAAAGCTGTATGTCCCCCCTTAAAGGTGACATTGAGATAATTTAGACAGTTATTTTAACTAATGAGACTGATGCAGACTTACGTTCATGAAACCACAGAATAATGTTTTTGTTAAACATTACATGAGAATACTTTAGGAGAAAAATTCTTCTGATACTTTGATTCAAACCCACTGCCTTCGGCTTTACGTGCCATGCTCTACCAACTGAACTAGTCAGAGTTCGATTCACAGTCAGTCACAAAATCACTAAATTCGTATGCCTCACAATGAAGTATATGACCTATATGTCTTTCAGTGAGGTAGGGTAATCAGTTCAGTTTGGACCGTAGGAGAGATATTCCATCTGACGGTTTTGAGAGGAGCTCTTGCTAGCTCAGTTGGTAGAGCATCGGCATGTAAAGGCGAAGGTCGTGGGTTCGAATCCCAGTGTCAGAGGAATTTCTCCCCTAAAATATTGGCCTAACAAAACTGAACTGAATTCAACTAAATCTGCGGAACTGCATCCCTTGGCGGTACATGGCCTATAGTCTCCGACCATAGCTTAGCTTTTAGACTTAACTGGTTGATTCCAGGATCATCATTTTGTCGGCTAAGGGCAAGGCTGTTGGTAAATAGCTTTCTTAAACAGAGCCGGTATTCCATTGTTCTTCTTGCTTATAGGCCCTGTTTGCGAAATCCATTGCCCCATTGCAAAATTCCCTACCGAGAAGCCCGCAAAAGACCCAGGATGTAACCCGGGCTACCAGGTCTGGAATCAGGAACACTGAATCACGGAAGCGGGCTTATAATGACTTACTATTGCATCGTATGCATGTTTCATATTTAGTTTATAAATATAGGCTATAGTACGTAATTAATAATTTTATTAAAAACGAGAAGCTGCGATTTGCAGGTGGTTCGCAGGTCCCAGTGTGGGAGTCACGCAGGACCCTCGTGACCTGGAATAGCGGGGCGGAGCGGGCAGGTCTGTCGTGCACCGGCCCAAGGTCTCTGGTTCAAGCACCCATCACTTCCTCCGCGGGGATTCCAGGAAAGACTCGGCGCACTTGTTCGCTACACTCCAGCTGCGTTTAATATGACAACTTATGTCCTTTTGTAGGCATCTTTACTTACCTCGCACATTTTCACATTTAGCAAGACCATTAATAGTTAGTTATGTAACGGTCGTTGCTCAGTTAACTGGCTTTTAAACCGTATCTAGTTTTTTTTAATAAGTTAAGATCGGAACATGTTCAGAAAAAATAATTCTACTGCAAAAGAAAAAAAAAATTAACATGACTTTCTTTGTCCTAAACTTGAATCTCACGGTTTATGGTAGGCCTACTGTAGGTAGAGAAAGTATGTATTCGACCTCGAAATTTGAAGTTGAATTTTTATCATAATTTACATGTTTTAGATCCCCTGAGTCCAAAAATACTATTTTCAGAAACATGTCTGAGTGTGGGTCTGTGTGTATCTGTAAAAAGCTTAGCTCCAGAATGGAAAATCGTATGAAAATAAAATTTTGTATGTAGAATAGGCACCTTCTGGAGATGTGACATGCAGGTAGGCGACGACTCGATCTAATTTTTAATGGTACTTTACATGAAGAAAATTTCGTTTTTCGCAATTTTCTCGAAAACGATTGTATTTAAAATTTATACTTGAGGTTCTTGTGCTAGGATACAAAACCTTTTTTGAAACACTTTTTCCAAAAAATCTCTGAAGGGTAGTTATAAGCCACCCATTGCTTGTAGAAACTCAGTCTTGCCTGGTGAACAAAAAAGTTTTGTATCAGGTTGAATCAATTGAATATGTGCTCTTTGCAATACGGCCTCCTATTCTATATCGTAACGTGAAGTGAGAAATGCGTGTTGTCCATGCTTAGGGTAAAGAAAGTTACGTGAGTGCATTAAACAGGTTTTATTTAGGTTGTGTATCTCCTTCGGGAGTACGATGCGATGTAGTAACGACATTTTGTTCATTTTTACAACCAACTTACATGAAAAGAATGCCATACACTACATTTTATAGAAATGTGGAATTTTGTGTAAAGTACGACAGTACAAGGGTATCGGAGAGTTTTGTCAGTGAGATGGGGGTGAGGCAGGGTTGTATTTTGTCTCCTTTATTATTTAATATGTTTATAGACGATATTGTTGATGTAATGGGACAGATCCATATGGAAGCACCTAAGGTGGGGAATGTGCATGTTCCTGTGCTTTTATACGCGGATGACATGGTGTTATGTTCAACGACGATTCACGGACTACAACTGGGACTAGACAGGCTTCAAACTTATTGCGAGGAATGGTCACTTACTGTTAATACAAAAAAGACTAAGACTATGACCTTTAAGAACGGATCAGTTTATAGCAGGGAAGAGACATGGACGTATGCGGGACAACCTTTGGATAACGTGAAGAACTTCTTGTATTTAGGATTGACGCTTACTATGAACGGACGATGGGCAAAGCACATTGAGGTGACGAAACATAAAGCGGGACTGAAATCAGCTGAAACTTTTCGGATACGTAGCAAAATTCCAGACATGCCAATAGGTGTTATGGAAACTCTGTACGGGGCAATAGTGAGATCGACGATGACTTATGGGGCTGAGATATGGGGTTGTTAAGAAACAGGGAATCTAGATCAGGTCAGGACGCGTTTTTTGAAAGGGATTTTGGGGGTAGGGAGGGGTACTGCAAATTGTGGCATTATGAGAGAGTTTGGAGCGCATAGTGAGACTATAGAGTGTAAAATTAGGGCGGTGAAATATTGGTTACAACTTATGCTGGGGGATCAGTCTCTAATTAGAGCAATATGTTATCAAGAACAGCTAAGAATAGGAGGAAATACGTGGGCTTCCAAATTAAGAAAGGGATTAGAAACAATTGGGATGGGATACGTTTGGATGGATGGGCAGGGAAATAGGAGAAGTGTGTGGAGGAAGGTTAAGAACCGTTTGAAGGATATTGATAGACAACAGACAAATGCACAATGTCAGACTATGGTTTCACTTGAATTACAATCGCGGTTAAAATTGGAGTGGGGGAAAGAGCAATACATAGGAAAAGGATCTAAAGTCAGTAAACTAGGCCTCGCTTGGATTAGACTAGGTGCGTGGAGAATGATTAAGATCACAGATGAAAACGGAATGAGAGTTTGTCCATTATGTAAGGGGGAAGAATCATGGTTTCATATTTTGGCGAATTGTGAAGGTTTGGAAAATTGGAGGGAAAAATACTTACCATTATCTTTTATGGAATCAAATAGGGAGCAACGGAAATGTTTGGAGTTACTAACGGGAAAAAACGTTGAGGAAGGCATTGGGAAGTATTTAATGAAAGCGAGACAGCTCAGGTTTGAAAAAGCGACAAATTGGAGAGCAGGTGTGGAGGGTGAGGAATAGATTTACTTTGTTTGTGTTATTTTGTATTTATAATATTTGTTCTTTTGTGTGTGTGTGTGTGTGTGTGTGTTTTTGCGTAAGCATGTACGGTCCATGCGGACCCGTGCGATTGTTTGCATTGGAATTTGTAAAAAGTTAATTATTGTAATAAACACTTACTTACTTACTTACATTTTATAGGCTACTGACAATAAGAGGTAAATCTTTTATTTGAGCAGAGGAAGTTATGTGTTTCACATCAGTTCTTTAAAAGCGTTCATTAAAGGTTCAAGGAATGTGTTTCTTGTGATTTTGTTAAAATATTTAAACACCTGGGGTACATAGCGTTCGAGTCGCTTGGGAGAACAGTGAGTATGGCACTGCCTTTCTGTGCTCAAGGTCGCGGGTTCAGTCCCGGCCAAGGGAGATGACATTTATTTGTTACAGGCATGCAAAATAACTCCTGATGGACAAAATTCCGGCACACTGGCGACGGTCACAGGCCTAAGTTGCAGTACACCCCCGTCGTTAAACAACCATAAAACCAACCAGCCATAGCGTTGGAAACTATTCTTAATTGTGTAGGGTAAAATTGAACAAAAGTCTCAGGCATTAGTCTACTTTCATTTATTTCGATGAAAATGATAATGTTGCACTTTATGAACATCCTATGATACTGCAATCCGTGACTTCTTGTCACGTGAATATGCAAGATGTGACACCCGATATCACGCACCGTGATTTAGAGTCTCCCAAACTCCACCTAATTAGAACACAGGTCTTAGTGAAAGTGTTCGGAGGGTCAACAGATCAAGAAGAAATGCCGGGAAATCAGTTTTATGTCAGTTTTGTAGTTTACAAAATCAGTCTACTAGCAAACGAACTACAATGTAATCACCACACGATTTCTTTTTCATATACACGCGAAAAATCTATAGGAACTGACAAGGTCAAACACACTCAATGGCCAACACATGACTGTTAAAAGTAGAGCTCAGACTTTATATAACATAAGATTTTGAAATGTTAGATTTGGATTTAATTTTTTAATTTAATCAATCATCAAGTAAAACCACTAGTGGTATTGATATCAAATGGGAAAATTTCAATGGAATAGTTGGTTTCCTTGAATGACAATTTTAATACATGGAAAAATATCTTCATATTTTAAAGTAAAGCATTAACGTATTAATTTTATATCTTAGCCTTTAAGCAATTTTGAGGCGACACAAATTTAGGCCTACTATACTTCAATAGCAGTGAAAAGGCTAACAATGAAAAATTAGTAAATAAGTAAATATCCGTGCTCTTCACAATGGAAAATCTTAATAAATAAATTGCTAATTTAACTCTCTAATACTCTTTATACAACGGGGCTTAAGGATCTAATTGTCCCACATGGAAATTGTCTATACAGCAAGCCATCATAATTAGCATACTCGATAATCAGTATGTAAGAACCTTCTATTTCGTTATTTCTCAAATTTCCTCTGGTTTCTCTGTACCAAACGTCAAAGTAGTTTTCGCTCGCCGGTCATCGGTCACTGGAAACATTTCTCTGAGAAGAGGTGATGTGTTCAATCTTACCATTGCAAAAACATGTTTAAAACAAAGCAATGCACCTCTGTAAACAAATGAAATGTAACTTATTAAAAATTAACAGTAGGCCTAACGGAAATTTATAGAGCTCAATAACATTAAAATTAGAGATCATATTTCTTCAACTGGAACTGCAAGGCACGATTATTACATTACTAGATCTTTGTCAAAGTATAGGCATATGGATAATAATTATGAACTTGATTGGGATCAACTAGCACGTCACAGCATAGAAAAATAGGTAGATAGTTGAATACAGAGTAGGCCTACGTAAATAAATAAATAAATGATAATAGACTAATAATAGTAATAGTATTAATAGTAATAATAATAATAATAATAATAATAATAATAATAATAATAAAAATTGGTATAAAATTACAAAATATTAACTTTGATGTAAGATTGCACGAAGTAGGCCTACGTAAAATTTGTAAACATATGTAATATCAAATTTGAATACCAAAATGTCCTTGCTTCCATTAGTGGGCATTTTCTGTTTCTGTATCTGGATATGAAGGGAAAGAGAAATTAAGTAATTACATAAAAATCCAGGCTCTGGTCATAAATAATGCCATTGGTGAGTTCAACTTAGAGAGCGGCTGGTGGCGCTACCTTTAGTATTTTAAGAACCTAGCCCTAGTGTAGTGTAATTTGCAGCTGAGGACACGCGTTTAATGCACGGAGTGCATGTAGTGTGGCCTATCTTTTCGGGATTCTCTGATATCTGATAGACAAGCCAAATGATATCACTATATTCGTTACTATCTTCACAGTTCAGGACAGAATTATTTATCATTTGAGTTCACAGGGGTGTGTAAACAGTAAAAGAATTATAACTATCTGCGTCAAATGTAAGGAATTTTTTATTTACTCTGCCATAATTTTCATCATCATTAGTCTATTATCTTCATTATTAACATTTTCATTATCTCATCATAATAATCATAACTTATTACTTGTTATCAAGAATTTACACTGTCAAAATGTATGTTCCATGATACCGTTAAGCTCGGTCAATATATTTTTATTTCAACCATTTTCCGTTCATGCTATCGTGGTGGAAACTCGAACTCCTTACAATCAGTGCCAGTGACCTAATGTGCCTGCTTCTTATGGCGACTTAACGACTACTTACCAGAAATGTGTATCATTATATCAAAGCCTGTAAGTTTAGATACATCTATTATTGCAGAAATGGATTAACTCAAACTTCCTAATTCAATATTAAAATTCAAATCTCACCTGTTTTAAATTATTTATTATCTATATACACTAATTTAGGATAATTCATCAGGTAGCTAAATTTGATGCAAAAACCTTCGACATTCCAAGTTTAAAATATACTACTTTTTAAAGTTGTGAGACGGTCTTAACTTTTGTCGAGTGTTGGCGCGCGAGATAGTTGCATGATATGCGAGGTTTCATAATGACTTTGGTTTCTTCATGAAATGATTCTACTCAGAGCTCTTCAGGAGTGAACTCCACTCCGACCTTCAGTAGCAGTGGGCCTTATCAGTTAAACCATGTGGTGTTATCAAGAAAAATCTCCGTTGTAATAACTAGCGGTGAGTGGAACCAAATGTAGTTTTTAACCTTTTAATTCAATTTGTTCAGTTCTTCGTCATTTGCATTTAATTTTATATTATTTATTTACTGTCTCTTTCAACCTTAAATAATATAATATGATGCAATCAGTAAATATGTAGAAGACTGATAGATTTTAGTTCTCGCGCTGGTCGCCGGATAGTATAATAATGTACACATTAATCCTTAGCTTTGATGAACTATTTATTATGCAGTAGGCGTTATTTATTTTAGTCAGAAATTCTAGTCAATTATGATGAGGTCAATTTAACTTATTCTTTTGTATTACGTCCAGCTTGCTCAGGTTTATAATTCTGGATAAATACTATCGCGTGCGTATTGTCCCCTGCAATATAGGCCGCGCAGAATATCGGAGTTTTTCCTGTGTACTAAGTCAAGTTCATTGCTCTGCATTTGTTCAGTCCTGGCTGACGCGAACCAAAGATTACGTGTTATGTGTATCTGTGTATCTGAAAATACAAGTGTAACCAGTTAAACTTTATTAAAATTGGTGCTCTCAATATAGTTTTCTATAATAACAGTTGTCCACCGCTGTGGCTCAGGGGATGCGTCCAATCCTCTCACGCAGCGGGCCCGGGTTCGATTCCTGGTCGGGACAAGTTACCTAGGTGAGGTTTTTTCTGGGGTTTTTCCTCACCTTTGAGACAAATGTCGGGTAACTTTAGGCCCTTGTGGTCCCCAGATATCATCTGGCCGTCATTATCATCTTCATCCCATCCTCGCCTTGTTTGGAGTGAGTGTGTGTGTGCATGGTGTGTCTCGTCCTATGTGTTCGTGTTGTCTCGGAGGTGGCCCCGGCATTGGGCTGATCACTCATCCAGGGAGGCCCTCCATGTCCTTGTCTGGTCAAAAAAGTATGTATGTGATCCAAAGATAATCCCTCTCCCGACAGGTCGCGGCGGCTTGGGTCGCTTAAATCCTCAATGGGAGAGGTGAAACTACGATAAAGAAAGACAGAAAGAAATTATAACAGTTGTTCTAAGTTATTTATTACTTTCACGTAACCAACATTTTTCTTATACGCTAAATTGCTAACATAGAAAACAATATGGAATTGCGTATAAGTTAAATGTAAGGTTTCATTGCCTCCACAAGTATGATACATTTGAATGTGGTGTGTCAAAAATACTTTTACAAACTTCGGGCATGGGTTCCTTACACCAAAAGAAGGAAAAAAGTTCATATGAACATAGGTCCCATAATCCTTTGTTTTCTCGTTAGGAACTGTTCAACACATTGGTACACTCATAACACACAAACACACAAAACTCATAAAAAATGCTCGAAATGTCCTCCTCTTGCTTCTAGACATGCATGCACTCGTCGAATCATGAACTGTCGCACCCTTTCAAATACTCCGGGATGGTTTCGAATGGTTTCGCAGGCTTCCATGACACGTCGATGAAAACTTTCTTCATCCGGGATGTCTGCTCCATAAACCAATATTTTAAGGCGCCCCCAAAGATAATCCAAAGGACTGAGGTCGCGAGAACGTGTAGGCCATGGAACTGGTCCTCCTTTGCCTATCAATTTGTCATGGTAGATACCAGTCAGTGCATCTCGAACTATGAGACTAAAATGTGCTGGAGTCCCGTCATTCATAAACCACATGTTTTGTCTTATTTGCAGGGACATATCTTCGTGAAGTAGTTCTGGAAGAGTGTTCTGGATAAAGTCCGTGTAGACAGCACCTGTAAGACGTGCTGGTAGAACGTATGGACCTACCAGACAGTCACCTACAATTCCAGCCCACACATTAATCCTAAACTGTTGCATATGTCTAGCCTGAACTACAGCACGAGGATTATGTTCTGCCCATACGTATTCGTTATGGAAATTTGTAATTCCATCTCTCCCAAACGTTGCTTCGTTTGTAAACAAAACTGATGAGACAAATAATGGATTGACTGTTTGTGCTAGAAACCATCGGCAAAACTTCTCCCGTGGTGGATAATCGGTAGGCGAAAGGCCCTGCACACGTTGAATATGATACGGATACAGGAGCTGCTCGTGAAGTACCTTCCATGCTGTACTGTGAGATGTACCAAATGTCACAGCCAATTGTCTTGTACTGATACTTGGATCGTCTTCGACACGCTGTAAAATCTGTTCTTCGTGATCCGGCGGACGAACAACTCTTGGTCTTCCTCGATCGATAGTATGTGGTGCAACGGTTCCTGTCTCAGCAACGCGACGATAAACAGCAACAAAGGTTGGATGACTCGGTTATCTTCGGTCTGGAAACTCCATACGATACAACCGTGAACCCTCGCGTCCATTACCATACATAACAATCATGTCTGCCTGCTCACGAAATGAATATCCTGCCATGGTTGAACGAAACACGTGCAGTTAACTCATTACATGTACACAATTATTAAAGCGGTGAAGACAGACTAATGACAAATGTAAACAAGTCTCCGTGGCTACACTTCGCCATCTCTACAGTACATAAGATACAATGAGTCAAAGCCTTCTATGAATGAGTCCATAAAGAAATGAAGCTGCGAGGTCGGACCTCGAGGGTCGTTGAACGCAAACTTTCATTAATAAATTAATAACGAGAAAACAAGTATTATGGGACATATGTTCATATGAAGTTTTCCTTCTTTTGGTGTAAGGAACCCATGGCCGAAGTTTGTAAAAGTATTTTTGAAACACGCTGTATGTCTCGCTTACATGAATTTTGAATTTTATTAGGCATAATAAACTTTGCAAGAAGTGAGGCTTAGAAAAACTTGCCGCTATTATCCTACGTAGTGAGAATTTTTCTGTAACGAATATAGGCGTAAATATGGTTACAATAATTATTTATTTGTATCATACATCACAATTCGTTTGATGTTTTCTTCCGCCCATAGGCAGATTTCCTATAGAGTAAAAATATTCATTGATGTTTGTATAAAATAAATTATACAAATATATTAATTATGCAATTAACTCACTTAACATGTGTTTAAAATACACAAAGAATAATTTTCATTCATTATGTTTTACATTGATCATGGGGCCAAAGAAAAAGAGTCCGCTTTTCTGCCATTGATAGCTTTTCATACGTAGCCTGATGTCACGAGTATTTTTTAGGCTGATCGAAAAGATCAGAAAAGTTGAAAGTTGTTTTTGCATATTCACGAACAAAACAGACTAATATCGATAATGAAAGCCAATAAATTGGAACCATAAAATGAGGTAATAATGTAAATAGAGTAGTTAAATAAAATAATACCACCAAACTTCACCACACTGTACACTGCTTCTATAATCGTTTCATATACATTTCTAAAAGATAAAGAAATCGAATGTTTTCGCAAATCAGATGTTCCATAAATAGCTTGTCAATAAAAAACATGAGATATTTTCTGAACGGTATTTGTTTATTGTTTATTGTTCTAAACGTTATAGGGATGGAGCATAAGTCATTGGCAACTATTCTTTCTTTTAAAATTTGGGACCTCTTGAAATTTTTAAATACACAAACGAAAGAATTCGGTAACGTTTGGATGTATAGGCCTAATTCAGATTATAGGTTCTAGATATTGGATAAGATAGGGGAAGACACTCATAACAACGACATCGTACTATCGATACGGAAGGGTAGGCCTATATTCCTCAAAGCTTACACCAGCTATCTGTGGAATTCTCTAGCATTTCTCCTTCGAATAATGGCAATTGTGACGTAAGAACGATGTTCCCGCTTGTCACATCCATTCTGCACGGTGATTGACTCAAACTGAGTTACCATCGCTTCTGTGTGAATAACCGTAGATAACACTGCCTTCAAATGACGTATCTACAGACGCCACATTCTCCAGTCACATACAACATTTGTGTTAATAATCCAGAGGTTTATAAAATTGACCTATTAACTATAAATTTAAATCTTAGTGAACTGTATGTTCATGAAATAAACCATTGAAATGGAGTGTTGCTTCTTCAATTAACGATGTAGACTGGAGGATCTAAAAAATAATCACACTCAATTTTACTTCGTTTACTGACAAAGTAAGAGCCGAGAATGTATATGTCAATTGGAACATTAGAGCAGCGTTTAAATGAATCTGAAATTTCCCACCATACAGAATAGGGAATGCTGAAACTTGCTTTAAAATACCAGCAAGCCACCATATCTACTACCCACAGAGTGTCACTAAGCTATATATAAATGAGCCCCGAAATTATTGCGTGATTGATAAGGATAAGGATAGGGATTTCATGTCCAGTCTCAGGAACATGAAAGTGAAAAAAATATCAAATATTCAGAGTTGCCATATCGTGCACATCCATGGTGGCTGCCACTCCTGAATTTTTCATGTCCCTCTCCAATGTATTTTTAGCCACTCTTTTCATTCAACGGTGACTTAACATTCAACAATATTCTTACAGCTATGTGTGTGACTATACATATTTGACTTTTAAATAATCATATTATCATTTTCTGCCTATAGGCCTATCATATGTAGAGGAAATATTGTGTTCGACCCTGAAATTCAATGACCGGTTTTCAGCGTTCATATGAGTTTTGATCGGTCAGGGCTCATTGCTTAAAACGAGGGTGTGCTGAGTATAGCAATTCATACATTTAAAATAAAGAAAAGTTTGGTAGTCCTACTTACATAATTGCTATCAGTCAGAATCGCTAGTAAAGGAAAAAAAAATACTGCCAGTATAGTTGATTTCATTCACTTATATATTATTCAAATATGGTTCCCTCTTGTAGAAAAAATTCTGACCCGTATTACACAACTGTTCAGAGATTAAGCTCGCTCAGCCCGCTACATCCCTCTGAAGTTCTTCGTGTCTTTAATAATAGAAATTACTGATTGTCGGAGGCCTTGCGTCACAACGCAGATAAAATTGGATTACTTCTACATGATCAGATTTGAGCTTCAGAGAATGTAGCCAATTGCGAAAAGAAAGTATTCATATTACCGACCCATATAGCAACAAAAAATGATATCTGGACGGATGCGCTAACTTAAGAATCTACGTAAATTTAACTACATATTGCGTTTGAAAATAAAATTATGCGAAGAACAGAAAACAAGATGTGCGCTGCAGCACTGTAGCACATTAAGAAAAACCGCTCTCAACGTTGTCGTAGGAATCAAAAATACCTTCTTTTCTCAGAACATTCAGTATGTGTTTATCATCCACTTAGAACATCCACAGTAGAGTCGGATATAACCACAGCAGTTTAGTATTAATGAAATTGGCCCGTTATTTGAAAAGCTCCACTCTGCTTATTAAAAAGTCACCTTATCAAATAGTAACAAAGTTGCTTTTTTCTCCCACATAATATTGCTTCAGGTAAGCATCTTGGAATTATACCTCCTCTTCGGTTATTTGCACTTAGGTCTACATAAATTTCATTGGATTCTAAAGCATTAATTTAATTTGATCTTTTAATTCAATTCTTTTCCTAAAAATACAAGCTGCCAACTTGATATAGGATTCGAATTAGAGACTAATTCCATAAATCAAGAAAGGTACAATGTAAAAATTAATGCTATAATATTAGTTATATGCTGTGAAGTGTTTAGATATTGCCACCATGGACAGCTGCTAATCTTGCCATGTGATGGCTTTTAATATGGCAAGGGAACCAGGGCACTTTGCACCTTGAGCAGAGCTTTGTGTACCCGCCCTTTTCATTTTTTACTTCTATCCCCCACCCACCAACCACACCCAAAAGTTATTGTTTTAGTGTTAAGTTTATTCCGATAGCTATTATGCGAATGACCCAATCACTGCCTACGCTTTACAACAGAAATTAAAATTATTTCTTATGAAATAAAAGTAATTATGTTTTTGCGAAAAATGTATGATTACTATTGTAATTTCATTTACATAAAGTTTCTAGAAACTCCGAAAATGTAATGTAATTGGTAATATAGCCAATCTTTGAACTTTTGTAGAAATATGTGTGTTGCTCCAGTCTGCTGTGTACATGAGCTAATTATTTATTATTTTTGTTATGGGGATGGAGGAGACTGCTTTTGTTTATGTTTGTTTACATAGAACCTTGAAAACATTGATTCTTGTGGTCAGGAAAATGTAAGTTTCTGGTCATGAAAAGTCAGGGAAAATCAGGGAAATTTATTTTTAAATTTCTATGGACACCCTGTATTTAATTTTGTTCATAAAGATGTGTATTACAGGTATTAGTCCATGTGCCAGACCCCCAAAATTGAGCACTTCATAATTTGGGAAACTGAATGAAACTTATGTCACGTGTTTCTGAGGTGGAGCAAAAGCCAAAACCAATATTTTTAGAACAAAAACATATTTTACTGCCTTTTTTCTATTTTACGATGAACATCTAAAACACAACATTTTTCATTGTTTCAAGTTTAATTCTTTTAAATGCAATTGGTATAAAGTTTATAAAAAAAAAAATAAAAAAAAAAAACAAACAAACAAACAAACAAACTAATACACACAAAAATCTCAGAAATTTGCTTCTTTTCTAGTTTTCAGCCCTAGCAATTGCCCAGTCTGATCATATATAAATCAGGGCCTGAAGGGAGCCTCTTAACGCATGAAACTAGATGTTTCAGTATGTATTTCAATGATACTGTATGAAGATATAAGCTACTGTATAAGCTGAAATATATCTGCCAGAATATTTGAGCTCTAGTTACGTATTCTTTTTGACATGTCTACACGCCTATACAAAACGTGAATATTAATCGCATTAAAATTAATGGTAACTACCGTATTCCCTTATGTCTCTTGTAGATCGACTGATTGTTTATTCAGTGAGTTATTTCCATTAATGATTATTTATTCCTCTGTTTCGTATGTTAGATAAGCTAGGATTAAGAGGATTCGGAAATGGGATCAAGAAAAATTAGCTTTTGAAATGTTTTATATATTTTTATACATAGACTGTAGAATATCTTATGTGACACTTTGTCTAACCTAATTGTGGATTTAATGGCAACCACTCTTAAGAGATCTTAAATATAATAACGATAACACTAATAATAATAATAATAATAATAATATAATGCAACTCATTGTAGATTATATCGGTCACTGATATTTATAAATGTGTGTAAATAATATTAATAAATATTTTTAATTCTTGGAAACGACTTTTTTTTTTTTTTTTAATGGGATGCAGGTGTTCAACAAATTCAAGTCCACAATGACTTGAATGAAATATTAAAATTTGTCTTTTATGGAAATATGATAATAATGATAGTAATAATAATAATAAATAAGGTAAACCGATGAAACAAATTGTCAGATGGAGTTAATAGGCCATATTTCAGAATCAATTGAGTTTTAACCACGTACGTATAAACCTAATGCGTGGATAAAAATCCTCACTTTTTGCATATAGCATTACTCTAATATTCTTAAATATCTGTTTTAAATATTTATTCGAGTGACGCATTTATAAGTCAATAGCAGTGAAAGGTTAAAAAGGATAGGCTTAAATTAAACAATTTGTATAGATAAATATATTATAATACACGAACTATTATAAATTTAAAACATCACAGATGCCCTGAAGATGATAGATTACAAGAATATCGAAAAGGCTAGGCATAAAATAAAGACTTTTGAGCTGATGGTATCACAAGTATCCATTTCATTTTATTTTATTGATAGAGCTCAACAGAACAATACAATTCTATTTTAATAAAATTTTAAAATTGAAAACAAAATGAATGTCACACATTTAATTTGTGCCTTTCAAGAAATTTCACTTGGTTCATTCTTGAACATGACTGTTAACATAAGTGTGTTTTTCTGAACATTTAATCCGTGCAGAGAGGTTATGAATGGTTAATAGTTAATTTACTGATCTTTTCTAACCTCAGTTTGATTTAGAAAAAGACATAACATCGCACAAAACATACCATCCAATCAAAAAATGACATTGCATTAGCATATCGCTAATAATGGCATAATTTTCAAGGTGTATCAGTGTTAAATTTGTACCAGTACAGTCCTTCACTTTAATGAAAAAAAAAGTCAAATACTTAGCGTGGCATTAACTTAATTGTTTCGTTGAAAAACTATTAGTAAATTTGTTATTAGGCCTATAAAGTATTATGTGTTATGGATTATTACAGCCCTATTATTATTTTTTTTTTAATTTCTCATATAAGAACTAAGAAAGGTTTATTTTTTATTTTCTATACATGCCCTTTGTATACTGTAAAGGCTATGTGCGTGAAAGAGTCATTCTTGAACTTTTTTCTCTCTCTTGCATTATTACCGGGCTTGTCAGTTGGTTGAAGCTTTTAATTATGTAAGACTGGGCTTGTAAAGCCACCCCAAGCTGGGTGAAAGCTAATGGAATTCAGCCTTAAACGCGAGGAGGGCTTAGTTTTTATATGAAAGAAAAATCAGCTCTCCCCTTTAAAAAAGTGTCTTTTTTACCGAGGAGATTTATAGATCCCCACATATGGAAGTGATTTCTGCATGTGCTAATGCCCGCCGGATTCTCCTAAAGTAGAAAAAATGTCCATCTGTATTAGGGACTGGCAAAAGCCTGGGTCTAATAAATCTAAGGAACGAAATGGAGCTCCAGTCTGATGATCAATAGGTAGGCTTTATAGAGTGTTCATAAATGCAAGAAACTGTAGGGTGCATCATATTAAGGGAATTTTAATTGGTAAGTGTTATAGGCTACACGTAGGTTTATGTAAGGATATTCCTACTGGAAATACACAGACGCTACATAACGTATTTTGCTGAAAGATGCTGAAGCAATAAATATTATTATGTTAAAATATAGGACTACCATACAGGATCAGAAAATTATCTGGAAAAGAAATCCTTCTTTACAAAAGCCTTGAAGAGTGATGCTTAAAACACGAGAGGGAGTATAAGTCACATCATCTATTTCTTTTCGCAAAGTAAGGCGATAGTCCATGAGATGTTGTTTGTCGCGGGAGAGTGTGGCATCTCTAGTATATGGACACATAATTTGATAGCATTGTGATATACGGTAATACGGTAGTAGAGGCGATGGTAATTTATTTGTGAGTTATCAGTTATTCGACATGCAGAAAGAATACGACAAATGTGAACAACATTCTAACGTCAAAATAGTCACTATCCGAGGGAGAAATGTCAGGAAATACCACAAGGAGCTGTTGGAAACTTTGGGGAATAACGCCCATCCAAGCCAAGTTTTAAGGGATCATCGAGTGGGTTTTCATGCTCTCCAACTACCGCAGTACACTAGATTGGCACGATGCAGTTGCGTATGAATGTTTCCTTCACTATCCTACATTCAGTACCATAATATATATTCCATATCCTGATTTTTCATTTGTATATTTCAACATTTTAAAATGATCCCACATTTTCAAAAGAAAACATAATTGCTAAAACTTATGCCCTATCCCTCGTATTACTGGCAAGAAGTATTGACCCTACAAATGGTATGAAACAATCCAAACAAGACAAATACAAAATAAGAATGTCAAAATCTAGAATGTTGATTGCATAGCCGAGATACCAGTAGACATGTTAATATTCAGGGCAGAATCCAAAACAATAAAAATAGGAGAGTATTTAGGAAAAGTGAGAGAGAAGAGGCTGAGAAAAATTAAGAAGTACATTAATAGTGAAGAAAATATGAAAGATGTGATAAAATAATCAGAATCCGCTATCATGCATAGAACCTAAGGGTTAAAGGGATAAGCTCTATCCTTAAGTTAAGTAAGATAACTATGAATGTAAGTCTGCCAATAAAATTCAAATCTATACTACAAACAAACAAAAAATAATTGGCCGTGTGATTTTTCGAGATTTATGTTAATGATAAAAAATGAAAAAAGTGTAACCAGCGGATAATGGGAGATCAGAAAGCAGAAAACAAAACTCAAACAAAACAGACATGGCGAAGTGACATAGATGTATAGAATGTTTAAGAGACATCGTATGCTACAAAAATAAGGAAAATATAATTTTTTGTTGTTACCAAAGTAAGATAGTTAGTAGAAAATAGTCAATATGGTTGGTTCATTACAAGAAAGCAGGTTGAATTAAAAATCCGAGAAATAAATACTGTAACTTCTGTACAGAGTGGGCAATAGAATTTCTCCCACGCAATAGATTAATGCGATTAACGAGAAATTGCTTGATGTTAAAACAGATCAAATAGATTTCACGAGTAAAATTCCTGAATTAAGTGGAATTCCGTGATGAGCTCGATTTTTTTCCCCATGGGAGTATAATTGAATTTGTCAATCGACATTTATTTGCTTATTTGTGTGTAATTTAAGTGGTTAATATTATTCTTCATTGCAACCAAATGAAGCAATGGTTGGAGCAACGGTCATGAATGGAGCAACGGTGAAATAATATATGTAAGAGGAAACAGGAGTACCCGAAAAAACCTTCCCGAACCCATTTTATCCACCACAAATCCCACATGGATCCACTGAGATTAGATCCCGGACTAGTTGCCAAAGCGTTAGTGATAAAAATGTAAAAAAAAATTGTTTTGTACTCCCAGATACACATAGAAACAGAAAATATATACTTAAAAATAAAATGAAATGTGTCAGCAACACCCATTGGTTGATTTGATATGGATTGACCCGACCCCAGCGGTGGAAGGTAAGCGATCTAACCACTCAGCCATGGATTAAGTGGTTAGTAATAGAAAGGAATAGGCCGTGTCTGGGACACGACCGAATTCAGTGATTGCTCAGAACATTCTGCAGTCTTGGCCTTTTTCTTTCTTCTAAGCAATCCTTGGGTTCTTTTAAGGGTGATGCTGGTGACGTTAAATTTTTAAAGACTTCTTCCATACGCTTGTTGGCCTTTCTTGCACAGATAAACGGACACATGAGACTTTGTTAAAAATCTTCTCTTTTGTCACTACTTTTTACTCACTTACGGATTATCATAACTAGGACACTATGTTCACCTAAGATGGAAAGATCTCAGATAGATAACTTAAGTACACGCAAAAAAAAGTCGCTATTATAAATTATACTAAATTTAAACAAAAAAAAATCAGAAATCTTCGCGGACCCCTTTCATTGTTTCTACGGCTCCCTAGGGTCAATAGATCGAAGGTTGAGAACCACTACATTAGACCTAAGCCGGAACTAAAAACTTAGTAATTTACTTCCCTAATCAAATCCTCTTTCAAATCGTAGTAAGACTTAGTAACACCATTGTTAGGTGGTGACCTGAGTGAACGGCCATAAGTTTGATAGACTGGAACAGTGATTGAACTGCTGCATTTGATTACCGTGCAGAGAGCTGCATACGATGCGTTTCAGCCCACAACAGTTTCATACTGGATCATGTCATCAACCTCTATCTGACAAAGTGAGTCAGAGGCAGGGGAGGGAGGTTGGCCATAAAAACAAATCACACATCGAGCACTCGCTCGCTGTAGGAGATACAGTTTTATCCCGCTTTGCTCTCCTCTAAGCCCACGTCACTCTCTGCGCTCCATAAAATCTGTTTTTCGTTCAAAACCGAGCACCGAGGCAAGTAAATAAATTACACCGTGCAGAAACAAAGACCTCAGTCATATTATACACACACACACACACACACACACACACACACACACACATACATATATATATACAAGCGTTTTCCAAATGTCAGTTACTTACATCCCCACCTCTTACATTCCCAAGCTAATGATCCAGAAGTCCTGAAAACCTGGTCAAAACTCCTTTCTCTTAATACGAGTTAAATTCGTTTTTTTAGCAAGAAAGTAAATTTGGGTATAAAAATAAGAAAATAAACACATATAAAATACATACACACTTTATATGTACATTTATTCTCAATCTTCTGCATGATGAGGCTCTCTACCACTTTCATGTGTCCAAGTAGAAAGGTACACAGCTTCTGACGTCTCTGTCAAGCTAACAGTTAGGACTTATTTGCCTGACAGTATGGAGTTCCCAAGATCATTGACTCATTGAATAGCTTGGTGGGCGGTTTGTATTTTGAGGTTTTGGCCAGGTTTTCAGGCTCCCTGGACCAATGTGCTATGAATTGAAGTTTACGTGATTGGGACCACCTTTTAGACGGCTAAAGTGGTTTAAGGTGATCATGGCCTAGGAATCTGTGACTCTCCGTGACGTGTAGCCCGGGAATTTTTAGGATAATATCAACATAGCCGAGAGATGCGACTCATGCACTGGAGTTTTGCCGACTTACCAATCTCGTCTCTCTTCCTTTATTTTTTGTGAGAACAGGATGGCGGATCCTGAACAGAGTGGTTGAGACGAGAACTTGCCTAGCCCTGGTAAATTGACAATCCATCTCTCGACGTGTCCCCGGTACTCTACGTGTCAAATGCAGTCAGGCGATGCTCTGTCGTAGTACTCTAGTCTAGCCTATAACAGCTGCGCTACTGCGATAGGCAGAGGCATGTTCGTTGGAGTGGAGTGGATTCCCGCTTATGGTTGATATGTTCCAGGCGCCACCACACATATGATATTGTTTAGGGGACAAGCTCCGATTCAGTGGTGACTAAATCTTTCATGAAAATATTTTAGGATAACAATTGCTGTGACACTGGAACTCAAATCCATTCCGTGCCGATGCTCTACAAATTGAACTAACCAGAGTTTGATTTACAGCGCCAAATGGAATCTCTCTCCTATGACTGATTATATTATCCTTAATGGTCTAAATCACTGAAATTCATTTGCGTCATATTTTATACAGTACTTTTCTGAGGCACACCAATTTACTGATTTCGTAACTGGGTTTCAACTGTTATTGTACAATAAGATTTAAGATGTATATGTTATTAATGAAACTACAGAATATTGATTCTGTTGAACATTACATGAGAATACTTTAGGAGAAAAATTCATCTGACACTAGGAATCTAACCCATGAGCTTTCGATTCAATGCGCGAGGTGGAGTCTCTCTTTTATGGCTGATTACTCTCAGTGGTCTATCTTTGGCTAGCACAGTTGGAAGAGCATCGGTACGGAAAGTCGAACGCCACGGGTTTGGGTCCCAGTGTCAGAGGAACATTTCTCCTAAAATATTGTCATGTAGAAACAGTATTCTGTGGTTTCATGAATAGGCCTACATACCTGAGTCATAAGATTATCTTACCTGTTAGCTCGGTACAGTATTTCATGCATTGCTTTGGCTCTACACTGATTTATCTGGAGAGGCTTTGGACTTTTAATTTATAACTGTCCAGCTAGAAGTCTGTATGGAGCAAATTGGCTACAGAACCAGCGAATATTATGCCCATAATATTCTATGCCATTGTCACAGAAGTTTATTCAAATTTTTATGATAAATTATGATAAAATCCTGCACGACATGTACCAGTGAAAACATTTCATGATAATCAGGGCTCGGATTTGAATGACATGTCATGTTTTTATTGATGCTGCATAGACATTGCCAACTTGAAGATAAATCGTAATCATTGTCCCTAGATTATAGAAATGCATTTTTATTAGGCCATTTTTTGTCATTTTATGCAGTTTTATAGTTTTAGGGCATTTATTTCAATTTTACATCATTATTTTGTCATTTTCTTGTCATTTGCTTCCTTATATAGTCATTTTAATGCATTTACATTGAGTATATTCACTTTTATACCTTCAATAATCTCCGTATGCTGACAGTAATTTACTGCAATCCTGAATAAAGTAGGATTTACAAGCTTTATTTCATACGGGTAATATTTAAATAAATTACTAGGTTACCATATTGCAACATTTTTGTAGGATCTACTTTAAAACAATTTTCTTACTTTTCTTCTCAAATGCTCCAATCAAGAACAAAGAACAGACTTCTTAGACCTACAACATCCTTTCTGGATTTACAGTTTTTTCAATTAAGTACAAATTAGTCAACAACTTTGTGTGTACAATAATATTTTTTTATAAATAAAATATCAGTTTTTAGGTCATTATTTATAATTATTAAGTCATTTTCTTTAAAATTTAAGGTCATTTTTCAAACAATATTAGGTCATCAGGATCCGGGCCCTGGTGATAAAAGTTCTGGTCATTGTCATACTATTGATCACACAAGTGACTTCAAAGAAAGAAAATGGCATAAGTTACTACACATAGATTGTTGTAACCTGGAAACGTTATATCTTGCGTTGAGTCACATGAAATGTTATACAATTGAAGGCACAAATGTTAAAACAAAGGGAATGAAAGGCTGGAAATATACAAAAACATATCAGTAGCTATAATTGAGTACCTTATTTTGCAATATAAGATAACACTTTTGAAGCAATATACTAAAATATTTCATCACCCGATTTTAAGAAATTGTTGCACATGATCAAGCTCAGTAAAGTTTTATAAACTCCTTTTGTATCACTTCTCCCTATCGAAACAATAACCTAGTACGTTTTTATTTAATTTATATTTCAGCGTAATCTATTAGTACACTTACAGTTGTAGGATATGCATAGGACTGTTGTGGAACCATTTACTTTAGACCTACGAGGAAAGGTAATAGCCTATGATAAAAATTTCATATTTGATTTGATATTCTGGGATAGAAATGTGTTATACACCAGGGCTGTCCAACAGATAGTCAGCGGGCCGTATGCGGCCCTCCAAGCCAGGGTCGAACTGGGAATAAAATTTGGTTCTGGCACCACCCATTCCATTTTAACACTGTAGCAACTTACTTACTTCCTTTGACTCGTCACAAAATATAAGTGTTTTTAAATTATTGTCAATTTATGTTTTCCATCATATTAACAAGAATCTGCAAGAAAAAATATTCGTGACATTTGTGTTTATACTTGTTTGAGCACTAGGCCTATCCATAGTAGAATTTCTTACGTACGTGTGACTTCAGATTTTACTTCCTTTGGCTAATCATAGGTACTACAGTCGAGGAAGTATTGTGTTCTACTCTGAAATTCGAAGATGAGTTTTTGACATAAATACACGTTTTCAGGTCCCCTGAATCCAAAAATACTATTTTCAGAAACATGTTTGTGCGTGTCTCTGTGAACAACCGCGATTGCGTCTAGCGAATTTCGTCGATATTTAATGATCAGTAAAATAGTTATATCTCTCAGGTTCGTACAATTGGAGAGTCCTGATATAGGCCTTACAGAGTGTGAGTAGCTTATCAAGGCTCCCACTTTTTAAACATGTTCGTTCGTACAGAGCCTGATTGAACGTAAAATTATGTAGAGTTAGCTTTCGATGAAATTAATAGTGCCATTTTATTCCAGTTGTGATTTCTGTGCGTCGTGAATATTAAACGTTGAATTGGATCCATCGATCAGATTTTATGAGGGATAAAGGCAGAGGAAGCACGCGTACTGTTTGAGCAAGAGCATATAAATTACTGGCGCACAGATGTTCGCTACATATTATGAGGTTCGTTGCCCGTATTGTTTGTTTTCATACTCAAGTACCACCTAATGACTCCTGTAGAAATAAACTTCCTATAGAGCCTCTTTTAATTGGGTCACCATGGTGACGATTAACACTTAAGTTCAAGACATGCTTCAGAGAAATTCATAAAGATGAGAGTTGTTAATTCGGTATACGTGGACCACCCGCGGCTTCAGACTGTTGGGAATACAGTAACCGTAGTATAAGTTTCAAATACTTCCACATAGGCTACCTTCAGCATGTCATTCATTTGAATTAGAATTTACCATATGCATTTTAAGGGGGACAGAGATGAATTGACGAACTTATAGAAATGTTGCATATAGCCTATTCATTTGTTCTATAAAAGCAAGCGATTACTGTTTACTAGTGTTGAAATTTTAGGTGTGCACGTTTTTTCGTAGAGCAAATGAGAGCTAATGAGGAAGAAACCTCAGTGTGAAACGTCTGTAGTTCAGAATGGAGGAAATTTTCTCAACTTTTTTAGGGCCTTTAATCCTTTTTTCTCCACCATAACTATAGTCTTCTTTCCTCCTTTTTTTGTTTCTTACTGCAGCTTTTAATGAATGTCCTTAAGCGCATTTCATTGTTTATAGCCTTTAACTAAGTTTCATTGCATTTTTTGTTATATAATTTTCTTAGTTTCGTTCCAATATCCAAGATCTTAATTAACTTTCAATGAACTTGTCATCAGCTTGCCATGAACATGGGAATATTAGATATGTCTGCATTCAGCAAACGCACATGCAACAACGAAAACTAATTATTAAATACATAGGCGCCGACTTGTTAAAGATTTTGGAGGGGCAGGATTGCACAATAAAATATTATACTAGAGTAAATGGTATTACTGATGTTCGTACACTACAGGTGCTTTTAATTGCTTGAAAATTAAATAAATAAACAAATTAAATATTTGATTAATTTATAGTTTGAAGTAAAAAAATGTTAAATCTGTTGAGTCAATTGCCTTACTGTTTTCCTTAGTTGCCATACTGCTCTACGAGTATTGTTAAAGTGTCAGGTTTATTTATGTTTATCGCCAGTGAATACAGTGATTAGTGATAAAATATATCGCAAACTGGAGTAAAAATCGCAAGTAAAGATTAAACACTTTCGGATTTCTGATCAAGTTCTGTGTATAGCTTTCGGCTATTCACATAAAGCTCAGCTGAGGGAGGAACGGCAACACAGCACGCAGCTGGCGATAGCTGTCAGAATGGACTTCTTTCTTTAAATGTAACAAGACAGTTAATTTTATATTATTTTTAAAATACGGAAACGGTCACATTCGCATTTAAGTATCGTTCTTTCATAACAAGTTAGGAATATAAATAAATAAATAATATTAATAATTATTGATTTTTCTAAATGTCTTGGCATTTACTGGGGGTGCCAGGCCCCTTCAGAAATTTTTTTGGGGGAGCGATGCCCCTGGCATTGTAACTTAAGAAGGCAGAAAGTGCCTTGCCCCCCTAAGTCGGCGCCTATGATTAAATATACCATTTTTCTTTTTTTAATTTCACTGGAATTAGCCAATAGCCTGGCGTTTGGAATATAAATTTGTTGCATAACGAGTTTAGTAGCAATTTTTATCCCATATTTTGTCTAATTTTTTAAAAAAGTTTTCCATTCTTTTTCCATATGGAATTGCACCTTAAAATCCCAACACTGCTGTTTACGATTACAGAATATCAAGTAGGCCTATCGCCCTGTGGTTTTTTGCATGTGGTCTATTTTATTCTCCACATTAATTAAAGGGACATGCAAAGCAATACTATAGGCCTAGTTATAATAATTTAAGGGGAAACGGAATGGCCTTACTTTACAATGTTAAAAAAACTTACCTTTTCTCAAAAACAACTAACGCTAGTCACATGATCTTTTTACAGTTCTAGATATCTATCCTGTGTCAGTTCTGAAAAAAAGGATTTTTAATAAATGTACTTATATACTGAAATAGTATTATTTTTATTTGTAAATTTTTGTATCAACGTTTTAACACCTCATGACCTATAAATATTTCATAAATTAATTAATTTTAAAAAAGTTCGTTTTCAGTGAATGTGAGACATCTGAGTTCACAAATTCCGAAAATTTCAAGATTGTAAATTAAGTGGAAGCTGAAAAAATGTATCTATTATATAAAAAAGTAAACTCATGGGAAACGAGTTTCAAGTTAAAACATCCCTGCGTCATGCTCTGGACCTTCTCAGGAAAAAAAATAGCATGATGGATAGAACTATAGTAAAATTATGTATGATATACCATTTTAGAGAGGAAGGTCCAGAGAGTAAAATACAACAAAATACAATAAACCATTGAACCAATTAAACTTCAAAGTTAAAACAATCCAGCGCCATGGTATTGATCGTTTTAGAAGAATAAAGAAAAAAGAGGATAGAATTACAGGACAATTATGCATGATGCATCATTTTAAAGAGGAAAATCCAGAGAATAAAACACAACAATAAAAATAAAATCACAATTTTCATCCAAAAATAAATTGCAAAGTAAAGGTGCATAATAAATTCAATGCATTCAAATTTCTTAAAAACATATTTTCTCTTTGATCATTCCCTTCAAGATTAAAAAAATAAAATAAAATAAAATAAAATCTTCATATTTTTGCTGAATCGGTAATACAGTAGTATATTGAATATTCACTCAAACTTTCATATTGATGGCATCAAAACAGCAGAAACCCTAGAATTTTTAAACAGGAAAGTCGTTATATAGTATTAAAACAAAGAACAACTGTTTCTTTGTAAAAGAAATTGCAAGCTTTAAAAACGTCATTATTGACATTGGTGCCATAGCGAACTTAAATTTCGCAAACATAAAAGGTCCATTACTCTAGGCTATTAAGTATATTTGAGATAAAAAATGTAGGCTATATTTGTTTAAAATGAAATTACAAAAACTACGTCCGATCTCCTTTAATTTATTCTGTTCCATACTATTTTAATTCAAGATAAACAAACATAAACATGCCAGAAAACAAAACTTTGGACTTCAACCACAGATTTATCTGTGAAAACTTTAATGTTGAACATTTTAACATAACAGGATATGAGTGACATAATACGGATGTCCTTTTAAGATTTATTAAAGGCACAGGAAATTAAATTACGCAATGATCCAAGGAATAATACAAACAGCGATTAATTGAAACACACAGAAAGGGAAGAGAACAGGGGAACTTTTTTTTTTTTTGAGATGTTGAATGATATTATTATATCGAGGTGTTCCAGGGAGAAGCAATAAAGGCAAAAATCCGTTTGTGAGTTTTCATCGAAGATATTTTTATAGTCCTGGCTGGAGTAAGAAAAAATGTGCATGTGTGGGTGTAATACTGTCATCTATCTGGTTTCTTCTTTTCGCTGAATGTCTTCATATCTTTTGAACTCCCGGTGAATAGCAAACCGTGCGTTCTCGGCACATCGCAAAAAAATGTCTCTGTATAGTAGTTTAACTGTTAATATCAAGACGCTAAATTTATTACTCTTTAATAAACATGTTAAAAATATCTTAATAAAAATATGCCCCTACAGTTTGGAGGAAGCACGCGTATGCCTTTTAAATACATATAACATTTAATTAGTATTTACGTTAGTATTAGAGGAAACTTTGACACTGTCTATACATGTATTATGTCTTCCAAAATAAAGCTTATTATTATTATTATAAAGTACTGTTCAGCATGTATTTCTTTACTGACTATAGTCCTGCTACGAAGAGGAAGAACGCTTCGGCTCTATGTCTTAAGTGTATCAAAGTATTATGTAGTTATAAATTTAACATAAAGTAGAGCTGCGATATAATTTCTTAGTTAGTGCGAATATAAATGATTTTTTAAAATAAAGAAAAGTTCATGAAAATATAATTTTGCTAACAGTTTGTAAATCCAAATTAGTTTTTACGTACTTTTGTCGCAACTGCATCTAACGAATTTGTTTATATTCTGAAATATAGGATTAGGCCTATGCATGACGATCTGCATGATTGAGTAGCTAGTATTTATAATCTACATGTTTTTTCTTGAATTCTATATAATACAATAATTATTAGGCTATTATTACATTATTGAATAGTGTAATAATAGTCAAATAATATTACATCATTGGACGATCATCATGGCCGGGAGAAGAAGTGAACGAAGAAAAGAAAAGTCTTCATATCTGCAATGCCTTATTATTAAGGCCCAGAAATTAATGCTCTATGTGTAGACGAAATATGCATGTAAATATGCTTTAAAATTTGTAAAATATGCTCCGGAACCAACGAAATACGTTCTAGACTGTCGTTTAATTAATTTTAATTCTTTACGTTCCCTTGTTGGCTGAATTACATTAAAAATTATAAAAGGAAAGTAGAAGTTTATAAATTACATTACAAAACTTAAAAAAAAGTGAATTGAACAAATTGTACTAAATTTAAAACTATTGCATTCGTAAATTATTGTACAGTCAGTTCTCAAAACGTTCAATTGCCAACTATGCAATCTATATTAATAAAAGGAAGTGTCTGTCCTCCGTCTGTCTGTCTGTCTGTCTGTCCGCGATGCCCAGCGAAATCTACTGAACGAAGAGATCTGAAAATTTAAACATAGATGGACTAAAGGGTCGGAAAGTGCACCTCGAAGCCGGAATTTTTATTTTAGCTTTCCTTCGAGAGTTATGAGTGAAAAACGGGCAGAAAACGTGTATTTTTTGCGTTTTCGAAGCATGGGTTTTCAGTAATACAAATAAATTACACTAGGCTTTGGCTATTTTTGTCATACCTTCGACATAAAAGCATCGCGATCTCTTGAATGTTGTAGCTCACGCTGGTCGATTCATTTTTTTTTTATGTCAAGGCACGCAAACATAATATGAAATTTTCAACCTACACCGAAGAGGATTATTATTATTATTATTATTATTGTTATTATTATTATTATTATTATTATTATTATTATTATAGGGATAATCAATATTAGCCTAAATATGGTCAAACGTTGTTCGATTTGGACGAAACTCACTATACAGGGGTTTTCTGGACCAAGGAACTCGAATCTGAGGTCGCTTTTACCAGGTGACGCTATCTAATCGTGATATGTAGTCCACATGATTTAGGTGTTAATATAATGATTTAACTATTATGCTCTTAATTTTAAATTTTTGAAATAATTATCGCGGGCACATGCTATCTTAAAATAATAAAAGGACGTGGTTGTCTGTCTGTCCACGATGCCCAGCGAAATCTACTGAACGCAGAGATCTGAAATTTTAAACATAGGTGGGCTGAAAGGTGGGCGAATGCGCATCGAAGCCGGATTTTTAATTTTAGCTTTCGTTCGCGAGTTATGAGTGAAAAACTGGCAGAAAACGTGATTTTAGCGCTGTCGAAGCATCAGATTTCAGTAATGCATTTCAATGTCAAATCAATTGTAGTTGGCTTTGGCTATTTTTGTCATACCGTGGAAATAAAAGCATCGCGATCGCTTGAATGTTGTAAGCCCCCGCTGGTCGATTCATTTGTTTAGAATGTCAAGGCCCGTAGACATATGAAATTTTCAACCTACACGGAAGAGGGATAATCAACATAGACCTAAATATGGTTAAACATCGTTCGATTTGGACGAAACTCACTATACAGGGATTTTCTGGGCCAAGGAACTCGAATCTGAGGTCGCTTTTACCAGGCGACGCTATCTAATCGTGGTATGTTGTCCACGTGATTTAGGTGTTAATAAATATAATGATTTAACTATTATGCTCTTAATTTTTAATTTTTGAAATAATTATCGCGGGCGAAGCCGCGGGCTCATGCTAGTAGTCTATATGATTGAATTAACAGAGATATGCAACTTATTTAAAATATGTCAGAAATATGCTGTTAAAATTGACAAATTAATAAACTAGGCTATGTACACAAATATTTTAATGTCAAGCGAATATGATGTATTTTTTGCAAAACTAATAAAATAGTCTATGTAACAATATCCAAATGAAAGCGTCAGTTTTATGTTATTTATTTCATGTCTTGAATATATTTCAATACTAGCATGTAATAGGCCTAGAGTGCATTATTAAAAAAATATTAGTTTTCGTATATAGTTTTAGTTTGTAGTTAGCGTCGCTGACTACAGATCTGTCGGCCCGGGTTCGATCCCCCGTACAGTGGTATTAAACAGAGGCGGCAGCCAGATGCGCATGAGAGAGGTGACGCTTGTAGGAGGAATCATGGGGAGGGGTAAGAATGTTGAACTGCACTAGCGAGAGAGGAGAAGCTATTGTAACACGGTATCTTGTTTCTTAACTGCATTTATACGATCTTACTGCACTGAAAGCAACGACACAACTAACCCATACACCCCTCCATGCAGTACGAATGTTTATTGGACTCGTTTGCATCTACTGCGCATCCATGCTTGGACTGCCACGTCTGATTAATACCACAACCTCCTCGGACTTTTCTGAGGTAGGGAGGTCTGGTGGGGGTGCACTCAGCCTCGTGATTCAAATTGAGGAGCTACTTGATAGAAAAGTAGCGGCTCCGGTCATGAAAACCACCATTAACGGCCGTGGGTGTCGGCATGCTGACCACATGCCCCCAATCCTGCCATCTTCCTACGGTAGATGACGCAGCGATCGGGTGGTCGGCCAAGTCCCTCCAGGGTATAGCGCTACGGAGTTTAATTTAGGGTTTACGGTAGATGACGCAGCGGTCGGGTGGTCGGCCAAGTCCCTCCAGAGAATAGCGCTACGGAGTTTAATTTAGGGTTTACTTATTATATTGCGAAATATAAAGTAAATGACACGCAGTGTAATGATATTGCCGCACGGAGTTCCATTCCCACTTTGCAGTCTCGTTCAAACTCTTCAATGAGAAATAATGGAGTTGTGTAGCCTATATCAACTATGAACCTTAATTGAAACATTCATAATGACATACGGAAATTTCTAATCTTTTTTGTTTTTATATTTATATGATATCTATGGCTTTTTTTGTCTATTAAGATCATTCTTCGGGATCCACTGAACGGAAAAGCAATATTGTAAATACGCGTAAATAATAGCTTCTTTTAGTATTTTATGTTCTCGAAGTGTTATACGTGTTCTACAGTCTATAAGCTTACCTTAAGCGTACTTTATTTGTATGTAGGCCTATAGCTCATATATTTCATTATATTATTTTATAGAAATGGACTACTCATACTAATCTTTTTCACTTTTGTTTAATAACATCGACTCGGCATTTTAACACAATCTTAATCTCAGTAGCACTTGCAAAGGTTAAAATTATAGATTAACGCCAACGGCCATTAAGAATCAAACCCACGATTATCCAGGCATACAGCACAAATGGCTGCTATGCGTGCCGCATAAGTAATAATGTAAAATCAAGATTTGGTGGTAAAATTCCCCAGACTGTGTGCGCATGGTTGTCTGTCGCACGAGCTTAAGGTGACATAATTTGCATATTATCACATGACATTGCCTCCTTAAGGGCGCGACTGCGTGCACTCTTGGTAATTTGGTTTCTTATTTAAACAACCACCTCGTTGCTGAAGTGAAGTACCCGTCTTTAACATGCATGTTATAGTAATTGAGACTATAATGTTATTAGTCATCATAACTAACTACTAACGGATGCTACTTAATGTTTTGCATAAGAAACTTGTACAGTGCTTGTATTAATAGAAAAATTATGGAAACTGTCTCTAGTAGCTAATTTGAAGGAAACGCTTAAATATTTTACTAAATAGTATGATAAAAGCTAAATCCGATTTCACAATCATTACTGCAATTATAAATGCATAATAAGGAAGACGTAAAATACAAAATGGAGAGACCCACAGGTAATGAAGTCAGCAATATGCTTTTTGTTCCTTGACGTGATAAAGGACAAACCCTTATGAGATTAAATTAAGTTTTGAACATACCTTTATATCCCTGGTAACCAAAACCCGTGTAGTATCATCAAGGTTATTGCCGTACTGTAAAATCCTTGAAGATTGACACAATATGTCAAATATTTTAGGTTTTCAAAATCAACAAGATGAAAGTTCCGTGGTTAATTAATTAAATAGGCGGTCTTCTGTAGATAAATACCGTTTTCCAATGCATTTTCTCTACCAGAACCCACCACAGAATTTGAAAAGTTATAGGCCTGTATACTGCATTGGTAAAGAACTCAATTGAACTCCTTCTTGAAGTTTTAGCTATATTGGCTTACCGTATTGGGCACTGAGGGCTGTAAATGGATTCCCATGCGATCCAGTTGTTTCTTGAGGGCAGCCTACTTCCGGAAAAAAATCCTTCCTGTAACTTTTGATTGAAATGTTTGGTCAAGTTGAACCTTGGATTTATTTCAGCATGATTTCATCCATATCTTTCCCAATTGTCTTATAATCCTGTTCATTGTTGAATTTGTAGGAAAATAAGAAAGGGTTTTCAAAAGTTGATGTTAACAAAGCAAACCCATAATAATAATGTGCACTCACATGCACTTACACTACTGTAATGTAGGCCTATATGACAATTCATAATATTTATTGTACAGTTTATACAGACTTACTTAAAACTGAAACGAGAACGTATCATTGGAATAGTATATAGTACATATAGTACATATTAGAGTTCCACACTTTCTATATTCATAATTTCTGTCAGGTTCTCGACTGCGCCTCTTTTCGTTTATGGCGTCTAGAGTATTTATTTTCTTCCTGACCATTGACATAATGAGAGTTGTAATTTCTGGGGAAGCTAAAGGCAGGGGTGCGGTGCTCTTGCATAGATTGACTTGTTCAATAAAATGGAAAATTTTGTAGCATGGTCAGTGAAAAAATACCAGTTGGCAAGAATGTTAGAAGCCGTAATTATTATTCATCATAGGATTGGATATAGTTTTGGTATCATATTTGCAACACACGTATGAAGGGCGAAAGAGAACCCATCCAAACCTCATTTTAGATATTACATTTTCAAGTTAGCTCAAATCTGCAAAACTTGTTTTTATAATTTTTAAACGTATTATGTTACTAACAAGACATTGGCAGAATTAGTCTATGCTCGGAAACACTGGAATAAATAGTGACTCAGAAAAATATAAATAGTGCAAAAATCTCAACTTTTACTAAAAGAAGTTCAGCACTACCTTCCGCCGACCCCTATTCGAGTTCCGACTTCCTTTTCGTCTAAGGGTCACACATCACAGAGTTAGTTGTTATGGTTATTTAACGACAATTACGACGGTTACGTACTGCTACTTACACTCGCCGATATATCGAAATTTTATCCCGCAGAAGTTCTTTGGTATGCTTATAAATCTACACAGATGGGCCTGTTACACTTGTATACATCTCGTAAACATTTTAAATACATGCAGAAATAGGGCTATTGTATATTACTGATTCAGCTAGAGAGTGCAGTTCAAGCTGGAGTAAAATGACAGTATAGACTCAGTTTCAGAAATCGACTTATAGTAGTCATTTCCCCACTGACATTTCTGCTGCTTCGCCTATATTGAGGTGGGTATGTACAGCACATCTCCTTGTATGTGGCACTACTAGTTTTTCACCACTTGAAAGAAAGTTACTATCAACATTGGCGCAGACTGTATTACAAATTTTGACTGATCTATAAAGAAACTGGAAGACTTCTTATTATTTCATCAACTTAAAAATTGGGGGAAATTGTTAGGGTACTACTGGAGCAAATTACCTCAGCCTAATTACAGATGGGTTTGAGGGGGTTCTCATGTGAAAAGTACATAAATCGGAGGGGTGGTTCTTTTCCGGGAACGTGGAGCCGGTCTGAGTTATGAACCTAATTAAAGAAGCCCACAATGACCCACTTAGAGCGCTAACTTATGCATGTCGCCCTTGTGCGTGAAGATTCTTAGGATGCCCCTCAGTTCAGTGCAGCAGTGATCTATGTGTAAGGCGTAATTTCTTCAAGGGCGTTGGAAGTGCAGTTCCAACCCTGTGATCGACCTGAAGTTAAGTTGGTGTAGCCCCCACCTTAGAATAACCTGTGCCGTCCTAGATTATTCAAAAGATTATATGACATGAGGTCATTCGCCCTTATTTAAGACTAGATGAAGGGAAAAATTAACGAATTTACGGTAGAATAAGGCTTTAGGGGAATGACAGCACAACCTCTTAGTGAAACTGAAACTGATTTGCGTTTAAAAATTGTTCTTAAAATAGGATTTATTAGGATTGTTAGAAAAGAGATAAGCGAAACCCCATTCAAGAAACTCGTCTCGACCGCGACTAGAATCTGGGCACGTTGCGTAACAAGTACGCTCGTATCCCCGATGCCATAGCGAGGGACCCACAAGTATCCTAAAAGTGATTATAAGTTGACCAAATTTGAATGACATTAGGAAGAGTGCTGTCTAATAACGGTATTGTAAACTTTATCCGTCAAGGTAATTGGATTGTTATATGAATTTACTGGTAATAATTTTGCTGAAGCATTTTGTGGAGGGAAGAATAGTCGAAATAAGCAGTAAAAAAAGTAACTTTTTTTAGTGGATTTTTTTTTATTAAGTTAACAAATCGTGTATTACAGCATTTGGTTATGCCATCCAGTAATTACAATATTATTTACATTTATATTTAGTGCTGAATTATATAATATAATAATCATATTTAAAAGATGTACATTTCCTCAAGGGCTGAAGAAAGGTTCCCATGACAATAGTGGCATTCCCCTTTGTATGGCAATGCAATATTCGCTAGTCCTAGGATCCCCTGTTCAACAGCAAGTCTTCTCCCTCTCTCCGAAGTTAACTTCTTGGCTTCTGCACACCATATACCATGTGTCTCGACAGCAAAAACAACAAAATGGTACTGGTGAACTACATGACAGTACTTTTTCAACTTCAAAGATACAGCAGAAATCGCAGCACAGCCAGGATTTTTGCAGGTGCCCGATAAATGTGATGAAGCTAATGTGTCGACACAGGTGACATACCATAAAAGTGATTTACCCCTGATCCAAGGGATCAAGATCAATCCAACGGGTCTCTTACCATCTGATCGACTAATGCCAACTGGTTCCAAGATAGTCGGGACACCAGCAGAGACTAAGGCTCTTTTAATTAGGTCATTGATCATGGAATGCCTGGAAAATCTTCCTATGTTCTTAGGACAGCTTTTTAAATTTAGGAAGTAATATGGAATGGTAAAGGTATCTGCTGGATATAGGGGTATTCCGTGGGGGCTCGCGGTTGGGTCTGTTGACGGGGGGCCATTGGTCTTGCACGTCATTTCATTCCCTTAGGTAGGCAAAATGGGCTATATATATATATAGGCTTATATATTATTTGGTAGTTTGTAATTTTGTACCCCGCTGTGGCATAAAGGATGCGTTCGCTCCTCCCACGCAGCGTGCCCCGGTTCGAATCCTGGTCGGGACAAGTTACCTAGGTGGGGTTTTCCGGGTTTTTTCCTCACCTGTGAAACAAATCTCGGCTTATGTTACATGTGGTCCTCGGATATCATCTGGCCGTCTTTATTATCTTTATCCCAACCTCGTCTTGTTCAGAGTGAATGTGTGTGTGAATAGTTTGTCTCGTCCTATGTGTTGGTGTTGTCTCGGAGGTGGCCTCAGCTTTGGGCCGAAAGAAAGTTCGTAATTTTGATTATGATCACGTCATTAAAGGGATGCATGAATTTCCTAAGGATGACTGGCGTATTATTATTCTTTCTCTACTTGATGTCAAGCGCAATACTTCAACTTACGGGACCTTGGATCATTCAAGAGATATCATTATTAGCAATATCTGTACGCATGTCACATATGCTTTGAAAAGGATACGTCTCCTGCATACATTAATTAATACAAATTTCGTGAAGGCGAACGGAATCTTTTTATCTCTTGCAAACCCCCGTGACTGTACGTGACTGACTCACTTCCTTCCCAATTCTCTTCAGTATCAGGATGCAGGATAAAGGAAATAATTAAAATAATTTTGCAATACCATTATTACTTGTTATAATGGAGGTTCCATGTATGTAGGACATGGCTACAGGACAATCTAATCTAATATTTTAGCTCGTGTTTCCGTGTACATTTGACGCAACCTATTAACAAGGCAATATTCAATTGTGAAATTAATTGAAGGTGGTCTTGTTCGGTTTGCCATAACAACCGGGAAAAAGAGCATAGCTGGAATCGATATTTTTGCAATATAACACATCAATTTGTCGATCGCTCCGATTTTGTTAACTCGTTCTACTTGATTAATTTGTTCATAACATTACGACATGCAGAGATCTGATTTTTTTCATAGGTGGACAGAAAGGGATCATGAATGCAAGCCTAATTGGGAAAACATTGAATGATTTGGGCAAAACTCTCTGTGAGAGGGTTTTCTAGGCTATGGAACTCGAATCTGAGGCCCCTTTTCCCCCAGGCAGCGCACTTTATTAGTGAAATGCCCGTTTTTAACTATTTAATCAATCGTTTTAATTGATTATGCATGATTTGGGTAAGTTTCATGAATCATTGGTTCATTTTAATCGTTCATTTCGAATCCGTATGCCCATATGACAGCACAAGATTCGTTTTATTCCTTTAATTATTATTTATGTTTACTACACAAAACAATATAATTAAGAATACAATTATTTATTCGTGTAATTTATGTAAAAAAGATGTCAGTGTTAATAAATATAACGATATTGCCCGGACGAATAATATGAATATTGAATATATTTTGTGAGAAGTCACTTTCATAATTGCCATCGGGCAAATGATTGGTAGCCGTGGCACCTTACGAGTCTTTTTCAATCGCTCCAAACGTCTATGTAACGTCTTCTTGTTTTGAGGGACTCCATTCTGTTCTTGCGAAACCATTTTATGGTCATCTTTTGAACGAATAACGATTTTTTATTGTTATTATTATGTACATCTTCTTCCTACATTTTATATTGTAATCAACGTACCGCTTGCTTCCTCGTTTTGTTTAATGCTTTCAAATTTCGTTTAATGTAGTTTTTGTTTTTGTTTTATTATTATTATTTGTATTGCGAGTTTCCTTGTTCTGTTCAATGAGTCTAAGATGTGTTTAATTTATATTCTGTTTTTCTTTCTTTTCTTTCTTTCTTTATCGTAGTTTTACCTCTCCCTTTTAGGATTTAATCTTTATTATTTAGCGATCTGGAGTAGCAGAAAGACTCAATAAATGAATTTATAACAATTTATAAGTTATAGAATACAGCAAATAAATGCACATAATATATGTAATATAAATTTAAAACTGATCGTGTTTGAGAAACTCGTGGGTGACCTAATAGGCCTATTTTAAAATTATGTAGACCTACTTCTTCGTGGACCATGATTACGAAATTGAAAGGGAAATTTTATCTTTATGTACATTTCTATATTTTTAGGAATCAGTAATCAAATTGGCATAAATTCTACGAAATCGCGAAGTGTGAGAAGTAAATAATAACAAATAGAAACAAACAGACAGACGGACAAAAACAAATCACAAATAGTAATTTCTGATTGTTGAACCTTGAATTCACTTTAATGATAACCACTACTACTGCTAATATCTTTGTTTTAATACTTTACCGTGGAAGTTTGTGGGTTGTGCCTTTTGGTAGCTTCGTTTCTTGCACGTAGATCGTGGAGTTAAACCTTTCCTAGTGCGATATACAGAGTGTTAATGAATAACACCAAAATATTTTACCTGTGTATAGAGGGGACATAGACAACCAACTTTTATTAGGAGACTTTTGCTCTATGGATTCAATTTTTCCTGTTACTGCATAAAATATCCCAAGGTATGGCTGCCACTGACTTCTCACATTTGAAAAAATACAAAACAAAGAAACTTCGTTGTTAACACTGTAGTAATGAATAACAAAGTAATGCAGTGGCTGCCAGTCATGTGATTAGTCTGTAAATTTTCCAGATTATGGAAACAATAAATTATGATATAACTGTTGATGAATGATTAAGAATCAGGATTTTATCGATCACTAAGAATACATGAAGTCAGTTTAATGAAATTTTAACCCTATTTCGCGTCATTATTCATTTAGGAACACCAAATTTTAATGACTTTAATGCCCAGTAGCATAGGCTACACGTTTTTCGCCATAGACCAAAAATCTCCTATAAAAGTTGCTTGTCTATGTCCCCTCTATACACAAGTAAAATATTTCGGTGTTATTCATTAACACCCTGTATAGGCCTATTTTGTTTGGTGGATCTTCAAACATGAGTCTTGAGACAGGGAAGTCGTAGAGGCCTTGCGACTGAAGTGTGAAATAAACTCAGTACTGCAAGTGCGGACAGCTTTCCCCCTACACTTCTATTTTAATTTAATCTACCATAATAATGCTCTATTTTATGCGGACAGCTTTCCCCCTACACTTCTATTTTAATTTAATCTACCATAATAATGCTCTATTTTAATTTAATCTACCATAATAATGCTCTTGTACTGCATTGAATATGACTCTGCAATTCCATACATTAATATTTAACAATAACGATCGTCCCTAATTCAGTGAAATTAGTTCAATTAATGCTTGTTTATGTAGTTGCAAACATGGCATTAGTTATGACTAATTTGTATGTTGCAGCTCTGTGTGGAATAGTAACTTAAATTCACTAGGAATTCCCAATACTGTATGCACACTTCATTAAATTTCTATACTCGTCTACAATATGACAACCTGACTGTCGTCACTCAAAGTAACTTTTGTTGTTTTATGTTTGTATTATTAAAATACATGATGTGGTATCATTGAGCTCGATCAATAAAATAAACAAAAATGTTTAATTAAAACCATCAGCTCATCTATGTTTATTGTATGTTGCCTAGGCTTCATACAAGTCTTCTGGAGAAGACTCCAGAAGAAGAAGGAAGTTGTGAGGATTTTAACCAGTTTATCAGTATGACAGGACCGCCAGTCGTTTTAACTATTTTTTTTATTGTTAATGAAACATTAGCCCGACAAGATGCACTGATGATGACGAAAATAATGAAAAGCCTAGACAACTTACAATAAACATACCTGACCTAATGGTTTTAATTAAACATTTTCGTTTATTTTATTGTTTCTTTATGTTAATAGTAATTATTAACCATCAACGGAATTTATGTCACTACAACATTATTTATGCTGCATTTCAATCGATGACATTATTGATTTGCCATTAATCGGGACTATTTTAAAACGTTTTTGAGCAAGTATTTCAGTTGATACGTTTTCAAGTTGAAATAATAGTACAATATGCAGCGAAATTATTAGTCACATTTATTAAGCCACGAATATCTTTCTGAAAAGAGCAAAGCGAGTTTCATGATTTTCATGCGAGTATCTTAATGCCCGGATTTTTTAGCTTATTTTAATCCTGTTTTAGTTTTAAAACATATTAAAGTAATATTATTTTAGTTTGTACTATTATCAACCAAGTTTCTTTTTAAGTTTCGCTTGAATAACTACAATAAACACATTGTATAAATATATTAATTTTATTTTACTTACAATTTTCAAGGTTCTGAAGTACGAAACTATTTTTGCTTAATTTTAAACAGGTTATAGATTATAGAACACAGTTAATTTTTTAATTACCGCTGCCATTTCAAACTCCACACAAAAACTTATATAGAACGTCTTTCAATTAATCAATCAACTGTTAGAATACTTTACTTTCGGCATTTTGCTGGCGCAAATACTGTGATTAAACAGCACTGCTGTGATTGTAAGTTTCTTAAGAAAGCCTTTAATTTTCTTCTAAATAAACCGGGGATATTGGTTCATTAATGATTTTCTTTACCAGGACAATGGGGTACAAAATAAAATTGTAAAATGCAATGCTATAATTTCTCGTGTTGGCAACAATGAGCAAGATGCAAAACGGAGGCAGATATTTAAAAAGTAATTTTAGTAGAACAACAATAATTAATTAGATTAATTATTTATTATTAGTTTGTTGAGTATTTTATTTTACTTTAATTAAAAAATCAGTTTTAAACATTTTAGTTTTTATCGTCTTATTTAGCCATTTTTAGGTTTTTAAAAGATTGGACTATGTGACTGCCTTGACATTGAATAAATGTTAAAATATCACAGCTAGCAAGGGACAAAATTGTTTAAAACCTTAGAAACTGGGCCCTATTAATCACCATTGTAGGCAAGTTGCATACGACTGTTTTTGTTCGTCCATAATTAAATAATTAATTGTTTTAGATTTAGATAATAACAATAAAAAAAGAAAGAAACAAGCTGTTAAAGTCTGCAGTAACAATGTTGAGGAATGATTTCCTTTTATTAATCAATAATGTGTTTTGGCGAAATAGGATTTATTTAATGTCTCGTGTTAAAGAAAAAGGATTATGAAAACTGGTTCTGTGCATAAATGTTGCAATGTTTCAGTGATTAATTTGGCGCTTTTTTCTTTAATGATAATCACTCATGTTTCATGCACATAAAATGCAGTAAAACATGAACTTACTTCAAGACAGTTCTGATGATCCGTGCCGTATTTAACCAACCTTTCATGTCTGACATTGATTATCTTTCTTGGGGTGATGAGTTAGTTAGTTTTTCCTGTAAATGTCACCACCTAGCAGTGATGATAATTGTCTCACGTTAGTAATGACATAATTTCCTATGTTATGGAGTAAGTCTGTCAGAGGTTCTACCCCTGCCGGATAGGCAGGCCACTGCATCGGAAGTAGACTTCATGTCACAGGGGTCACGAAAATCATGATCGCAACTCCAAAAGTGAAATCAAATATATTACGATTAAAATGTACCTGTAATCTGTTCTAAGTTAGTTGGTGTTATGGTTGTTTATTACAGCTGGTGTACAGGTGGTTTATTGTTGTAATAGTCACCGGGTGCCAGTATTTTGTCCCGCAGGTGTTATTTTACATGCCTATAAATCTACAAACATGGGATTGTCACATTTATGCACACATAAAAGCCATCGACCTGCGCTGGGATCGAACCTTGCGAACATGGGAACATGTGTAAGATTAAGTATAAAAATTCATTTTTACTCTTATTTCTTAGTAGAACAATCTCAAGGTGAAAGTTTTCGTAAATGCACGGTTTTTATTAAAGTAATAAATTTTATTTAAGGGACGAAACATATCATACCTAAGGATGATGATAAGTAAAATAATGCTTAAAGGGAGTGAGGAATGCGCTTACTGTAGTCACATAGGCACGTGCCGGTCACTTTATTCATAATCTCCCTCGCGCATTTAATCTGGCACGTGAGGGGAAAACAAGACAACCCGTGCCTCCACTACCAGCTGACCACGACCATACCCTGGCTTCCCAAGTCCCGTTTCAATTCATCTCGGATTATTTCCTTCGTCAATAATAAACAGAAAAAAGCAAGCAACGTTAATAGCCTATACCATTTTTGTACCATTTGGGGTTCGTAACATGAGTTACCATTTTGAGTTTGTGAAGTATTTAATTAACACAGTTCAGTGTTTTGAAATGTTACATTATTTTACCAGAAAGATAGACAAACATTTCAGAATTCTCACAAGTAATATTTTTATACAGTGTATAATGTTTAATCACTTATTTGAAGGGAGTTTATTTAATAAACTAAGTGACAGATTACATATTCAAAGATATTGTGAGTTACAGGAAACTTATACTTACTAATTTTTAGTATTGTGGATTGTGGACTCCCATAATAATGTCGAAAACGTTTAGTGAAGATTGGATGGTATTTGCAAAGACTGAGCACACGAAAGCGGGCAAATCTGGAGGGCATCGTTTTATTTTACAAGTGTGATATTTGTGTAAAAAAGTAAAACTGTACGGTTTACTTTTAACAAGGAGATAAGTTTTTGTTGTTGAGCTTGAATAGAGTGACCGTAAGATACCACCGTCCATTTAATACCCATGTACAAAAATTTGACCAATTTTTATTATTTCGTATGCTGATTGCAGTTTTAGTTTCAATTAAATATTTTCAAATAAACACTTTGGTATATGAGTAAAAATATCTATAAAGTGGACTGGATATTTGTTCGACTTGGTAAAAAGTTACACCATAAAACTTAAGGTGGCCGATACCTCCAGACCTTCCCCTATATAACTTACCGGTTCAGTTCGTAGTATTATTCTACTTATTCTTTGCGCAATGATTTGAATATAAATTTTAACAAATCGCAAATATCACATTACAGAAAATTATGATGTTTTCACCACAAAATTTTTAAATATCGTTTAAATTATATTGTATCACTGAGCAGTAGAAATTTTCAGTGTGGGATCAAAACAACATTGACGAAGTTCCCTTACTTGTAACTAAAATACATTTTATTATATCACTAAGTATTTAATTATTATATTGTTCGTTTTATATAATAATTTGTATGGACCTTGCGTTATAATAAATTTAAAAAAAAAGTAAACTCCGTGGTGCTAAATCCCTGGAGGGACTTGGCCTACCACCCGACCACTGGTCATCTACCATAGGCAAATGGGGGGGGGCATGTGGTCTGCATGCCGACACCCACGGCCGTTAATGGTAATTTTCATGACCGGAGCCGCTACTTCTCTATCAAATAGCTCCTCAATTTGAATCACGAGGCTGAGTGCACCCCCACAGACCTCCCTACCTCAGAAAAATACGAGGTGGTACCGGGGATCGAACCCGGGCCGACAGATCTGTAGTCAGCGCCGCTAACCACAAGACCATGCCGGCGGTCCTTACAATAAATTAATCTATTAAAAATACAAAGCAATACAATCTTTTTAACCACCCACATACATTACACGCACTTTTCAGGATCGTCATCTTATACGTATGTACTGATTGCTACTTATTCATTGCCATTGTACCATGTTGTAAATATTCACCCTTCGCTAATTCATCACTCACACCATCATCATCATCTTCATTTATACCGAAGCCTTGAAACCTAGATAGCAAACTGTACACAAATATTGTCTATGTATTTTCTGTATTCTCCCCAGCTGTGGGACTCTGGGTCAACTATGGTCAAATAAATAAAAAAAATAAAAAGTACACTGCTAGTCTATTAAGTATGATATTCACATCTCGGAAATCATTGGGAATTTTATTGCAAATGATTTGAAAAACAGTCAAATACGCAGGAGTATGAACTTCCCCTTAACTTGTAAACTAGAATCAGATGCTACTACAAGTAGCCTACCATATGCATTTTATAGAGGGGACCGGAGTTTTACGTCATGGTCAAATCAGTATCTGAGTTGCCCGAAAACATCTAAGATAATATGTATCAACTATTTTTTTTTTAACGGATCATGGGAAGTTGTAACGGACAAGAACGCACTGAAAATGTCAATTTAAGCAATTTCTCCTTCACGCTTGCTGTACGTAGCGATTTTTCATAAAGGCAAACTTAGAACTTCTTGGCTTAGGACTATGAGTGGTTTCGTGTGCAGTATAAACGTTTAAGAAACCGATACTTTAAAATTGAAATCAGATTTAATGCATGGACTTAAAAGCAATCTAAATAATCGTACAAAACGAGTCATTACTTGATTTTTAAAAGTAATTGTTGTGATAGGTAGATCTTTTTACGTACCAGTATTCCATTCTGGCTATCTTTCCATGCTTATACTCATTCAATGATTTTGTCAAATTTTATTCTTCTTTACTTTTTAATGGGCTGGTCAGAATATTGAATCTTGATAAATATTTCTGTTTGGAATGAATTGGTTGCTTAGGTGAAGGTAAACAATCTATATTTGCATGGGTATAACTGACCAGGTGAGACATGAATCATGACCTGCGCGAGAATGCCGCTTCGAAGCCGCTCCACAAGCTCATATTTCTACCGCGCATCTTCAATCCAAGCCTCTTGCCTCGTCTTCCAATTTTTACATTTGAAATCAGTATTTAAATGAGAAGGAAAAGATTCACAAGCAATGGTTGTTCTAGCAGTAATTATATGTTTTGAAGCCCATAAGTATGGTGGGAAAACTGCACTACCTCCAATCTAGCCTAAGTATCTACAAAATTATCCGAAAGTTATGGCATTTCTGATGGTTAGCTCGACTATAAAGTCAGATTATCTAAAATGACTTATATCCTAAGAAGTGTACAATATCCTCGACATAAATTTAAAATAAAAAAAATTAAGAAAAGTCTACAGATTAAAGAACTGTCATTAATATAAGTTAATTAAAGTATTAAAAATCGTCTATGTATAAGCAGGGATCTTCTTCGTTGGTGTTGAGACGTATAGATAAACAAGTTTTTAAATATTTTAAATATAGGCCTATGACAGTTCTTTAATCTAAAGACTTGTTAATTTTCTTAATATTTAAAATTTATGAGTGTATTGCACAATTTTTAGAAGATAAGTCATTTTAAATAATCTGATTTTATATCACAAGATTATAACTTATACTTGAGGTCATTACATAAACATGATAAGTTTACCAGTAATTTCCAAGAACAAACTCTAAATAATTGCATAGCTGGACTGGGTCTATTAAGAATGGGAAATACTGTTTGTCATACTGTTTGTCATTATCTTATTATTTATGCTTGACATATGTAAGGGAAGATAGCAATATGATATCCGATTTTGTTTGTATTATCTCGTATATGGGTAAAATATTATTGCACAGGCAGTAGGCATTGCTGCATGTGTTGTTACTCAGGTATAGTAGATAATGACAGAGCCATTAAATGCTTTCTTGTTTACTCAGTAAAAAAGTGAAATCATAAAACTCCATCTAGGATAATCCTAGGTTTGCAAATGCCATGTGCTGGATAATTATTGCCTTTATCATGTCTGATATCCTTTATTTCTGGTGAGTTCAAGAAAAAGTCTGAAAATCCTAAATATACCTGAAATAAGTAATTTAATCCCCCAATCGTACGTTTTACCAGTGAAGAGAGTTCACCTTATACAAATATATCCAAATATCATCGCTCTAATTAGCAAACCTCGAAACTCCAAAATATCAAACTTTACAGGAGTGAGTAAAAACATTAATTGTTTTAAAATTTAGGCCTGAGTATTAGCAGAAAACACTGAAATGTTTTAAATCAGACGTTAAAACACTTTATTTTACAAGATTTTACTATTTTATGATTTTTACATTTTTTACTGGAGTTAAGAGGTATTCCTGTGAATTTATACGATACAACATACTAATAAATCTCATATTGAAGTTTACATCGTTAAAATGTATACCGTCACTTATTGAATTCAAAGGCATACATAACAAATTCCTGTTGCCCCTGTAATACCATACCTAGCGATTACTTCCTCTCCGGAAATCCTAAAATTAAAATTTTAATTTTCTGATGTAGGCGTAGAGTTTGAAGACATTAGCGCTTTGTATTAAATTACAATCTATCGTAGTAGGAAATTCCAAAACTATTAAACGAAAAAATTTAAGCTAGTCTTGCCTAACCATCAACATAATAAGTAATATATCACGCTATTAATAAAAATAATAATTTAGGGCTAATATGATGTTCTCCTCAGGACAGAAGAAAGCAATCTTTAGAGCGCTGAAATAATGCACTGAATAATATAAGTAGCCTAATTGTTGATGATACATAACTGAATAGATTATTAAAGTTATTCAGTTCCAAACACCGGCAAAGTGCCACGCTATATCATGCAGCAGCTGAGAAATTACAAGGTTTGCTAATACAAAAACATAATTTTGGAGTTGCAAGGTTCGTAAAATCAGACTTTACTGCTGTAAGAATTTTTTCCCCCGAGATGTTGCTCCAGATAAAGGTAATATCTACAAATCGACCGAAAGTGGGGTCACTAGGTTTGCTAATTAAAGCAACGATATGTGTCTTTTTCAGCGGTTGAAAAAAGGGAAGGGGGACATTTAACTCTTTTGGAGCCGAATTTACATATTAGGCCTAATATAAAAATTGAAATAAAATCGTCACTGGATTATAAGCTTGGAACCAATACGATAAATTTCAGTGTAATAGCTGGTTTCTTTGAACGACAGTCACATCACAAGTACAAAACTCGTCCTATTTTAACGTAAATCATTACTCCATTAACTTAATAGATATGATTTTCTCCAATTCTTTTGAGGTGACGATTGTATACGTGAGTAGCGGTGAAAATGTAAAACGCTATCTCAGTAGACGAGGTGAGTGTTATTATAGTCACGAAGCAAATGGCAAAGCGGAATTTTGTAAAATATGGCGGCCCAAAGTTATTGAGAGTAGTAACTAGGATGTTTAACCAAATAATCGAAGGTGATAACATCCCAGACAAGTGGCTGTTATCGTCTCCATAATATTCACACACACATATATACAGTATAATGTATGTGTATATACCGTATATATATATATATATATATGTATATATATATATATATATACATATACATACATACATACATACATACACACACACATACATACATACATACATACATACATACATACATACATACATACATACATACATACATACATACATACATACATACATACATACATACATACATACAAACATACATACATATTTTTATGCAGTTCAGAAACACTTATCTTCTTGCCTTCTGTCCAGAAATCTAAAAATAGAGTTTTATAAGACTATTATCCTGCCGGTTTTAGCCTATTATATGGATGTGAGACATGCCCGCTTCTCTTCGGGAAGAACATAATCTGAGAGTGTTCGAAAAACGGGTGCTTAGGAAAATATTTAGGCCTAAGAGAGATGAAAATGGGGGCTGTAGAAAACTGCATAACGACGAGCTTCATGACCTGTACTCTTCACCAGATATAGTAAGGGTAATTAAATCACAGAGGATGAAATGGGCTGGATATGTTGCGCGCATGGGGAGGAAAAGTATTGAATGGGAGACCCGAAGGGAAGAGACCACCTGGAAGACCTAGACGTATGTGGGAGGACAATATTAAGATAGATTTAAGGGAAGTAGGATTTGCGAGGAATGATTGGATGGAGTTAGCACAGAATAGGGTTGAATGGCGGGCTAAGGTAAGCGCGGCAATGAATCTTCGGGTTCCATAAAATATATAATATTCCTTTAGCTTGCTGAGGAATTGTCTATTGCCATTGAGTAAGTAAGTAAAATTATTATATTATACATTATAGCATGTAGAAAAAATCGTAAAATATCAGGTTGGCTGGCCCTTCCCTTTCACGAGAAATGCCGCCAGGGAGACTAGTTCAATAAATAAAAATTGTGACGTGTTTGTGGTTGTTCACATAACTTACAGCAAGAAATGAAATACGCATTTATTTTGATGCTTAGATACGAAGAAGTAAATATTTTTTACATTGAAGAGGTAGCCTAAAAATGAAAATAATTTCATCAGTAACAAAATGGTAGTTATAATAAACATTCTTTTTTCTGAAAATAGTTTTAAAACTGGACACAAAAGGATAAAAGTAAACTAATGGCTAAAATTAGGCTATGTATCACCACGTGATCAGGCTGTTAGGCTGTTCGCCTTATACCACTGTGTAACGGGATTGACTTCCGGTTTTTAGATGAAATTTACGGTGGTCGGGTCGAGTTGGTCAAATCGATTTGGAGGTAATGTTTGAATAATTGTAATAGTTACAATAATTTTATTATTGTTATTACACATTACTTTGTTAACCCCTTGTCAAGTGATCCAAACTGCGCCTCATACAAAAGATAGACTAGTGGCACAAACAGGAAGCGTACAACAATCATCTGAGGCAAAGTTCCTAGTATTCGCGACCGCAGACGATATCGCAACAGAATCTCCATGGTCTCTTGTAAAAATTATAATAATAACGAACTCTTTTTCCTGTTACTCTGCGCAGCTAAGAGGAAATATATGAGGCCTCGGAACTGGGCAAAAGCCTCAGTAAGATTAATTACATGTTAGGGAACAATTATGATTAATTCCTTACTTTTTGTGGTTTTCCTAAAACTTCTTTGTACACCATCAGACAGTTAATATATGATATGTTAGTTGTTTCTGCCCAATAAGTGGCCCGTAAACCCTACAAAGGCAGTCCAAATTAACGGCGTATAAAGTCATCAGAAGTTCATGGAAACTTTTTTTGGGGGAAAAAAATTACCTTCCATATTGTTGTGTGGTGTGCGAAGAGCTTGGGGGATGTGCAAAAAAGTAAGCATAAAGTGTGAGCTTCTTCTTGCTGAGAAGTGTAGTCATTCACAAGTAGTATGCAACGACAGAATAGGTCCGACTCACAGCAGATAGTTTCTACTTCGGCAACCCACGCAGCAACATGCACCTGCATAAATAAAGCTATGAAAAAAACAAGGGTCTTCTCACAGCAGGGCATTTAAATCACAGCCACATCAGCATAAAGAGGAGGACAAATAATTCTAAGTTTAAAACATAATAATTTTTTGTTTTTTCAAAACCCCAATAAATGTTAGTAATTCGCTTGAAAAGAGAAGCAGCAATGAAAGTAGTTCTTACATAATTATATGAATTCGAAATTAGGCTTCAATTTCAGGGAAATCTGAATACAAAAAGTACAAATCGTGAAAACCAGGATAAAAAATAAACCAGACATGGAGAAAACTGGGGACAAACCCACGTTTTGAATGAGTAGAAGAAATAAATCCAGGAAATAATAAAGAATGAAACAAACCCATCAATCAGCAAATTTCAACAGTACAGTATAAACGACATAATGATTCTGTAATATGCAAGAATTAGTTTTTAGAAGTTTACAATAATAATCATTATAATACAAGTATTCACAAGAAACTTTAAGTGAAGTAATATAATAAATGAAAATATATTTTATTTCCGTAACATTTTAGGATGAAATTAGTTTAATCAAAATTCACTATAACATAATTACAACATTAAATATAATTAGTATTTTTAAAATGTGATATGAAACATTCATATAACTCCCTCTACCCTTAAAAAAGCCTATTCTGGTGTAGAGTACACGGCTGAATTGCAGTAGTGCGCATTCACTTGTGCCTCGTTTCCAAGCATTATTCGCGAGGCAAAACAAAAAAATCCAAGTCTATGCATAAAATGAATGGCTTATAATGGCCTTCAGAGAATTTATTGGGAGAAGTTATTCAAATAAAATTTTTGCACTTAGTATAATATATTATAATAGGCCTACATAATAAGCCTATAAAATCGTTAAAACTATTCCGAGAAAATGAAGAAAAATGAAATTTTCTTCAAATAAAGTGCTTGTAAAAATGAAAAGAAAGTAGTTGACGTACCTCGTGCCGCATCCCTGAAGGCTACACAATCCAAATAAAATCTCAATAAATGCACTCGCATACTTTTGTATAACCTAGACATGGCAATACACCTTTCTTCAAATTCTAATATAGAATAAGAGGTCTTGTTGCAGAGAATAGGTATTCAGTTGTATTGGCCTGATGCAAAGCTTTACCATTCACCAGGCAAGATTGAGTGTCTATGAACGATGCCTGCCTTGTAACCACCCATCAGATAATTTTTGTGAAATTAAATATTTCAAACAATTGTTTAGCTCTTAGCATAAGCACCTCAATTACAAAATTTAAACAGAATCGTTTGACCCCTCTTCGAGAATGTTGCGAAAACCGAACTTTTCTTCGTGTAAAGTGGCCAATCTTCACATCCCCAAAAGATACCTAAGCTAATTTTGTTTTTATACGATTTTTCGTTCTCGAGCTATGCAGACAAACATTTTTCTGAAAATAATATATTTTTGATTGAGGGAACCTCAAAACATGACATCAAATTTTGGGGTCTACACAATATTTCCTCTACCTATAACTTAGTACCTAGTAGGCCTACTGGCAGAGGGATTAAAAAATGAAGTGTTTTATTTTCGCAAATTTTCGCAAGGAAAAGCCGCAGTGGTTGTTTCCGGCGCATCTGCAATGCCAGGGGGCTGTCCCTACATTATTTGTAGTTTTCATTCTTTCTGGAATGTCCATATATTCCTCGCGAATCACCCAAGTAGCATGCAGTGAGTGAAGTGAGTGTTCGTTTTGGTTGTTTACAAATTTCCTACTTAATATTGAATTTTAATGTTTGGTTAAACGTAATAGGCTGTATGCATGACAAATAGGTCTCTTGTACTAGTTTTACACATTTTGGCCCTTTGTGCCTACTTGACCAAAAAATCACATTTGAGGACAATATTTTAAAGTTGGATTAAGCCTAATAGACTGTTATACGTGACAAACACGTCCTTTGTATTAGTTTTACACATTTAGGCCCTTTGTGCCGATTTGACATAAAAATCACATTTGAGGACAATATTTTAATGTTTGGTTAAGCCTAATAGAATGTTATGCATAACATTAAGGTCATTTGTATGAATTTCGACATTTAGGCCTTTTGTGCCTACTTGACACAAAAATTACATTTGAGGACAGTATTTTAATGTTTGGTTAAACCTAATAGACTGTTGTGCATTATCACCGTTCGTCGATTAGAGAAGCTATTTATAACTGTAGGTGGGGTTTTAGATGTTTAGTAGTTCTTGAGTTCTGATTAAAATAAGGGGTGCCGGGCGTAGTACTCAGGGGTAGTTGTAAGCTAGAGAACTCTTATCTAGGGAAGTGGCTAGAGAAAATCGAGATAACAGTCAAAGGGCGGTGTCAGGAATAATGGTAACTAAAAGTTGAGGTGCTCTTTTCCAATTAATATATATTTTCCAAAGTTTAGTATTTTCTGCAAAGCTGAATTAATCGATTTAGTTCTATTAGATGATGTAAGTTCTGATATTTAGTAGTATTTAGTCCGTCGTTGAAGTTCGTAAGTAACACTTTGTAACTTGCTAAATTGTAATAATAATTACTTCACTTGTACGCGCTGTTGAAAACTTCTATTTACTTTCACATTTACTCTCTCGTAGTTTCTATTTGTATCGCGCGGATAATAATGTTCAATCTTACGTTCACAATTAATGTTTCGTAATAATAAAATCAATGTCTTTATCAAATAATATAAATTACGCGCTTCGACGCTGCTAATAAATTCTATTTATATCGCGCGGATAATAATGTTTAAATATCAATATATTGCGAAGTTACTTTAGTTTAATAATATTTAACGTAGTCGTTTGTCTGAAGTGTGTCTTGAAGGTCTTTAGTCTAAGCTGTCGTATGATCAAAAGATGACGAGATGTCCGTGCTTTCTGCTAATATCATTGTAAGGGGTAGTGGGGGTAAGTAGTTCCAATTGGTTGTGTCCGTGTTTAAGTTTTCTCTGATTGGTGTAAGAAAGTTTGTTCTGCTACCCAATTTAAAATATATTCCGTTTTTCGTCGTTAGAACAGGCAAGTTGCATGGGTCATTAATTACTTGATCTGTCAAAATCTTCTCGGCTCCAGCCAGGCGGCTCGAGCGGAAGTGGGCGGTACTGGGTTTATGTTTTTATCAATAACTGTGATAACTGAGAGTTATCATAGTTCTGGTTATTTAATCCTGATGGGCTATTTTATGGGGCTTCCAACGGTATTAATTTGTAGTGGGTGTGATAAAAATGAAAAGAGTTATTAATGTTTTTATATTAAAATGATGGAAAGAGTTAATAAAAAGTTATGTGTAATATATCAAACTGTGGGGGTTGTTATTGGCTATTGATGGGTGTAATTGGTTTCCTTGTCACTTTTTCCTTAATGGAGCAATTAACGTTTGAAGTTAGGTGTTATGCGTGGAAGTCTAAACAGTAGGGTGCTTATTGTCCGTCGTACAGGGGCTATATATGAGCTTGTCGTCTGAGTTGAGTACAAAGTACGGTTACAAGATGTCCGCATAATGATTAAAAAACTCACGCAAGGAATTGAGCTGCAGCATCAATAAGAGCAGGATTTTATAATCATTATAATACCCAATCTGGAATTTGAAGAGTGGCGGTGTTTTGTTTTGAATAACATCTGGAAATTTAATTTTTCGATTCCCTAAAATACTTTTCCGTCGGTTAAAAGAATTTCGTGGGATTTTCTCGGCGATATTTTAATTTGATATTAGTTTTTTTGATCAATTGTCTTTGTTTTCAATGTCTGTTCTTGAAAAATTTAGATCCTTACATCATCTATACTTTTGATTAATTCTGCCGTAGTTATACATACACAAATAAATTCGTAATCAGTAAAATACACTTTTAACATTATTTTACCTTGAATTGGTCACTTTTCTTCTTGGTCGTAGTACACATTTTGCTGAGTTCATAGTCCATTTGATTAACTAGTAAAACAAAATCATAATTATACCTTATACACAAATAAAATTATAAAATACACTCGAATTTCTTGATATCAATATTAATTTCAATAGCTTCTTGCATAACGCTGATTTTTGATGCTAATCCATATATTGTTGATGTCAAACGTTGGAGTACGCTAATCTTCCTCATTGGTCTACTTAATACACTGATATTATATTCAGATTACACATGTTTTCTTCCTACTCTTTTTTATCTATTTACCTCATAAATAATCATTTCTTAATGTTCCTTTTTCATTCTTTCAATATCCTTTTACCTTGTTTTCAGTATTCTAACCTCATAAATCATCTTTTATGTCTTACCTTCAAAATTTCTTTATTAATCTCAATATTCATTACCATTCTTTTGTTTCATATTACTTTTAATACTTGTTATCATATTTCCTCATTTGTTCTCATATTTCTCATTTCATAACTATCATTACTTCATATTTTCCTCGTAGACATATATTGTATCATCTTAATTATTCACTTATTTTGTTTATCATACATTTATTTCTTACCTTTTGTTATATTCCTCATTGTTTTACCTTCAAGATTCTTATTTATTGACACACATGTTTCTCAATAATCATTTCACTTTCAAATTCTTATTTAATTCTGACCATTCTTTCACTTCACTTTTGCTATCCAATTCTACTTAATTAGTGTAGGGAGTGGGTTATTTCCTGTCCATATTGTTTATGTAAAATAATTTTTCTTTTTGAAAAATTAACAAAATTTAGTTATTCTTACTTTGTGTACTACTCCAATAAAATTCAAATATGTCGAAATTTCAATATTTACTTATTTACTACTTCAAATAATAGTGTGATTATCTTTGTCAAATGAATGTTTTAACTCTTCAGTTGAATAAATAAAGGGAGTGGCCTAACTTAAAATTACATATATACAGAGGTTCACTAAAAATGGCAATAAACTTATTTGTTGCGCTTATATCTGTAGTGGAATGGCTGTTGTGATGTCTCACCCTATTTTATAGAGTAAGAATCATCTCATCATAGTCTTTTCAACAACCACGGGGAGGCTAATTATACTCTACCTTTTAAGTATCACATTCGTCATATATAACGTCAGGTAAAACATTAATTTGAGAAGTATGAATCACTCTAATTATTTTACAATGTCAGTCTGATAAAACGTTTTTCTGAGTCCTAGTCGATAATCCTTTTTACTTCTCCTTCTGCTTTAAACTTTCTTAGGCATTTCTGTTTGGGGGTCATGACATAATATAGTTCTAACAGGTGATTGTTGTAGGTTACAAAAATTTATTCTCAACAGTTTGTATTGGGGTCGTTGCCTGGTATTATACATGTCAAGTTCATTTCTCCTACCAGTTTGTAGCACATCAGGGGTGTTTCCGGACAATAGTGTGTCCTTCACTGAGTTTCAACTTGTTGGGGTAGTCTTATGTTGCGAGGTGTTTTGTTCTCTGTGAATGAACTTTCTAAATTCTTAAAATATCTGTCACGTTGTACTGGGTTCCCGGAAGCATGTTAGTTAAAATGAAAATTAGCTGGGAAAAATTGTATTTTCTGAAATAACTGTCTGCTTAATAAGGTTGACATCATACACATATATACATACTATTTACAAGGTTGTGGTTATGTCGATGCTATTAAAAATTTTGTTTACTAATGTTTCTTATTACACAAATGTTCTGGGGAATTTTAATTGTTATAAATATTACTATTATTGTTACATGTTTCATTAATATTTTGAACAAAATAATTTCCATTTCTTTATTATCTAAAAGGAGAAATAACACTATTAACAATTGGATTGTTGTCAACAATGGGTGGGCCCTCCGCATTGCTGGCATTGGCATTGTTATTCTCTTTTAATTATTGTTGTTTATAAAATTTCAAACATTTAAATTTATTTATAATGAAGTGATGCTGGTTCATTTTGATATTTACATTTCCTGGAATAATTTTAACATTCTATGCAGTCTTGGGAAGTTTCATTTGGTTTGAGTTATTTGGCGAAGGAAAAATAAAAAAAATTATGATCTATCAATCTGGTCGTGGGGGTTAGGGGTCCTTATTTCATTTTGAGATGTGTCATTATTTTCTTGTCTGTCTCCCATGTTACTCGGGGAATTGTTGTTAGGTCTATTTCTCGGACTTTCATCTGAATTGTTCCTTTCATATTGATTATTGTTGTAACGGCGGGAGTACCTGAAATTATTCCAGCCTCTATAGTAGGGGCGAAAGAAACCTTGGTTATACTGGTTCCGGTTAAACCAGTTAGGTCTATTTCCTGCATAGCCACGTCTATTCTGACCACGGTAACTGTTCCCTTGTCTATTGTTGTAATTGCCATACGGCCTGAAACGGAAACCACGGGTTTGCCAATTATTGCGGGCGTTTCGCACGTACTCTGTTTGGGGCCAATAAGGTCTGTTGTCACTAGAATCATTGTTTTGCTGGTCCTCATTAGAATTTCCTGTCCGCAACCCAATCTGGAAATTTTCCTGACTGTCAGAAGTTTGTACCAGATTAATGTTTTTCCGGTGAGTTTGGTTAGCTGACACAATGGGGTGCGATGGTTTAGTGGAAGTGTAAGTTAGGTCCTGCATTGACTTTAGTAACTTTAACATCTCAGTGGTGGATTGGGGAGATGCAACAACAAGGCAATTTCTTATTACTGGCGGAAAGTGAGACGGGAGTGCCTTTAGAAAATCTTGCTCCAAAATTTCTGGTTTAAGCAGTTGGCGGCTTTCACACAAGGATATGAAATATTCCAAGTAGCTTTGACCGTGACTACGGTCGTACTTACCTTGAAATATTCTCGAACGAAGACGACATTGTTCACTGTCGCTCCAATATTCAGATAAAAACATTTCCTCAAACTGACCTATGGACAGGAGGTTGTTGGGATCGATGACTTGTAACCACCGAGCTGCGTTAGATTTCAAAGATTGATTCACAAAGATCATTTTCAGATGCTCTGGGACTCCTCGTAAAGCAAAATAAGTTTTTAGGTCCTTTAAATATCTGACAGGGTTTGTTTTCAAGGTATCTTCAAAATATGGTAATGGAAAATCCGAATTGTGCAATGAAAAACTATTATTTACAACATTTTGGGGTGTTTGATTAGTGCTGGCAGCTCGTTGATCCAATCCATTGTTGGTTCTGGGTAATGGTGCAGGTGGTTCTGGTATTTCAGGGGCTTGAGGTACCGGATCAGGGGGATTGGAAGAAGTAGAGGCAGATGTTGATGGGGTATTACAAACATGAGGGATCAAAGCATTTTCCCTGGTTTGTTCGATTAGGCTTTCCTGGTCTCTTACCCTTTGCCTAAGTCGGTCTAATTCTGATTGAAGGGATACCAATTTTGTAGAATTGCTAGAGGTTACCCTTTCTACTGAGGTGACATGATTTTCTACGGAGGAAATATGATTTGTTAACACTTGTTCTGAGGTAGCAATCTGAGCTGTGACTCTAGTGTCTAAATTCTGCAATTCAGAAGTAACCTGAGTGCGGTGTTCAGTGATTAAGGTTGTCAGTGTAGAGTTCATTGTTGTTATGTGCTGATTTTGATTTTCTAGAGTGGAGTTTATTGTAGTGATTTGTTGATTTTGATTTTCAAGTGTTGAATTTATAGTCGTGTTCATGTTAGCAATCTGACTTTCAAGTGTGGAGTTCATTGTAGCATTTTGTGTGGCCATTTCGGCTCTCAATTGTTGGCTTTGTGTCTCTAGTGTGGAATTTAGTGTATTATTTTGTGTAGCCAGTTCGTTCACTTGTGTAGAAATTCCTACCATCATTGTCTGTATTTGTGACAAAAAATCTAGACTGAAAGAAGGAATGTTAGGGTCTAAGTTTATGGTGTTCTGAGTAGAAGTCGATGGGGTGGGTGCACTCACAGCTGGGATATTAACAGGGGGTTGTGTAACAGGCAAGTTAGCAAGATCACTTTCTGTTTCGTGCTGAGTAATTTCTAGGTTGTCAGAAATAGGAACAGATGCACTTTCATTATTTTCAGAAGTAGGATTCTGTTCTGAACATAATATCTGAGTATCAGAATTTGGCTCCATGATTTGGAATACTTTATTATTCCTTAATTTCATAAACTAATACAATACAATTGAATTTACTAAAATAAAAATTAATTAAAATGCAAAAAAAAATTTGGAATTTAAATTGAAAAAATTTACTTGGAATTTAAATAAAAATAGGAGCAAAATTCAGTTTTCAACACTTAAGTTGGATTAACGATACCCTTTTGTAGTGCAGATGTCCAGCGGCAGGCCAAAGGTGATGTCCAGGTATCCAGGTGATGAGGGAAAATGTTGTAGATGAAGATCCAGGGGGGGGTATTGATGAAATGATGAATAATCCAATGGTGTGCTGACTCTAGTAAAATTTCTCACAGAATTTAAAACTTGGTGGTGTGTGATTTAGTGTAGTGTTCCTGAATTTTATTGTTGAAAAATTAAATTTTATTGACTGGTCCCTCGATCTTCAAATTCAAGCAATCACGATGGTCGCCATTTATCACCGTTCGTCGATTAGAGAAGCTATTTATAACTGTAGGTGGGGTTTTAGATGTTTAGTAGTTCTTGAGTTCTGATTAAAATAAGGGGTGCCGGGCGTAGTACTCAGGGGTAGTCGTAAGCTAGAGAACTCTTATCTAGGGAAGTGGCTAGAGAAAATCGAGATAAGTCAAAGGGCGGTGTCAGGAATAATGGTAACTAAAAGTTGAGGTGCTCTTTTCCAATTAATATATATTTTCCAAAGTTTAGTATTTTCTGCAAAGCTGAATTAATCGATTTAGTTCTATTAGATGATGTAAGTTCTGATATTTAGTAGTATTTAGTCCGTCGTTGAAGTTCGTAAGTAACACTTTGTAACTTGCTAAATTGTAATAATAATTACTTCACTTGTACGCGCTGTTGAAAACTTCTATTTACTTTCACATTTACTCTCTCGTAGTTTCTATTTGTATCGCGCGGATAATAATGTTCAATCTTACGTTCACAATTAATGTTTCGTAATAATAAAATCAATGTCTTTATCAAATAATATAAATTACGCGCTTCGACGCTGCTAATAAATTCTATTTATATCGCGCGGATAATAATGTTTAAATATCAATATATTGCGAAGTTACTTTAGTTTAATAATATTTAACGTAGTCGTTTGTCTGAAGTGTGTCTTGAAGGTCTTTAGTCTAAGCTGTCGTATGATCAAAAGATGACGAGATGTCCGTGCTTTCTGCTAATATCATTGTAAGGGGTAGTGGGGGTAAGTAGTTCCAATTGGTTGTGTCCGTGTTTAAGTTTTCTCTGATTGGTGTAAGAAAGTTTGTTCTGCTATTCAATTTAAAATATATTCCGTTTTTCGTCGTTAGAACAGGCAAGTTGCATGGGTCATTAATTACTTGATCTGTCAAAATCTTCTCGGCTCCAGCCAGGCGGCTCGAGCGGAAGTGGGCGGTACTGGGTTTATGTTTTTATCAATAACTGTGATAACTGAGAGTTATCATAGTTCTGGTTATTTAATCCTGATGGGCTATTTTATGGGGCTTCCAACGGTATTAATTTGTAGTGGGTGTGATAAAAATGAAAAGAGTTATTAATGTTTTTATATTAAAATGATGGAAAGAGTTAATAAAAAGTTATGTGTAATATATCAAACTGTGGGGGTTGTTATTGGCTATTGATGGGTGTAATTGGTTTCCTTGTCACTTTTTCCTTAATGGAGCAATTAACGTTTGAAGTTAGGTGTTATGCGTGGAAGTCTAAACAGTAGGGTGCTTATTGTCCGTCGTACAGGGGCTATATATGAGCTTGTCGTCTGAGTTGAGTACAAAGTACGGTTACAGCATGACTAATAGGTCCTTTCTACTAGTTTTACACATTTAGGCCCTTTATGCAGACTTAAACTAAAAATTGTATTTGAGGAAAATATTTTCATGTTTTGTTAAGCCTAATACAATGTTATGCATAACTTCAAGGTCATTTGTACGAATTTTGAAATATAGGCCTTTTGTGTCGACCTCATACTAAAATCACGTTAGAAGACAGTATTTTAACGAAGGGTTAACCCTGATAGCCTATCCCTTCAACTCAGCCTAGAACTCAGCCTAGAATTTTTAAATCTCCCTCCAGACGCCACCTTGAACACCCAGTTTAACCATCTGAACACGAAGTTAGCCATTTGAAATACTAAGTATGCACGAATCCTAAAATATACAATTTTCAAATCTCCCTCCAGACGCCATTTTGAGTTTCTGATATTTGAAATAAGAATTAGGTACTACTTCATAATAATGTGCAATTTTGTAAATCTCCCGCCAGACGCCAATTTGAATTTTTCGCCATTTGAAATAAGAATTACGTACGGAAGAGGAATCTAACCGTAATATGACACATCCCCTGGGCACCAAATCTCTCCAAAGCCGAACGCTGCTCCCTCTCGTAGACAACGTTGGGTATGTGGCCCCTGGTAACAATATTTGGAACCAACTGGTAACCAATACCTTGCGCTTGACGTCACGGAGGAGAAATCTGTTATAAGAGACATCCCATATACCTCAAATACCAAATTTCTCCATATCCGCTCACTGTTCCATCTCGTAGGACAAAACCTTGCGCATGAAATCACAGAGGAATATATTATATCACACATCACCTGTACCGTAAATAACAAATCTCCCAATGACCGCGTGGTTAAGAGGGGGAACTGAATATTCTAATTTCGGTGGTTCCATTCCCCGTCGATGACAAGATTTTATTAAAATAATGAATAATTATAAAATCATCATAGAGTGCATTGCATTCCTCCCTCTCCAATAATCCCTCGACAAGGAAGAGGAGGGGGTATCATGACGTCACATGGATTAAAAGTCCAGGGTTCAATCAGGATAACGTAAGAGCGTCCCGAAAGGGGCCAAAAGGCCGTAAGTCAGGATAACATAACAACCTTAGTTGCAGGATAGAATCTGGAATCATATGGACAAAAAGTCCTAACTGCAGGGACTTCAATCGTGATAGCTGTTTATGTGATGCCAAAGGGCTTAACTACAGTTGCATACGTGCGAAACCAATGATTAAAAGGCGGTCATAAGAACATAAGCAAGGCATCTCTTCCAGACGTTCCTGGCCATAGGGCCTAACTTCAATGCCTTTAGGTTAAAACCCTTGCGCAAGAGTGCATATTCATCCAGACGTCCCTGGCCAAAGGGTGTAAGTGCGACCCAGGCGTCGGAGGGGAGGGGGTTACTACGCCCAGTCCCATGGACAGGAAATTAAAAACCACTTTTAACGCGACCTATTACTACTAAGGACAATTGTATTATTAAACTCATTATTATGGAGGCAGAAAAATCTTGAACAAAACAAAAGTACTTATATACAGATCAATAGTGGACAGTACTGTATATTGTTATATGGAGCGGACAGAAAATAACGAAAAAAAAAGCAAAACTACGAGCCACAGAAATGGATTTTTGGAGATCAGCAAGAAAATCAAGGAAGAAAAAGTAAAGAATACCGTAATAAAAGAATCAGTGAATGTGGATGAAGATATCATAGAAATCATTGAAAAAGAAAATATTTAGGTGGTACGATTGATAGCTAGATGGATGGTGTAAGGTGGATCATGGTAGCAAGAGGACTAGAAGAGGAAGATACGATGGAAAGACGACAATGGAGAAGCAAAATTAGTTAAAATTGGAATGCACTCGTATTATTATGTATTGTTTGGTTGAGGAAATATTGTGGAAATAGCCATAAAGGAGAAAATATTAATAACCTTTTTTCTAACATTTTCCCAGATTTTCTCTTTTCAGACATCTTCATAAACTGCTACTTTAGCAGCCTATCTACCGCGACATTACTAGAATGCGTAAGCGCGTCGTAAAACTCTTCACCAGGGTTAGGATTTTTAACAGCAATTTCCATAGCAAGTAGAGAGGTGTTATCCTTCGGCCTCGGTGTTACAGTCAGTATGACTTTCTGTGTACAAAATAACGGATTTGATCCCATCCCAGGTCCATGGCATTTATGTATCCATAAATGTTCCAGGCCAATGTCTGTACTTTTTTGGGAATATAAAAAACTCGTGTGGGACAAAATTCCGGCACATCGGTAACGGTCACAGTTACAAGTTGAAGTGCACCTCTGTCGCTAAATAGGCTAACCATAAACCAAGCAACCGGAAAACTCTAATTCAAGATGATCCATGACTGTTAGTGCAACAATGAACGATGTGTCCAACATTCCAATAATTACGTGTTCAAACTTTGACGAACCGTTGCGATATGACTATAATGGTAAAATAAAATCAAAATACTGTAATAAACAAACTAAGAAAAAGATGGGATATCACAATGAATATGGAATTCTGAGATGTCCGCGAATGCTGTGATACCAGGAACCAGGAACATGGTTCTTATGTCACTTTTTAGTGTTGAAATTAAATAACTAAAAGACACAGCGTTGCTGTCCATTCACATGGAGTTTTCGTAATTGTTTTCGCTCTGATCTTTTCTGGTTATATGAATTGAAAACAATTCCTGGACTATCTTCCCTGCTTTCTAGTACTCCAGCGACACCGTGGAACTGTATTTCCAGGGATAGCAGAGCCTGCAAATGATATGTGACAGTTTCATCTTCCATTCCGGAAGGGGGTCCTTTATGAATAATGCTACGGAAAGCGCTGACCTGATCCCGTACGTAGAAACGACGCACCATTAAAAGGACGCCGCCTGCTGTCGGAAATGAACATTGTGGTTAGGCTTGCAAGATAAACAATTCCAAGTAATTATGTCATACTATGTTATGAAGAACAGAGAAGACGATTCCTTGTCATAGAACTTATTGTGAGAGAAACCGTGAAGTAAAACTCTTCTACCCAGAAATCTAAATGCAACGTTTTCTGTCTGAAAGCTTTTTATTTTTATTTTTTTTGTTTGTTTTTTTTTGTTGTTGTTTGTTTTTTTGTCATTTTAAGAACTCTGTGTATTTTATAGATCTTATGAGTGTGATTAAGAAATAGTTTTAAGCAGTAGCCTAAGCTTCTAAAGCATGCCGTCGTGGTGATGATTTATCACTTAATATACAGGCCTACTTCTAGGCCAATTTCCGTAGATATTCACTGCTTCTAACAGGACGATTGATGACCATCTTTTACGAATCTGTTAAAGTGTTTTCTAGGTATCAGAACTTCGACGAATTTCTTCTGCTTCGTTTTTTCTTCATCTCTCTCCTCTTCCTCGTCCTCTCCTCCTCCCCGCCACCTCCTCCACTTCCTCCTCTCGGTATCGGATTTTAAGTCTTCTTTCGTAGGCCTATTGTATTTTGGATATTCTATTTACTTCTATCCGGTCTACATGCTGAATCCATGTTCCTCTTTTTAAAAACAGAGTTCGCACAACATGAATAAATGTTACTCGCGAAATCGCGAAAAAGTTAATAATTTAAACAGTTAGATTGACATCCCTCTAATTTGATTGCAATAAGTTTTACAATGCCTTTATTGAAGATTCGCGAGAAAATAATTTACAAATTTTAAGAATTTGTTTTGTAATTAAAGTTATATTTTTATTATCTTTAAGTGATAATTACTTTTGAATTAAGTTTTCGAATGGTCGAAACATTTTATTTTGTCATCTTGCACGTTTTACAGAAAAAAATCCCAGATTTACTATATATTTTGCTGTGCTGATAATGAGAATTTGTACGCCGTAGCGTACTGGTTGAAGCGCTGCGCTACAAACAGGAAGGTCGGGTTTGATTCCCGATGAGGTCGTTGGAGTTTTTCAATTGGCCTAATCCTTCTGGGGCACTATGGGGTCGACTCAGCCTCTAACAGAAATAAGTACCAGGAGCAATCCTGGGGGTAAAACGCGGCCGGTGCGTAAGGCTGACAACCTTACCACCTTCAAGTGCCGAATGTCCAAAATCTGGGAGCCTGAATCTCCTGGAACCCTCTGGGCTTCTATGGCCTGTATAGAGATCACTTTACTTTACTTTTAATAATGAGAATTTTTTGGGACTGAAATATATAATTCTAATGTTTGTAATTTCTGTATCAATGAACTCTTTTTCTATATTGAAAGCAGATTACGTAATCGTAATGTCAACAGTCATAGAGTAGTAAATGGAGGAATGCCAGTAAATTTCAGTGTAAACAGTTGAGCTCAAAAAGCATTTAACCTTTTATCACATGTAATTATTGCAGCCATTTTATAGACTAAGAAAACAATAATTTATGTGACTGTAAAGTCGCAGGTTGTCGACCCCAAAGCAGTGACCGTAATGCCTTGCAATCAAGTGCATTAAGTATGTTTCAAATGATGTTAATTTATTAACATTATTGATCACTATTGTGAGGAACGCGTGTTACTTACATGCGTGTCTTGGCTTCGATTCCAGATGTTAGATCGGCCCCTGTCGTGTTTATCGTAGAACATGCCATGATTAATTAATGCGTTCCTTTGCTCGTCTAAACGGAAGTCAGTTCGATAACAGAGAACGCCTTTCTCTCAGAAAATACAACAACACAGGATTCGCATAAAATATTTCTGCATTTTCAGAAATTAACTAATTGAAGTTCCCTTTCAGGGCTGAATTTATAAAATGATAATAAGACAGTCAGCAAGTGGGCTCTGAAATTGAAATCGATGTGAAAAATTTAATCAGAGTAGCTGAATGGCAACTATAACATGCGGATAAGAATCCTCATTTTAATATAAACCATCTCAGCATTAATTCTAATTTACTTAAAGTAGGCTAGATAGTGTAATAATTTTCTTTAAATTAAACTCAAAATTTGCCCCCAATCCAGCTACTCTTTTAATCTTATTTCTCTGTTTTTAGTAATATGTAGGGGCCTACTTTTTTTTTAAAGCTCAGATCAGGAAAGCTCGTGTTATTGGGCGCAATGATCGTATCCATTACTGGTGATGAGAGAAAACAGAGAATTTTACAAATTTATACAAAAAATTAATGTGTAGGCCTAAACCAAAACATTTTTTTAAAATTACAAAATAAATGTAAAACAAGAGTTCAAAATAAAAATAACAAAACTTCATTTTACAAACAAGTTTATATAGAAAAACACTGCAAAATATTATAAAAATTGATTATAGGCCTAAGCTTACTAAATAGTTTATTTTTTATCTTAAATTGTTGACACCATATGAAGTATTATGTTTGACTCCGAAATTCAATGTCGATTTTTAAACATTAATCTCCTGTGAATATAAAAATACAATTTTCAAAATCTGAACTGGAGAAAAAAGAACTCATAAAAATAAAATTTATATTTGGGTTAGATGTCTTCAGTCTTCTGGGAATGAGACACGACTTTCTCCTTTTAATACCAGTCGAGAATAATTTCATTTTTGACTATTTTCTCCAGCTCTCACTTCAGTGTTAAAAGGCATGATTGTGGGGCATGTGATTAGAATATTGATCCTCACACCCGCTATTGATAATTATCTTGACCTGTGCCTCAGACCTCCATACGTCAGAACAATTCAAAGAAAAACAGGAATCGAATCCTTGTCTCGAGATCCATAGTCAACCAAGCTAACTGCTGGGCAAAGGCGGTCCATTTCCTCATAATTCTATGAATTTAACTTTGCAATAAACCCGTGATATCTGTTACCTTCGATGAATGAATGTCATCGCCTGATCGGTATCGCTGCCACCAACGTACGATTATGTTGATAAAACATGTTATTCCTAGGAAGATGTCGGAAATAGATCCCCCAGAAGGAATAAATTTTCTTGACTGACAAGGTCTCAGGAGCTCACTTCACACATCTCGTTAAAGAGAGCCAGGCCTTTTCATTTCGAAATCATCAGCTGACGTTAATCTTCTCAAGTCTACACTTAGCGAAGCAACAGTGGCGTGGTGTGGTTTTCATAGAAGAGTACCAGATATAAGCGAAACATTAATACCTTGCTTGACTTTGGGATAATGTTAGTATCCCAGTTACTTTAATTAACGTCACACTTGTAATTCGTCCAGAGGTATAGCCTATGGCTCAGGGGCACTGGGTAACCAATATTGGCCAATAGACAGCAGATAAAATACACCTTAGTTACTTTTCAACTTAAGTATTCTTAATGACGAGAGAAAACAAGTTTTCGTGAGTGACAGATTCACGAATTGTGGATATTACCGATTAATAAGGTGAAAATATTTCAGTTCAAACACTTCTAGGCCGAAATATTGCCGTTTTACACTCGCGAAAAACATGACATTTTGTGTTTTTTTCTCTCTCAAAATTTTCGTTTTTAATGCAAAATTTTCGTTTCTAGTGCAACATTTTATTTTTGAACAGAGTTTTATTTTCAAGGGAAATCTCGAGTTGTGTAAAGGTATTTTTTTTATAAAAATCCTTAAAAGATTTTCTCGTAAATATGTGCACATTAGTGAAAGTAAATGTTCAGTAAACCACTTGAATTAGCGAGTAGTATAATGCTAGTGATATAATATAAGTATTAACAAGAACTAGAAAAAAATATTTCAATTCAAAATTAAAATAACCTTATGTGTAGAGATGCTCATGGAAACTGATTTTTGTTACTGCATATTAATTTAGCACTAAACCCCATTCCCAGTGAATGCATTCAATATTTTTATTTTAATGTAGAAATAGCTGAATTTTGGTGCACTCCCTATGTAGGTCATGGAGATTGGCTCTTAAGTAGAAAATTTCTACATAAAGCAATAACTGGAATATGTGCTTAATACTTTAAGGTAGATTAAATAATAAGCCTAATATTTTTTAAGGCCAATCAAATGCTGTACTCTTACCGCTAGGTGAATTTTCCTACAAAGCTATACATAATCCATGCATATGAGGTAGATAATGATTTAAATTACTGTTAGACCGTAATACGGGATTAATTTATTCTCACTAATCCATTACCCCAAACGTCACTGGTCAAGATGTATCATAATTCTCTTTGACGTCATTTTAACAGAAGGAATTAAAAAGTGATGCAGTGACATTGAGTGTGGATGGCCTTGATGGAAGGAATCATGCGTCCCTAGGGATCTCGCCAAATGAAAGAAGCCAAGGCGCTAAAATTGTCGTTTTGCCAGAGCGGCGCGAAAACATTTCATCCATTCCGTACGTCACCACTCATTTCCTAATGAACTTGCCACATTCCGCAATACACGCTACCATCTGCTGTAGCTAATAATAATAATAATAATAATAATAATAATAATAATAATAATAATAATAATAATAATAATAATAATAATAATAATAATAATAATAATAATAATAATAATAAAAATAAAATAACAATAACGACAACATTAACAACAACAACAACATTAAAAGCAAATTTGAAATGATGCTTCAGCTGAAATTGCTGCTAACGGAAATGTATAAAATCTCTTCAATTTGGAGTAAGAAACAGTGTGAAGGAAGTTGTAAGGTCCTATTGCTAGAAAAAATGGCCCCCTTCTATGCTCGGAGATCAGGCTTCACATTCCGGTGGATTGTAGGGATGAGTTTATAAGGCTAACAAATCTCTCCATTTTAACTTAATTGACCGCTTGACCTTCTAATCATATCTTCATGGACGGTGTTGACGAATTGGCACATATCTTGAAAATGACCGGAAAGAGGTAAAAGTATTGGACACGAAAAGGATCTATTTTGCCCACGACCTCCCTAATAGGATTATTTAAAAAAGAATAAAAAACCAATAAAAATATTTTGAACGTAGCACCAACGACTTTACTTTGCTTCCATGCTTTGGTTTCACGAACAAAAAAGCTACAACCACAAGGATTAAATTCACAATCCTTAGGGAACCATTCGAAAACTGAGTTCACATGTGATTTCGGGACGTAATAAATAAATTTCATAAGAAACATCATTGAAAACATTTGAACTAGAATAAATTGTCCAATTAAGAGTAGATTCCGCCAGGCTTTGATTCCAAGCCAAGGGTAGTTAGGTACTAAAGGGAACTTCCTGTTATAAGGAAGAAAGTCTCCTACTAATGAACGAATGAGACAATGTACATAATTATAGACTTTAGGTAAGAACATTTTTGTTGAAAGGAAATGTTGCCTTTATCGGGGATAGAGGAAGGAAAGATCTTGCATCCCTAAGTACCTATTCCAGCGTACATCTGTTTTAGAATTCATTAATATTCAGATCCTTGCTCATATGCCATTAATGTGCAAGTCTGACGGATTTATTGAACACTAAATGAAGAATAGGTCTTCTTTATATGGATTTACGTTATGACTGCATCATGATGGGATTTTCGCCATGGAATACAAAAACCCAGTAGGCCTATGCTTAAAACCCTGGATGAACTGAGGGAAGTTCGTGACGTCTCTCCGAATGGAGTAATGTCCTGTTTAGTGATTCTTTTTTTTTTTAATTGCACATAAACGGCCATTAAATTTACCTCGAGGAGATTAACTATATTTTATTGCAATGAAGACTTATTTTCGTTTATGTGTATTAAAAATATCGGGTTATAAGGGTTTGAAAAACATGACATTCTCTACCTTTCACATTACATCATAGAGCATGCGCCCGAATTTAGGAGTGCGCATTCAATTGTCTAAACCTCATTCAAAGCCGTATTATTCAAGAGATAAGATATAAAAGCCTTAGTCTGTTGGTGAGATGAGTATTGATTAATACAATTATAGCCTACAGCATAACCCGAAAATAAGTTTTGAAACGTAGAGATCGTAAGTCATGTGATTCGATCATGAATAATGAATAACCCTTATGGAATTTTACATTACAATAAGAGTGAGTTACTCATTAATAGTTGTAAAATTAAGCCTTCAAATTTAGTGTTAATGCCTTTTCTTTTCAATGTGTTATTATTTTGGAACATAAAAATTTTGGTATGCGTTTAAGAAGCTATTTTGTTTATAACTGAAGAAGACGTTAAAATGAAATTTGAATCCTTAATTTTACCAAAAAAATCGGGGTTACCGCCAGACCCCCCGGTGGGCCCCCCCAGACCCCCCGGTGGGCACCTCCCGAACCAAAATTCGGGGTACGTCCCCGTGCTACTTCTTCTGCTATTATTACTTTACTCAAATTTGAGTGATGTAATACAGCTAATTTAAATAATGTTATTCATATTGGCAACAGTAACATCACACTAAAAATAACAATGCAGCTGCCATATTTGTTTCTTTATGGGAACGTTCATATTATTCAGCGATCATCGAACGAATACCTAGGTCCATGGATCTATGCTTTATCCTCCGAATTTCGCTTGTCATTCCACTGCATTGAAGGCATTCAGTTTGTTGGTCAGAGAAAATTTGGATATTCGACAAAAACTTGAGTGGCAGTGGGTAGAATGTATCCACTGTATGCAGGATATTGGTTTGAGAGAATTCTTTCCTTACTATATACAGGGTTTTGGCACTCAGAGCTGTGTATTTGACGAAAAAACGGTGACGTTCAAATTACAAAATCTGAGATCGCATGTGTGAAGTTCAGAGTGAAGATTTATAGTCAATGCCTATGTTTTGCATAATTAAACTCTAAACAAGATTTAAAATATGGATATCACCTTGCGGTTGAAGGTCATTTTTAAGATCTTTGCTTTTACATGAAATATTTTACCACTAGGCATATTACGAAACCTGAGAGTGGTATATACTGAGAATATCTAAAATGATGACAATGAGGATGATGATAGTAATAATAATAATATTAATAATAATGATAATAATAGTAATAATAATAATAATGAAGTTTAATTTTCGACCACTTTTATAAATTTTTACTGCTACTTCCTTATTATTTACATAGTTCATAAGAAAGCTGAAAAAGAACCTAGTATTCATATTAAAGACAGCGAAACTTAGATTGATCTATCTTGTAAAATGAGTGTTAAAAGTCATATTGGTTGTATCGATCAATAAATTATACCATAACTTAATTTCAACCTCTTTTATTTTGCCTAGGCCTTCCGAGTACCATCATCAAAGGCATCTTGTTTTGTAGAAATACATAATAAAAAGAAAACCTGTTTCACTAATGACACCATTGTTAAAATCACTAAACTTAAAACGTTCTTAAAACATAGGTAAAATTAACTTCTTCTTTCATGATGTTAGCAGCTTAGTTCACAGAACATAGAAGAAGTCACTTTCGATTATTCAATCACGAATCCACTTCACTTTAAATAAAATGTAGTTTTCTAAATGTGTAAGGAGTAAGAGCACATAAAAGATTACCACAAATTTGTTTTGTTTTTTTCTGGAGAAACCATTAGTTTCAGCCTAAATGTTTATTAAGGCTTTTTGTTGCTGAAGGGTTTCGTACATCAGTCAAAATTATGACACTCGAACTCCACTCTCTGGGTAAGCAGTTTTTTTTTTGTTTTTTTTTTTGTTTTTTTTTTGTTTTTTTTTTTGTTAAGCTACGCTGGTCCCCAAATTCGGGATCGTCTTATAAGACAGATACTAATAATAATAATAATAATAATAATAATAATAAATAAATAAAAATAGACTGAAATTTATATAAATTAAAACCATCTTAGAATGATGTATTCTGATGTTAAGATTAAATTATCTTGATATATTGTATTAAGATGTTAGGTAGCCATGCTGTAGCGCGTGAGCTTGGCATGCTTACGGTCCTGAGTTCAAATCTCGGGGCCGGCGGGTGTGACATTCGTGGTGGACGAAGCCGTGCTTTAGGGGGTTTTTCTCGGGGTTCTCCCGTTTCCCCCTTTCATTCCACCAACGCTCTCCACTTCATCTCACCTTTCCCCCTTTTCATCCTCATCCCGTTTCCACTTCTGGCATCGGGTCTGCTTCGGCAGTCAGAGCCCTTTGGGGGCCTCTCCCGTTCTCCCCGCTGCTTGTGGTCAAGAGGTTGTTGGTGTTGTGTGTCACGAACCTGTCGGGGCTCCCGGTTGGAGGTACCGCAGGGGGTAGTGCACACGTGGCATGGTACTAGGCTTTTTGGATGTAGGGGAGTTCCGTGGGGGCCCACGGGGGTTTGCGGATCCGGGGCGGCCTGTAGGCACGCAACTCATCCCATCCCGGAGGTAGGTAACGGCTGCGGTGCTTAGGGGCGTTCCCACCCCGCCTCCCCGCCTTAAAGGGACACAAAATAGAATAGAAGCTGTTAGGTACCATTTGCGGGTAAATCTAAGCCGCGAAATAACGCGAATTTCGTAAATAAAACCACAAACGCCATAATCGGCGAAATTAGACTTATGTTTGTTCCCCCCCCCCCTATATACCGGTACAAGAAAGTGTACATGGCCATTGAGCTCTATTACATACTGGAGGTAGCACTGCATGATGAAAAATCGTGACGGCAGGGTTCGCGGTCCGCCATGAAAGTAAAGTAAAGTAAAGTAAAGTGTTCCCTATTACAGGCCATGGAGGCCCAGAGGGTTCCAAGAGGTTGAGGCTCCCAGATTTTTAGACACCGGCACATGAAGGTGGTAAGGTTGTCAGCCTTACGCACCGGCCGCCTTTACCCCCAGGATTGCTCCTGGTACTCATTTCTGTTAGAGGCTGAGTCGACCCCAGGGCCATAGTGCCACCAGAAGGATTAGGCCAGTTGAAAAACTCCAACGACCTCATCGGGGATCGAACCCGCGACCTTCCGGTTTGTAGCGCAGCGCCTCAACCACTACGCTACGGCGTACCCCCCGCCATGAAAGTGAACGTATAATTTAGCTCCTATCCCGTATCTCCTTCTAACAAACTCATGTGTATTAATGGAATTATGAAGATGTATTGGCGTTTTTAAAACACTTTTATGAATGAAACGTTTCAATATAAACTACTTGATGCTTTTTAAGTACATAACAAAACTAATTTCATATCGTAATAGTTTGGTAAAAATATTTCTTTAATCTCAATCAGGCGTGAATGTACATTGGTAAACAGTTGTAAACACTCGCATTTTAAATATTAAAATAACTTCACAATAGGCTTCACAACTTATGCTTGATTTCGATATATAACGAGAATAGACAAAATCTGTCCTAAGTGCTTTGGAAATGTATAAACCGTGACCTTCAACTTTACCGTTACTGTACTGGATACAAATCACTTTTTTTTTTTTTTTTTTTTTTTTTTTTTTAAATAATTCCTGTAGACTAGCGCAAAGGGAAGCCACTGAAATAAAATTTCAAAATACTTTAAGTCAGTAGCCTAGGCCTACTTAAAAGTTCCTTTTCTTCAAATCTCAAATTTAATTAGCCATGCTATTTATCTTCTTGTTCTTGCGACAGACAATCGTCTGTAGCCTCTTGTTCTTTCTCAATTCTGTTTTGATAGGAGATGGTGGGAGATCATCTGTTTGTCTGTTTATCCATTTTCGTATAATTTTCAGCGAGGTCTTATACAGAAACATCTGCTTCCTCTTATTTCTGCAATTAAAAACTAGCATGAAAAATTTAGGCCTACATGCATAAGAATAGGCCTACTATGTTTACATGACTGACATATTGCATAATTTATATTCCTGCATGGTACCTAAAGTAGGCCTACTACTAACCACATTACGAACCAGAGGCGTAACGATGGGGTTTTGGGGGGTTTGAACCCCCCCCCCCATTGATTAAGAAAAGGAAAATTGTACAATTTTTTTAAGTCTGCTTATAAATTGCGTAATACGAGTATAAAGCGTGGGAAGCTTAAAACTCGTTATTGTGCATCTTAATTTTTAAAATTTTCCGGGGGACGACCCCCGAACCCCCCTCTCCCTGGGGGGGTATTCCATACCCCCCAGATGTTGTAACCCCCCCCCCATATGGTCGGCCTGGTTACGCCTATGTTACGAACCAGTTGTCTTCTTGGAACAATAATTTTTTGAAGGTGTCCTGGAAAATTGAAGATTGATGGTACATCATCTTTTAGTAATTTTACAAGCAATCAGGTGTAAAGTGTCTGCTGCTTAATGTACTGTACGCTGTGGGTAACCAATATTCTCTGCGCATTGCTTGAACCCACTTCTTCGGAATATCAGGCCAAGAAAATGGAAACCTGTACAATCAGGCAAGAAAAAGACAAGCGTTCGTGGCTATGCTACGCTTGAGGCTAAGTCAGATTTGGCTAGTATCCTCAAATGTTCCAAACAAAAATAACCTACTTGTGAAACTTAAGTCCACTTCCATTTCTCTGGAGCTATGTGCAGCCATATACCACGCAATATTTGACCATTTTGTCATGAAAAATAATAAAAACACATTCATAAATATATGTTTAACATAGGAAGCACACTTCACTAATACGTACGGTGTAGCCACGTCACGATTTATGCAATTCCAAAGCACAGCTGTTGTGTATCCTGTTTATATATTGAGATCACTGTACATGGCTCACGCACAATGAGCGTATCGTTCTGCTCCATCTGTGGTGCGACTGTGCTTAGTGACGCCATTTTGAAAGAAAAGAAGATCGAGGAAGCTTTGGTCCGGTAAGAGTAGCCAACAGTGCGATTAACCAGAAAACTGAAACAAAAACGAAACTTTTGTTTCGAAACATAAATTCATTGTCCGTCCGCCGTTGATAGTTTTGGGGTCGTCTTATAGGACAGATATACGCTAAAACTTTGACGAAAATTTATTCCTCGTCATATCTGCGGAAATATAGGCTACGTATGAGTTTTTAGAGTCTAAAACATGGGCCTTTTGTAGAGTTCGTAAATAAACATTCGTTGGAGTTGTTTTAATTAACTAGATCAATGCATTTATTTATCAAATAAGACGTGTCAGTTAATGTTACAATAAAAACGGTTCAGCAAAAAAAAAAAAAAAGTTAGTTAGGCAGATGAAGCTAATGGAAACAGAGTGAATCTTGCCTCTCCGGTGTGTGTGCGCCATTGTGCAAGACTTGAGCGACGAGCGGTTCGCTTTGTGGACTTAGGGATCGTGTTTGAATTATTAATGAATCATGAACTGTAAAGCTCGGCCTCCTAAACGAGAAATGTAATTAGTGACAGTCATGAATTAGATTCAGAAGCGGCTGGTTTACTAGAGTGAAAAATCGAAAGTTGAATTCAGCGGTGGCTTTCACGATACAGGTATATAACAATTTATATGCCTATCCACTTTTTACTTTATTTTCCTTTCTTTCTTTCTCTCTCTCTCTCTCTCTCTCTTTCTTTCTTTCTTTCTTCCTTTCTTTTTTCTTCCCTTCTTTCTTATTCGTAGTTTTACCTCTCCCTTTTAGGAATTACGCGACCGCCGGACAAAACCGCATTCTGTCGGGAGAGTGATTTCTATTGATTACACATACACACTTTTTTGACTAGACAAAGATATGGATGGCCTCCTCGTGTGGAGGATCGGCTCTACGCCGGGGCCACCTCCGAGGCAGCACGAACACACGAGACATAACATTATCACACAAATTCACTCTGGGCAAGGCGAGGATGGGATGAATTTGATAACGACAGCCAGATGATATCCGGGGACCACAAGAGCCTAAAGTTACGTGGAATTTGTCTCATAGGTGAGGAAAAACTCCGGAAAAACCCCTCCTAGGTAATTTATCCCGACAAAGATCCGAACGCACTTGCAAACAAGGTAAACCTGCGCTTGTTAACGTTTGGTTTTATATAGACATAGAAATACAAATTCTAACTGTGACGTTATAAGTGACATCCATTCAAGGGTGTGCAAACTCCATACATGCTTCATTATATGGTTGGCGAGAATACGAATCATGATTGCCTAGAGAATCTGTTTACATGATTATGGATTACTGTTAGAGTGTCCTTGAATCCCTGCTTTCACCGGTATTTCTCAGGTTGCATCCAGATGAATCAGGAATCGAATTATTTTATTCGCCACCGTTTTCATGCAATCTAGGTGCTAAATATTAATCCCTCCACAAGCTTTTTTATGCCATAAGTCAACGTCTTTTAACCGGAGTGCCGTGAATGACACGCTGGTGTGCCGCGAGAAAATTAAAATAAAGTTAACAATCCTTAATTTCAATAATTAATTAGTGACGCAAATCCCAAATAAAACACACACCATAAGAGACAAGTTCATTAAAAACTCGCATTCGGGAGGACTCAGGTTCAAATCCCGAGGCCAGCCAATTTAACATGGGTTTTTTAATGTTTTCCCCAGTCGTAAAGGCAAATGCCGCATTGTATATTTACATACCATGAATCATCATCACTAGGGGGCGGATTTCTATGACCTAAAAAATAGGATATATGCATGCATTTATGACCTAAAAAACATTAAAGTATGACCAATAAAATTTAAAATATGACTTTACCACTTGCAGATTGTGTATATTGTTTTAAGTTTCATTACAATACATTTTATTAAAATATAGTGTTAATTATTTAAAATACCTGTAAATTCTCAAAAAGAATCATTATAATGCAAAATAACAAAATATATGAAACTTCAAAATTTCTTCAATCTGCACAAAAATATGCCAAAATATCACCTAAATATGCATATTCATACTAAATATGCTACAATAGTTGAAAATTTCCTAAATATGCAGTTATATGCACAATCAAAGCCGTTCCTTTTTCACCAGGATGCTTGTAATCGGGTTTAAATTAGTCGGAAACCTAAAATAATGCAAAGGGGGAAAATATGACATGTCATAGAAATCCGCCCCCTAATCATCACCATTTCATCCTGTATCATATTCATTTAAATTCATATCAGTTGAAATTTACTCCATAACATACACTAACAATAGAAAATAATTGACAGAAATAGTTCCATGGCCTACCCTACTGTATAGACACAGATCCCGAACTCCTGGTATGGCCTCGTAGCTGAAAGGAGTATAATTACAGCTGAAATAATTAACAATTAATAGTAATAGTAATAGCAAAACATTGCATCATTCTCGATTTCTCTCCCGAAAGAATATCTAACTGCTCATATTTCTGAAAAAGGTTGTAAGAGTTCTCCTACCCCTTTCTAGATTCTATTTAAGCAATGCAGGATTTTCTGCAATGAACACAGTGAAGTGTGAGATCAAGTCACGGCTGCTTATTCTGGAAGACGATATGAGGGTGTGTTTATCAACTATTCGGCCACAAATAAAGAAGATTTCGAAAGCACACCAAGCCCAAGTTTCACATTAATTTTGCTTCTTGCGCCAACTTTGTTTGAATAAACTTATTTTTTAAAATGGTAACATTAATTAATTTGTAACATTAATATTATGATTGAGAAATTATAACATAAATTACCCATAAAAACAAATTCATTATGCGTAGGCTATATTGCATGCCATAGTTTTGTCTCATGAAATTACAATTACATTTATATAATAAACTTACAAATAATAACAGATTTTACATTTAATTGAGAATAATGTGTAAGATCAATGCGTGTGCCGCGTGAATTCAAGTTATACCTTTTTGTGTGCCGCAAGTTGAAAAAGGTTGGGAATTGCTGCCATAGGGTATGGCATAGGAAACTCGAGTTAACATTCTATATTTAACTTATACCAATGCATTATTTACTATTGAATCGTACTGACAGATGAAAGAATCTATTAACCAATGTATAGACACTTCAGGTTTTACGAGCCGCTACTGCACAAAGACATTAATAGATCAGCGTGACGTCACTCAAGATGTCATTTATGAGAAATGAAGGGATTATTGGAGTTTCGTGAAATTTAAGACTGATTGAATAGTCGATAATGATTGATTTAATAACAGGTTCTAACTTTGATGCGGATGAAGATGAAAATGATCAGCAATTCAATCATTTCAAGAAGCGTGACCTGTACCACAGTTCATGATACCATTATATTATAGTAAAACCCCTTAAGCTGTCAGACGTTCTCGTATTTAGACGGGGAGCATCTGAATGTTTCCAACTAAAGGTTAACGGACTTCGCAAATTCGTTTTTCGTGTTTGATTCATGTCGAAATCAAACCAGTAGTGAGAGTAAGGGTAGCCTATTGAGTCAAACTCAAAGGCAATGTATGGGGTTTCTACCTGTAATGTTCATTATTATTTCTAAATTTAAAAAAATGCGTTATTGTAATGTCTATCACTCTCGTTTCTCCCGAATATAACTGAAAACAGAACGTCCTCCATCCACCTCAGAAGGACTTCGCCCAGAGACCCGAAAAGAAAGAAAGATATAAAATACAGAATTGGCCTGCTCAATTAGAAAATCAAAGATAATTTAGTCATCCACTCACAGACTTATCCAACACGCAGCAAAGTAAAAATAAAAACAGCCCCAGACAAGTCCTGACTTGAATCTGAAGATATTCTGAAGACATCTTATAGAAACAAATATATACATTGTAATTAGTGTGCGATTTGTGATTTTACCAGAGGAGTTGCCTAATTGGTTCGCTTTCCCAAAGGATGTACAACCCAAATGTATTCCTGTTCAATGCATTCACGTAAAGCATATATGGGCAACGTCCGATCCGAGGGCCGGACGTGGCCCGCCTTTTGATCCGGCCCGCGGAACATTTTAAAATCGCGCTCGAAAAAGTAAATATTTTCAGTTATCTGTTGTTCGACGTATAGATATGATGACTGATGATATCAAGAAAAAATTGATAGGATAAATCATGTAATATTTTACCATCATTATTACATTTAACAGAATCAAACTGTTCCCCAAAATATCAAAAAAATGTGTGCACCCTGATCGTGTGACTGATTTTAAATAATTTTCCATTGCTTTGGACGAGAGCACCGACTTGTCTGATACAGCGCAACTAGCTATTTTCATACGAGGCGTTGACGAAGAATTTACCGTAAGTGAAGAATTGCTGGCTTTACAGCCTCTAAAAGGGACCACAAGTGGAGAAGACATTTTCGTGAGGTTAAAAGTGCTATCGACAGTATGGTTTGCAGTGGTGCAAATTAATTGGGGTTTGCACAGATGGTGCGCCTTATATGATCGGTTCACGAAAGGGTTTCATAGGAATTTTGGAAGAAAACGCAATTGACTTGGACGTGCAAAAAGGTGATTTCATAATCCTACATTGCATTATCCACCAATAAAACTTCTGTTCTAAGTCTATTCGATTGCAGAACGTTATGGACGTGGTAATAAAGACCATTAATATTATCTGATCCCGCGCGCTTAACCATCGCCAGTTCAAAGCATTTTTGGATGACCTCTCTTCGGAACATGATGACATGACATATTATTGCGAAGTAAGATGGTTAAGCAAAGGCAAAATGCTGAAAAGATTTTACGATCTTAGACAGGAAATAGCTGATTTTATGGAAATCAAAGAAAAACCTTTGCCTGAAGTCAGCGATCAGAAATGGTTATGTGATTTAGCATTTCTAATTGACATCACGGGTCACTTGAATGAGTTGAATCTGAAGCTTCAAAAACAAGGTCGGTTGGTAAACGAATTGTACAGCCATTTGAAAGCGTTCCAGAACAAAATTAGCTTGTGGGAAACACAAATGCGATCTGGAATGTGTTATCATTTTTCAACACTATCCAGTCACGAAAATATTGATTACACTTAATATGCTGAAGAACTGAAATCACTGTCGGGGCAATTTTTTAATATATTTTCAGACTTCAAAAACTTGGATAGCTGCTTTAACTTTTTTGCTACTCCGATTAAAAGTGACGTTGAGAAGGCTCCGACACACCTGCAAATGGAATTGATCGAGCTTCAGGAAGACACACATTTGAAGTCAAAATTTGAAGATGTGGAGCTAAGTGATTTCTACAGAACATACCTTGCCGAAGAAAAGTACTCACAGCTGAGTGCATTTGGAAGTACTTATAAATGTGAACAGTTTTTTTTTTCATGATGAAAACTAATAAATCAAAGTTTCGAACGAGACTTACAGATGAAAATTTGGAAAACACTCTGCGCTTGTGTATTAGTGGGATTGATGCCAACATTTATTATCTTGTTTCTCAAGTTCAAGCTCAAGTTTCTCATTAATTTCTGCTGATTGTAAGTAAATACATAATCAGTTCGATATTGTTCTCATTCATGTAACTTTAGCATTATCTTTTATAAATATAAAAAACCGTATCATGTTTATTTTTTCACAAATACCTATTATCTACGGCCCGCGACTTCATAAATATCGTAAAGTTTGGCCCACATCTTTCCAAAGGTTGCCCATACCTGACGTAAAGCATGGGCAAAAAATCTTTCTCGCTTCAAATTCTGATACAGAATAAGAGGTTTTATTGCAAAGAGTGCTTATTCAGTTGTTTCAAACTGATACAAAAATGATTGTTTAAGACTGACTTTGTATGAACGGTACCTGGATTATAACTATTCTTCAGATAATTTTTACGAAAAAATGTTTCAAATAAAAGTTTTAGCTCTTGATATATGCACCTCACATGCAAAATTTGATCAATATCGTTAAAGCCGTTTTCTAGAAAAAAAGTTAAAAATGAAATTTTCTTCATGTAAAGTGGCATTAAAAGTTAGAGCAAGTCTTCATATCACATTCCCAGAAGGTACCTAACCATTTACAAAATTTAGTTGTTTTTTGTTGTTGCGATTTTTCGTTTCTTCAGAAATGTTCCAGAAATAGTCTTTTTGGAATCAGGGACTTCAAAACGGGTATTTATGTTAAAAAGTCAATTTCGATTTTCGGGGTCGAACACAATATTTTCTCTACCTATATAGTACCTATGATACGGGCAGAGGAAGTAAGCATTAAACAAATAGCTAATTGTGTTGTGTGGATTGTAATTCTGTATCTCCATCTCCAAATTTAAAGATAACAATTAGCATGTTATATTCCTTTGAACGCGTATGTGAGCCACGTCGCGTCAGTCTCTCTCACGCACTTGAAGAGGTGCAGTGTACGATATGCTAACAGAATGAAGCCGTAAAAAATGCTTATAGGATCTCTCGGGAGAACAATTCTTGTGCCAAAACGGAAATGATGTCACTTCCTTTTGCTGTGTTACAACTCGCCAGCAAATGACACTGTGAGTCCATGTATACGAATAAATAAGAAAATAGTAATAACATATAATAATAATAATAATAATAATAATAATAATAATAATAATAATAATAATAATAATAATAATAGTAATGTAACAATTCAGTGTAAATCAATTTCATTTCTTTAATAGATGTTACAAAACCTTTACAGTTTAACTGGCTTCTAGTTTATGTGATATAGACTATTAATTTATAATAATAAAGATTATAATATAAATAATAATATTAACGTTAACCAATTATGAAATTAACGTTAAGAAATTATGAAATTGTACCAAATGGAACAAGTGGAGAATATAGGATACTGTTAATACTAAAGTCTGGCAATTCTAAGAAGGTAACCTGAATTAAACAGAAACCGGTACATCTGCCTCATACTCGTATGACTTACAGTAAGAGTGAGACAGACATACTGGTTTTTGTTTACTTCAGGATCCTTTCTTTGCTCGTCTCGGCTATAGACTATCCATAAATGATGACATATCAAAGCAGATGAATTATCAAATATCTTAAATATCCAAATATTTATAGACATATACCAAAATTAGTCATAGATGCAACATACATTATCCGTTCTCTTTTGGAGGTGTGAATCCTACTAGATAGTTTTGCCCAGCTGATCTACTAGATTCTAAAATGCATGCTTTGCTTTCAGAGTTAAAAAAATATTATTATTTTAATATTAATACGTTAGGCCTATATGTAAAATGTTATGTTATTATTAAAGTAAAAATAAGTAATAATAGTAGAATAATTTACTTTATAATTATTTAACAATAGCTATAATGAAAAAATAAAAAAAATATGATCAGAGATAACAGAATTAGTTATACGGTACACTAAATGGCAAGATCATACACTACGGTTTGAGGGTAGCGGAAGTTACGTGAGTGTATCACATCAGATTTTTCTATCAAATGATAAATGTACGAAGCGTCCATTGTGACAAATCCTTGAAACATTGAATTACAAAATGTTTGTCCTTGGTGTTTGGTATCAATTCACGGGATAATCAGAATGCACGCCTATAGCAAATTATAGTCCATTATCCCTGGCGAACAGAAGCTGGTATTTACTCACAGTTTAAATTGCTGGAGGTGTTCGAACAAAGGTAGGCGAGAAAAAATAACTGGATCAAATAAAATGCTTTAAGTGCTTTAGATTTAAATTTATTTAAGACTGTTATTTGTTGCACACGAGAGCGAATTCCCCCTTCAGCAGGATTAGAGTTTCGCGGCCGTGTGAAATACAGAAAGTGAGATCGATAATGGAATTTTTAATAAGGAAGGTCCTTGCAAACCAGTTTCGGGTCGAATCTTAAGACTGTTTTACATATCTAGCAGGTATTTCGCAGAAAAACCCCTTGCACGAACCCTTCGCATTTCACACGCAATATGATGCTTTCTATTTTGTTTTGTTTTGTTGCAAAACTACTTTTAATCTCATGTTCTGTTTTATCTTCAAAAATTTTTCAATCTTTGCTTAAGGAGATGAATAAATTCAAATATTTCTATTATAAATCTTTTAATGTTAAATCAATGAGCTTCGTAGAATTTGCTCTGTGGCTTGTCTTATCATTTAAGACAGGATTTCCACGCAGATTAATGTTTTTATGTAAGTTTGTTACAATTCTGAAACTTGCTAAATGTCCATTTCATAGCTTACTGATTTCAAATAAGTATACCTTTCTCATGCATATTTGCATTTTTTTTCCTTTTTATAAATAGTTTCACACATAATATATGTTTTTGGGGTTTTAGATTGAACAAATCATATTTTGAAGTTCATCTCCAATTTTAAATCCTCTTTCTAGTTTGAATGCATATTTTATATGATCGTCATCATCACGGTGTTTTTTATGTATGTCCTACATCTTCCGTATTCTCAGTCTCCAAGCTTCTCTATCCTTTCTTTCCTATCTTCTGAGGATTTTTTTTCTCCTTTATGTCTTCTTTGATCTGCCTTTCTTCTTTCTGACCGGAGGATTCCATCTGAAGATCTTCTTTGGTAATCTCTCCTCCCCCATTCTTCTCCCATGACCGTACCATACGAGTTGCTTTTCTTTAATTTCATCTATTATAGTGTGTTGCACAGCCATTTGTTCCCGAATTTCTTCATTTATAATTCTTTCCATCCTAGAAGTTCTATTTCCTCTTCTTTAAAACTCCATTTCTGTTATAATTGATAAACTTCATACCATTTCTGTTGCTAATAATTTCCTTTCCTTTCTCTTTTAAACTAGCCCAATTTCAGAACCGTATTGTTCTACTTCCTTTTATATTACACATTTAATTTTTAAATGGCACAATAATGCATTTTTATCTTATAATATTTGAGTTTCTCATAGAAAAGACCGAACGGTGCTCAAGTTCAGTGGCGTTCCTAGGGTGGGGTGGTGGGGTTGGTCCGCCCCGAGCCCCACTTACTATGGGGGCCCCCATTGATGCCCCACCCTAATATAAAAATCAATGTTCCGCCTGATTTTGTAAAACGAGCAGTGAATTTTCCCAAAACAAACAAGACCCTTTTGACTTAACACAGAAATCAGGAGAAAATTTGTTTTTAACTAGTATTTACATTTCACTTGAAACTTGCGAAAGAAGTATCAAGAAGATTTTAGTCTTATACCCTCAAAATTAAATTAATAAGATGCCGTCAACCAAGGATGTGGGGACAACCTTTTACAAATATCTTATTAAGTGATATATTTGGTAAGTCAATAATTTATTAGAATTAAGTTAATTACATGTATTGAAAAAACTATACCTATTTGTTAGTTTTTTGGTAGGATAGAATTGTTGTTTTGAAAAAAATTTATAAATATAATTGTACACATGTATAATCTAGGACTAGTATAGGTTAATACTATACATAAAAAACAATTACATCAAGTTAGAAATTGTTAAACAGTCATATAAAAGTCTGCACTGAATATATTAGCAAATTTAGTGTCAGCATGTGTTAGATTAGAACTATTTTTACAATCGTGTCATTATACAATAAAAGTTAAAATTACAAGAATATCATGTATTCACAGGTTAAAAATGGTTGTACCATCAAATTAATTGTGCGTACTGGCTTTGTAAATATTGTATGTCTTATGCTACTATGCAATTATAGTCTGATTTGCAAATTTTATTCAAATGTACATACAGTACTTTTTTCATTTCCTGTTGGTATATTTATGAGTTAGAGAAATATACTCTAAAAGGTAATATTTATCGATCAAGGGTAATTCAATTTTAATCAACCAGTAGCGTTTCGTATATGTAGTTGTATATATGTCTAGTTTATGATTACTAATATTATCTGGTAATCTATAACTATGACTTTTTATAATGCTTACTGGCACAATTGGTTTTGACTCATATTAAAATAACATATATACTTAAAATTATTAAAGCCCTGGATTTATAATTACATTATTAAAAGTGGTCTTACAAGTGAAATACTTGTGTGTTCATATAATTTATACTTGAATTTTCACTTATTCAATAAGTATAGCCTACATTTAATATTTCTTAGTTCGTATTGATGATTTAAAAACACATGGTCTTACAAGTGGATCACTTGTGTGTTCATATAATTTACTTGCATTTGATAAATTCACTAAGTATACGTAATAACTTTATAGTTCGTATTAATGCTATAACCAGATGATAAGGTTGTCCACATTGAATATTGGTAGATGGCTTCTTTATTATTTTGGCGATATGTACATTTCGGTATATTCAAGTGTATTACCATCTTCAGTCTATAATGAAAACAAGAATAAAAGAGAATTAATGAAAGTATACTAATATATTAGTTGGTAATTCGGAAATGTAGAATAAATATTATGTCTTGTAATTAGACTAACCTTGATAGTGGTAGATGTTGTCTTGATGAAGACAATTAATTTAATTTTGAGGGTATAAGACTAAAATCTCCTTGATACTTCTATATTTCCCTCATAGAAATCCAAGATGAAATTTATCAATAATTGCGAAAGAAGTTTTTCAAAACTTAAATTAATCAAAAACTATTTGCGCTGAACAATGAGCCAAATGAGATTAAATGGACTAGCAATTTTATACAGCGAGAACAATTTGGCTATGAAAATAAAGTTTCATGAGACAATTAGAAGATTTTCTAATGTAAAAGCTCTAAAAAGACAATTTTAAAAGTGACTATTACATATTCAGAATTAATATAATCCAGATTTTGCTAATGTATTGTCTGATTCTCCGAATAAATTAAAACTGTTTTTGTTACCTTAAAATTTCGTTAAGTTTGTCATATTTAACCATAACATTTTTGTTTTCCATTTCATTACTTTGAAGTTATGCACAAATTTATATTTTGCTAATCAGTTAACTTAATATTATTGGATTAATATAATAATAAATAAGTACATTAAATACTGCAAGAGTTCGCTCCCTTATTCTATCTATTATTTTTTCGTATAGAGACGTATGGAGACGAACTGAAAGACAAAATAACTAGCCATAGAAAAAGTTGAAAATAGTCGTGTTGGTGGCTTTTTCTGGGGGAGGGGGCCTCAAAAATAAATTCGCCCCGGGCTCCAAGTGGTTTAGTAACGCCACTGCGCAAGTTGCATTTAAGAATAAGAAAATACAAAACGACTTAATTTACATTAAGACAACGTTCGCAAAATTGCCTAATGCAATAACTAAGTTGGAGGTTATATGGGCCTATCATTTGTCGCTTCCCTAGGGATTATTGAAGACGTTCGTAAGTATTTGGGATCTGCAAGGTGGGAGGTGTCTACAGCAGCTAAAGATAAACTCGTCAAAGGTATTATACCAATGGATCTTCTGATTATTTATTTTAGTGTTCCATAAAAAGTAATTTGCATTGAAAATTGTTTTCTCTTTTAAAATTATGTTGTATAATTCTTATAATTCATGCTTTCCTCCCCCTTAGGCCCTTAATTCCGCCAAGTTAAATAAATAAATAAATAATAATAATAATAATAATAATAATAATAATAGTAATAATAATAATAATAGCTTTAATAATGTAACCCTATTCTAATATTGTCACTCTACAATAATAATGGTGAGTGATGACTTTTGACATTATACTCTACCTGTGACGTTGAACGCTGTATATTCATAGAATATACCAATTACTAGAGTTATAATCTTAACCAGTATAAAATGGCTATAAAATCTCGAACAGTTTGATTGGTTGATTTGCTCATGATCGGACTGTGGACTATTCTTCACTGAGATTAAAATTCGCCACACTGAACTAAAAAAGCTAGACATGAAGAGAGAACTGTAGAATCTTGTAACGATATATTTTTTATGGATGGGTGCCCGGTTACGTTTTTTTACTCTAAAATGACGCATTACTTTAGTATTAGACCAATATGTAAATGCATTTTACCTAATTGAGCATGTTGAAACATTAATACTTAAAAGCACATACGCCACACTTGGCAGATCTTTAAATGGGGGCGTTTATGCAGATGTAAATGAGTGGGTTGTGCTGGTTTAAGTGCATTTGGAACGTTCGTACTGCGTTATTTCAAGCGTCTCCTATTTTAATGACTACTAAAAGTTGAATCCCACTATATTCATTTCAAGTGTGTAGCTGTTACCATGTCTTGATATAGCCTAATCGGCTCTTATCTGAACCAAGATGGACGAGATCATTAACCTAGACTGAATTCCAGGCCTCATAGTGGTCTATTGCTAATGCTTAGGTAAGAATAAATAAAATATATATCAGCTGGAGACATGCGGCTTAATGTTGTGCCCTCAGACCTCTAACAAAACTTCTTGAACCAGGCTTATTCTGCAGTTCCCTCGCTCCCCCAAGTCCCATATCGGTGATAAGACTGATGACTTCGTTCTAACGCCTCAATAGATGGACCTAGGAGAGGAAGAGATTGGATGTAATTGGGTGTAATTTGGTGTGAGTACTTAATAAATGTACCATAAATGGATTTACTTTCCTAATGAAAGTTGACGGGTTGATGTCTGAAAAAAGAAACCCACTACCTAAATCCACATACTTCAGGCATGATTATATGCGCACTACCCACTAAAGCAGTAGTGTTCACCTCTTGAATTATGACCGAAACTTACCCGCAAAGCAGTTTTCTATTTATGAGAAATACCCATTGTGTAGGTACCATAATGGACCTTCATGTAGACGGCTCGTTGGGTACGTTTCGTCCATTTTTCAAAGGTTGTTCACTATCCCACTGAGCATTAGAAGAAATTAGTGTTTTATAACTGATGAACCTCCAACACGTAATAAATAAAATCTAATACTGTCTTCTGCTACAGATACAATGTTCTTGTATGCCCTGGATTTTTAAAACGCACAGTACTTTGAATACGCTTAAATAACACCTTCCCACGCACCCAAAAGACATAACATTTGAGAGATTTACACCCCTAAGATTTTTTTAAACATTAAAATTAGAAAATAGCTGTTCTCTTATACCAAAATGGATAAACCAACACTTCCGTCACCCCTACATATCCTGCTTTCGGTTTTTCCTTAGGACAAACGATTTTATAAAATTATTTTATAAATCTCTCTAATGGTGAAACAAATATTTTACTAAATTGTCTTTACGATATGTAGGCCTACTATTTTGGATCTCAATTGATGAATTCTGCAAATTCATGTAGATTTATTAGACTTGGGTGTGCAGCCAGGGCCGAAGTTCGCGTGTCCGTCAAGTGAGCCGGTTCGCCAGACGGCCTTGACGATCTCAGAATTGTTTTGTGCTCCAGCAGGAGCCCTGACACTGCCGCATTGTCAACTCAAAAAGATCGACTCAAATGGCATGTATGCAGACAGATTTTAAAAAGTTCATTATTACCTTATGTCACTCAAGCTCGTTCATTTAAAGTATCATACTTCCGTGCGGCAATTGTCTAAAATAGATGCCAATTTTCTAAACCAAGTGAAATTAAATGATTCTATAATTCCTTATAGTAATACCGTTAAATACCTTGGCATACACATTGACCACAATTTAACGTGGGATATGCAAGTCGCTAATATCTGCAAAGCAACATTTGCAACGCTGCATACTCTGTATAGTATAAAAGACTGTCTCCCTCTTCAATTAAGAAAAACACTTGTTCAGACACTCATTTTGCCTCATTTTGATTATTGTGACGTCCTACTAACCGACTTAAGCAGCAATTTGACTCAAACACTACAACGTGTTCATAATGCGTGCGTCAGATATATATGTAACATTCGTAAATATGACCACATAACACCGTCACTGGAATCACTTCGATGGGTACGCCTGCGTGAGCGAAGATATTTTCACTGTCTCATACTGCTCTATAGAATCCTTCATACCTCAACACCCAGCTATCTTTCCAGTCGCTTCCATTATCATTCTTCCTACCATAACTTGGGCACGCGCTCTCAGCTTGACCCCTTACTATCCATGCCTCTTTACAGAACTACACATTATTCGAATTCGTTTACAACAACAGCTATTCGTCATTGGAATTCACTGCCTAGCCATCTCAGGAGCTGCCAAACGACTTCACAGTTCAAGCGCCATTTAATAAATTTAGTATACAATAACATTTAGGAATTGATGCTAATTAGTAATATATTTTAAGTTTTCATTATATTTTGTAATAATTAAGAATTTATTTGTTTAGACTTTCATCATTTTTTTATTTCTTTACTTTTAGTCATTTGTATTACATATTCATATTATTCAAGTACTTATGTTCTAATTTTTTCTTTGTATTTAATGTTCGTTTCTTGTATTCATGTATATCAGTTCTTTTTTTATTTATTATTAATCATTATTATTATTATCATTATGTATTTCATGTTTTTGCCCTGGCTGAGTGGTAGAGAAGGCCTTATGGCCTTAACTCCGCCAGGTTAAATAAATAAAATAAATATTTATAACCTATTCATACAGAGATGAGTACAAAAAAGTTGGGTTTATAGCTTTTACAAATAAAAAAGAAGAAAGTATTGGAATTTATCTTAAAAAAATGCTCAGATGTGTAGATTTTAGTAAAACCCTGTTTTGACCCCTTTCTTTTGAAAATCTGGGTCCCCAAATAAAATTTTCAAAGTGTTCTGGGCTATGAGCTCTCTATATACAAAAAATTAATAGTAAGTAAGTAAGAAAAAATGTTTTATTACCATTGATATGATAGTTTACATGTATAATTTACTGTCATTTTAATTTTTAGTATAGTTTATGTTATTATTTATGTGTTTATTGTTATCACATAGAGAACTAAGCTGGTTATATACATATATAGTTGTTTGAGCACCTCACTTAAGGTTCCCACGGACCACCTGCTGTGAAAACTAAAGGCTCACTGTAGCATACTGATAAAGATAGAACAGTCATTGCACTGGTTCATATGTTACGTCGCTACTGCTTATTGCTGTTGATTGCTTTTAACGGAAACTGAAAAATACTGATTATGAAGGAGGGACAAATCTATACACATGTTGGAAGTAACCTCTAGTGTGAATGTAAACGCCCGTACTCGACAACCTAAGGAGTTCAAGTTAAATGCCTTTCTTTGTAGAGTATTACAGAATTGCCGTATGATTTAAATCAACAAGCCAGCAATGTGGCCTTTAGCACAGCACATACTACTTCAAACTTACCTTATTTTTCTGGGCCGGTCGGCCACGGGCTTTAAATCCGGGACCCAAGTTTGTAGCCAGGAAAGGGCCCAAACCTCGGCCCCTCTCGAAATGGAAAAGAAAGAACTTAAGAAAATACAACAATTGAGTACAGTAAATATTTAAGTTTCAAAATAGGATAGATAAGTTGAAAATTTGTTATATTACCCTTATTGCATTTTATATTTGACTACCAGTTCTTATTAAGAATTACAAAATAAAGCTTCAAATTTCATTTTGATTTTTTCAACATGTTATTATTTTGGAACACTAAAAAGTTTGATATGTGTTTTAAAAAATATCCTGTTTGTGACTGAAAAAAGTTAAAATGGAATTTAAAGGTTTAATTTTACCCCCTCCCCCCCCAAAAAGTGTAGTACCTCCCAGACCCTCCGGTGGGCCCCTCCCAAACCAAAATCTTGGCTACGTTTCTGCCGAGACCTACTGAATGCGAGCTCAATATGCTACCATCTCACCTAGGTCCTCTCGCTCGATATAGACCTATTAGATATCTTCTTATTATAAAATATTTTAATCTTCAGTTTTCTTACACGAAAACGTTATTGTGGAAAGGGAAGAAATTGTTTGCGAAGGGGTCCCCAAGTTCCTAGCGTCGGCACCAAATAAATAAGCAGTAATCCGGAATTCGCCTTTAGGAGTGATGATTTATGAATTTAGCGTTTTCGACCATTAGGACGACAGGTTCACTGCTCTCTCAATAAAACTGCATTTGATTGTCACTGATGAGATCGGACGGAATCAGATGACCTATCCTCTTAGCAGGGTCAGTTCTTATCAGTTCTTAGCGCATTAGGTCATCCTGAACCGGAAGTGATCCACACGCAATAATTCATACTCCCAACTAAATTTCGTGTGAGTGGCATAACTACATACTCCTCAGAGACCAACCGCATTACTCGGGTTCATAGGTGCTCTCACTCTCTCTCTCTCTCTCTCTCTCTCTCTCTCTCTCTCTCTCTCTCTCTCTCTCTATCTCTCTCTCTCTCTCTCTCTCTCTCTCGCTCTCGCTGTATATATATACATTAAATATGCGGGATGTTTGTTTTTATATTACAAATATAAATTATACAGGTATGTATTAAATTTGTTGCATACCAGATTAAATCTACTCTAATGCAGAGTGAGCGTGCAGAATTGTCTGAATATCTGTCCTGTCATAGTCAAACTTAGGGCCCGCATATGTGGCCTACGTGCTTATGGTCGTTCCCAACCCGCCTCTCCCCCCCCCCCACGTGGGGTTCCATACAATACAATACATAGTGAAACTTAAGATTTATAAAATGTAGGAGCCCCTTGAAGCTGCTACAATTATCTTGAAACCAAAGGTGAATACTCTCCACATAATAGGAACACGTATGCTTGATCAATTTGCCAGTATTACTAGTATGCATTAAGGATAAAACTCTGTTTACATCTAATATTTTATATTCAATGTGATATTCAGTCTTTCTGTTCGCTTATAGAAAAATATAACGGGTCATTCACTGCATTGAACGTCACCCTTTCATTGTACCACTATCTATAACGGAAGAAACAACACGTTATTTAAGATTTAAACCCAGTGTTGTGTTTGTGAATAAGTATGGTTTAGTTGACAAGGGAGGATAGAATCAATCATTTTCTCTGAGAGGTTTACCATACGTAAGTTACTTCATTATGGATTCCAGCTCTCTTTTTCGTCATGAAATATTCACATCTGTAATCATTTTTCAGGTAGGGTGAAGGTATTATATCCGGTATAAAATAATTGTCTGGTTTATTGATAAGGCGCAAGAACTAACATGAAAGGCTGTGTTATTTATAATTTATAATACTACATATTCGATCATATTTATGTACGGGCCTTGACTGGATGTGAAGAATGAACAATTTATTGGTCTACACGACTTTGCTTCAATAGATATACGTTCATGGTTAATATTCTTTTTTTCATTCTTTCTTCTTCTTTAATTTTTTACTTTGTATATAATATTAGGCAGCTTTTCGAACCTCTATTTGTCTGAATGAATTTTTCTGTAGATTTTCCGTTGACCTTGTTTTCCGTTTTCATTTTTCTACTCTACACAAACACTCATGCCTGAGGTGGGACTCGAACCCGCAGTCCCTTTCACTATGGTTCATGGCTAATGCCAGTGCATGCATAACTTCATTGCTCGTTTTATCAGCTTCAATTTTCATCTTATTTAGTAAAATTCCAAATCCATATTTTCCAACAAAAATAAAAATCCTCCTCTGAATTGTTTTGGTAATGTACTTCACAATGTGTGCAAAAAAATTACTAATTACATTTTTGGTATAGGACTTCGTTTTTTAAAGAAATCATACCTCAATTTCTTTTAGAAGTTTTCATTTTCTATGTAATTGATTTAAAAAAAATAGTTCTAATTACGGTATATAAAAATGAGTCAGTAATTTTGTAAAGCATGCATCAAAGAATGTTATGTAAAGCATTCAAGTTCGTATTTTAATATCAGTTGGAGGAGAAAAATTTCACTTTTGATTTTAAAATGATTTAAATTGGTTAATATTTCGTAAACAAATTGAGATATTAAAATGCAATTTGATACTATAATTTATTTTCAGTTTTAGTTAATGTGAAACATTTCAAATTTACAGGAAAAAGAGCTTGGAAAATCTCTCTCAAGTTTTCGGTCATATCTTAAAGTTGAAAAGCCTGATGATGATGAGTGTTCTGCCCAAAGGCAGGTCTAGACCCGGGACGAAGCCGTGGTATATGACCCACGTCCGAGGTGAGTCAGGCAAGGGTGATACCACGGAGATTTGCTATTGCCTCTCCGGGATGAGAAAGGACACAACACCCAGTCCTGAAGCCAGAAAGGAATTTTCCACCCGGACGGGAATCCAACCGGGCACGTCAGGGTGGAAGTTAGTCATGCTACCAACTCACCCTCTGCGGCGGATAAACTAAGTTAAAATAACATCATGGTGATAATAATAATAATAATAATAATAATAATAATAATAATAATAATAATAATAATAATAATAATAATAATAATAACAACAATACATTTCTAGAGTTGGTCCTCCATCTACAAAAACCTGAATAGAGCGCTGTAGAAATTATAAATTATAAACTGTTGGCTATATTGAGAGGTATTTTATGCAACATGGTTAGAAATATTTACTTAATTCTTTCGCCATAAATGGATCTTCGTTTGAATCACAAGTTGAGCGACTATGAGTGACAATGACATATCTATGTAGGACAGTACGTGTCTTAGCAACGATGTCTGGATGCTGCTTCCTATGCACATATTATTCTTATTTAATCGGCAGCGATAGCGGTATCCATGGCAATACTGACCCACTAGCAGTTATTACCAAAGAGATGTGTCAGCGTGCAGAAGTGAAACCAACAAGCGAGACTTCTATCTCTTGTTACATCGGATCACACCCGTGAAATTTTGAATTTCGAATGACATTTTCGAGAGCCTTGTATATAATACAGTAATGACGAGTTTCCTTGAAGATTTGGTATATTCACTATGAATGTTAGATTCAGCAATGACCGTATTTAAGTGACATGATGTAAGAATACATCCATGCATAGGAGGCATATGTCGCATGAAAGAGCAATTATTACCTTTAAACTCACTGTTCAGTTCCTTGACTTGTGAGATTAAAGTTAGGCTATTTGTGGGCTATATTTTATCTTCATATTTATTGCCTCTTAAGCCTGGTTCATAATGTTTAATTATTATCCTATTGTTAAACTCTTATGTCTTCTTCTTCGTCTATCTTTTTACTTTCGCGGTTATAATTGGAGTGGGGGAAGGAGCTACATGTACTAAAAGGAACCGAACTCAATAAACTGGGACTCGCTTGGCTTAGAGTCTCAGATTCTGAATCTTGCTGTGTATTTTCAACGTTAATTATTTTAAAGTGCAGCTGAAAGTGTTGTGTTAAAACTTATTATTTCATTTCTAAGTAATTGACTAAAATTATATTATTGTATTTTTTTAAATATAATAAATCGTCATTAAATTATAAAGTGTATGCACCAAGTGTTCGTACGAAAGAACATGATGGTGTGTTGCTGGACTTGACATTTTTTTTTTCATTTAAAGTTTGAATTTATTTCTATACTAGCATGTGCCCGCGGCTTCTCCCGCGATAATTATTTCAAAAATTAAAAATTAAGAGCATAATAGTTAAATCATTATATTTATTAACACCTAAATCACGTGGACTACATATCATGATTAGATAGCGTCGCCTGGTAAAAGCGACATCAGATTCGAGTTCCTTGGCCCATAAAAGCCCTGTATAGTGAGTTTCGTCCAAATCGAACATTGTTTGACCATATTTAGGCCTATATTGACTATCCCTCTTCCGTGTAGGTTGAAAATTTCAGATATCTGCGTGCCTTGACATTATAAACAAATGAATCGACCAGCGTGAGCTTACAACATTCAAGCGATCGCGATGCTTTTATTTCCAAGGTATGACAAAAATAGCCAAAGCCAACTGTAATTGATTTGACATTGAAATGTATAACTGAAAACTGATGCTTCGAAAACGCAAAAATGCACGTTTTTTGCCCGTTTTTCACTCATAACTCAAGAACGAAAGCGAAAATTAAAATTCCGGCTTCGAGGTGCATTTTCCGACCCTTCAGTCCACCTATGTTTAAAATTCCAGGTCTCTGCGTTCAGTAGATTTCGCTGGGCATCGCGGACAGACAGACAGACAGACACTTCCTTTTATTAATATAGATTTCCTTATTTTTCTCAGTATGAAAATATTTTTGTTTGTATCATTAATAAACATGGGTAGTTTAATTATTAATAAACATGTGTTTCCAAATACACTGAAATAACACATTTCGTACACTTACTTATTCCATGGCAATAGACAATTTCTAAGCAAGCTAAAGGAATATTACATATTTTATAGAACCCGGAGGTTCCTTGCCGCGCTTACCTGAGCCCTCCATTCGACCCTATTCTATCCCAACGCCATCCAATCATCACTCGAAAATCCTACTTCTCTTAAGTCTATCCTGAAAATCCCCCCCCCCCCCCACGTCTAGGTCTTCCAAGTGGTCTCTTCATTTCGGGTCGCTCAGTCAAAATTTTGTAGAAATCTCTTTCTTCTCCCCTTCTCTCCAGCCCATTTCATCGCATAAAAAAGTCCTTGTACAGTATAACATTACTCAGTCTCGAAAGTTTAAAATTCGTCTCATGAATGTTTTTAATCTTGGCACTTATTATTAACAGTGAACCTTTCAGTTGTGATTTACATCGTGATGTCTCTTGATTTGAAGAAATGGGTAAAGATGGATGACCAAAGAAACTAATTAACATTATTTGAAATGTATTTATAATTATTTGAAATGTTTTATATTCAAACCTTACAGGGAAGAAAATATACCCTCATTCTGATTTCAGTTGTGTAAGAATTAAAAAATAAAAATATAAATAAAAATAAATAAAGAATAAAAAATAAAAACTCTAAAATCCTATTCGTCACCAATTCTAGGCCTACATAGCCTACACTTTAGTTCTTTAAATACAGGCCTTTTGCGATATGAAAAGCTACAGCTAATTAAAATAAAAAGAGGGTTATAGTATCTGTACAATTCTCATTACTATCAATTCGTGCTAGCTAAAATTTAGCTAGATTCATAATGTTGGCATGATTATTTTTTCTTAATGATTTTCCATTGTGCGATGTAGTGTATATACTCAGATACAGAACTATAACGCGAATGATATTGCATTTTGTTGGCATAAAGTATTATTTTTATTTAATTTATGTCTACAAACTTGTGCAAAAGTTACATTCATAGTGGCTATAATAGGAATATTTCTCTATATAAACTTGTTTTAGACTGAAATTAGTACATATTCATTGCAATGCATGCCCACATAGTTAATATAGCTGCGCTTTTTCTTGACCTTAATTCATACTTCTTTCTGTACACTGATATAAGAAATTCTTAAAATATGTAAAGATTTCAGAACATGCAATGGCTATAATATTGATGTAAGAGTTGCCCTAATTGTAAGATTCACTGAGAAGCTGATTAAAGTTTAAAGCTGCCGTAAAGGTTATGAATAAATTAAATTAAATCTGAAAACAATCGTTCAGGGATTACGTTAGGTCTATTATTTGCACAGGAGCATTTAAACTGAAAAATAATAGGTTGATGCTTTAGATCGCATGCGATCCCTGGTGATCCAACGATAATTTTCTAGGCAAACGGGTGCCAGCCAATTTAATCGAACTGACTTTTCTGTCCACTGACATCCTTCCAACCAGCTTCCTCCATTCGGCTCTTTCTTTGACCTGAAAAATACCTACATTATGATATAATACAGATATCGGTAGCCGTACATTTCGATAGAATGCACAATAATATATCACTAGCAGCTGCGTTTATTATTATTCAACTGCTAGATGTTTTAAAATTTTTTATTTATCATTCACATCGTTATAAAGAAATTAATCAAACAGAGTGGGCTATAATAACAAAGCTATCGATATGATGTTTAGAATAGAGTGGGCCATGCAGTATTGCAATATGTTAAGCACATTATAATAAGTACGGTATTAATTAATGTTTGTGTGCTGTTAAGTGGACAAATAATAAAATTTATGTAAAGTACCATCCGGATAGAACTTCTGGAAATGAAAGTGTGCTCTTTAGTAAATAATTTCGTCTGTTATTTTCTGCTGACAAAAACTGTTACATCTGAGCTTGCCTTGTTTACCTGAGTTATGAATACTAATGTTTGTGGTGGCTCGTCGCTGTTTGACTGTACCCTTGAGCCAATCAAAATGCTTCGGGGCCTGGACATCGCACTTTATAGAATATATTCTTCATACTTACAAAGTAATGCATTTTGTTTCATCATCTTTTCAAGTGAGACGAGAGTTAAATGGTTTATACATTGAAGTCCGAGTCGAATGACAGCAGTTATGATATTCTGGCCTATTTTAACCGAGTATTAATATGAAAAGTAATCTGTTTGTAAATGTAAACATAATTATTGAATGATCTACAACTACATGCGTTGCATCATGATTACATGCAAATTGCGACTTCTTGTAACCGCTATCATCAACTTGTGACTTAGCCGACCCCAGGTCAACGTCGTCAGACGCAAGGGTCAGCAGACTTTCTAGAGCAATGCATTGGATTGGTAGAAATGGAAAACTTGAATCAGATATGACCTATTAGTAGCCTTCCTGGAAGTCGTACATTGGGTTGAAGGGTTCCACGTTACAGGGCATTCATGAAGTTGCTACAACTTTTCAGGGATGACAAGTGAAAATGACTGAGGTAGAATACAGTATTAAAGATGCATTTTTTTTCGGTAGGGGGTCCTTAGTTTAAATAAGTTGACCCAGAAAATATCTTAATAACAGTCTATGAACTGATCAATCCAAAATGACAAGTTCGAGAGATTTTTTCACATAAATGAGCTTTGATGACCAGTTAAATAGTGTAAAAGTTAAGTGTCGAATCTTTTAATCCTTTCAGAGTTAAATTTATGTATTCATCAAACAAAATAATGAGTGGGCTCTTAGTTTGAAAGCAATGAGGAAAATTTTAGTTCAATAGCGGTTTCCCTAAATTACAATTAGAACATGTGGATGAAAAATCCTCATATTGTAACTCCTTGGTCCTCACGATGGATCGCCCGCCAGTTCTCTTCGAAACAGATAAAGCTACTGCCGAGTGGTTTGACCGAGGTGGTATTGTTAAGGACTGACATTTGGGTGATACTGAGTTCAAATAATAAAATGCACAAGACGCTGAAAGCATTCAGTGTGTCAAGGCTAAATTCAGCAGTTTTTTGAGTCGTCAAATTGATATATAATTTCAGTTTCACTTTCCATAGGATTCTTCTTTCTGTAAAATTATATCGAATTATGAAAAACATATGTGAATTGTTTTAGCGGAATTAACAATGCTGCGTATTCTGTTGAATACGAGAAAGTTAAGGAGATTATTAAGATAATTATGTAATGGCTTGAAACAATGTAATTGGAATTATTTTAGCATAGATATGGAACGTGGGTTACTTATTCTACCGAGGATGCAGGATTAACATTCTACTTAATAGAGCATTTGCCACCATGACCCACATGATAGATAACACACAAGATCACAAAAGTCCTCTTCGTTTCCTAAATTTATTTATTTATTTCTTCTTTTGTTGGTGGGCGATTATGCGGCCCCCGGCACCGGGGCCTTACGGTCCGCGACCTGCCGGAAGAGGAATTATCTTTGGTTCACATAGGCCTACATACTTTTTTGAGCAGACCAGGACTTTGAGGACCTTTGCAGATGGGTATCAGCACAATGCTGGGGCCACCTCCGAGATAACACGAACACATAGGACGAGACACACCAGTCGCTCACGTAGGCCATATTCCAAACAAGGCGCGTGGTAATGAATCCCAGATGATTTCCGGGGGCCATAAGGGCCTAAAGTTTCCCGAAATTCGTTTAGTTAGGAAACTTGTCCCGTCCAGGAATCGATCCCGGGCCCGCTGCATGAGGAGAGCGAATAAATCCCCTAAGCTACAGCGAAGAACCCTAAAATTTTCGACATTTAAAAATATTTCAGATGGCCAAATTAAACAGCATTCTATGAACTTCAGCAGTAATGCACAACTCCACCCCAAAACCGGACGAAGCTTACTCACCGAACTTTTCTACATCGATGAAGATTGATTGTGCTACATTCTAAATGGAATTATCGCCCTTAGTGAAAGTACAAACACTGAATAGCATTGGCTTAGAGCTAAAAGTTACTGAGTATTATGGACCACTTACCGACAACACTCTTGCAATCAACTTAACTAATAAATAATAATGAATATTGAAGTATTGAGTGGTATAGAAATCAGAGCATAACCAAAATGTTGACTGATGAAATGAGCTTTAATACACGGCAATGGAGAAATGCAGAATAATGAAAAACACCGGAACATTTGCACAATTTAATTGGAGATTGGGGAACCAAGTATACAATTTCAAAATTCTGTGCATAAAATCCCCAAAGGGTATGCACGCCCCTGATCTATAGCAATTTACATTTTTTAAAACTATTTACATTTCTCTAATTTGCAATTTATTATTTCTTTATCTTTTAAAAATATGTTTTCCCTATTAAAAATCTACCTATGGCAATCGATACCATGTCATGACTTTCGAAAAATTCTTTCATATCTTTACGTTTCATGCCTCCCTAAGTACGAAACCACCGCCTGTTAAAAAAAAAAAGAATTGTGATATTTACATATATATATATATATATATATATATCTTTACACGCTAGCGGCCGTAATTTCGAAGATATTTCAACCAAATTTTATTTCTAGGCCCAATAGTTCGGACAAGTTCGTTAATGAGCAAACTTTGCCCAAAAGGGTGGTCAGGGGAGGGGGTTGAAATTTTAAAACATTTATATCTCGGCCCCTATGAAGTATAGAGGGAAACTTTGTTTGAATAAATTAGAGTACTCCCTATGGAGTTCACAGTGACGCCAACGATTCGGGGGTCATGGGGTACGAGTGGGGGTGGGTGTGGGGGGGATGGAAATTCGAAATTTTTGAAACTACGTCTTGTGGGGTATCGTTGAAAAGCTCTTGATGTGTACTGTACAAATCAATAACTTGTTTCTTGATAGTTCTCATACAAGGCGATATTTGAATGTTTGAAAAAGTGCTCTTTCCTCTTTTTTTGCAGTTATTATTGCGGGTTTGTCATGCCAAGGCTAAAGAAGAAGAGTGGTACGCAGCGACAGTAAATTAAACCAAAACACTTCGAAATCTGCCTCAGCCTGTAGGCTTGCCTAAAGGGATTTTTTTTTTTTACTGGAATCACAGCCTTCAACTGCAATGGAGCCCTAATTGATGTATAGATTCTCAAACACAAGGAAAATTGTTGAATGTTAATGCAGTGGCGTATCGCCACAATATGTTAGTGCCAATCTGAAGAACATGAATTTGCAGACTGGCATCGTATGAAAACCTCTGGTCACAATTCCTCGTCCACTTTTTTAGACAGTGGACTGAGAGAAGGGTATTCAAATTCTCAAGTGGTGTGGTTAAAACTTGTATTCTAAACTAATTATTAATTAATTAAACGCATTAAAATATTTCTATTAATACATGTTAAAACTAAAGAGGGAGAGATTTATTTAAATAAGAGACGGGCTTTACAAATTAAGGCGAGAATTTGTACATTCGTTGTATTTTTGTAGCCTATCTGAAATATTACCGGCTTTCAGTTTTCTTTCTTTTCTTTAACTTTTGGCAAGTTGACTTATACTCTTACAGTCTTACTAATAATCCAGTTGTAACATTTATACCAGGAATATACACAGCTGAGGAAAGAAAGAGTACTAATAATCGTTGCATAATGCTGAATGTGTGCAACCTTTACACAGCCTAGCCCCCTTGTTTAAACTTGACGTAAATAATCAAGATGGCCGATCTGCGTAACAGCCGGTCGCTTCGTAGATGTCTGAGATTGAATTTTGAGGTTATGCATCCATTCTTAAGGTAACTTGTTATGAAACATTCTGGGCTACTTTTGCGGAATTATAAACATTGTTCCTTGTTTGCGGGACATATTTCCATACTTGTACCCATGATTACAGCTTTCTGAAAACAATATAATGAAATACTGAAACTACAATTAGTCTGCAGACGATCCACCGTTGTTTGCCGCTGCACCGATAGATGGCGTTCAGCAGTCCCTTCATAGCCAGGAGCTAGTAACGTCACAAATAGAGTGACGTATTTGATGACGTTGGACGTACAAACCCGATGTAAACTCGGCAGTTACACACTCGTTATTGGTAATGCGGCTTATGCAGAACTTACACGGTGAACAACCAAACAACCGTTCAACGCAGATATAAGCAGCTTTTATTAGTAAGGCTGTTATGGTTTGCTTACGTAATATCCATTTAAATCCGTTCTGTTGGAAGTAGCGCAAACGTATTCCTCTCCTTCACTGATAGGAGAAAACGGCAACTTTGGTGCTAAAACATTGCACCTGGCATGCATTTATGTGATCAGACTATCAATATTGTAGATTATGAAAAATTTTATTATGAAAATGCCATTGATGGTTTATTAAGAACAAGTTATATGTAAATAATTTAGACGATATGATTTCTATTCAAGACTTTTTAACAAATATTTGTTTTAGCACTGATATATGGACATAGTTAACTTACTCACTTATTAGCAGTGACAACTCCTAAGCAAGCTAAAGGAATATTATCTATTTTATGGAACCCGCATACACGAGCCCACCATTCAACCCTATTCTGAGCTAACCCCATCCAACCAACCCTCGCAAATCCTATTTCCCTTAAATCTAATCTAATATTATCCTCTTACCTACGTCTAGGCCTTCCAAGTGGTCTCTTCCCTTCGAGTCTCCTAGTCAACATTTTTGGGATATGCCTTTCTTCCCCCATGCGTGCAACATGCCCACTGTCCAGGCGAAGAGTACCGGTTTTGAAGCTCGTCATTATGCAGTTTTCTCCAATCTCCGTGTTCATCCATCTTAGTTCCGAATATTTTCCTAAGCACCCTGTTTTCGAATACTCTCAGATTATGTTCTTCCCGGAGAGTAGTCCGCCGCCATGGGTGCATAGGTAGCATATTTTCCTTCCACTCTGGCGGTCCGGGTTCGATTCCTGGCCGCGTAGTGGGTTTTTCAGTAACGAAAAATCCTCGGTTTAGGACTGAACATCACCCAGGAAAATTACAAGCTATATTAAAAATCATTAAATTAAAGTGGTGACTGCTTAAATAGGGTATTGGGTATTCACAATAGATCCATTAGGGTTGCAGTGTTGAGATGCCGACCCCTAATTAATCTAATCTAATCTAATCCCGGAGAGTAATGGACCGTGTCTCACATCCATATAATGCAACAGGTAGATTAATTGTCTTAAAATTTTTATTTTAAAATTTGAGGACCGAAGACGAGAAGATAGAAGTGACTGAATTGCTTTATATATATATATACATATATAAAGCAATTCAAGTGACTGAATTGCTTTATATATATATACATATATAAAGCAATTCAGTCACTTCTATCTTCTCGTCTTCTGTCCTCAAATTTTAAAATAAAAATTTTAAGACAATTAATCTACCTGTTGCTTTATATGGATGTGAGACACGGTCCATTACTCTCCGGTATTAGATTAGATTAGATTAATTAGGGGTCGGCATCTCAACACTGCAACCCTAATGGATCTATTGTGAATACCCAATACCCTATTTTAGCAGTCACCACTTTAATTTAATGATTTTTAATATAGCTTGTAATTTTCCTGGGTGATGTTCAGTCCTAAACCGAGGATTTATACATATAGGATATATGGGCATATACCTATCGTTTTAATTTCTTTAACATTTCCTCCGAAATTTTACAACAGGTTCACTGTGTTCCATATGATCAGATTATTCTATAAGTAATTAAAATATTTCGGTGATGGTTCATTAACATTCTGTATTCGTAAATTTGCACGATAGCATCGCGAATCAGACATTCATCATTTCTACCTCCAGAAAAGACGTTTCACGATTAAAACCATCTGATTCAGCAGTCAGCACCCTTCAACGCCAATGTTTCATTGATATTCCAGGAATGTTGACAAACAGTAAGAGCTTAATTGGGTTATGTTGGGGTATTGGCGTTCTTTAATATAATGGAGCATATCTGAATCTAGATGCTATCGAGGACAATAAATCTGGCGTTCTACGAATTGTGCAACTTTTAAGGCATTTAATAAATGTCAATATGATCAGAGTTCGAATTTGGGATTCTCCTTCATAACATAAACATCTCTGCGTGTAACCGTACTTTGTACTCAACACAGACGACAATCTCATATATAGCCCCTGTACGATTGACAATACGCACCCTACTGTTTATACTTCCACACATAACACCTAACTTCAAACATTCATTCCCCATATAACACCTAACTTCAAACATTAATTACTCCATTAAGGAAAAAGCGACAAGGAAACCAATTACACCCATCAACAGCCAATAACAGCCCCTACAGTTTGATATATTACACATAACTTTTTATTAACCCGTTCCATCATTTTAATATAAAAACCTTAATAACTCTCTTCATTTTTATCACACCCACTACAAATTAATACCATTGGAAGCCCCGTAAAATAGCCCATCAGGATTAAATAACCAGAACTATGATAACTTTCAGTTATCAGAGTTATTGATAAAAACATAAACCTAGTAACGCCTACTTCCTCTTGAGCCGTCCGGCTGGCGCCTAGCCAATTTTGACAGCTCAAGTAATTAATGACCGATGCAACTTGCCTGTTTCAACGACGAAAAACGGAATATATTTCAAATCGGATAGCAGAAGAAACTACCTTACCCCAATCAGAGCAGACTTAGACACGGACACAACCAATTGGAACTACTTACCCCCACTACCCCTTACAAAGATATTAGCAGAAAGCACGGACATCTCGTCATCTATTGATCACACGACAGCTTAGACTAAAGAACTTCAAGACACACTTCAGACAAAAGACCACGTTAAACATTATTAAACTCAAGTAACTTTGCAATATATTGATATTTAAACGTTATAATCCGCGCGATAGAAATAGAAGTTATTAGCAGCGTCGAAGCGCGTAATTTATATTATTTGGTAAAGACATTGGTTTTATTATTACGAAACCTTAATTGTGAACGTAGGATTGAATATTATTATCCGCGCGATACAAATAGAAACTACGAGAGAGTAAATGTGAAAGTAAATAGAAGTGTTCAACGGCGCGTACAAGTGAAGTAATTACTATTACAATTTAGCAAGTTACAAAGTGTTACTTACGAACCTTAACGACGTACTAAATACTACTAAATATCAGGACTTACATCATCTAATAGAACTAAATCGATTAATTCAGCATTTCAGCAAATACTAAACTTTGGAAAATATATATTAATTTGAAAAGACGACTCAACTTTTAGTTACCATTATTCCTGACACCGCCCTTTGACTGTTATCTCGATTTTCTCTAGCCACTTCCCTAGATAAGAGTTCTCTAGCTTATAACTACCCCTGAGTACTACGCCCGGCACCCCTTATTTTAATCAGAACTCCAGAACTACTATACATCTAAAAATCCCACCTACAGTTATAAATCTTCAGGAGAGCGACGAACGGTGATAAATGGCGACCATCGTGATTGCTTGAATTTGAAGATCGAGGGACCAGTCAATAAAATTTAATTTTTCAACAATAAAATTCAGGAACATTACACTAAACCACACACCACCAAGTTTTAAATTCTGTGAGAAATTTTACTAGAGTCAGCACACCATTGGATTATTCATCATTTCATCAATACCCCCCCCCTGGATCTTCATCTACAACATTTTCCCTCATCACCTGGGCACCTGGACATCACCTTTGGCCTACCGCTGGACATCTGGACTACAAAAGGGTATCGTTAATCCAACTTAAGTGTTGAAAATTGAATTTTGCTCCTATTTTTATTTGAATTCAAAGTAAATTTTTTCAATTTAAATTTCAAATTTTTTTTTTGCATTTTAATTAATTTTATTTTTGTAAATTCAATTGTATTATAGTAGTTTATGAAATTAAGGAATAATAAAGTATTCCAAATCATGGAGCCAAATTCTGATACTCAGATATTATGTTCAGAACAGAATCCTACTTCTGAAAATAATGAAAGTGCATCTGTTCCTATTTCTGAAAACTTAGAAATTACTCAGCATGAAACCGAAAGTGACCTTGCTAGCTTGCCTGTTACACAAACCCCTGTTAATATCCCAGCTGTGAGTGCACCCACCCCATCGACTTCAACTCAGAACACCATAAATTTAGACCCTAACCTTCCTTCTTTCAGTTCAGATTTTTTGTCACAACTACAGACAATGATAGTAGGAATCTCTACACAGTTAAACTCCACACTTGAAAGTCAAAATCAACAAATGACTACAATGAACTCCACACTTGAAAATCAGATTGCTAACATGAATACTACACTAAATTCTACACTTGCTACTCAAAATCAACAAGTAAGAGACGAACTCGCTATTCAAAACCAACAAATTACAACAATGAACTCTACACTGACAACCTTAATCACTGAACACCGCACTCAGGTTACGTCTGAATTACAAAATTTAGACAGTAGAGTCACAGCTCAAATAGCTACTTCAGAACAAGTGTTGACAAATCATATTTCCTCAGTAGAAAGGGTAACCGCTAGCAATTCTACGAAATTGGTATCCCTTCAATCAGAACTAGACCGACTTAGGCAAAGGGTAAGAGACCAGGAAAGCCTAATCGAACAAACCAGGGAAAATGCTTTGATCCCTCATGTTTGTAATACCCCCTCAACATCTGCCTCTACTTCTTCCAACCCCCCTGATCCGGTACCTCAAGCCCCTGAAATACCAGAACCACCTGCACCATTACCCAGAACCAACAATGGATTGGATCAACGAGCTGCCAGCACTAATCAAACACCCCAAAATGTTGTAAACAATAGTTTTTCATTGCACAATTCGGATTTTCCATTACCGTATTTTGAAGATACCTTGAAAACAAACCCTGTCAGATATTTAAAGGACCTAAAAACTTATTTTGCTTTACGAGGAGTCCCAGAACATCTAAAAATGATTTTTGTGAATCAATCTTTGAAAGCTAACGCAGCTCGCTGGCTCCAAGTCATCGATCCCAACAACCTCCTGTCCATAGGTCAGTTTGAGGAAATGTTTTTATCTGAGTATTGGAGCGAAAGCGAGCAAAGCCGTTTGAGATCGCGAATATTTCAAGGTAAGTACGACCGTAGCCACGGCCAAACCTATCTACAATATTTCATTTCTTTGTGTGAAAGCCGCCAACTGCTTAAACCAGAAATTTTGGAGCAAGATTTTCTAAAGGCACTCCCGTCTCACTTTCCGCCTGTAATAAGGAATTGCCTTGTTGTCGCATCTCCTCAATCCACCACTGAGATGTTAAAATTACTAAAGTCAATGCAGGACCTAACTTACACTTCCACTAAACCATCGCACCCCATTGTGTCAGCTAACCAAACTCACCGGAAAAACATTAATCTGGTACAAACTTCTGACAATCAGGAAAATTTCCAGATTGGGTCGCGGACAGGAATTTCAAATGAGGACCAGCAAAACAATGATTCTAGGGACAACAGACCTTATTGGCCCCAAACAGAGTACGTGCGAAACGCCCGCAATAATTGGCAAACCCGTGGTTTCCGTTTCAGGCCGTATGGCAATTACAATAATAGGCAAGGGAACAGTTACCGTGGTCAGAACAGACGTGGCTATGCAGGAAATAGGCCTAACTGGTTTAACCGTAATCAGTATAACCAAGGTTTTTTCCGCCCCTACTATAGAGGCTGGAATAATTTCAGGTACTCCCGCCGTAACTACAATAATCAATATGAAAGGAACAATTCTTATGAAAGCCCGAGAAATAGACCTAACAACAATTCCCCGAGTAACATGGAAGACAGACAAGGAAATAATGACACATCCCAGAATGAAATAAGGACCCCTAACCCCCACGACCAGATTGATAGATCATAATTTTTCTTATTTTTCCTTCGCTAAATAACTCAAAACGAAACTTCCCAAAACAGCATAGAATGTTAAAATTATTCCAGGAAATGTAAATATCAAAATGAACCAGCATTACCTTATTATAAATAAATTTGAATGTTTGCAATTTTATAAACAACAATAATTTAAAGAGAATAACAATGCCAATGCCAACAATGTGGAAGGCCTGCCCATTGTTGACAACAATTTAATTGTTAGTAGTGTTATTTTTCCTTTTAGATAATAAATAAATTGAAATTTTGTTTGGAATATTAATTAAATATTTGACCACAGTAATAATATTCATGGAAATTGAAATTCTTTTGGACACTTATGACTTAAGAAGTTTATCAAATTAAATTAACATTTTGTTAATAGTGATGACATAACCACACCCCTTAGTTAAGATGTAAATAATATATATATGTGTAGAATGTCACCCCTATTAATTCAGTGAATATTTCAGAAAATTTCCCCAATTTTATTTTAACCAACATGCTCCTTGGAACCCAATACAACGCAACAGATATTGTAAGAATTTAGAAAGTTTATTCAAAGAGAACAAAATCCCATTCAACTCAAGTCTCCCCTTAGCAAGTTACAACTCATTGTACGACCGACCCTTGGCCGGAAACACCCCGCTGTGCTGTAAACTGGTAGTAAACATTGAACTTCACATGTATAATACCAGGCAACGACCCCAATACAAACTGTTGAGAAGAAATTCTTGTAACCTACAACAATCACCTGTTAGAACTATATTATGTCATGAACCCCAAACAGAAATGCCTAAGAAAGTTTAAAGCAGAAGGAGAAGTAAAAAGGATTATCGACCAGGACTCAGGAAAACGTTTTATCAGACTGACATTGTAAAATAATTAGAGTGATTCATACTTCTCAAATTAATGTTTTACCTGACGTTATATATAACGAATGTGATACTTACAAGGTAGAGTGTAATTAGCCTCCCCGTGGTTGTTGCAAAGACTATGATGAAATGATTCTTATTCTATAAAATAGAGTGAGACATCACAACAGCCATTCCACTACAGATGTAAGTGCAACAAATAAGCTTATTGCCATTGTTAGTGAACCTTTGTATATATGTAATTTTAAGATAGGCCACTCCCTTTATTTATTCAACTGAAGAGTTAAAACATTCATTTGACAAAGGTAATCACACTATTATTTGAAGTAGTAAATAAGTAAACATTGAAATTTCGACATATTTGAATTTTATTGGAGTAGTACACAGAGTAAGAATAATTAAATTTTGTTAATTTTTCAAAAAGAAAAATTATTTTACATAAACAATATGGACAGGAAATAACCCTCTCCCTACACTAATTAAGTAGAATTGTATAGCAAAAGTGAAGTAAAAGAATGATCAGAGTTAAGTAAGAATTTGAAAGTGAAATAGTTGTTGAGAAATATGTGTGTTAACAAATAAGAATCTTGAAGGTAAAACAATGAGGAATATAACAAAAGGTAAGAAATAAATGTATGATAAGCAAAATGAGTGAATAATTAAGATGGTACAATATATGTCTACTAGGAAAATATGAAGTAATGATAGTTATGAAGTGAGAAATATGAGAATAAATGAGGAAATATGATAACGAGTATTAAAAGTAATATGAAAGAAAAGAATGATAATGAGTATTGAGATTAATAAAGAAATTGTGAAGGTAAGACATAAAAGATGATTGATGAAGTTAGAATAATGGAAACAAGGTAAAAGAATATTGAAAGAATAAAAAGGAACATTAAGAAATGATTATTAATGAGGTAAATAGATAAAAAGGAGTAGGAAGAAAACATGTGTAATCTGAATATAATATCAGTGTATTAAGTAGACCAATGAGGAAGATTAGCGTACTCCAACGTTTGACATCAACAATATATGGATTAGCATCAAAAACCAGCGTTATGCAAGAAGCTATTGAAATTAATATTAATATCAAGAAATTCGAGTGTATTTTATGAATTTATTTGTGTATGTGTAATTACGGCAGAATTAATCAAAAGTATAGATGATGTAAGGATCTAAATTTTTCAAGAACAGATATTGAAAACAAAGACAATTGATCGAAAAGCTAATATCAAAGTAAACCACAATAGATAAAATCCCACGAAATTCTTTTAGCCATGGAAAAGTATTTTAGGGAATCGAAAAATTAAATTTCCATATTTCAAAACACCGCCACTCTTCAAATTCCAGATTGGGTATTATAATGATCATAAAATCCCGCTTGTATTGACGTCGACATCTCTACATCGTGTGAGTTTTTTAATCATTATGCGGACATCTTGTAACCGTACTTTGTACTCAACACAGACGACAATCTCATATATAGCCCCTGTACGATTGACAATACGCACCCTACTGTTTATACTTCCACACATAACACCTAACTTCAAACATTCATTCCCCATATAACACCTAACTTCAAACATTAATTACTCCATTAAGGAAAAAGCGACAAGGAAACCAATTACACCCATCAACAGCCAATAACAGCCCCTACAGTTTGATATATTACACATAACTTTTTATTAACCCGTTCCATCATTTTAATATAAAAACCTTAATAACTCTCTTCATTTTTATCACACCCACTACAAATTAATACCATTGGAAGCCCCGTAAAATAGCCCATCAGGATTAAATAACCAGAACTATGATAACTTTCAGTTATCAGAGTTATTGATAAAAACATAAACCTAGTAACGCCTACTTCCTCTTGAGCCGTCCGGCTGGCGCCTAGCCAATTTTGACAGCTCAAGTAATTAATGACCGATGCAACTTGCCTGTTTCAACGACGAAAAACGGAATATATTTCAAATCGGATAGCAGAAGAAACTACCTTACCCCAATCAGAGCAGACTTAGACACGGACACAACCAATTGGAACTACTTACCCCCACTACCCCTTACAAAGATATTAGCAGAAAGCACGGACATCTCGTCATCTATTGATCACACGACAGCTTAGACTAAAGAACTTCAAGACACACTTCAGACAAAAGACCACGTTAAACATTATTAAACTCAAGTAACTTTGCAATATATTGATATTTAAACGTTATAATCCGCGCGATAGAAATAGAAGTTATTAGCAGCGTCGAAGCGCGTAATTTATATTATTTGGTAAAGACATTGGTTTTATTATTACGAAACCTTAATTGTGAACGTAGGATTGAATATTATTATCCGCGCGATACAAATAGAAACTACGAGAGAGTAAATGTGAAAGTAAATAGAAGTGTTCAACGGCGCGTACAAGTGAAGTAATTACTATTACAATTTAGCAAGTTACAAAGTGTTACTTACGAACCTTAACGACGTACTAAATACTACTAAATATCAGGACTTACATCATCTAATAGAACTAAATCGATTAATTCAGCATTTCAGCAAATACTAAACTTTGGAAAATATATATTAATTTGAAAAGACGACTCAACTTTTAGTTACCATTATTCCTGACACCGCCCTTTGACTGTTATCTCGATTTTCTCTAGCCACTTCCCTAGATAAGAGTTCTCTAGCTTATAACTACCCCTGAGTACTACGCCCGGCACCCCTTATTTTAATCAGAACTCCAGAACTACTATACATCTAAAAATCCCACCTACAGTTATAAATCTTCAGGAGAGCGACGAACGGTGATATGCGTTGGTCCATATTTCAAGGCCAGTAAACGGCCCACTATTTTTAGAGCTGGCCTCCAACTTTCGTGCCAATAATCTGAGAGATTCCTAAATCTTGCAGCCAAGGAAAATAATAACCCGGAATAGAAAATTAATGTGACTGAAGCATTGCTTCAAGGGCCTTGTAAATCTACTCCCAAAGCCGATGCAGCTGCAAAACAACTATCTTTCCCAGTTCCAAGAGTAATGTTATTTTGGAAGTTAATGAAAGATTTCGTCTCATAAATTTAAATGGATAATCACATCATTTACGTAGGGAAGACATTATTTTTAAGTTAAATAGAATAAATTGTAAAATAATTACTCTTTTCTGCAAATATATCACGAAACCTCACTTCATATGCAGAATGGAGATATATTGCTGTTGTCATTTGGCTATACATTTCTTTTAGTGTATAATGCAGTACCGTACATTCTTCGAGCAAAAAAGAATCTTTAATCCAAGGGTAGCTTCAGTAGTAAATTAAAATTGTAGTCTCATAAATAATGGTACATTATGCAACGAGCCTATCATGGCATTTATTAAGACAAGAGTATTTTTTTTATGAAACGAGCAAACCGACTGCTTAACGACGAACTTTATAACCTGTATTCTTCACCGAATATAGTTAAGGTAATTAATTCACGGAGGATGAAATGGGCTGGAATGTTGCGTGCATGGGGGAGGAAAGAAATATTTTAAAAAATATTGACTGGGAAGGGAAAAGAACCACATGGAAGACCTAGACGTAGGTGGGAGGAGACTAGATTTAAGGGAAGTAGATTTGCCAGGGATGGTTGGATGGAGTTAGCACAAAATAGGGTTGAGTGGTGGCCTCATGTAAACGCGGCTATGAACCTCTGGGTTCCATAAAATAGAAAATATTCCTTTAGGTTACTTAGGAATTGTCTAGTCATTGAAAAAGTAAGGTGCCTGAGAACTATTCGAAGTAGCTCATACTACATCCAACAAGCATATGAACAAATAAAAAATGACAAGTAATACTGCGTTGAAATTTCCTTTTATATTTGGTCCGGGAGACATCAATTATTTATGCGCTCGTGCAAATAGTCGCATCATAACTTACAATTAGCTGTTTCTAATTAAATAATTAAGAAAGTATTAAGAAATAAAAAGGAAGTAAAGACACAGGTAAGATAAAAATTTACAATTCAACTACATTATCTGAAATATGATATGAATAAAGGTATAACTTACGTCAATGGGAAATGGTGTAGGTCGGTTAGGTTGCCGGCACTGTGTGCAGGAAGTTCGATATTCCACCATGATAGCATGAACAGGAAATGGATAAAGAAAACATTATCGTTTAAAAAATACGTTGTTTTAGGAGTACTGTAGGCTATAGTTAAAAAGCATCAAAATGTGTAGAAAATTTAATAGCCTAAACCATCTATAACCGAGCGAGGTGATCGAGACGGTAACGTCTTGGACTCGCATTCGGGAGTTCAAATCTCTTGGCCGGCCAATTTGATTTTTTTTTTAATGGTTTCCCCTGTCATAAAGGCAAATGTCGAAATGGATATTTACATACCATGAATCATCCTCGCCATTTCATCTTGTATCATGCCCATTTAAATTAATATCAGTTGAAATTTGCTCCATAAAGATACACCAATAGTAGAAACAATAGACAATCAATAGTTCCATGGCCTACCCTAAGTATAGACACACGTCCCGAACTCCTGATATGGCCTTGCAGCTAAAAGGAATATAATCACAGCGGAATTTAAAAAAAAAGAAAAAACTCGTATAATAAAAAAGCAAATTGTGAGAGAGTTCCTTTAAACAAAAACTGTGACCGTGCCACAAAAAGTATGAAAACTGCTGAATGAAAGGTTTTCTTAACTCGGGACACAAAATCGTAGAGTAGCACTTGGAAACCGTGTAAAGCCTGTGGTTATGACACTTCCGTATCAAAGTGGGTATCTCTACAGTACAGGGCGTCCTTGCTGGAACCAGGCTTCCTTTTACGTTTTATGAGACAATTTAGCAAGGTGTCTGTTGTTGTAACTTTTATTTATTTATAATTCATTTTTATGACTAAGATGTTAAGGACATATGCTTAGTAGAGACGTGAGAGAGCATTAAAAGTTGTCTTAATGAAGGCAAAGAACAAGTCACTGTATTCTGAACCTTACTTAACACAGTGCTCTATGCTACAGCACAGTCTGCAGGTCAATACGAAAACAGGGGCAACAAAAGTTATAACATGGAAATATAAAGCTATAAAAACAGCATATAAAATAATATTCTACGACTATCCCTGATTCCCACGAGCATTCTGTTTAATTCCCATGGGAGAATATTGATCTGTTTTTATACTAGTGTAACTAAAAGTGTTGATAAATCACATTATTAAAAAAGAGTAGGAATAAAGATTTTCACTCCTTCTTTGGAAATTTCATCAGGCTATAGTTTATATTTCAATTATTTTCATGTTATAATATTGACTTATTGTGTATTTGTGAAAATGTGAATAATTCCACCTGTGCTTAATTATAACAATATTAATAATTATATGCATTCTAGCACAGTGTCTCTACCAACTGTATTACCACGTAGGCCTACGCATTATGAGGTTTACTATGCAGGACGGAAATACACGAAATAATAAAAACAACTGGAACAGAAATAAAATCAGGTAAACTGATGTGACGAAATGACAGAATGCTTTTGTTTAAGCAGTGATAATTGCAAGTATGATATGCATGATATGCATGATATATATATATATATATATATATATATATATATAAGAAAACAAATTATATATATATATATATATATATATATATATATATTTAATCGATTTCCGAGTTATGAACAGTGTAAAACAATGTGTTGCATGATATCTGATTTGCATTTGATAAATTCTCTCTAATATATTTCAGTAAAATAGGCACTAAATTGGGCATTATTTCGGTACCTGTCAACCTATTTGGTCTAAGCTTCTTCCCACGGAAGTTATAAATGCGAATACTTTGTTTCACATTGTGCGCGATTCCTTAATTTATTTTATTAAAACCCGATAAAGAGTATTAGAATTTTCGCGCATAGCTTACAGACACACAGGCAGACAGACGGACGGGCATTCGCTTTCCTCATGCAGCGGGCCCGGTTTCAATTTTTGTCGAGACAAGTTTCATAGGTAGAGTTTGTTTTCCGTAGTTTTTCCTCACCTGTGGGAGTTTTTCCTGTGGTCCCAGGATATCATCTGCATTCATTATCACTTTCACCCCATCCTCGCCATGTTCGGGAGTGCATAGCCTGTGTGACTGGTGTGTCTCGTCCACTGTGTTCGTGTTCCGTGTTGTCTCGGTGAGGCTCCCGGCATTGGGCTGACCACTCTTCCGGGGAGGCCCTTCATGTCCTTGTCTGATAAATAAAGCAGGTATGTGATCCATAAAATGTCCCTTATTCGACAGGTTGCGGTTCCGTAAGGCGTGGTCCGCGTAAACGTCTCTACACCGGGGGAGGTCAAACTCAGATAAAGACAATGATTTAATTTGTTTTCTTATTGTCCATTTTAACAACTGCAAAATCAACTATTTACGATTAATATCAAGCATAATTTATTTATGCATGCAACATAAAACGTATAGACTACGCTAGAAGAACAAACTGAATATTTTCTTGAAACATGAATAATTATTCAAGATTATAATCGTACCCAGAAATAGGCTGCAGCCTTCATGAACAACTCTTAGGGCATAAAACTGTAAAGGTTTACACACACGTGCTAGTTAAATGGACCGTTCGATTGTATGTGCTATCTTATCAATGACCCCAATTCAAGATTTTCAATAAAGCAAATCAAATGCCCCAATCACACGAACTAGCACGAATATCGTCTATGTTATCTCTTAACTCTTGGTTTATTATGGAGAAATGCCAAAACACTGGACTATCGTTGCTACTTGTAGTACATTACCAACTCATAATATTTTAAGTGATACGCAATCAATTTTGTGACAGACTCTAATAGTATCTAAAGATACTTGCAAATTTGACACACATATCTTCCCTGCCACTGACATATCAACATGTTAATGTGTATAAAACAGGTAGTATCTTCAAGGTGACATGTGGACAGTTTTGTAAAATTCATCAAGTGTTAACTTATATGGAAATACTACACAAGTCATTGCTATAATTGCCTAGGTCTGACCTTGTAATCAGGTCCCGAATGATTTAAGGCTTCAAAAAATGTCAGAAAACTTAATATACGTGTGTTAACATCAGTACATTTTCAGATAATGTTATTTTTTAGAAGCTGACTTACGCAAGTTAAATAACATTAGTAGGAGTAGAGCAGCAGCGAAAGGAAGATTCACATTTATTCCAAGTCATATTCAAACAGCTTCATACCTTAAAAAAAATGAAACTACATCTATAAACCGGAAATTACATTCCAAATATACTCCTTAATAAGTTCCAACTCAAATAATATCTCCTTAATATGGTTAAGATTACAATGAATATACCGACTATTAATTATTAAGTGCCAGTATAGTACTTTATGAGATTGTGTGGGGGACGAAAAAATGTCTGTCCGTCTGTCTGTCCGTCTGTCCGTGCGTCTGTACGCACCATAACTCAAGTACGCTTTTTCGCATTTTCATGAAACTTGGTATAAACATTCATAATGTCGATGGGAAGAACCCTATTGTTATTGAACCAAATCGGTTCACCGGTACCGGAGTAATGCCCAATTTAGTGCCAATTTTAATAGTATTATAACTGAAATACGCTGTATCGGATTTACATTAAACTTGGTATACTCATTTATGACGTTCATGAGAAGTGCCCTATTGAATTTGAACCTAACAATTTATCTGGGGTCATTGAACCTAATCTGTTGACCGGTACCGGAGTAAACCCCAATTTAGTGTCTACTTTAAAGGCGCAATAACTCAAATACGCTTTATCGTATATTTATGAAACTTCGTATACGCATTTATAATGTCCATGGGAAGACGTCTATTTATAATGGATAAAATCGGTTGACCTGTTTCGGAGTAATGCTCAATTTAGTGCCTATTTTATGGTAATATACGTATTCGAAAGAATTTATAAAAAAATGAAAATCAATTATCTTGACAACACTGCCTATTGTTTTACTGTGATCTTATAAGGCCTTGGAAATTAAAATACAGGTAGCTATGACAAAAAACACTATTGATTTACATGCGCTTATCCAACTAGACCGTTAAAATGACCCCGGTGGCCGAGATGGTAACGCTTTGGCCTCACATTCTGGAGTCCATGGTTCTAAACCCGAAACCGGCCAATTTGAACTTTTTTGGTATTTTTATGTGAGTGTACGATTGTCATGATATCACAAATCTGTACAGTTCAGTTGATGCTGGAAGATTTTAATCTAATTAAAAAAAACTAGACCTTTGTTCTTCCGTAATCCCTGCTTAATGAATAAATCTGGAGCTTAACTTGGAAATCAATTTAAAAAAATCATATTCTGCATATCATAATTGCAGTCATAACTGATTAAACAAAAACATACTGGCACTTTGTTACATCAGTTTACATGATTTTTATTATTCTTGATTAAATGGTAGAACCATTTGATTAACCATATTATTACAATAAAAGCAGTATATTATACTACAATTCTAGAATAATAGGGAAAAAGCGAATAAGCAACTTACCAAAGTTTTAGGAGAGACAAATAACTATTTATTTTCACAGCATTTTTACAATATTTAGATCAGTCCACTCAGATATTGTTACATAGTATAAGATACTGTATAAAAATATCTGGTGGACTGAACTAAATAGCGTAACAATGCTGTAGAGATAAATTGTTTTATGTCATTCCTGAAACTTTGAAATTTTGACTTATTCGCATTTTCCCTATCACTCTAGAATTATTCTCGTGTGGGAAATATGTTTTATTACACTTCATGAAGAGTTATAAAAAAGAGACGCAGTCGAGTGTTTTCTATTTCCGAGATTCTGCTATAACTTACACTTCACACATATGTATCGTACACAAGTTTTTCTACGATAGGGATAAAAGTGAAAATACGTCAAAATAGGTAATTAATTCCAGTCAGGCGTTCTCTAGCTTTACCAACCTTAGACTACATCTGGATGGCGATCAGTAAATCGTTTGGGGCCTACTTAAGTCGTTTGCTCAAGCAATTGCCGATACAAACATAATCTAACTGCCTGATGAATTACTGTAAGTCAATATTAAGAATTAAAAAAAAAAAAAAGGAAAGACAGGTAATATTGAAATATGTAAACTAGAATATGCTATGAAATATGTAAACTCGAAATAGTATATGATTATATTCCAGCCCTGCGATAATAATAATAATAATAATAATAGTAATAATAATAATAATAATAATAATAATAATAGTAATAATAATAATAATAATAATTATAATATACCCATATAAAGTTACATGCTTTGATATAATGATAGACCTGTGCGGTAAGTAGTGCGGTAAGGTTGATTACCGAGACTGAGAAATTCGAGTTCCCACACGGTTTCATAAAGAGGAAATGGATGAGAACCCACTCTCGTAGAAAAAAAAAGATCATGGTCTTCACAAATAGGCTATAGGCCTATACGAAAAATGGGTAGAAGTCAGCATTAGTAGGGCCTACTCTTTACTTGTGGGGAAATCAAACTGTCAACAGGTTCACACGTAATCCTCACGATAACATTATTTTAATAAATTTGATTAAGTACTTATTAGTCATTAATGTAAGAGAATATAAGAACTAAATATAATATATAATAATATAATATATAATAATATAATATAATAATATAAAAATAATATTTATTTTTATAGTTTGGTATATTATTTTTTTCCCCCGAATTCCTTTTCTGTAAATCTTCCTCCTTTTATCTCTTATACCAATGCAAATAATTCTCTACCGTTACTTCGCATGGCCGTTATGGTCGTAGAACGTATTCTTGAAAATCCACCGACGATCCTGGTACACGGCCTGAGAGACACCTTCTCTCAGGAAATTTGATACAATATTTGTAGCAATAAAATTTCGTAATATGAATATGTGTTGTGAAGTAACGAATATGCAATACCCTATTGCATTATATAACGCTACATTATTATTTGGACATGTTATTCGGCACATTTGGACCCATGCCTGATTGCAATTCCCACTGCACCAGTGTGATATTATATGTTTGCACTTGATACGTGTGTGAAGCAAGAAACAACAATTCCAAACCTGGAGGTTTAGATTTATTGCGCATACGTGGAGGATGATAGGCCGTCTCTAAGCCGGAAGCCCAAATACGGGCTCGGATTCGCTGATTAATCAACTAATTGATTACGACCTTATCAAGGATTACGTGTTTGCAGCATATACATGAAAGTCACACTGATACAGCGCTAAATTTTCCCTCCGTATAGAACTACCATGGCTAACACTACTGGGATTGAAACGCTCAAAAATGAAAGTCTGCCAAGAAAACCATTATTACGAAATGCAAGGTAGATCATTTATGTCTCTTGTCACCGCAGCGCGTATCTCGGTTCTTGGTGACTGATTTCGATATTATTTTCTTTCGTCAATATGTATGAAATTTAAGGTTTAAGACAAATAAGTTATTTCTTTCTCCATATTTATCGGTCTAACTTATCAAATAGTAACTCTTTGTATCTTTGATTAGGATTTTCCTAGAGAAGGCATACGCAGATTTACAGTTCATTTCGGCACAACTAATTATATTATTGAAATTATTATTATTATTTTTTTTTTATTTGTAAGGTGTTTGTAGCCGGTTCAACGCAGGTGGTCATATCGCGACTTATAAATACTAGGGCCATTCAATAATTAAAGAGACAAACTGACCTAGAGGAAAAACCGTTTATTTTTACAAAAGAAGACTTTTCCTACTTTTCAACATAATCCCCATCAACATTTATGCACTTGTCCCAACGAGTTACTAGCTTTTTTATATCGACTGCAAAGAACTCTTTATCATATTTTTTAGCCAATTTCCCACAAATTTCTTGACATCCTCGTTATCCTGGAACTTCGTCCCACGTAATGCCTCCTTCAGTAGACCAAACAAATGGAAATCAGAGGGTGCTAAATCGCAACTTCAACAGGCCGGCCAGAACGGTGTTCGTCAGTCACTGATTCTCGACCACTATTGAACTGTTCTACCCACTTGTAAAAATTTCCAGGGTTCAAACAATTTTCACAATACACTTTAGTCATTCTAGAGTATATATTAGCTGGTTTTTCACCTTCAGAATAAAAAATCGAATCACAGACTATTGTTCAACCAATGTGGAATTTTCAAGAAGACCAGACATCGTTAAATTTAATCTTGAAGTTATAAACAGAGCAATGTTGATCCATCAGCTGATTATAACTCATCCCAGTGATGCCAACTTAAAATCCTAAATGTATCAAACTTGTACTACCAACCGTCTATTCCCCAGACCAATTTGTCTCTTTAATTATTGAATGACCCTCGTAATTAAGTGATATTGGTTTACACAAGAGGGAAAACATTGAAATAGATCAAATTATTGCATATTCAGATTTCACTTAGAAGTCTTGAGTCTTTTAAAAACTGTAATATTTGATGGCATAATGATGGTGAGTTCAGTGCCGTCTGCAGATCATTTGCGATTGTGTTCGTCTGTCGCCATCGGTGGTATTGTGGACATTCCAGAATTATATGTTTAACTGTTAACATTTTGTTACAAAGGTTGCAGATAGGAGGTTCTTTTTTCCTGGAGATAGCTATGAGAACCAGCAAATATCTGGTTAGCCTAACTTAGAAAAATGTAGCCTATTTCGAACTACTACATAAATACAGCGTGTAATTTGATCTTATTTTTACGCTTATGTATATGAGAAAGTGGAAACATAAAGGAGCAAAGCAAAATATAGTCAAACCTTTGTATAGCGAAGATCGATAGGCTATAACAATAAAACAGCATTTAGTGATATTTTTCTTTCATCCTAGAAAATTTCCTATCTAAATAGGCCTAACGTTAAATTTCACTCACTACAAAGTGAAACTATTTTGGAAAGACCCTTTTAAACAATACTTCGAAGTTCAATTGTTATGCAAACCTGTAGCTTAGCCTGTGGATGGTAAGATGCAGCAATTCGTGTCCTTCCGGACCACCAATAAGCCGGCCTTATAACCTTTACTATTATTATAAATTTCACAAGAGAAAGTTTTAGGTTCTGCCTTAAGTAGGTGATGGACTTATTCTTTCTCTTTCTGCCATCTTTCCCCGACTATAGATTAAAATTTCTGACATATGCTAGATTGAAAGATTGGCGTGATCCACAAAGTTAAATCAAACTTCCTTGTCATTTTTAAGTAGTTATGACTAGGGCCTGGATTTGAAGGTTTTAACCTATTTTTTCCCAGCTTCCTAATTAGAAGATTTTAACGTATTTTGTCCATTTCATGCCCCTTGCTTCCGAATACATGAATCTTATAGATCCTAAGAGGGCTAAATCGAACTGAAAGACCCGAAAGGGGCTAAGGTGGACTTTTGCTCGAAAACTATCACTGAAGAGGACTTTTGCTGAAAAACTAGAGGCTAAAGAGGACTTTTGCAGAAAAAAACACGATTTTTAAATAGACTTTCCAATTAATGCAAAGGAAAATAAATATGTGAATTTTTGCATTTTAAGAAAAGACATATAATAAATTCAGGGATAAGGGTAATACTTGTCGCCCCCTAGCTACCCTTCCACTCAATAATAAAAGACCCTTGCACCAAACATAATATTTCACAACTATAAATAACAAAATAATATTTCATGATAAAAAAGACCCTTGCACCAAAAATCATCACTTCACAATTATAAGATTAGGAGTGGGGGATTCGGGGGCGACAAGTAATACCTTTTTCCCTAAATTTATACAGCGCACTGAAATTAACAATGTATATGTCGCTTTGTCCCCACCTAGGGAGTACAAGACCTTGTAGTTGGTGGTGGGGCTTGCGTATCCCTATGACCCGGAGAGCTAAGCCGGCGGTAGCGTAGCTACTGGTAGGGCCACCCAAGCCGGACAGGTCAAAGGGTAGGGATCAGACAAAGAAGTACTCCAGAAGAGGACCTCAGCGGCAGATACGGCGGAGAAGGAGACCTTCGGAACGACGTATTTGGCAGAAGAGGAAACTGGTAGTCACAGAGAAGACAACGCGTATAGGAGAAGGACAATCTGATTACAAACCAACGGGTAGACGCGACTCGAAAGCCATAGAGAAGGCAACGCGACTAGGAGAAGAATACTCTGAATACAAACCCTGGTCCTCCAGGTTGGGAGTTATGCGAGAGGCTCCAAGTAAAACCAAGTAAAACCATAATTAGTCATAAGGTCCAAATAAGCGTTTGACAAGGTATCAAGAACAAAACTATGGAATGTCCTGATGAAAAAAAGAGATACCATTACATTTAATAGGAGTGATACAGAATATGTACAAAGGAACGCAGATCAAAATAAACAAGCGAGAGCCAGTATCAATTACAGGTGGAGTACGACAAGGTTGTCCTTTATCAACCACACTTTTCAACATATATGTGGACAACATAATTAGATTATGGAAAAACAAGACCACAGGAGGAATTAGAATAGGGAAGAGAATTTTGAAAAAAAAAAAATTATTTGCAGACGATCAGATCTTACTGGCAAAAACAGAAGATGAGTTACAAAGGATGACATACACACTGAATACAATTGCAAAGGACTTCAATATGAAAATATCAACAGAAAAACAAAACCAATGGCATTTAAGGGTGTATATCCAGTTCGCTCAAAGATAGTTTTGGAGAATAAGATAATAGAACAAGAGTCAACATTCAATTTTCTTGGGTGTAAAATATCCTACATTATTGAATTAGATATACATGGGAAAATAAATAAATTTAGTTACATTACTGGGCCACTAAGACGGACACTAAAAAATGAGGCAACACCAGAATCGATAGTTAAATTGTATCAATCAATGGCAATACCCATAGTCACATATGGATCCGAAACATGGACCAATACAAACCAACATTTGCCAAAAATACAAACAGCAGAATTGAAATTCCTGAGATCTATAGCAGGATATACAAAACTAGATAGAAAGACCAATACAACTATTCGAGAAGAATTAAAAGTAGAAGAATTAAATGAAACAATTAAGACACATAAAGAAAATTGGAAGTTACACGTAGATAGAATGACAAATAATAGGATACCCAAAGAAGTTTTAAATTATAAACTACAAGGGGAAAAAAAACCAGGAAGACCAAAGAAACGATGGTATCAGCAATTTGGAGCCGGAACGGGTTGAAGCCCATACCGTGAAGTAGAAGAAGATATGTCGCTTTGTCGCTTGTTTATATAACTCGAAAATGTGCTACCTCGCCGTCGCAGGAAATGAAACTTGAGCCTTCTGCAATACTTTGAAATCTGCAACTAATCCATTGTAGTTTCAACTTTCAAATATCAAGTTGTCGGCCGATGAGAGAGAAGTGAATTAATGGAATAAATTCGTGACACTCCAGTCTACTTATTTTTGTAAATCGGAAGTGAATTGAGTGGTGTATTGAATAATTGTATCATTAAAGGGTAAATATCTCAATGGTTTATGCTTTTTTTCGAGTGCTGATATAAGGAATAGTTACTTGTTTATTTTGTTTAAAAAATGGAATAACTTAGTCAAAATTGTAATACAATTTTCGGTGATTTTAGTGATCAGTAGGGCCTATATGTTTTATTAAGACGGCTAAGATTGGTTGCTTTAAGCCTAAAAAGGGCTATTCCACGAAGATAAAAGGTTAAAATACCTTTTAGGCTTTTATGACTAAAAATCCGGGCCCTTATTATTTGATTTCAGTAAGATCAGTAAAAATCCGGGCCCTTTCATTTGATTTCAGTAAGATCAGTAAGTTTTAAATCAAATTTAGAGTTCTTAAATAACTTGGATTGCTGTTGAATTGGTCCAGAATCTCTGCATGTCTGGTCCTTGAACCATCCTTTAGATCGCATATTTTCTGCATGCAAAGTTCCTAATAGGCCTATGTGGTACACTACCTCTCAATTTAATAATAACCCTCGCATAACAATCCAATTTGCTAGGGCCCACAAGTATCGTTATACGGAGGTTTGACTGTATAATTTTTTGCAACTGAAATAGCTCAATTAAAATAGAAATCATTCAAATTAATATTTAATTTATCCCACTTTAGAACACTTCATGATAATAATGAACATAGGGAAGTTATGTAATTCATACAATTTAATTTTCTATAATCCAGCTGTACATTTAACCAGTTTTATTTCTGTAGACCAACGAGATCCTGAGTTATGTTGATGATGAGGACGTGGCTTTGGAAACAGTAACACAGCAATTCTCATTTCCGATACAAGATGGTTTGTTGAATTAACAGTCTCATATGTAGTAGAAGTGGCGAGGCAGGTTTCTTTTATGGCTAACAACGCATCGTAAAATTTTGAACATTGCGTGAAATCAGGTTACTGGAGTCACCAGCTAAATGTTTCGTGTTCCCTCTTTTACAGAACTGAGTTGATTATTAGCATGAGCAGATGTTTTTCTTCGATCTTCATATTTTTCTTACCAATTTTTCTTATTAGCTCAAATTTAATTAACTATTTCGGTTTCATGATAATATACTGACTAGAAGGGATCTAAGTAAGCACAGTTCATAATCTATAAGTTGTGAAATTTTTGCGTGAAAGGCAAACAGACTGAAGGAACCAGTAGATTTTTATACATTTAGTCCTAAGATATAAGGTGACAATTTTTGACATCGTAACCTACTTTCTACATGTAGTCGAGTGCCAGACCAAAAATAATAAAAAAATAAGAAGCATCAATTAGGCCATATTCATCTAAATGTAGATGGGATGACATGTTGAAGCCAATTTTAGAGTTATTGGAATGAGACTTGTAGCCTACTTCGGACAGATGAAAGTGGAAACAAATAATGGTAAGGAATTTTTGTTGCTGCTGTTTTGAACTCGAGATTTCTGGACTGCCAGTGAATGATTGAGCGAGAGAGCAAGTAAGTAAAACAGTAATAACTAATAATCAATGTTAATTTTTCTAATGGTTTCCTATTATAGATTTTATGCGAATTTCTATCTGGCTTGAAACTTACGTGGTATAACCCAAACTAATGAGGATTCTAGCACGTGGGAAATTACATGTTTGCAATATCCAACCACTTTAGAGTTTATTGAGCCATTTTACGAAATGACATGACCATATACGAACAGGGAATACACAAGCCGTAATTCCACTCTTTTTGACATGTACTTATATAAATAAGTACTGCATGGTCAATACTCGTAGGTCACGGAGGAATGATGAAACCAGAAGTAAGATAGGATTTTAACCTCAGGGGCTTCCTTTATGTTACAATTAAACGACATTATAACGTTAGATGACGTGCAAGAAGCCATTTTATATCCCATATCACCTGGACAAAAATAAAGAAAATTCCCCCTAATCAACATGACATTTAGTGGCGTGGATAGAAGATTTTTCGATTCTTAACACTGAACATTTATGGATGTCATTTATGGATGAATAGAGTCAAATTATTGGGTCTCTGCTAAGTGTGAGTGACTGATAAGTGATAAGCTATTCCGTAATTATTGCAAGGGCTCCCCCCATCGCCTCTCTCTTACATTGTAACGGCACCCACCTCATTTCAAGCTTTTATAAATTACCTGAATGAACATTGCTAATCAGAATTGGCAGAAGTCGTATTAAACGAATAAAAAATCGCAATACAGGAACATCGAATACTATAAATACCCTGCAACAGAAAATCTTGTGGGCTCTATAGCCTATCACTGATTGGAGTGATAACAAGAAAGCTCTGGTTCAAATTCCGCGAGATGGTGTGATATTTGTTATTGATATTGGTTGTGTTTTTGTTTGTTTTTATTAGGTTAATTTTAGAAATTGGGTTCTTAGATTAGTCCTTATAAAATTAAAATACAGATTAATACTTATTAGGCCCATGTTACACGGAGACCGAAAAAACGCGGCCGATTGTCAGCGACCGAAACCGCGTATCCATTGGGTCAATGGGTAGGTAATGTTATAAATTACACGGACGGAATAACCGCGCCTTCAGACGCGGAAAAACTAGTGTAGGCGGTTTTTACGCCTAGCGACCGTTAAAATTGCAAAAAGAACGCGCGTAGGGAAAACGTCAGATGGAATTTGTGGAAGCAAATCCATTTACTATGCCGGACAATTAAACCGTGTGCATTGTCCTGCCGAAGCTCAGAGTATAGCTGCAAGCATTATTATTGAAAATGAGTAAAGTTGCTCCAAGTTCATATTAATTTGTATAATGGTTATTAATATTATTTTTAAAAACGTGCTCTTATGCCTCCTAGATTAATTCTAAATATCCGAAAAGAAGTAACTGTCCATGTTTATGAGCTTAACAGCTAGGCCTATGTGTTATGTGCAATACCTGTCATCTGCCAAACATAACCATGACATCCCAAATGGACATTTTTACGTTGTTGTAGTGTGTGCAGGCTGTGATCAATTACAATCTACTCTTATACAATTCAACGGCCCTAAATAGCGTGCTTGCTCGCCCGCTTCGTGAGACATCGGGTATACTCGGCGATGTTCGTCTCTCGCAGTCTAAACTTTCATGACGACTACAAAATTAGGAAGGAAAACTGTTTCTTTATTATATAAGGCCTAAGTGAAATGAACACAATGAACAAATATTCTAATTTATTTTTACTTACAATTTTCATAGCTCTGAACCACACACATTTTTAATAATCTACCAGTGGAATTTTCTTAAAAATCCTGGAGTCAATGAATAATGTATATATATATATATATAAGTTATATATATCTTTACACGCTAGCGGCCGTAATTTTGAAGATATTTGAACCAAATTTCATTATGTTATTTCTAGGCCCAATAGTTCGTTAATGAACAAAATTGGCCCAAGGGGGGTCGGGGGAGTGGGTTGAAATTTTGAAAAATGTATATCTCGGCTCCTATGAAGTATAGTGGGAAACTTTGTTTGAATAAATTAGAGTACTCCCTATAGAGCTTACAGTGACACCAACGATTCGGGTGTTTTGGGGGTACAAGTGGTGGTGGGGAGACGGAAATTCGAAATTTTTGAAACCACGTCCTGTGGGGTATCGTTGAAAACCTCTTTATGAGTACTCTTAAAATAAATAACTATTTTCTCGATATCTGTCATATAAGGCGAGATTTGAATGCTTGAAAAACAATAATAACACTTAAAAATATACCTCAGTCTGAAGGCCTGCCGAAAGGAATGTGTAATTTTATTCTTAGTCGATCCTCACACATTCCTTTCGGCAGGCCCTCCACCGTTAGCATATTTAGGCCCCGTTACAGTGCTCTATCCTCTTTTTTGCAGTTATTATTGCTGATTTGTCAAGCCAAGGCTAAAGAAGAAGAGTGCTGCTCAGCGACAATAAGTTAAACCAAAACACTTCTAAATCTACCTCAGCCTGTAGGCCTGCCTAAAGGGATTTTTCTTAATTGTATTCGTATTATGTAGATATTTGTATGAATGTGCGATATAAATTTACATCATTTGAATACGAAAAAGTTGAATACACACAATACAAGCAAGTGACTGATTGATACAGAGCTGCATGAAATCATGGGTATACCACGTCTCTTCATCAGAATTTATGAGCAATATATCTAGTATACGTTTATTTACATGAAGATTCTAAAGATTATATTATCTCTCCGGAGGTAGGCCACGATGCAATTGGTTGGAGCATTGTGCTGCAAACCGAAAGGTCGCGGGTTCGTTCCCAATGACGTCGATGGGATTTTCCAATAGGCCTAATCCATCTCTTGGCAATTTGACCTTGGGATCGATTCATCCTCTAACAGAAATGAGAGGTACCAGAAGCAATCCTGGGGTTAAAGGCGGCCGGTGCATGAGTCTACCAACCATACCATGTACCGAATATATAAAACTCTGGGTACCTCAACTTTCTGAAATCTTACGGTCCATATAGGGACAATTTTAGCCTGCTTACTTTACTTCACTTTACCTTTATACTAATTATTATTATCATTAACATCATCATCATTAGCATAGCCATCATCTATTGAAAGGTCCTAAGTGACAAATTAAAAAAAAAAATTACCAATATTTGGAAGGTAAAGTATAAAATGTCAAAAAGAATTACATATCAACAGGCTTCTCCTGAGGAGATTAGAAAGCTTTGTCAAAATCATCAAGGGATAGCAGTAGAGGTTCAATATGCCATTCAATCGTAAGGGTTGCATGCAATTATGTTGCATGTAAAACGAGAAAGATCTGAAAGCTATGATTCTCTTTACTATAAAATAATTAATAATACTACATGGGTACTACATGGGCTTAAAGAATTGTGTAGATAAAAGGAGCAATGCATCTATGACTACATTATAGAAGTTAGCCCATTTCATAAATTACAGACCTAATATTTGCTTTGCGTGCAGTACCTCATGTTTCATCGTATAATTAACATCTTGATAAAATGGCAAGAGATGTTGTTCACTGTCACTTTCTTTAAATGTTGAAAAACTCATGAGACCGAAGCACAAACGTTTAAAATTATTCGTAGTGCAGAACGTCTAACACAGTAGACGGCGTAGATGACTATTCGGTAGTCTACAGTATATCACCTGCAATAATGTCAGTTTGTACTGGATGCCTTATACATACATGCACAGCATATGTAACGACTGCACATTAACGAGCACCTACAGGCTATGGCTCCTCTGAGTTGATCTTCGTTTTTCCTTGACCTAGGCCCCAGAATGTCAAGATGATTCACAGTTTAGACGATGCTATAGTTCATGGCTTCTGAGCAATGAGCTGCAATTACGTTGAATCATGAACTTGGTCTCGTAAAACTAGGTGTAACGAATGCTAAAAATTGAGGAACCTAGGTACACTATAAGGTAAATCCTCACGGGAAGTGCAGGACATTATAATGTTACTAGCAGAACAGATTTCTTAGAATGGCCTGTGTTTAGTGTTGGTGAAGATTGTATGAGGGGTGCAACAAGGGAAAGACTGACGTCTAGTCTGTTTGGCAGTCTAGTCTGAGAACAGCTTAGCTCAAAATCGAAACTAGGACCAAAACAAATTTTTGTATTTGAGTTTCCAATCATTTTCACATGTGACGTCAAAATTCCCGTTTTATTTTCTTAAGCTAAAGTTTTCTTTCAAAAAAAAAAAAATCTGAGCTGTGTGTTTTTTTTTTTCCGACGCTGTTATTGATAAATTCACAATACATGCGATAAACATATTAAGTAGAGTCGAACAGAGAATTGTGACGTAAAAGAGATGGAAGCAAACAGGAAAGAAATTATGTGTAGAAATTGTAGCACACTAGCATGTGTTAATGAGTTTTTATAGCGTCACAATATTTAGAAATGGCTGATTCCAAAATGCACTCACAATCAGTAATTCTCATACGTTGCTACTTTAATACTTACAGAACAAAATATATTGCAAATTAGATTAGATTTATTGTATTTCTGCATCCTTTATCTTGAAAACTGATTTCTGTGTAATTTGAGGTCACTGATTCCTTCGTACACTAGAATTGACGGCGATAAAAATGATTTGGAGGCAGAAGTTTTGACGATATCAAACATATTCGATTATTTATAAATAAATTCGTATAACTTAACCAATGTTTTAATGCCTCTATAAAGTGGTTCTTAATCAGAGGTAAAGAATTATATAATCCTATAAAGGTACAAATAAAACATGAAGTTTATAATTTAAATCAAACTTGTCTTTACTTCCTTTTTATTTCGTAATGTTGTGCCGAAAATCAACAGGCAGCGGGGTTACCACGCAACTCTAGCCTAATCTTGATAACGGCGACTGCTTACGCACTGACTACTCACAGGCAAGGAAGTTTCTCACAAACAGGAACTAAAGATGACATAAAAACCTGCTATGCCGAAATGCATCTTCCAATTCTGCATTGACAACGCAACGTCTTGGGAATACGATGAAGATCTGTTGATTGCACGAACAAGATATTTGCTAAAATTCCGTCACACAAATAAGAAGTTTTTTTATGAATTAAGTGTTATGAAAACTAATGACATCATTGTATAGTATATTGTTTACATAATACATAGTGTAATCTGATCAGTGATTTTATATATATATATATATATAACGACTGGTCTTACAGCACTGCTGATTGGTTTTTTCAAGACATTTATATTTTTTAACGACATTCAATAGACATTGAGTGGAAACTACTTTATTGACAATTTTAACAATGAGTTTTTAGTCGTACATGTGAACACAGGCCTATTTTATATTTTTTATCAATAAATCGTTATGTTATAATTTCAAAGTAATCCCAAGTAGTTGTGTCTTTCGTTTTAAGTAGAAAATTGAGGGAATAAGGAGAATTTTTATCAATTAATCATAATTGACCCTCAAAGATAAATATGAAATATATATAGGCCTATATATAATATAGTATAAGAACGGAACAGTACTTTTTTAGTGAAGAGTAGCATTGTTCTTACGCTGTTAATGTTGAAAAAATATTAAATAAGAATATAAAGCTTGACTTTACATTGATAATAGTACAAAGATCACTTCAAATTAAAATAATATAAACTGTAAAAAGGATAAATTTTAAAGTAAGAACTCAATACTTTCACTTCTTCCCGGTAATAGCTCTTGCTCTCTGACATCTTTTGGTTTTCAAGATATTCGTTAAATTTGTGGATAATGAGACAATTCTCAACCCTTAATGCACCCTTTAAGTTATGTTCACTGAGGTTGGCTCGTTAAGGGCCTTTATTACTTTTTTTAAATCTGAAAATAAGACTTCACATACATAGGTCGAACTAAACATTGCAGTCATATTTGACGCACGCCTGTGAAAACGAGGGAATATTGAGTTAGGAAATCGACTGCAGAAGTCTAGCAAACTTCCTCTGTTCCTGTAACTGTCAGCCAACTCAATGTCACATTGTAAACTAGGGAACCTTGACTTAGGAAATTGACTGCAGAAGTCTAGCAAACTTCCTCTGTTTCTGCAGCTGTCAGCCAACTCAATGACACATTTCAAGGTGATGAGTTCCAGTGGAACATCTTGGGGCAATGTATGACTTCAGGATTTCCCGGTGTTGAGAATATATTATTGTTTCTTGGGCTTCTAGAAGACGGCATCGGAGATAGCTGTCGAAAGCTTGGAACCAATCCTCCAACTCACCCGGTTGGAAGCCCGAGAAACAATAATATATCTTGGGACAAATTAAATAAATTGGCATCACCACTACATTCCACGAAGAAGTACGCAGTTTTGCATTCAGCACTGAAATAATCTGTTTGCTTGGAAGCCCTTATAACGATTGTCCTTCCATTACAAAACGGCTCTGATATACTGACAACCACTGCTACTGAGGACAAACTGTGGATCTAAACTGCGGTAACACCGCCTTGTCAATATACAAGTTTTAAAATATTAAAAATAAAATATATTTCAAACAACTTGTGGTCATCGTCAGTGATAACATTTTAAAAAAGTTAAAATCATGGCCACATCAAGCAAACATGGTGTGCTGTATGTGGCTGTGTTGACCAGCTCTGAAAGCTGTGTAGGAAATAGTAACGCTATGGAACATCAGACGAGATCTACCGACCCAGCTCAACTTGAATGAGGACACGTACAGGACGTATTATGAAACCAAGGCAATACGGAAACTAATCCGAAAACTAACCGAGGTGGCACCAGGCTGTAACTGGGCTTACCACTAAGGATTTCTTCCCGAGCGTCACCAAGCAACTGGATAACTCCGGACTTCGCCTCATAGCAGGGCATGGATCATTCTTAGCAAATCTAACCAGATTCAAATTAGCGGAAAATCCATTATGTTGCTGTGAGAACTACGAAGATGATTCTATGTACCATGTTTTATACACGAGTGCCAGACATGAAGAGACCAGGAACATGCTCAGAGCGGCTGCAATGACGGAAGACGAACCCTGGGCCCCGGATTTAACTTTTGGACAAGACAGAACAGTTTCGAGGCATTAAAAACTTTTGTAAAGAAGTTCCTTGAAGACAGGCGTGAGCAGGGCGAGCAATACTGAAGACTGAAAAACAAGAGTGAAAAGTGCAATGTTAAAAACTATGCGTCTCCTACCATCATCATTTTACCAACTATTATAATTTTTTCATCATCATTTCAGTCTAGTTTTTAGTAATAAGGGCTGTGATTGTGTTTGTGACAAAGGACGCAAGAAAAACTTCACGTGAAGTGAAAAGAGACAATTAATTATTATACAGGTAGGGAAGAAAAGCGGATCGACTCTTGTAGCTGAATGTAATATAATTTGTGTTAGTATTTTATAATAATATTACTAATTAATGTATTCAGTTATAAAACAATACGATTAGAAACCATATTCTGGGTTTAGAAATGGGCAAAGTCAACAGTCGACACAAGGACAACAACTGTAAATGCCGCCAGGCATGCGCAGTGGCTCATATCGGCAACTTAGTTATTTTAGTCGGTCTGCATTTTTTACCCTACCTGTACATATTAATTGTAAATTAAAGCTTTTAATTCATACAGGGGTGTAGCCTACGGCTCAGGGATCCTGGGAAACTCCATATTGCCCCCCCCCAAAAAAAAATATATACAGCCTATGCTCCCACTGCTCAGTCTACACAGAGCTGGATACAAGAACTTGCACCGCGGCAAGCGAGTTGGTTGACGCGGAATAAGATAGGACAGCTGTTTGTTATTAGAATTCGTATCTTTGACGTATTTTCACTTTATTTTTCCCTATGATAGAAAAAATATTATGCGATTCATGTGGATTAAGTGTGCAACAGAATCGGAAATAGAAATAATTTGACCTCGTCTCTTTTTTTCTAACTTTTCCTCGATTCTGTTAAAACATACAAATATCGGAATTTACTAGGGTAAGACTTGAAGTTTTTATTTTATTTTATTTTTTACCATGCAGTAAGGAATCTAATTTCAAGCACCTGGCTTGTAAGTCAAAAGAGGTCAAAAGAAAGTACTAAGTTCTATATAAAAATTCCCTGTGAATCCTAATATTTTATTGCAGTTCATCTTTCTCAACCATTTTCTATATACAACATGCTTAATCGTTCTTAGAAAAACGATACCAACACCATCTTAATTCTAGGTTCAAGATTAGCGTGTAAACAAGGACTGATTTAGCACCTACATAAACTACGTCAGAAACATCTAATACTACAGTTTCTGAGAAACAAGAGAGAGAACTCCTTAAGGTGTTTTATGCTAAACATAGACGATAAATTATATCTCAGACACTAGGAAGGTTTATCCGGGATATGACCCGAGAATCCAGGGAACAAGGAACTTGGAGTCACTGACACAAAGAAACACGGAATCGATTAATCTTAATCATTTCACAATGCATCACAATCTTAACATATCAGTTTACCCCCTTGTTAAGAAGGGGGCAGGCAACCCTTTTAGCTGCTGCACCCTACAAAGTCGCTTTTCCCTTCCTTTTCCATCACTCACTTCTGTTCTTCATCTTCTGGTAGTTATCCCATTTATCTTACTTCTCATTTTCTCTCCTTTTGTTGCATCCCCTTTCTTCATTCTCTGCCAGTCGTTATTACCAACAATAATAATATATTTACTCAATGCGAAAGTAAATGTATGCTTGTATAAGTTTCCCTTTATCTCTTAAAACAACGTACACCGAAATCCTTGCCTTCAAGCAAAACACACGCGCTCTGAATGAGAGTGAATGAAAAGAGTGATTGTAGCCTATGACAGAGAATGACTGAATAAGGGAAAGAGAGAGAATAGAAAGCAAGGATATGGAAATTTGAAGGTTGTAATGGATTGGATGGATTATTGGAAGAGAATGTTTGCATGGAGTTGACGTTAGTTGTAATACGTTGAAGGAAATTCTCTGCTGAAATTGGAATTTGGTGTTTGTTCCAGATATGTATAATTTTTCGTGAACTCTAGGATGGCTAGAGAATGCAACCATATTATTTATTTATCAAAAAATAATGATCAATTCAGCAGTCGAAAGTAAAATAAAGTATTTCAGTAGCCTACAGTACACAAACTTTTAGAAGGTTTATCTTTGGCTGGCTTCTGAATAATCCTTTTTATAATATGACAGAGTTTTTACATCCTATGCCCGTACCATAGGTAATACAGGTAGAGGAAGTATTGTTTTCGACCCCCAAATTCGAAGTTGAGTTTTTAACATAAATAAAAGTTTTGAGGTCCCCTGAATCCAAAAATACCATTCCCGGAAACATCTCTGTGTATGTGTGTGTATATTTGTTCGAGTGTGAACAGCCTAGCTCAAGAACGGAAAATCGTATGAAAACAAAATTTTGTGTTTGGGTTAAGTACCCTCTGAGGATGTGAGACGAAGATTGACGATAACTATATCCTATTTTAAGGGGACTTTACATGAAGGAATTTTCGTTTTTCGCGATTTTATCGGAAACGGCTCTAATGATTTTCTCTTACTTGTGCACATGGAGGACTTATGCCAAGAGATAAAACTTATATATAAATAATAATTATTTCCTTAATGTATTGTTTAAAATCAGATCACTGCTGTGTCAAGAAAAAGTAAGTTTACGATGTAAATCAACTGGAAAAATTCCATGCTATCCTTTAACATTCCAAGATTTTCCAAGAAGTTTTCCAAAGAAGCTCTTTGACAAGAAGTTCTTTACACCGAATTAAAATTGTGTTCTTAATCATTGCACATTTAAATAGCTTCAATTTCTAAATAAGTTGTGTTATAAACACTTTTTTTCACTGGCAACAATCCAAATAGGTAACGCAATAATTACTGCTCATTGACACATTCATTTATTCAGTAACGAAGTTGCTTGCAATATGTCCTAAGCTTGTCATTTCTTCTACAAATGCATCGCACCAGACTCTTCTTTAGTGCAAATACCTGTTCTTTATCGGAATGTAAAACAAAAAAACTCTTTGTCTATTCTTAAGATAGACAAAGTTATGTCGGTATATTACATCAGACTATCGCTAAACTTGAGAATTCCTTGATCTCTGTGTCAGCCGTGCCGCACCGATTGGGACCAAGTATACAATGTCACCAGCACCAAAAAACATGACTACGTGCCGACTGAACTCAGCAAACGGCAGAATAGTCTATGGATTATAATCGAAACACCGGAGTGTTATTTCGTATGGGATAATACGGTGGTAAATAAACGATGACGAATAAAATCAGTGTTTGCAGGAGTTACCTTAATGGGACTTTGTAGTGTAGTGTAAGAACGTTGTGGAAGGATAAAACTATTGCTGCACTAAGCTCAGTGGTGGCAACTAGATTCTATGTGAGTGTAGTGCCAGTTAGGTTAGGAATAGTTATATTAGTTTAGCAGCAACATACTTAATATGCCTAGTGCGCATTTCGTGATGTGATATATTAAATATTTTACTGCGCTGGGAAATCTCATTACTGCGACAATCGTTTCTTTCTTCTTTTCCGCTGCTCTGAACGGAGAGGACGTTAATAGCAGTTCTTATCTATGACACATTTAATTTGTTTATTTGATCCCGTATTAAGCTTGGCATAAGCAGTTTAACATCTCCCGTTGTAGATATATTTATGGGGCCCACGCCGCCTGGACCTTACAGGACGGCGAACGGTCGAGAGTTTGCTGACCGTGGCATTGTAGAGCTGTTCCCGGACTTTTATTACATACCATTTTGAGAAAGAAGTAAACTCTTATTCATTTTCTGTGCGAACCGTTACCATGTGTCCGAAGTTATCTATCGGTGCATAATGTCCTTGATTAATACTGATGGTGTAGTGGCGTTTTAAGGCGTAAATGTGACTGATAAGGGAAGATGGCTTCCGCTGTAATCTCTTGGCCCATGATAAGTTCTTCCAGAAAGTGCGGAAGTGCGGTGAGTGCCTTTAATTGTGTTTCCGTTCAGATGTAAACATTCTCACATATCAGCTGATATAATGAATGACGTTCAGCAGAGAGATACAAACAACACATATTGTGCAATGGTACATTCTCCATTAGTATTTCAATCCTACAAATTAATTCTGTCATTAGACCTTCCATTCCAGATTACTGTGTATTATTATTGTTATTATTTGTTATTTATTGGTGCAGTTATTATTATTGTTATTATTTTTGTTGATTCGTGCAGTTCATCTGTTTCTTTTGCTCCTTTTTCTTCTTCTTATTACTGTTATTATTATTATGTCTTATGCAGACGATCTGGCTATTACTGCTGTCTCTGATTGTGACCTAAACACTTTAAATTTGCTAAAAGATAATACCGGTAATGATATTTTTAAATATGTTAAAGTCTAGACTGCTGTTAATTCTTTATATATCAATGGGTCTAAAGCCACTGACCTATGGCTTACTCTAGATAGGAAAAATCATGATTTCAAGAAGGATGTGAAGTTTTTAGGAATAGGACTAGTATTCCAAGGGGTTTAAATTTGATATCTCATATAGAATTAATTTCGAACAAGATAGCTCAAAGTTTTTTTTTTTTTGGGGGGGGGGGCCCTTCGCGGATTGCAAAAATGTGTGCATAGAGGTGTTTTAATTTCTGTGTATTATGCGTGTATTCACAGCCACCTAACATACGACGCTGTATTATGGTGTAATTGTACTACAGCCCTCAATGTTTTGAAATTACAGAAGAAATCAGTAAGAATTATTTTTGGTGCTGACTGTAGAGCCCATTGTAAACCCATTTTTATTTTATAAGGGATTCTTAACTTACATGGTATTTAAACAAAGCGCGACCATAAAGTAACTTTCCCATGGGGCCGTTTACAGAAACTAAACACAATTTCATGAAAATATTTGTTGCAACTGATACAGCAAGTGTTCAGCTATTTTTCAACACATTCGCCACCGGAATTGAGACACTTGTCATACTGTGGGACAAACTTTTGTATGCCTGTGTCGTAGAAGTCTGCCGCTAAGAATTTGAACCACTGTGTGACAACTATTTCAACCTCTCTGTCATTCTCTGTCTGTCTGTCTATGTTTTTTTTTTTTGAGGTGTAGGAAAAGATGGAAAAAGATGAAGGTATTTAAACATCTTCCAGTCGAACTTCTGCATGATACTTTGGGAGGTCTTCAAACATCCACCCTACAGCCCGGAACCAGCTCCCAGTGATTTCCTTCTTTTCCTACGCCTCAAGAAATGTCAGAGAATGAAAGAGAAAGGAAATGGTTGTCAAACAGTGGTTCCAATCCACGGGGGTGCCACTTGGCCATGTTTTCAAACTTTCTCCAGTCGCGCGGTTTTGCCTTGTGACGTCACTACGTTGGCAGACCACCCCTCACCCGTAAGGAGTGAATGGAAAACAGCTGATTAAAAAAAAATATTTAACTATAGGCAGCAAGTATATCGTGTTGTAATATGTCAACCTCAAGTATGTCAACCTGTATGCCAATATGTCAACCTCAAGTATGTCAACCTGTATGCCAATATGTCAACCTGTTCTATTAGGCCATGTAGTTCAGTATATAGATACAATCCACCTTGCATTAATTATGGTAAAAGATTTTTCTTTCTTATATTGTTTGGTATTGCAAGAGTAGTGTAAATCTAAGTTTTCGACCTCGAAAGCGCTAGGGACAACTTTCTGTCAGCAAAAAACCTCGAAATTTTCGCACTTTTTTCAGTCTATCGGAAAATCTCCTAGATATCAACTCCTCGCAAACATTTGTCTATCACCATTCGAAAGAGCATAAAATTTCCTGCAAAATGCATTGGTCAAACTTTAATTTACATGTAGTATTACAGGTACTATAGTACTTGGAATTTTTAAAAAATATATTAAAAGGCGTGTATTGGCCCATTTTAACAATTTATGGCGGTTTATGTAGTCCATTATGCGGTTTACTTATGAATTACCATTCATTATGTATATTTACATGTATTACAAGGTTACCTTTTGAGGGGGTCAAATTCGATGAACATAAATTTACGACCAGATAACATAGAAAGTTTAAAATCCGTTTAAAATTACGTAACTTAGGTGTAAAACAAATATTTTTGAATTCCTTTTTTTTAAGCGAGGTCTACTGTTCACAGTAGCATACTGCCCGTGTAAGGTAAATAAATCACAGAATTGCTTAATTATAATGCCACTTTGTGATTTTATTCGTATTTAGGTGGAAAGGTGGGAGAAATGAGTCGGCGAACGTTGTGATGAGCGGAGGAGTCCTGCAAGGCTGATTTCTTCCTTGGTTGCAGTAAACTTGTAAAAACTGAAGTGTATTTTTTCAAGCTTGGTTCTTTGCAATGAAAAGTTTTGTTTTTCCATGGTCAAATGGAATTCAGGTGGTATCTCAACCACTAAAAGCATGAATAAATAGAAGATACATTGGATCATATTGATATGAGGTTCTGAAGTGAGCGTCATGTTTGCCACTCCTTCCTGATTTGAGAATGTGTATGTTTTGGCTTGAATTGGGTATCCCGGACAGGAGTACAAGCATGCCAGTATCCTCACCTACAACGACGCTATCCTAAGTGGCCACTTTTGACATAGCTGTAGTAACTATAAGCACATCTGCTTCTTCTACTGCCTGTAATACTTGCAAATATTTTCGAAATGTTTTTTCAACATTTGTAAGAGACGACTCTTATTACTGTCATTCCCCAAGAACGTCTATTGGGAAACAGCAGGGAATGTTTTCTCATAAAAAATTATATCAGATGAACTCTATCTTGGAACGGCGAACCCTTTCTGAACTTTTAGTACCTCGTTGATTCACATCATTTTGGTATCCATCAAACACGATAATTAATTCCGACTCATATTACTTCTTAACATAGCTGACATACCTCTTGCAGATAAAACCAAATGATTCATTGCTTTGCCACAGTACTTTATGAATGACAATAACCAACGTACATTTCAGAAACTTGAAAACTTTGTAATGATTTGGTACCCTTTCATAGGAGCAAGTTCGTAGGTGAAGTACCTCTTCAAGTCTTTGCTATGCAGGTTCTCTGAAACAATATCAATGCATCAACAGTGGTCACCTTGTTCGAAACCAATCTTCAAGGTGTTCGTGACATCAGCAAGTGTAATTACTTTATCATTTCGTTTCAAGTGTAGGCTTTTGAAGTTTTTACCAATCATTTTTGCCATACAGATCTTGCCTACTTCTTGGGATCATTGGCAATTACCCTGCTTTTCACCTACTACTCCACTGTTTATTAACAATATAGAGTGTGTTATGGGAAACGGATCGTTCTGAACAAACCATAGCTTCAGTTTCAGTGTATCATCCTTGTCTCGATCCACTCGAGAGGGCCTTGCGTCTACATACTGCTCAGATGACTCTGTAATCACTGCAGTAAGTTTCCATGGTATCACAATATATTGCAGATAGACCTTCCCTTGTATCCACTGTCTGCTAGCCTATTTAAGACCAACAGACCGACAGAACCCCTCCTCTCATCACAACGTTTCTCCCACCTTTCAACCTAAATACGAATAAAATCACAAAGTGGCATTATAATTAAGCAATTCTGTGATTTATTTACCTTACACGGGCAGTATGCTACTGTGAACAGTAGACCTCGCTTAAAAAAAAGGAATTCAAAAATATTTTTTTTACACCTAAGTTACGTAATTTTAAACGGATTTTAAACTTTCTATGTTATCTGGTCGTAAATTTATGTTCATCGAATTTGACACCCTCAAAAGGTAACCTTGTAATACATGTAAATATAAATAATGAATGGTAATTCATAAGTAAACCGCATAATGGACTACATAAACCGCCATAAATTGATAAAGTGGGCCAATACACGCCTTTTAATATATTTTTAAAAAATTCCAAGTACTATAGTACCTGTAATACTACATGTAAATTAAAGTTTGACCAATGCATTTTGCAGGAAATTTTACGCTCTTTCGAATAGTGATAGACAAATGTTTGCGAGGAGTTGATATCTAGGAGATTTTTCCGATAAACTGAAAAAAGTGCGAAAATTTCGAGGTTTTTTGCTGACAGAAAGTTGTCCCTAGCGCTTTCGAGGTCGAAAACTTAGATTTACACTACTCTTACAATACCAAACAATATAAGAAAGAAAAATCTTTTACCCTAATTAATGCAAGGTGGACCCTTTTTTCGCTACCTATATACTGGACTAATGTGAGAGAAATTGTAAAAGTCTATACGGTTTGGTTTAAAAATTATATCTTTTGAAGCTATTTTATGTAGATTTCGAAGAAAAATCTACTTATTGGGATCGGAACCATGTCATGACATTCGAAAAATTATTTCATATCTTTACGTCTCATGCCTCCCTAAGTACGAAACCACCGGCCGTTCTAAAAATTATATATATAGGCCTATATACACGCTAGCGGCCGTAATTTTGAAGATATTTGAATCAAATTTTATATGTTATTTCTAGGCCCAATAGTTCGGACAAGTTCATTAATGAGCAAAATTGGCGCAAGGGGGAAGGGGGTTGAAATTTTGAAAAATTTATATCTCGGTCCCTATGAAGTATAGAGGGAAACTTTAAATAAATTAGAGCACTCCCTATGGAGTTCACAGTGACACCAACGATTAAGGGGCTTGGGAGGTACGAGTAGGGGTTGGGGGGGGGGGTGGGGGGGGGTGGGGAGGATGGAAATTAGAAGTTTTTAAAACCATGTCTTGTTGAAAAGCTCTTGATGAGTTCTCTACAAATCAATAACTAGTTTCTCGATAGCTCTCATGTAAGGCGAGATTTGAAAAACAATAACACTTAAAAATATACCTCAGCCTGAAGGCCTGCCGAAAAGACCGACTAAGGATAAATTACCAATGTAATAGAGTTTGAAATATTAAAAATAATAGTTACAATAATAGTTACAATTGATTAGAACAATAATGCATGGCAAAATAAAAAATAAATAATAGAATATAATATTAATTTAAAATATAACAAACAACAATAAGCGACAATAAATTAAACCAAAAGCACTTCGAAATCTACCTCAGCCTGTTGGCCTGCCTAAAGGGATTTTTAGAGGTTTAAATTGAGTCTGCAGATGATGTCGAGCTAACTTAATGTATTATACTTTAACGAGACAAGACTATTCTATCGTTGTTATTCGAAATAGGGAGGAAATGTTATTTTTTTCTTAATCCTTCACTAACTACAGCTTTGCCTTTATTAATATCGTAATACTGTAAATAATTAACATCAATTGATTTTAATGTAGAGTGTGTACATCATTTCTTAGCCATTCTATGCACGGTTAAAAAAAACTGTGGGTTTTAATTATTTATAAACTACTTGCAGCCGCTCTAGATACATTACCTTACGGCAATTTAGTAACTAATATAGGCCTAATTATTACTATATAGATTTTATCCTGCAAGTAGTGTATAAGTAATTATAACTTATCGTGTTTTAATATGAAGTATTAAAATTAATTTAACAATATGGATCATGTTTCTTGCCTATTTCGAATGAGAACATTAGAAATAGTCCTGTATTATAGACTCATGAAACTCCAATACATTCAAATTATTTTGACATCACCTGCAGATTTGATTTTAGCCTCTAAAAACAGCTTCAATAACTACGATTTTTAAACCAAAACCGACCTATTTTTACAATCTCTAGCACACAGTCTAACAGAATAGTTCTTATACTTTGGGTTGGCATGTTAGAACACTTGATAGTTGCTGCCTGTAGCTAATTAAGTATTAAAGTTTAAAAACCATCTTTTTTCCATTCGTTTCTCATGAGTGAGGGACTGCCTGTCATTCTTGCCACGTCACAGCCCGCAGCCAATGACCGCTCAGGGTGGCAGACTTCTATGACACAGGGATACAAAAGTTGGTTCCACGGTATGACAAATGTTTGAATTCCGGTGGTGGATATGTTGAAAAATAGCTCAACATATTCTGTATCTGTTACAATAAATGTTCCCATTAAATTGTGTTTTGTTTCCATTAATGCTCTGTGGGAAGGTTACTTTATGGACGCGCCTCGTATTTTACAGTGTCTGTTGTATGCTAAACGGAATGTTATGAATTTTAAAACTCATTCTGCAGTGCATACTTACAGTACCAGAAGCTGTGATAACATTTTACCAGATCATTGCACATTCTCATCAATTCAAAATAGTGTTACGTATATGTCAGCCAAAATTTTAAATTCTTTACCAACTGGAACCAGAAATTTGGATTTTAAACATTTTAAAGGCCTAGTGTCGTATAAACTAAAACAAGTTTGGATTTACAGGATTTAACTTCAAAATAGGTTTTAAAATACCATATTAGCCCATGGTATGAGGCGAGCCAGTAAATATGCTAAGGCCAAATGCTGCGTCTGTCCATGCATGGAGATCACAGAACAGGAAGTAAAAATGGCCAAAATATTGACTCTTCCTCTTTAAAAAAAAAGGAACAATGAACAAGCAAACAAATTGTTATTTAAATTTTCATTTCAAAACTCTAAATCTGCCCTGTAAATTGATTTTAGCAGAAGGATGTATACGAGCTTTAATGAGTGTGACAAGGAACAGAAGAAGTGACGTGTTCACGCTAGACTGCTAGAGGTAGCGAGCACGTGGTGGAGTTAGTTGTGAAATGTAAAGGGGCGTGTTGAATCGAGATGAATCAGTGAAGACGGATCACGCCACTCGGAGAAGCTGCGCACCTGTCGATGACACCAGACCCTATGATGACAAAGTTACTATACATGCTTCCGTTTGCGACCTTGCGAAACTTTCAAGATTAGTGGAAAATTATGTCGTAATCATTAATCATTAGCCATGACTGTAACGTCCATACGGATCTCCAAGTAGAATCAAGCATGACTATAATAATAGTAGATCTCACTGATCAAGACAATCTTTTCTACGCTGGGTACGTTCACGTGTAAATGAGAATACTATGTTCCAAACTATGAAACAAATTCACCCATTCATTGCCTTCAATTTTGCTAAAAATTTTGTTGCAGACTTCATATTTTGTATAGGCCTACACTAACAGTTAGGAAAGAGAATAATAGACCCAACAAACCTGCAGTAGACCTATATAGAGTAGTTCAAAATTGTGCAGTATTTTCTGCAGTATTAGTTTGTGGATTATGCCTACTCTAGGCCCTATGTATATTATGTTTTTGGTTAGTCTATAATGTATTTCTCTTTCTTTGTCTTATGTATAGTAAAAGCACGAACGGCCATATAGGCCCGTGCTCTGGATTTGTTCTATTAAAAATGTATTTAATATGTATATATATGTAAGCTCATGGAGCTTAGAGAATATCAAAATATAATTATAGCACATTTAAGCAATGTTAAAGCAAATAAGTTTATCAGTCACTCGTTAGATGACACTAATGTCAACCACTTATAGCCAGAATTCTTGACATTCTTTTACTTCTTTATTTTTATTGTAGATAAAGAAAGTAATTATTCTATACTCTCTCATATCAAGCCTAGAATGATGCTTCAATGTTTCATGCATTACTATTAAGTACTTGTCAAGATTTAACATTAAAACTATATTGCAACATAGAAAGCTGCATTGCCGACATCGAACTGATATCGATTGTCGAGTGACAGCTCATTAGCATTTACTTGGCGCTACAGCCAGAATACATTAGCTCACTTAGAAGCGTCATATCGATTATTGCACTTGTTTGTAGAGACAGCTCTACGAATAGATCGATTATTCACCGCATGAAAATTACTAATTTCTCTGTAATTATACATTACAATTATAATGCAAATGCTCACATACAGATTTTTTATGTTACAGAATAGTTACAGCATGTTATATCTTTAAATGTGCTCTTATTCTGGATGGAAGCTTCTGGAAACTTTAAGAAGAGCCTTCCATAAGATTCTAGAACCTGACTCTTTGTAAGATGATTATGTGAACGCATTTTGGCCGTTAGACTTCATTCACTTCTTCGCCGGTCGTCGCTGCGTAAGGGCACAGCCCCAAATTTAGCAACAGACCACAAGTCTGAATATATTATTGTACAGTATCTACATATAACTACGCATCATGGAACCAGCATCAGCAGCCAATACCTAATCCACTTGGAGGTGGATTCGAGGACATCCCTAGAACTTCGTGGAGCGTAGCTCGTAGCCATGGAAGGACTCGCTACTGGCCACCGTTCAGGATGATCTACAACATCATAGATCTACAGCATCAGTAACTGTACATCCCCGTATAGCCATAGTCCGGCTAATGCATTCACATTCTCATCAGATGCAGTCGCAATACAAGTTAAGTAAATCAAATTAAGCCATGTATTAATTCACAAAAGCCAAGTAGGGCTTAGCATCATTATATTACTATAAAGTAATTCTGCTTATATAAATGTAAGGAGTTTTGGCATCCTTGCAGCTCCTCTTTTCCTCTACGTGCAAGCTAAATATGCTGCCGTAGTAGTCTTGAATAAAGTATGGTATAACTCACAAAGACCAAGGAATGGTCTAGCAAATTACTATTCTTTCAAGTAATTCAGCACTTATCATTTTTTGGAGTTTTGGCATACTTGCAACTCCTCTTTTCCTACAAGCAATCTAAAGAAATTGCTGTAGTAATCTTTGAGCAAGATATAGCTCAACAAATTCAAATTATACACAAATAAGTTTATAATAGTTTTCTTGTTAAGAAAATTATATCTCATAAACTAAGCACATAACCTTTGACATTATCCTTAAAAAATTTCCAAGTGAAATAAAATAAATACTAATAAATATTAAGCATAGATAGAAGAAAGAAGAGAAGCAGCAATCTTCTAGAGCAGTAGAATAAAGTTACAATTCTCATTCTCCATTATTCCTGCTTCCTTCAACATTCCTGCACTTCTAAGCTTAAATATTTCTGGATTATAATCCAGTGGTCCTCCGAAAAATCCTATAGCAAATTCTGTTAGGCACACCAGCCTACAATATAAGAATAAAGATGCACCATGCCATACTATTATGATAATTGTAGGCTAACACTAACCCGTTAGGACTAGCTCCCCTATCGAGTACTCCTCCGATCTCATCATACGATCCGCGGGAGGCCTTTACTCTTACGGGATTAATGAGACTTATTTATTCAATTTATTTATTACTACCGGTATTCTAGTTTATTATTATGATACCGATAACTAAAATATCTCTTTTAAATAAAATTAACTAGACTACCTCTGTTCATGAATACATTTTACATTTTACAGCCAACTGATTAGAGAAACAATAGACTTACTTGCTGTTACATAATTACAACAGTTACATAAATAATGTCTTAAGTACATTTTAGTGCTATGGTTTGAAGATAAATAATTATTATACTATGACAAGCCTCTGGTCTCGTGGTTAGCGTCGCTGACTACATATCCGCAGGTCGGGTTCAATTCCGGGTACCCACTTGGATTTTTGTAATGTAAGTAGGTAGGTCTGGAACGGGTTGCACTCAGCCTCGTGATACAAACTGAGGAGATACTTGATTGAGAAGTAGCGACTCTGCTCACGGTAGATGACGCAGCGGTCGGATGGTAGGTCTAGTCCCTCCAGAGATGAAGCGCCACAGAGTTTTTAGTTTTTTTATTTATTTTATAATCTTTAAGTAACATGTCATTGATCTGGAAAAGAAGCAGAGTTCACTACTTGTTGCCCAGGAGTTTGTTGAGAAGAAAGCCTGAGTTAGATCCCTGATCGTGGTTTTCCTGTAAAATGATCTTCATGTCTTTGAAGATTGAATTGAATTTGAAATCTGTCAAATTCACCATGTCCAGAATCAGACGGAACTTAGGTTAGCTTTCAAATGTTTGTCCGGTATAATTGTGCAACATGTTACTTGATAAGCATTTTAAAGCAGGCGTCACCAGCAAAATAAACCTGCTGACATGCAAAAGCATCATTTTGACGTCAAGAGCAAGGAAACAAGGTTGTATATCTCCATAGACTGACTCAATCGTTCTTAATGTGATTCACTTAAGTCTTCTTCACGTATGTAATGTTATTTTTTCGTGTCGCTTTCTAAATGTGGAGTTAGAGCATTAAAATGTCAGAAATCACATGACATATTATAACCTTACCTAACCTTACCTACTTGACGTCAAGACTTCACATTTACAAGCTACGTGACTACGGAGAAGATTTATACACAAAAATATAATTTGCATAAATAATGAGTACTCTGATGATTTTATTCCGCAAACACTTTTATTGCATAATTGCTTCTAATCCAAACAAAAAACTTCAACTACAGGTACTTCTTGTATCTGAAGATGTTTTATTATCTTCTTTTGTAACTTTCAGTTGTTATAAATTAAAGTTTGCAAATATCAATATGTAGTTTCACTTTTTGCTGCAAGTAATCGTGCATGTTTTAAACTAAATATAATAATAATAATAATAATAATAATAATAATAATGTGTGTCATAAGAGGGAAAAATCTAATTTTATTCGTGTGTAAAACACTCAGCACCAGATGCTAACGTATATAGGTTCATTAGGTACTTTATTCCCTCAATGTTATTACTGTTGTCTTAATTATTTGTGCGCAGACCATTTTATCTGGGTGTTAAAATTTCAATCCGATTGCATTACATGAAATACAATTTAATTTTAAATGCAAAATTTAATATAAAGTGTAAATTGTAGGTTAAGTATTAATAACATTTAATTGTGGAATTAATATTAGTAGTCGAAATTGCTTTTAAACGAGTAAACAATAAAAATGAAACAAAAAGCGTTTCTTAATCTGACAAAAGTGTTGAATATTGTAGATTTATTTAGCGCATTTCCGTATTTTACTAATCAACCTCATGAGTTCCTAGAATAATGAGATTTAAATTTTCACAGTTTAGCCTATCAGCTTCTTTATTTGAAATTATTGTTGAAACTTCAACAACAATGATGCTTAAAGTATTGAATGAATAATTATGCAGTCTACAGTGTGAAATAGATGTCACTTACTTGCAGTCTCTCTCTCTGGACCCTCAGGATGCTGTAGCTCTGTTGTCGTGATGTGATGCCGTGATGTTCCAATCCCGGCTCGTACCTGTTTGTTCTATTGCCCGACTTAATTTTCTCTTATCTCAGGGACAGCACGTTATAAGGAAAGCGTTCAATGTAAAGTCGTTATAATTGGGTAAGAGCGAAATTTATTCCAATGCAAAACTCTATGCACAATTACAATATGATTACAACATTCGGGATATTAATTTAATCTCTTCAGCAATATGTTACGTCAATACGCGGCTTCTTGTTAATTGATAGTTTACTCAGATTCTACTGGTATATTACAATGATTGCTCTTCCCGGACTTTAACTTCGACTAAGTACCCAGCGACCCTCGACTGGACTTATAAATTCCCGAGACTACTACCGGGATGTGGCCTACTGGCCTACAAAAACCACGCGACCGAAACCTCTGGAGCTCTCGGCTCTTCTGTCTCTATCAAAAATCATCACGTCCCAAGAAGCTTCGTACTGACGTCAGACACACAAATTAGTCCCTCATTCTTATTGGTTATTACATGTTAGTATTATTCCGCTAGTGCGGAAGAATATCGGAAGCCAACACAGATCTCTGAAGGTTTCCAATTCCCGGAACCTTAAACACCCTATTGTTCCTCTAGTGTCGGAGCAGAGCTGGTTTATCCCCATCACACAATAAAATCGCCCCTTATCTGATGTTCTTTTGTCTACGTTAAAATTCTAGCACAATACCAATACACAGAATTTGCTCAAGTGATTGACAGCCTGCCTTTGTCTACTCAGACTGCGTTATTATTACAGTTATTTGCACTTGCTTTTATTCTAAAGTATTAATTTTCCCATTTCTTATAACAAAATTGATTCTAGTTCTCAAACTCTTAATAATTCTGGTTTATACTTATCTTTCCCAATGTTTAATTAATTTCTGTATAATATTAATAAAATGAAATGTTTTAATTAATTATTGTAGAACGTTATGGAATATGTCTAAAGGCATATTCCGCCTCAAATGCCTACCTGCGGGAGAGATATTGCTTGTTTACAAGAATATCTCTATCGTAGGTATGCCCACGAATTAACAATGCCTCCACAAAAACTTTAACGTGACATCTCCTTCTTATACATCACTCAAAATAAAATCGTAAAGTATAGTATACTAATTAAACTTCTCTAATCATTAATTTAAACTTCCCCTATTTGTTGTGTTGTAGCTTTAACACTGATTTTGCCTGCAACTGATTGTAAGCCTTTGCATTTTCATCTGGCTCTGCCCTTATGCTAACATCTTATTACTAGTTATACACTCTTATTACTATTTATACAAAATATATACAAGTTGGAACATTGTTCACCCAATGCCCTGTTCACCTTTCTTTTCGTTTCATATGTAGGCCTATTTTGCCTTTCTAGGCCTACCACCTCAAATGCCATTCTTGTCACACCCGGGAATTTATTTACAATAATATATACAACTGCACGTACACATAACAGCAAAGGTTCGATGAGTCTGCTTTAAACTGATGGTCGTGGAATAAAAAAAACAAAACACAACATAGAAAAAATGAACTTCGCAAAAACACGACACACGCATAACACTGCAACATTTTTAATGATGTCGCTAACAAGGTTCAATCAGTCAAGCTTGAATTAGCGCACCACTCGACTTATACCACAAGCACGCCACCAACACTATTTCTTTATCTATGACAAGAGAAAGGTTCGTTGAGTCTAAGCTTTAACTCTGTCACAGATCGGGCTTCATCTCACTGTTGCTTTTACACATTAACATATGACTCTAAAATTCTGTATACTAGTGGTTACTTAAACTATTGCTTAACTATTGTACAGTCCTAACGTAGGTTATTCCTGTTCATGGTGTGAATTTACTGGGTGGGTGATTCTTTATAAGGTTTGAGTAGTTGTTTATGGTATCTGCCAAAAATTTTACCTGATTTTACGTCTTGAATTTCATAAGTGTGGTCCCCAAATTTCTGAGTTATAAACCCTGGTCCCTTGAATAGAAGCTCGAGACGAGAATAACGTCCCCTTAATAGTGAAGACAGCTTAGTGTCCCTAATCAATACCTTATCATTGATTTGAGGCGACCATTTATGCTTGTAGCGCTTGGCCTTCTCCTTGCGTTTGGCTGCACGTGTTTTGATACGCTCGAATGCGCGTTTGCACATCTCAACATCGGTAAGAGGGCGATCTACTGGCAAAGCTTCAGGCAAGTTCACGATAATAGGTTCTGGATCCTGACCTAACATAAGTTTAATGGGAGCATACCCAGTGACCGGGCTGATAGAATTATTGATAACTTTTTCAATGACCTCACAATGTCTAAACCAGTCTTTGTGGTTCTTATGTGACAAGATTCTCATGTACTGTGATACTTCTTTAATGGCTCTTTCACAAGGGTTCCCAGAAGCAAAGTAAAGTGAGCATTTGTAGGCCTTGATATTTAGTGACTGTAATGTATCCATAAACTTTTTACTAGTGTGAACTGTGGCGTTATCACTCAATAAACATTCAATGCTGCCGTAGTGTGGAATGAAAGATTCTGTGATTTTCTTGAGAATAGAATGGCTAGTTATCACTTTCATTGGGTATACTTTCACAAATTTAGAAAAAACATCGTACATAACAAAAATGTGTTTATAACCAAACGTCGAGGTAGGCATAGGACCATGGCTGTCTATGGCTACCAAAGCCCTAGGCCTATCTCTCACAACGGCGTGTATTTCATTGTCATACCTGACTGTCATTGGCTTAGCTTTCTGACACAAATCGCAGGTCGATGTCACCTGTCTGACCTTCCTTGCCAAATGCTTAATATAAAAATTGTCTTGTATCGTGAGTGAAACCTTCTCACACCCTGAGTGATTTAATGCCTCATGAAAACTAACAATTAATTCCCTCTCCATACATTTTGGAATATAAATTTTCCATTTTCTAACCTCTGTACCGTGAAGCTTATACAGTACACCTCCTCTCATACCGATGGTGTCATCAGCGCACTCCGAGATCTCTTTTGCCTCGTCGGTCAGTCGTTTTATGTCTGGGTCGGATGCCTGCAGTTGCTTAATTTGCTTAAACCGTTCTGAAATTTTATGATTACCTGACGCCTTAAGTTTCATTATTGCCACCTCATGGCTGGGTGCGGCCATTGTTTCTGGTAGCCCCTGAGTGAAATTCAAACGGGATAACAGGTCCCCAAAGATATTTTGGTCCCCTGCAATATGCCTAATTTCTATGTCATAAGACATGATTTCATGAACAAATCTAGAAATTTTTGAACTAGTGAGTTTACATCTGTTCATAAAACCTAAGCTGATGTGATCTGTGTACAAAATAATCTGTCTATTGAACACATATTGCTTAAACTTATTAAGCGCAAAGAAAATAGCTCCAATTTCCTGCTCTGTGACACAGGCATTTGCCTCCAATCTAGATAGGCCTCTAGAAGCTGTGGCTATCACGTGCTTCTCGCCCTGCTCATCTATTTGAGTCAGAACAGCGCCATAACCTTTGGCTGATGCGTCTGTGAACAACGTAAAGGGCAACTCGTCCCTAGGCCTCTCCAAAAGCACTGAATATGCAAAGGATTCTTTTACCTCCTCGAACGCTTTTTGTTCGATAGGTGTCCATTTAAATTTCACATCTTTGCGTAACAATTCTCTGAGCGGAGCTACTTGCTTTGCGTAATTGATTAAAAATCTACTCTGATAGTTCAATATTCCTAGAAACCTGCGCAACTGCTTGACAGTCTTAGGGGGGGGTATCTGTCTTATACTGTCGACCCTTTCCTGATTAGGCCTAATGCCGTCTTCTGAGATCACATAACCCACGAACTCAGTTTGTTTCTTAAAGAACATGGTTTTCCCTGGTTTGACGGTCATCCCGTGTTCTCGCAGCTTAGTCAGAACATAGTCGATATGACGTAAGTGGGCGTCAAAGTCATGGTCAAAAATGAGGAAGTCGTCGACGTACTGTACAAGGAAGTCTTTAGTCGAGTCACCAAAAATATTATCTAAAGCTCTTAACAGGGCACTCCCGGAAGTAGATAGACCGAAGGCACAGCGGGTGTATTGGTACATTTTCCCATTATGCACGAAACCTGTGTATTTACGTAGTTCTTCAGCTAATGGTATTTGCCAGTAAGATGACGTAAGGTCAATTCCTGAAAAATACTTTCCTGCCTTAACTTTCCCCAGTAGCGTGTCAATTGGCTCAGGCCTAAAATTGTCTTTTTGTGTGTAAGAGTTAGCCTTCCGCGCATCTAAAGTAACACGTAAACTACCGTCTTTTTTAAGAACCCAGCAAAGTGCATTAATGTATTCAGACGTAGAAGGTTCAATAATATTTTGCTCTAGCATTTTATTAATTACCTCGTCAGCGGCGTCCCGCATAGAGATAGGAACACTTCTACATTTATGGTAATAAGGTTGTGGATTTACTACGGTAAAAGTGTGTGTGTAAGTATTACATAGGCCTGCAACATTTGAAAAAGTGTCAACATTACGTACGAGCACTTGCCACAATTTATCTTTCTGTTCGGTATTTAACCCGTAACAGCGCTCCAATTCGCCACGTAATGTGTTTAACATTTCATGACTTTCACTTCTTGGCACGCGACACACCGAGTCTAACGGTGATCTTGGCCTAGATTCTTTCCTAGAATCGCCGTGAATATGTCTCAATGACACTATGTGGAGATTACACGCGTCACAGTCCAGTGACCCTTGTGTACAAATATGACCTAATTCAGGCTCAGCACTGTCATATGCACTGACCTCAACCAATTCTTGATCCCCTATACATATGTGTTCCACAAAAAATAACTCGCCATCCATATCTTTTTCTATCTCCAATCTTTTATCTGCAACCCCTGTGTCATTGTAATCTATAAATGGGACTTGTATTTCAACATTATTAACCACTGCAAATAAAGCCTGTCGCTTGAAATCTATTACTGCGTTCCATTCTAAAAAAGCATCTGATCCTAGGATAACATCTGTAGTTAATCCATTAATTACAAGGAACATTATTTCTACCTCAAATCTCCCCATTTTAACTAACAGTAAACATTGTTTTTTCACTCTCTCGCGTCGCTTGCCTACAGCGACTGAAAAAAATACTGCACATACTGGTAGTGACAAAATTCTAATTCCCATTTGTTCCAACCTATAATAAAAATCTAAACTGCACACACTTGAGCTTGACCCGCTGTCTATTAATATATCACATTGCAAGCCGTATATATCTGCCTTAATTCTAGGTGGTTCAGCTATTACATCACGTCCAGTCTGTGTCAAAGGAATTTTCGTAGTGTCAGTAATGTCCCTAACGTCTTTCTGAGCTGTCATATAGTTGGTAGACCCATTTCTGTCAGTAGTATTCATACGACTGAGGCAATCGAGAATCTCAGGGTCCACAAGAATCTCGCGACTTAGTTTTCCGACGGCTGGTTTCCGCCGTTGCCTTGTGGCGAAGCCGACCTACTCCTATCATTATTCGGCTGAAAACTCCGGGCTTCCGGATTCATATTTCCGCCTCTAGTATCATTATCAGACCTACCTGTCGCCTGATTGTTGCAATTATTATTGTTGTTTCGCCAGTTACATTGTCTATTATATGGCCTCCTATAGAAATTGGCTCTCCAATACCCGTTTCTATATCCCCTATTTCGCAACCAATGCGGAGCATTTCTGTTATAGTTATTTCTATAGCCCTGATTGTTCCCATTGTTACTGTTACTAGGCCTATTATCGACCGTGAACATGTTAATTTGCCTATTGTTATTATTATTTCCCCTTTGGAAATTAGGCCTATTCTGAAATCCCCTGTTATTTTGTCCGTTCTGTCCCCTGTTATACTGGAAACTATTCTGGTAGTTATTTTGGCCTGATCTGCCCCCATTATTGCCCTGATAGGCCTGATTATTTTGGCTGGAGTGAGGCGCAGCCGGTGCCTCCTGCCCACGAGATACATAATTAGGCCTAAAACCTTGTGAATTATTGTTCTGTTTGTTACTGCTATTCCCTACATGAAAGCTATTATTTTTGCCCCCATCCTGAGTGTAAGGTGAAGTTGCCGTAGCCTCAAATTTCGTAAGCAAGTCTACCATTTCCCCAAAATCCTTAGGCCTAGCCACTATCAAATTGTTTCTGATATGGTCCTCATAATGGCTTGCAGCAATACTCAAGACCTCGGAATCTTTAAGAGGAGGGTCTAACATTCTCCCTTTCTGAGCTATGCGTAAAAAATGATCAATCATCGTCACGCCCCCTTGTGGATTATATTTCCCCGTAGTAAGTTCGCTTCGAATTTTGTTTTTCTCGTTGTCATTCCAGTAGCGATGCATGAAAAACTTCTTAAATGTGTCATAATCTACCTGTTCCCCTAGTGTTAATTTTAGCCACTGAGATGACCTACCCTTCAAGCTTTTCTTCACCATTAACATTTTAAGTTCTGGAGGAATTGACTTTAATTTGAAATAATTATCCAGTTCAGTAAGATAGTACTGAGGATTCATATTTTCGTCCTCATTGAAAATTGGAAATGGGATCTCGTTTAACAAGTGAACAGGAATGCCCTGTACAGTTGCATTCACATTTTGAGTAATACCATTACTGCTAACATTATTACTATCATGCGTAGCGATACTGCTATGCCGGACTGGAGTTGACATTCTTTCAAGTTCAATAGCATTTTCAGTTACAACCATGGTACTTGTAGAAGCTAAATTTACATTATTAACTCTATTCTCCTCCGGGATAACATTATCACTGCTCGAAGTGCCACTCATGCTGTTCTGGCAAATCGTGTCTATCTGTCTATCATTCTGCTCCAGTTCCCTAATTTTATTTTGCACTAAGTCCATTTGTGAAGTTAAATTATCAACTCTGTCATTCACTGATTTACTGGAAGATTCTACCACTAATTTAACCTGATTCAAAGTTGCTTCTAAGCTACTCTTAACTGCGGTATTTTGTTCAGTTAAAGTATTCTGTATTTTCTCTTGCTCCCGCCTAAGCTCGGTTTGAACATTACTTGTGATTTCAATAAATTTAGCATTAACTTCTGTCTGCAATCCCCTTACAGTATCTTCAAAATTATTAACTTTGTCGTGCATGTTCTTAAAACCATCTTCCATTTTCTGTTCTAAAGTCCCTATAAAACTTAGTTTGTTATTTACAGCTTTGAATTCTGCTTGAAAATTTTCTTTCATTTTCTGTTCTAACTCCCCTACAGAATTTAATTTCTCATTTACTGTCTGCATTTTCTGCTCTAAATTCCCCACAGAATTTAATTTATCATTTACAGATTTAAATTCTTCCTGAAAATTTTCCTTCAATTTCTGTTCTAAGTTACTATTTACAGATTTTAATTCTTCCTGCAAGTTTTCTTTCATTTTCTGTTCTAACTCCCCTACAGAATTTAATTTATCCTCTACTGTGTTAAATTTATTGTTTATCTGTGACATGAAACTGTGGAGTAGGGATTTTATATCCCCCGTGTCATTTTGAACTGCCTGGCTTGTTGACGGACTAGGCCTAATTTCTTCCACCTCCATAGCTGTATCTGGCTGATTTTCGTCCTGAATTTCAGTACCCTGGACATTTATTTGGTCGAAAGGACCCTCCAATACTACATTTTCATCACTATTTACAATTGGTGGCTCTACCTCGCCCTGAATCTCCATTTCCTGGTTCTCCATGCTATCTCCAATAATTTTATATCTTAACTTCATTGAGCTAATTTACACTTAGTTTCCCTCTGCACAAAAAATATACCCTGCTATGCTAACACATCTAGCTATAATATACATGTACAACAATACCCTCAAAAACAAAATATATATACACAAATATGAAATGTTTGTACTTTACAATTTTGGTGTGATGCTCGATGAGTTGCTGGTCCGTGTGGCGGTGACTGAAGTCCCACTCGCCGCTATCTGCTGCCGTCGATCCTCGGTAGTGAAGCCTCGTTGCCTCCCGTGCTGAATTTTCATTAATGTCCTATGCCATTAATGCTCGACACCCTCAAACGTTGGAAGCGCCATTTGAAATAGATGTCACTTACTTGCAGTCTCTCTCTCTGGACCCTCAGGATGCTGTAGCTCTGTTGTCGTGATGTGATGCCGTGATGTTCCAATCCCGGCTCGTACCTGTTTGTTCTATTGCCCGACTTAATTTTCTCTTATCTCAGGGACAGCACGTTATAAGGAAAGCGTTCAATGTAAAGTCGTTATAATTGGGTAAGAGCGAAATTTATTCCAATGCAAAACTCTATGCACAATTACAATATGATTACAACATTCGGGATATTAATTTAATCTCTTCAGCAATATGTTACGTCAATACGCGGCTTCTTGTTAATTGATAGTTTACTCAGATTCTACTGGTATATTACAATGATTGCTCTTCCCGGACTTTAACTTCGACTAAGTACCCAGCGACCCTCGACTGGACTTATAAATTCCCGAGACTACTACCGGGATGTGGCCTACTGGCCTACAAAAACCACGCGACCGAAACCTCTGGAGCTCTCGGCTCTTCTGTCTCTATCAAAAATCATCACGTCCCAAGAAGCTTCGTACTGACGTCAGACACACAAATTAGTCCCTCATTCTTATTGGTTATTACATGTTAGTATTATTCCGCTAGTGCGGAAGAATATCGGAAGCCAACACAGATCTCTGAAGGTTTCCAATTCCCGGAACCTTAAACACCCTATTGTTCCTCTAGTGTCGGAGCAGAGCTGGTTTATCCCCATCACACAATAAAATCGCCCCTTATCTGATGTTCTTTTGTCTACGTTAAAATTCTAGCACAATACCAATACACAGAATTTGCTCAAGTGATTGACAGCCTGCCTTTGTCTACTCAGACTGCGTTATTATTACAGTTATTTGCACTTGCTTTTATTCTAAAGTATTAATTTTCCCATTTCTTATAACAAAATTGATTCTAGTTCTCAAACTCTTAATAATTCTGGTTTATACTTATCTTTCCCAATGTTTAATTAATTTCTGTATAATATTAATAAAATGAAATGTTTTAATTAATTATTGTAGAACGTTATGGAATATGTCTAAAGGCATATTCCGCCTCAAGTGTGAGCATTAGAAGATATAATAGTTAATGTATTTTCATGCATAATAATTATTTTCATTATTATTATTATTTATGTTGCAATGATATTGTTAATACTATCAGTGCTATTATAATGAGGTAATGTAGAAAAGTTCTCGGCCTCGCTGATGTAGATGTACCTTGTCCGCCTCTGGTTCGGAAGACTACCGGTTTAAATCTGATCGAGGTCGATAGTCTATATCTTTCCTTGGCGTGGAGTCCTCTGGAGGGATTACAATATGTTGGCTGCGTGTCTTAGATTTATGGTATATTAAAGTCATCCAAACCAAAATTGGACCCTGATAACCAAATTCTCCGGTCCTTTACGTCCAAGTAATATTTTTGTTTCCTCTAGCTGATCGTCGTCGTGCATGGATTTACCACATATTCCTCTGTTCTCTGTATGTGGTTCTTTAAGTGTTTGAATGACTACACTTATTATGTGAAAGTGAAGCCTAATATATATAATATATATGAAATATATGAAAGTGAAATATTTATGAAATAAAATTTGTGGAGCTTTAAAAATTTTGGGATAAATGAGGAAATTAGGAGAAGTGGAGGAAAGAAACAGTTTCACCCGTCTTGAAATGCATTTAGCTTTGTGGAACTGGGAAAAAAACCTTTCGTTGGAAAATTGCACTCAGTTGAATTCAGATCAATGGCAGGATGAGTCTAAGTCGCGAGGAGTCCACCAACGACAAAGCAGATGAGCTGAGAACGAACGAGATACTCTCTTTTCCTATAGTTCCATACTTCCATTTCTGCACCTTTACTGATGACAATTGTCAAATCGTAGAAGATGATAATACTTCAATTATTTTGATGAAACGGGGAAAACGAAGGAGATAGATCGGAACGAGGGCTGACTGCTGAAATCCAGTTGCTCTGAAAAACAAAAAAATCAACAAATGTTAATACATTTAAAAGAAATAGGCTAATTGTTATTTTTATCAGGAAGAAATGGTTAGAAATAATAGAAGAGATACAATAAATGGGTAAGATTGTTATAATCTGTGTAAATACACTTAACAGGATGGTAAACATGTTCATGGTAAGTTCAGGATGGAACGCCTGTCTTCCATGGGTTCGATTCCCGGTCGGGTTGGGAACTTTTCAGTAGTAAAAAATCCCTTTCCCGGGTTCAGGACTGGGTGTGTGTCGTCCTTAGGTTTTAGAGTAGGTACAGGACTGGCGTATCCCGGAAACAAATCCAATGAGAATATTCCCTCACAGGATCACCAGGGATCGATCGCTACCCGATGAAATCTCCAGGATGAGTATTTTTATTTATGAGTTGGCTGTAAAGTCCTTGTCTTGTGCAAGAGGATTTCGTAACTATACAGGTCTCCTCGGATAAGCATAAATGTATTTTAAAATAGTAGGCCTATTATGAATGAGAATAAATCATATTGATATAGATAGATATATTGATACTGATTTCCATGATACTATAAAATAAGGTTTTCCGATCTACCCGCAGTTCTAATTTTTAATTAATCATATCTCGAGTTCGAATTTCTGTAAAAAAGTATATTAAAAGTGAAGTAAATAATAATACGAATCAGTGGCGTGATAAGAAAAGAATGCAGTCATTTATATTGTGGTTGTTATATCAGCAAATCAAATTTTGCACGAGTGGGTATGGTCCAGTTTCAGAGATTGTTCAAGGCAAAGTCAGAAAACCGGACAGAGTGCGAAATTCCCCTAGACGGCAGAGCTAAGGTTAGCGACCAGTGAGTCAATCCCACCCACACGCACATTAGCAAACCTCATCACTAGAGGATCGCGAATAGGAAATGCCGACAGCAATCATTGTCATTTGTATCATCTTAATCTTCACTTTCACTTCCACTGTATCCAACACAGCTATATTTTTATCACCACCCCATCTCCTTGTTCCCTATATCCTCTTGAAGGACCTTATACTCCATGTCTTGTCCTCAATCTATCCTCCTTTCTCTCTTGATATCTTTTCTTTGTTTTTTTTTTTTAAGTCACCGTACTTTTTCTATCTGTTATGTGTGTCTGTCTGTGTCATTTGCTTGGATCTTTTTCTGTTATTAAAATATTTTCAGATTAATTTTTTTATCAAGAAGTTATGAAGAAAGATGTTTCAGTGTTCAGTCCTTATGAATTTACATAAAAACAACAGCATGTAAATGCGATAAATTGAAAGTGGTAACAGTTAAACGATAAAATTAAGGTAGGCCTAATTGCGATTGGTTGACATATTCTTATACTGGATTGGCTATAAGGAACTAACATTTATTTTTTCGTGGTGATCGTCCTTCATTCCTTTTTCCCCTTCTTTCTGTCTGTATATCTTTAATCTTATACCACAGAATATGGATGAATGCTTTGAAATATATATATTTACATACCGATACAATATGAAGGAATGTATACCTGTAATTTCATGGTACAGTATGTGCGTAACATAAAACAATTAGTGTCCGTTATTTATGTCTTTATGTCAGGAACATTGCTTGTAGTTTATTTACTGCATATGCCATATTATATTTAAAGACTGTTACGTTGGATTCAATTCATTAACATTTAATTCTCGATAAAATGTTATATTTGGATGTTATACTATGTTGGAGATCTTGTTTTTAATGCAAAAAGAGAATGTTAGACTGAGAAGAATTTATTTCATGCAATAAGTTTCAAAATGTTATGTCCCGATATAATGTTTTTTTTTATCCCCTATATTATTGTTTGCAGAAACAAAACATTTGGTATAGTCCGAGGTCGTTGCCCGGTGTCAAACCTTGAACCTAGATGACAGATTTTTCATGCATGTTTTGCCTTTTTATGACGCAGCTGCCATATGTAAAGTGATAATAAAAGCTTTAAGTACTGCAGTCATACGAGACAGTACAGTTATTTCCAAAAGCAAGCCTTAGATAACAACAAGGATGTAGTCGAAATGCAAGCAGTGTTTATGTGTCTTGTTTGGAGATAATGCATAAATCTCATATGACTCTGAAATGAGCATGTGAGCTAATAGCATGCTGTGACATTCTTATGTCATGTTCGTTGTGGGGTAAGGGAGGCGACAAGAGAAGATTGCCATGCCATTAGAATGGAATTGCCCGAGTCTGTTGGTTCCTGGGTTCCATTCCAGACAATGTGCAAATACTATTTTTAAGAAATAAATTATAAGCCTTCCAAACAAACTGATTTCGTCGAATCTGTACATAGAGGTATTAATTTTTATTTAAGGTATACTACGCTTATTTCGTTGTACTAAGACTATGGTAAGCTGGAGTTCCTGAAATTAGGAGTATGTTAACAAGAAATGATCTAGTTGTTAACAAGAAAATAAAACTTTTATTGTAGGTTTTATCATTTTATATTAACACTATTTTATAAAAATTAAATCTTTATAATATTGTTAAATCTTTTCGCTATGGCATATTTCGTAGTAGCAATACATAATATATATGTATGTATGCATATATATATATATATATATATATATATGTAGATAATAGATAAGAAATGGAAAAATTCAATTAGAAATTGGGATGCTATTGATGAAAGAATTTTAAAAGTAGAAATGGAAATATGGGGATACAAGTTAACAACTTTTTGAATATATGCACCAGATGAAGATGAAAATGTAATATTAAAGGACGATTCTTTTTAGAAATTGAATGAGGAGATAATCACAATAAGGTCTACCAGACAGATAATACTAATGGGATATATGAACGGAAGAACCGGAAAGAAAACAGGAGAGTTAGTGATAGGACAATTTGGAGAAGATATTAAAAACGACAATGGAGAGAGGTTAATTGAATTGTGTACACAAAATGATCTGAAAAATATGGAACGGATACTTTGACCGTAAGAATATTCACAAGTATACCTGAATACAAGAAACAAGAAATTTAAAATCAATTACAGATTTTATAACAACAAATCAAAATACTAATTGAAGAATACAGAGACCCAACCTGTGGGACTGATCATAAACTGGTAATGGCAAAAATCACGTTTCCTTGCATGGCTATCCCTAAGAATAAAGATAAAGATTCTGTAAAAATTACAACAGTAGAAGAAAAAAATACAATATTGAAAGTCTACAACATGAAAGTATTAAATATTTATACCAACAGAGATTAAATGACAAATTGGGTCAACAGGATTTTACACATACAGGAACAGAAGAAATGTGTAGCTGGTTGAAATGTTATGCTCATGAAGTGGCAAAGGAGGCTTTAAGTGAAAAACAAGTAAAAGAAAAGAGGAATATAACATTTTGGGATGAAGAAACTGAACAAGAAAGGAAAAATAAGAAACAACTATTATTAAAATGGCAGAATACTAAAAATCAAGAAGATAAAATACAATATAAAAAGCACAACTTAAAGTAAGGAAAATTATAACTAAAAGGAAAAATGAATTTTGGGAGAAAAAAAATGCACAGACATACAAACATATGTTGGAGGTAAGAAAAGTTCAGAATCATGGAAGTTGATCAAAAATATACAATCACCAACAAGAAATAAAAGTAATCTACATTTAATAAATATGAATCAATGGGAAAATTATTACAAAAGGCTTTTAGTAGAAGAGCGTAAAGAGTTTTTAGAGGAAAGAATTGATACAGATAGTAGAACTATAACAATAAATAGGGATATAGTAAAAGAAGCTATTATGAAGATGAAAAATGGAAAAGTGGCAGGCCCAGGAGAAATTCCAATAGAACTTATAAGAAATGGTGGCAGGAAACTACTAGAGATAATTACAGTACTATTTAATAAAATTATAAACGGAGAAGAAGGACCAAAAGAGTGGAAAATAGCAATAAAAACATCAATACACATTATTGATTATTAATAAACTTCATTATGAAGCTTAAAACATAGAATTTCAACTAGTATAGCAAAATCAATTTTATGGCGAAGGTCCACCTATATACTAGTAGTTTTTAATAACACCATATATTGCTCGAATCCGATTATGATTGTTAATTTAACTCACTTTTTGTTCAGTTTGCGTTGTGTCAAAACCTAAATACATAAAACAGTATACATGAATAGAGATACCATTAATTGCTTAACTAAAATGTTATTAATAAGCTAATTAAAATGGGTTTTGTTTATGAGCATGTACTACATTGACCTGTGTAATTTCTGATAAAAATTTTAATCTGTACATATATTTTTAATGATCTTTTTTAGTGTTTTTTTAGTGTTCTATACATGAATATCACAGTGTGTTGTATGTTTATTTTAACATCAGAGGGAATAAGGAGGTAGATAAATACTACTCAAGCTTACTACAGTTTCTGCTGGGGCAAAATTTAGTAGCAAACAATTCTTAAGTTACTATAATTAGGTATTCAATTGGATTTACTAAAACAATAGAATTGGCAGTTAACAGATGTGTTCACTGGGCTAAAAACCAATAATAAACTGTTGCCAGTTTTATTGAAAGACCGACCGCGTGGTCTAATCCTCGTAGTTGGCGTTGCTGTCTATGGATCCGCAGGTCTGGGTTCGATAACAGGTACCTCCTTTGATTTTTCTGATGTAGGGATGTCTGGAACGGGGTGCATTCAGCTCGTGACGAAAATAGAGGGCTACTTGATAAAGACGTAGCGGCTCCGGTTCAGTAAGCTATCAGCAACGTCCCAGTCGACAAGCTGACCACATGCCCCAATCCTGCCATCTTCATATGGTAGTTGAATCAGCAATCGGATGGCAGGCCTAGACCCTCAAAGGGATGTAGCGATATGGGGTTTAGTTTAGTTATAAATACGAAATTTGATAACTTCGGTTAATTACGATAATCCCCTTCACCCCTTTCTCCTCTCTTTCTCGTTTTTCATACTTGTCCATTATTTTCATTTTTTAGTAGTATTTCACTTTCTCGTCTTGTTTATCGGTAAAGACAATCGTTAAAATTCTAACAAAAGTTAGATACCCACTTACATCTTCAGTTATTTGCATATGGCAAGCATTGTTCTACTTTACTAACTAAATAGGGAGGTGCTGGATACTTTAAATGCGGCTTGAAATGGGCAGTCTTGATTCGAATCCTGATACTGTTCACATGGAGATATATTGCAATGTAATGTGTCGTAGGAAGCATTTATCCATGTTCAGTATTTCTGTGATGTATATCGCGATTCTTACTTCCAAACCAGCTCCCAGCCTTTTTTAATTAACCAAGGCCTACAAGTCTGATTCTTGCTTGAAAGGTCGTCGGATCGAAACCGTTTTGTTGACTCCCACAACAAAATCAATGCAACTATGGAAGATTAAGAGTATAGAAGTGAAACTGCATTGCTAGCATGATGTTTCATTATATTAAATTGTTGTGTGAACCAATTATAATATGCAATGTTTGAAAGTAAATTAATGTAAAGTGTTCCCTATGCAACCATAGAGGCCCTTAGGGTTGCAGGAGTTTGAGGCTCCAAGACTTGGAGATATTGGCACATGAAGGTGATAGGAGTTTTTTAATGAAAACATCGGAATCATTCGAAAGTTCTAGAGATATCAAGAAACGTATAAAAAATATTCGAATCATCATTCGAATGATTTAATGCTAGCAAAAGCGTGAAGTGAGCATTCGTATCACTTCGGTTAACCTCCTTACCACGGTATAAGGTTTGCGGGCAAGAAAGGCATATATATGAACGCAGGGCTATCATGCGCATAAGGCAGTTCAGTGATGCCAGACTGTCGATTCTTAACAGAAGATCCCAGAGCAGTCGACACAGCGTACTTATCTCACGGATCTTTACTACGCTAGTACTGTAGTACAATGAGATTAACCCAATATCTGGCAGCGCTGCGTGAAAGTAACACCTATTGGTTTGTGGTTCACTGAATGGGTTAGCCAAATCCATTGCGGGGATCAATAGCAGTAGATCATGTAACACGATGAAACTACCGAGGTGAACATTCGAATAACGATTTGAGTTATCGATCGAGCCACTTCTCGGTTGCCGATTCGAGTTCTCACATCTCGCATCGCGATATCCGGCTTTCATCCGAGAACTTTTACATTCGAACTATCATAACAGGTTACTGGAGTCTTAAAACCATTCGATTCTTCCCATCAGTATTGTCAGCCTCAGGCACCGCAGCCTTTATTCCCAGGATTGTTCCTGGTACTGATATCTGTTCGAGTCTGAGGACTTTAAGATCATTGTGCCAGCAGAAGTATTAGGTCAATTGAAAAATCCCAATGACCTCATCGGAGATCGAACCCACGACCATCCGGTTTTTTTAGCGCAGTGCCTCAACAAACTACTCCACGCCCTTTGTGATATTTTACGAGTTACTGCATATTTTGCTCGAAAATCTTACGGTTTGTTCCAGCTACAGTAAGTTGTTAATTGGGGGAGTTTCTTTCGCTCCGAGCGCACTCAATTTCATGGGTCATTCCGCAATCATCCTGCGTTATAGCAATTTTTCTGACGTTTCATAGAACATAAAGCTCATTATTTCTTTCCCGGAACATGTTTTCTTTCCGAGCAGTTAGTCTAAATGTAGGATACTATGATTATTATGTGAATTACTGTAGATTGGCTAGGAAACACTAGCAGTGTTCGCAGGATTCATTCTCTAAGAAGGAGAATAACCACAAAAGCCATGGAATGACTTATCTGACCCCCGAATCATTTCACGCCGAAGTTTCAACTTCACGGACTTGGGAAATTACATAGTAAAATAGTAACTAAGCTGGGACAGTCTGCAGTTGGCCATTATGATAACAGAAAATTTCAGGGAAATATGAAAGGGGCCTCGATCCTGTGACCTTTCGCAAGATAATGCCTCGCTTAATTAAAACAGTTCGGGAAACTTTGCACACGAAACAAAACAGTCTGTCGCCATTGGACTATTGTTTAGCAAGTAGATTATTATTATGAATTCTGCGAATTGATGAAACCAGCAATTTTATTGTTGCCATAGTAAAGTTAGTCAATTATCCTTAGTTCCTTTACACAGCGCAATCTGTATTTCCAATTTCATTTCGTTTATAATGAAGTGCGTGCAGTTTTTAGTTGTAGTCTGTAGTTTGTAGTCGCGTTCATTTCCCCATCAGATTTGTTAAAAGATTTTATTAATCAGCGTTTCATACCCTTTATTAACTTCGTATTTTCTTGGAGGTCACAACCTGGAAGGTTGATATAAATAAATAAATAAATAAATAGAATAATATAAACATGCTTGATTCGATCTTGGTATCTATGTTTCTATACCAGAACGTAGTCTGCTAAGATTTTATATCATGTTAAGTTTATTAATCTTCTCTTAATACAGCATAGAACATCTACTTTTTGATTGCCCACTCTTTGAAAGGAAAAGATTTTCTTTAACAGGACACTTAAACTATTGTGGTGTTAAATATGATAAACCACTCTTAAACATTTTTAGCAAGGATTGTTGTAGAGAATTCCACTATTTCATATGTTTTATATTTAAGAGTTTACGATAATTTTATTTAAACTTTAGCAAAACAGGCTACTCTAGTATACAAGATAACAGGTATATTATAAATTGTAATTGACATAAAACTATAGCCCTAATGTACCTTATGGTGAAATAGGGCTAAATGAAATTGTATATTAAATAAATAAATAAATACAGCATAGTTTACAGAGTATATACATTTACATTTTATATTTGAGGGTATGACGTGGCGTAGTCGTTGGGGCACTGTGCTACGAACCGGAAGGTCGCGGGTTCGATCATTGGGATTTTTCAATTGGCCTAATCCTTCGACCCTGGGGTCGACTCAATCTCCAACAGAAATGAGTACCAGGAGCAATTTCGGGGGTAAAGGTGGTCGGTGCGTAAAGCTGACAACCTTACCACCTTCACAACCCGAATGTTTAAACATCTGGGAGCCTCAGTACTGGAACTCACAAGACCTCAATGACCTGTATAGAGAAAACTTTACTTTTACATTCACATTTACAATTACACTCTCTTCTACTTGTTCAAAGTAGGCTAATTCAATTTAATATAAGCCAAATGATGGCGTAAGTGTGGTTCAATTTACCATGAGAGTAGGCCTACCATGAGAGTACAGGTTTGTATCGCCATTCAAAATATAAAAAGCAGCAAATAGGCTATAGTTATGTAATGCTGGATTTTCCACTATGTTGGTGCAACATGAAATTATATATTTAGGTTTAAAATGAAGATATACATCGAAAAATTGTGTTTTGTGGCTTAAAGTTTTATATATATATATATATATAAACACGATTGATTCAAAATTATTATTAAAATTTGGCTGTCTAAACCTCTCGACTAACCGTCTAAATTAAAATGTTCCGAATTTAACGTACATAGTGCTTACCAAATTTATAAATCTATTTTGTTAAGTTACATTAATATAAATTAATCTATTTTGTTAAGTTACATTAATAGAAATTCCATCTTTCCACATTCCCATACTTACGATACAAGTCGAATCCAAACATAGCCTTAAATTATTGAACCTAAACGTTTCACATATGCAGATCTAAAACACAACTGTAGTATTGGCCCCAGATTATTCAATTGCATTATTAAAAATAACGCTAAAGTATTTATCTGAACAATTACAAATTTTATTTAAGAAAACGATTAAATTTATTATACAAATATTTATCTTTCATGTTTCTTTCTTTTTAAAATTGCCTTCCTATTATTACTCTAAAGGAATCTAATTTATTGTACTTTCTATTTATTTCAAATAATATGTATTTTTATTTAACGTATTTATATCCGTTTCCGAACAACTTTCCTGACCGCGAGCAAGTACTCATTTGGATGGCGTCTTAATGAAAAATATGGAAAACTTGTAAACTAATTTTTCTTATGTAATATTTATTAAGGCAATAAACCAATTTTTAACTTTCAAAATAAAACAAAAATATGTGTCGTTCTGCCTTAAACATACAGCTAGTACCTCATTAACCATAATTTATATTTACCAGTTCTCGACTCGAGTATATTAAATTCCACCCTCCTCCGATCATTAATGTAGGGACGGTCGATTCTGTTAATTTGATTTTCAATTATAAGAGCAATAAAATCAGGGAAACTGATATAACAAAGTGCCAGAATGATTTTTTTAATCAGAGATAATTGCAATTATGAAAGGCCCATCATAAAAAGAAGAAAAGCCGAAAAGAAGCTATTTTTGTAATAGATCTCAAAGTTAAACTCCAAAAACAAAATGCGGGCAATAATATTAATGATGCAATAGGCCTACGATTCGCTGACATGTTTGTTTCAAGTTTAAACCAGCCTCAGTTATGAATGAATAAAAAGTCATTCTGATATTTATCTGTCAGGAATTACATTTGGTATGTTGCTGCATAGGAACGAATAAGAAAATTACTCACATTAAAATATAATTTAGATATCGGTAGTCATAGATAGAATGCAGAATACTGTATTAATATTCAACGGCTAGTTGTGTTTTAAATCTTTTATTCAGGTCGGAGGATAGATACAATATCGTCGCACTCAATCAGCTGTTAAGAGCGACTAGTATGTCACCGGTACAATTCGTGAAAAATATACAACAATAGGCCTATTCCTTTATTTTTCTCAAAACATCTAAAACAAAATACGCAATAAAAAGATTGCAAGTTTATTTTGGTGGAGAAAAATTGCAAATATTAACTTTTTGGAATATTCCTATCGGTTATGGGAGAAAAGTTGTAAGTTTGCCAAATTTAAAGTTTTTACCTCATTTGGAAGTGAGTAACCATCAACGTTACTAAGTGAATGATCTAGGCCTATTATTCAACGGCTAGTTGTGTTTTAAATCTTTTATTTACATTTACTGACACTAACATCGTTATGAAGAAATGAATCAAACTAGGTGGGCTAACAATATCAATTTACGATTGGCAATTTGTTACGTTATGTTTAATATATTGTGAGCCATGCTAAATATTCTAGCGTGTTATATCCATTACAAAATTAATACTTATATTAAACTGGAAATGAAAGCATGCTCTTTAATAAGTAATTTCGCCTATTATTTCTACTAAATGAACTGTTTATATTAGGACTTTAGTTACAGGAGCTCGGCGGTTGATTGGTTGGCCGCGAGCCAATCAATATGATTCGAATTGTCGGAGAGTGAAGATTATTTTATAATAGATGTGACTGTTAATTACTCGTTATTTCGGTACCAGCCAACCGATTTGGTCCAAATTCAATACGCTTCTTTCCATGGACGTCATAAATGCGTATACCAAGTTTCATGAAACTCCGATAAAGCGTATTTGATTTATCGCACCTTACTGATATATTACCATTAAAATAAGCACTAAATCGGGCATTACTCCGATACCGGTCAACCGATTTGGTCAAATATCAATAAGGTTCTTCCCATGGACGTTATAAATGCGTATACCAAGTTTCACGAAAATCCGATAAAGCGTATTTCAGTTATCGCGCGTACAGATACACGGACTGACAGACAGACATTTTCCCGTCCCCGACACAATCTTCTAAAGTATCATACTGGCACTTAATAATGTAGGACTACTACATTATGTTTGAAATATGTATCAATAATAGACTAACATTTTGAACAAACTGAACTGATTCACAATGAAAATAAATAAGACAAAATAGCATATAATTAAGTAATAATTAGAACAGCAAAGGAAGATGGAGGTCCTTCCAGCAGTGGAGGTTTTATACTGAAGCGTTTGAATAGCCAAGTTTCTTTATTTTTTCAAAAATTAATTATTTTGTTTAAACAGATCATCAACATTCAGCACTCGCAAGAAAAACCCACTTTTTTGGCATTTGCTTGGTATTTCCCCCAGGCAGGCTATGTGGAAGCGTTTTTATGACGTCTGTGTATATGTTATATTAGGATATGTACATAGATGGATGGAGCATAAGTCTTGGCAATGATATTTTTTCCTCAAAATGCGATGGTAGGCCTACTATGCGATGTTCTATGTCGTGGGAGAGTGTGGCATCTCTAGTATATGGACACATAGTTCGGTATGTGTTGTATGGTTATACGAATAGAAAAGATGATAATTTAGTTGTGAGTCATCCGCCGTGCAGAATGGGTTTGACAAGATGTGAACAGCATTCTTAAGCCAATATAGCCAGTATCCGAGGAAGAACCGCCAAAGAATAGGCCCTACCACAAAGAGCTGATGGAAGCTTTCGGGAATAATGCCTTTCTTTTTTTACTTTAGGATCGGTTCTAGAGCGGAAAATATGTACCCATTCCACCGTCTCAAAAGAGTCTGACCAAAGTATATTACCATGAAAGGGAGCGCGATAGGTAGGGCAAAAACAGGAGTAGTAGATACAAACAATTTCACCTGACACCCGCAGCTATTTAAATTTCGGTACGCCACAAGGGGGCGAGCGCACACAAACACACTTAAAACACATACACACAGTTGAAGCCGCTTCTAGCATCAAGTTTATATTCAAGGTTTGTGAATGCAATTGTGATTTATTGTGTGTTGGTCATTGCCGAAATCCCAAAAGCACACATCCCTTCAGGTTAGATCAGAACCTTTATACCACCACAGCATGCGATATTACGAAAATCCTTTGAGCATGTAATGATGGTTTCCAAGAAAACCCATGTGTTGGAAATACTGCTGTAATTATGGAGCACTTTATTACTTGTGATACTGAAGGGCTTCTAGGAAATTCAGCAAGGTCTGGACTCTCTGTCAGTGACAGTGAAGTACACACATACACACACCATACATACAAATACAAACTTACACCTAGACTATCATGAATGCAATTACTAAGTGTGAAACTTTTCAGACCTCATGAAAAATTTATTCAGTGCGATTTAGTGAATGTTAATAATATTGTTATATAGCCTATAGGCACTAGTGGTCTTTGTTCTTCCTCTGGTTATAAGCATGAAATCCGTTACATTACCATGCTTTAAATCTATGAGCCTTCTTCACAATGCTTGTGGGTGTGATGGCTGGCCAGCTTTATAGCTGGCATTTGGCTCTAGTTTCTCTTTAGCAGAAATACCCATTCAAGTTATGTGGCAAACTACTTTTGATTATCCAAGTGAACAGCCTGGAACAGTAGAAACCCTCAAGGGATGACAAAAGTGTTGATTTAGAAATTTTGGTTTAAAAATGTGATTTTTTAAATTTCAGTGTTCTAAAATAAAGCTTACCCTACAGCAATGTGGTAAAAGTGTTTTTACACGACGTAACTAATTAGTGGTAAAAATTACAAAAAGCACAAGTGCCGTAAGTAAAATCATCATAATACAAGTCTTTATGGAAGACCGGAACCAAGGCCCCCTAGTTTGTGGCGACTTTAACAGGACACGTATTCGGTTCCCGTAACAACCAACACATGTGAATTACTTTCTGAAATATAACATCCATCTTCAATAGTGTATATACATAACATTTTCAGCTAATATCTCAATTAATATAAATAAATTGATATAAATAATCATCGTGCAAAAAATAACATGCAATGCTCGTGCCGTAAGCGCATAACGGATCTCGGAAATTGAAAAACTCTTTCCTCGATCCGTATGGACCGCTTACGGCACTTGTATCGCAATATACTATTTCGAGAGAAGGGCTGGATAATACAAAAATAATTCGCTGGCAGGAATAATAGGCCTATATTAATAATTATTATAATTATTAGAAAATTTAAAACAAGTGCCCACCTTATTCCCTCATACTCCTTATAACGGCACTTGTATCGCAATATACTATTTCGAGAGAAGGGCTGGATAACACAAAAATAATTCGCTGGCAGGAATAATAGGCCTATATTAATAATTATTATAATTATTAGAAAAATTAAAACAAGTGTCCACCTTATTCCCTCATACTCCTTATAACTGCTTAATAAATATAGCTCGTAGCTTAAAAGAGAACCAACGTGGAGTATTCATATAGGCCTATGTCCATTATTTTATGCACAAAATGTCTTTATAAAATCACATGAAAGTTTCAGCAATAAAACAGCCGATATGTATTGGTACTGCATAACAGTATTTTGACTGATAACTGTTGTAGTCTATGTTTATGTTTGTTTGATTCACATTATCAAGTTAAATTTATAGCTAAAATACACCTTAGTGAAAACAACAAACAATAAAAGTGTATTCGGTGTAAAGGCAATTTTGACACTGTAAAATGTCTATCTGCAAAATATTGCCACTATTATCTAACTTAACATACGCAGTATGTCGTCACTTAATAAAATTAAATTGTGGTTACTCTCTTGATTGCTGTTGAATGAGGGTCTCTTTATAGCCGTATACGCTAATATTTTGTGGCTGGAAGATGCATTTCAGCACAAGGTATGCTATCTTCAGTTCCTTTAATACACATAAGAGGAAGTTAGTCTAAATGATTGTGGCTTGTCTAATATGAAACCTATTTTTGAATACTTTCAAATTAACCTTTGGCCATTTATATGGTTCGTGCTCTAACTATTTCATATACATACACATTGGATTACAAACAAAACAAACAAAAGCCAGCATATGCTAAACACCTGCTCAACGAAAAACACCAACTCAATAATCTAGAAAATACTTTAGAAATCATACAAAGGACATAGACTATCTACGTTAGAGTCGCTAGAAATATACAGAAACAAACATAAGATAATTAACGAAAACAGGTTAATCTGCGTTCATCAAGAACATGTCTCCTTCTTACAAGGTTAGTAAATTCAAAGATAGGTTTCATATTAGACAGGCCACAATCTTTTAGACTAACTTCATCTTATGTGTATTATAGGAACTGAAGATAGCACACCTTGTGCTGAAATGCATCTTCCAGCCACAAAATATTAGCGCATATGGCTATAAAGAGACCATCATACAACAGCAATCAAGAAATTAACAACAATTAAATTTTATTTAGTGACGATCAAGAGAGTAACCACAATTAATTTTATTAAGTGTATGTTAAGTTAGATAATAGTGACAATATTTTACAGATAGACATTTTACAGTGTCAGAATAGCCATTACACCGAATACACTTTTATTGTTTGTTGTTTTTACTAAGGTGTATTTTAGCTATAAATTTAACTTGTTAATGTGAATCAAACAAACATATACATAGCCTACAACAGTTATCAGTGAAAATACTGTTATACAGTACCAGTACATATCTACTGTTTTATTGCTGAAACTTTCATGTGATTTTATAAAGACATTTTGTGCATGAAATAATGGACATAGGCCTATATGAATAGTCTACTCTACAATTAAATACTGGAAAAGAACACTGTGAATAAAATTTATAACGTTGGTTTTCATTTAACATATGCACTACATTTATTAAGCTATTTTAAGGAGTATTTGGGTAATAAGTTGGACTCTTATGTAAAATTTTCCATATATTAATTACCCTCATAGATCAATCATGACATTTCTCAATGTAATACATTATCCGTCTTCTTCTAAATTAATATTTTTTCTTTATCATATTAAATTATCTCATTATTTCATCTAAAGCGCAAAAGAAGTTTTTGCAGTATCTCAAGCACAAGATATGAAGTGCTACGTAGTATAAATATAGGACACGTTTCGAGCAAAAAAGAGCAGGTGTGCTCTAAATCAAGCTGTTAAAAAATGACACCTTTGGGCAAAGAGCTACCTACCTGAGCCTCCAAATACATCTAAATCTCTCAAGTCCAGATAGTTTTTTGAGGAGCCTGAAACTATTCCAATAAATGTTACGTAACAGTAAGCAACAGCTGCCACAATAAGAACGTTGTTTTCGGTTTTAATTGGATTTTCGAAGCAAAATAGAGGAGAATAATATTGCAGCTCATTCAAATACAATACACTTCATTCACGTGCATTTAAAATATTTCAGAAGTAATTTCTCTCTTATAAAAAGTATCTCTTAAAAAATGTCTTATACATATATGAGAAGTTATACTTTAAATCTTTCGAGAAACTGTCCATTTAACAAATCTAGAAGCTTTTCTGCCAATTATCTCTCAACTATTCTATAAAAATTCTGTCTTCCTTAAACTCCTTTTACATTACCTAAAACTCGCGCTTGAGAATCGGTGTAAAATGATCAGAAAGCTCCGAGATGATGAATCTGCGGTTTTCTATAACCTTTCATCAACCGTTCGTCATCCGATAATTTTCCACAAATTTGTCGTACTCTTCTGTAACGAAGATTTGATCTACCGGAATCATTTTGACGACGTCGAAGAGTTCAAAACCAGCGTCGAAGGTTGTCTTCAGTCGTAGGCGGCTGAATTCTACGACTATGGAATTTCAAAGCTCGTCAAACGCTATGACAAGTGTCTCAGCATGACCAAAGATTTATAAATACACTGGATCGCTAACAGCAGTGGCTCAGAGCGCCAGAAAACGGTCCGGCCACTACGCGCCTCCCCCCCACCACCTGTGGGCAAGAACAGGGCTCTTATAAGCAGTTCGAAACACTCACGAGACACCTCTTCACCCATTCAACAGGGTTGTGTGCAAACAATCACCCTCAGTTTATTGGTAGCAAGCCGACAGTTATGTTTATAAGAGTAATTGATCAGTTATTTGATTACTTGAATAGCCGTGATCCATTTGGGACACACTTTAAAGGACCCATTAAGCTATCAAACAAAGATTATGATGACAAAATGCTGTCTGATGCTTCAAATTACTTATCAAAATTAAAAATTGATGGTATTTCATTTTAGATTATCCAAGGAAAACATTTGCCATTGGTTTTTTAAAGTGATATACGCTCTATTCAAAAGTTAAGAGACAGATTGTCAGCAATGAACGATTTTAAGTACTTGCTTAGTTAAAAGTTGTCACAAGACCATGTAGAGCTATTTTTTTCTTGTTAGAAGTGCAAGTGGTGATAGTAACAATCCCAACGTTAGGCAGTTTTTATGGGCGAATGTTTAGAAATAGTTTAAGGCCATCAGCTAATAGCAATTGGTTACAGTTTGACATAAACCATCAGAATTCAGTTCTAAGTTTTTCAGTGGTAGATAAAATGGTAGAAGAACATAATACTGACTCTTGACTTACTAGAAATAGCAGATATTTTGGATAACTATGAGGAATCTTATTACAAAGATAACATTTTGTATTATATCTCAGGTTTTGTAGATAAAACCATTCAGAAAAGACTAAAATGTGAATTGTTATTGACAAGGAATGACAACTTAAGTAGATACACACTAGGGTTCCCAGACGTCCCATAAAGTACGGGAACGTCCCTTTTTTCGCTAATGCGTACCGTTCTCCCGAAAGAAGTCTTCGGGACGCAGTTTTGTCCCGTATTTTCATTTTTTAATTGTAATTATTTTTTATCCTCCAGAGACAATCCAGAAAAAATTGGGCGGCAGTGCTGGTTAACAGTTGCTAGCTTCACTGCGATTTGCGGGACCATTCGGGATACTTAGCATGAGTATGATCATGCCTGGTCGTGTCGGTTTGCTCTGTTGTATTTAGGAAAACCCCGTTGGAATTTCATGTTTGTAACTGAATCCTGTTGCACCCAGTGGCGTAGGGAAGGGGGGTCCAGGGGGTCCGGACCTCCCCCGAGATCAAAACCTAAAATTCTATTTAAGTTGTTTAAGCTCTAATTTGTAAAATTTTAATTATTTTATTTAATAATAAAATACTGAACTTGTTGCACCAGTGACTTAATTAGAACATTTCAAAACGGAAATGTGAATATACTGACGTGTTAATAGCTCATTTTCTATTTTTGAAAAATAAAAATGGAAAAGTTGAATATCAGAAAAACAAACTGTGTGTAAAACCAGTAAAAGCCTTGTCTATTGTAATGTTTTTTTAATGAAGATTGTGTGGCATTCCGATTTCCATGACATGGTGCTTCGAAATAAGCAATTGCTGAATGAAATTCATTCCTTAAAGAAGTATGATCCATGAGTGTGATTTGTAATAAAATTAAAGGTGAGTCTATTATTTATCTTTTGTTGTTGCTTGTTTTAAGTTTGAAATAAACTAGGGCAAACTCACATGTGGTACCCAATGCCTTGGGATTGTATTGTTGTTTTCAACACAGATCCAAGTGTCCCATATTTTTTCCTCATATTTCTGGGAGCCCTAGTAATACACACTCTTTACAGATTTTGTATCAAGAGCGAAATTGTTAAGGGCATCTGAAGATGTAATAACAATTGTGAAATTTACGTAGAGCATTGTATTTCACCAGTCATACCAGTTTTGTAAACTTAACACCAAGTCCATCGTCACAAAAACATGTAGGCCTATGCATTTTAAGGATTCAGTATTTAAATGCCATGTAGGTAATAATGACTTTGGTGAAACTTACTCTACACAACACTTAGGCCTACTCTAATTAAGCTCATTGGAAATTTATTCCTTAAAATTTTATGCGGTCATTTACTTAGAAAACAAACACTGCTATTTCAACGAAGTTTGGGTTTCGATAGAAATGTACGAAGTTGATCTTGTTTAGTAATGTGCAAAAATAATCATGATTGTTACATAAGTGTAGTCTGTCCTTTTTTACCTTCATACCACTTAAATAATGCAATATGCAATTCGAGCGAGCATAAAACAACGACAACATAGGGATTATGCCATTTAAAATAATGCAGCTGCCCGCGCGTCTTGCCCTTCGATGGTGGGGGGAGCGCCCGAGCAGACTGGACCGAATTCCTACCGCTCAGTCAGCAATCCAGTGTATTTATAAATCTTTGAGCATGACTGGAAACTACATGGAATAATAAGTTATAACATGTAGCTTCAAAATATTGTAAAAGAAATTCTGTAACTTCATTTACTTTCTTAATAAACGGAAGTAACTTTATGACTAACCCTAATACAAGAGGGTGAACGTGTTCCTCTAAATAATTTCGATACTTGCTTACGACCTTGTTGTCTAATAAGTACAGAAATGTGTGAAAGTTGTCTTTGTCCACCCACGTTCACTTATCCCGGCGCCAGCGGTTGTTTTGGCGCCCGAGGCGTGGTTTGGCGCCCACTATAATGCCAGGGCACGCCGCAGACCTTGGCGCATAAATTACCTTCGGGCAAAATGTTCATCCTTTTCTCGAAACCTAGCATGAGAAATTGGGAGAGGGATCCCAAAACGTGGTAATGCATGTTACCTAATAACTGTTATAACTCACTTGAATAAAATTAATATCTTTAGCCTATTGCAACTTACTTGTCGGTTTTAAGTTCTAAGAAGAAATTAAATTAAAATTTATTATATCAATTATTAATTAGAAATTTAAATTGGTAAGGTTTTTTTTCCTAATTAGCTGTTTTGGAGAAATAATTAGTATAGTAGGTCTATAATTATAGCAGTGGTACGTAATTAATTTTATCATAGGTAATTCCACGAGAGTTGACGAGTTTATCGATAGATTCGCGACTGCGCAGCAGGTAAGCTAAGCAGAACAGAATAAAAGCACACAAACTGGCTTGCACCGAATCGAAATTGTGTTCTTAATCAATGTACATTTCTATTATTTCAATTTCCAAACAAGTTATGTTGTATACAATAATCTGTTTTCGTGCCGCTTAGTGGCAGCAATCACTGCACACTGATACTTACATGCCCAGTAACGAGGACACGACTTTACCCCGATAAAACAGCCTCCTCGCGATTCCTACAAGAATATTGCAAGATAAACGGCCGTGATTGGTCTATATCCGAGGAATTGCTAAACGATATTGGTCAATATCAAACACGCGGCATATGAGTGGGATAGTCGGTATAATTAGTACGGTTGATTCTCAGATAACATCACGGAAGTATCACATTCAAATAAAATCCTTATCCTAAAAGAGTGTTGATTTTCGTTTTACCCATTCATAAAAGAATGCAAGATGAGGCTGACGATGATTAAAAGAAACGATTAAATGTGTCATTCTTCTCATATACCGGTATAAAAAAGTTATACATGATAGAAGTGTCCAACGCAAGAATCGGTGCATGATTTTTAAAATAGAACTAAGTTACGGCAGCTCCTATATGAATTCTTCAAATGACAATAAGATAACTAAGGTCAGTAACATATAAGTTTTCCATGATCCTTTAACGATATTTGTGTGTGACACACATACTGCATACATAAAAGTTTCACGTGAAATTATTTTAGATGTTACATCTCTCTGGCCCTTCTTCTTCTTTCTTTGAATTTTACCCTCCCCAATTGTAGGGTCGTTTACGCAGCTAACGCCGCTCGGGCCTTACAGGACCGCAACCTGTCGGGGAGGGAGTTTCTATGGATCACATACATACTTTTTTGTCCAGGCAAGGACACGGAGGACCTCTTCAGATGAGTGATCGGTCCAATCGGCTCACACTTTCAAGACAACACGAACACATGAACGGAAAACAGCAGTCACACACACATTCTTTCCGATCAAGGCGCAGATGAGAAGGAATGTACGGCGACCATATTTGTGTTAATGAAAATCTAGACAATTTTTTACCGTAGGATGATAATAACGGCCAGAAGATATCCGGCGATCACGAGGGCCTAAAGTGTCTAACAGGTGAGGAAATCCCGGGAAAACCCCACCTAGGAAACTTGTTCCGACCATGAAGTAAAAATAACAGACACTGAAAACTGTTAATAAAATACATATTCAGTACTGTTGAGCTCGATCAATGAAATAAAATAAATATGATACAAGTTGCTCATCTAAGATATATTTTGTGTTTTGCCGCCTAGGCCTTTCGGTGCCTTTACACCATCTTCAGGGCACCATCGATATAAAATATTTTAACAGTTTCTACAATTAAAATCAAACATAACTAATAGAACACAATGGAGTTAACTGAGTAATAAAATGTTGCTATGTTATATACTTACATGGTGTGTAGTAATTTCATTTAAAACAATAAATATACTTAAATAAAATATATAAGCGAGTAGTTAAATGTATGTGTTCACGTGCTAGGTTGTGTATTATTTATCATAATCATCATCATCATCATTGGCTCAACAACTCATTTCTCAGTATTGGCCTCCTCAAGGCACTTCCTCCAGTTACCACGATCCTGTGCCTCTTTCCACCAGTTTCTCAGTCCCAATTCTCTAGCATCCTCATCCACCTCATCCTTCCAGCGGTGTCTTGGTCTTCCTCTTTTTCTTCTTCCTTCAGGTTGAGTGGACCATATCCTTTTGAAAATTTCAGAGTCTTCCTTTCTCCTTTCTCCTGCCCATCAGAGTCTAGTTAGCTTGATGACTCTACTGATTTCCACATCTTTGAATAATGTATACAACTCCTGATTATAAGTTTTTCGCCAAACACCGTTATCACATATGGGGCCATACACTCACCTCAATATCTTTCTTTCAAAACATTGTAGAATGTGTTCATTTTTTCCCAATAGTCCATGTTTCGCATGCATATTTCAAGACAGTTCTTATGAGGGTCTTATACAACAAGACTTTCACCGACCTCGACAGGACTTGACTTTCATGCTCTTTAAGAGCCTTTAGTAGCATTTATTGGCCTTGTTTATTCGGTGTTTTATTTCATGCCCCTAAATGTGTGAATTGGTCGACAGTTTCGAAAGTATGACCTCCTATCTCTCTCTCTCTCTCTCTCTCTCTCTCTCTCTCTCTCTGATCCCAGAGTCTCTAACGACCTTTTCCAAAGCTATATTAAATAACAAACAGGTCAACGCATCCCCTTGACGCAATCCTGTGTTGCATACAAACTCACTGCTCAATTCCGTCTGGAGCTTTACTTTACATTTTACCGATTCCAATGTCATTCTTACCAGACGTGTCAATTTTGATGGGAGTTTAAGCTCTACCATCGCCAGTATTAGTTGTTTTCTGTTTATAGTGTCGTACGCTGCCATGAAGTCAACAAACAGGTCGTGAGTATTGATATTATTCTCTAGTATCTGCTTCAGGTTGAAAATCTGGTCTATTTTGGATTTACCTGTTCTGAAGCCAGATTGGTATTGCCCAATTTCTTTCTCCACAAAAGGAAATAATTTATTATATTTTATAATAGTCAGTATTTTTTAGGTGACATTCAGTAGAGTTATTCCTCGATAATTCGAACATACCAGTGGGTCACCCTTCTTGTAGAGAGGGCAAATTATTCCAATCTTCCGTCCTTATGGCATTCTTTCCTCTTTCCAAATCAAGCTAATCAGTTCGTGTATTCTCTTGCAAAACTGTTGTTTCTGTTTCTAGTTGAGAATTTAGGCAATTTTCTAGCAACTTTCTCCCATTTTATAACTTTTATTCCTTTTTTCTCCACCATGCCCGTAATCCCCTTTTCTCCTTTTTTGTATTTTACTGCAGCTTTTTAATAATCTCCTAAAATGAATTCCATCGTTTAGAGCCTATATATTTTGAGTTTCATTGCTTTTTTATTATACAGTTATCTTGGTTTCGTTCCAATATTCGAAGTCTTAAGTAACTTCTTGAACTTTTCATCAGCTTGCAGTGAACGTGAGAATAGTGAACCTTTGTGGTTTCAGCAAACGCGGGACTGAAGGCACACCTGCAACAATAAAAACGAATTACTTAATATTACATTTTTCTCATTAATTTCACCGCAATTAGTCAATATTCTGCTGTTCGTGAATGTTACTTTGTTACATAATAATGAATTTAGTAGCACCTTTCCCCTCTATTTTGCCTTATTTCTAGCACTTTTCCCTTTCCTTTTTCCGTATGCAAAATTGTGCTTAAAAATCCGAACCCTGTTTATAACCGATTAAGAAGTAGGACAACTCATTAAAACACCCTGTACAATACTTTTGGCCAACTACATGGTACAATCTTTATCTGACCAGCAATATGTAACTTGTTATGTTATGAGTTATACTAGTACGTTAAATGTTTATTCCAACATTAACGTGTCAGCATACTCTATCTAATTAGCCATTCTGTTGGCTTAGGCCTACTTCATGGCCTCGTCACTTAGGCATTCTGCTGTAATGTACTTCTCATTGTGGACAGAAGGCAGTTGATAACAGCTAATCTCTCTCCCCCAGTCTCTGACTCCACATACAGTAGAAATTTATCATATAAACGGGCATGTGTGCCAAATTGCTCCGACTATGACAAAGTTTAAGTAGTTTCATGTTCAGTAGACTTATTGCTATGTCTAAGATTAATATTTACTAATGTAACTAAATATGTAGGCCTACAGCCAACTGAAAAAAGGATGAGCCGATTATTGATCCATTGAAAATTAATGTTCTACTTAGCAGTTGACAGTGTAAACTAACTTGCAGTCATTACTGTGATGTTTGTTCATTGACAGAACGTCTCCGCGTTCTGTATCAAGGGCTGTGGGTTCTTTTCTCGTTAATATTAATAAACAACGTTGTCGTAGTTTAAAGTTCCTGAGGAAAGCTGAAGTAAATAAACAGACTTTATTTTCTTTAACACATAAACAAACAAATGGTTTTCCTGTTATTGGATTAGTATCTTATTCTTTTGCTGGACATACCTGTATGACAAAAGCTTGTAATTAAAATATTTAAGGATTATTTGAGATTCAGAAGTAGAGCCAGCATTATGGTATTATTATACTGAGATATGTGGGTCAGTTGGAGAATTTAATGTTGTACCGGCATGTTGCCATGGTAGCTCAGTAAGACCAGCGGCACATAGAGCCGAAGATCCTGGTTCAAATCCCGGCTACGGCAATGAATTTCTTAGTATGACTTCACCTTTTCATCCTAGTGTCAGTATTGCTCACTGGTTTCACAAATCAGCTATTTAACGGATGTAGCCACTTTTCTTGCTAATGTAATAACTAATAACCATAACACATGGCTATATAGTTCAAAAAATACTCCAATGGATTTTATATTGCTTAACGGTATTCTTATTTAATTCTTCACACAACCTAATGTATCCAGTATTGACTTTCCTTTCAATTTAATAACAAAATGTATCAGGCTCTTGAAGAAAATGCAACCAATTTCAAAGATTTAGTTATATGTTATCTTGTGTATGCAGGCAATGACGAGACGAACATGCATAGTATTCTGTATCTGACGCCCCATCCTTTTTGCAGCTGGCTATACTTTCCTTTGGCTGAAAAATCGTGACAAGTTTCTGGCAAAATCTTGTCTATCCTAGACAACAGTAAAATAGTGAAAATAAGAAACTGGTACAAAGATCCACATGCCATGCAAATTGTTCATATTTGACTATTTCCTGTTACCTCAATAACAGGAAATCCTGATTGAAAATTCACTCCTGGTAATTTAACTCGGATGAAAATTAGATGACCTGCATAGTTGGTAAAGGAAAGGGAAATTAGTGGTAAGTGATTTAGTTTAAAGTAAATACATTTTTCTTTACAAGATTTAATTTGTAATTGATGTTTCTATTACTTCTGCCTATCGTCTTACAATTTTAATTAATAATTTGTGTGTTAATTAATAATTTTATTATTGTTCCGATATGAGAACAAGTAGCCCGAAATTTTATTGTCTGTTTTTGAAAGTATTATATATTTACAGGTCGGAGTGTCTTTGTTTATCCAACCATAAGTGTCAAAGTGACTTTTTCGCATCAACCTTCATGAAGTAACATTTCTTTAACATTTGGCCGGATAATATATCTTACTTCTTTATATCTCAACTGTGGTTCTTATCAAGGCTTACTGTTTCAAGCATTTTTAAATATAGCGCTGTTTTCATTTTCTTCTTATAGTAGCTGCTGCTAAATCTAGTGAAGAATTTTTCTAGCATCCTCCGAGGGTATGTGGAGTCCATAATTTGAGCGAAACCTTGTCAGTTAATCTTCCGCGAGCTTCTCTTTGCCTCGTTTGCGTCGTCATTTGTCGTTTTCTTCAGCAGAGTCGACATCTGGAAGTCGCTTTGGGAAACACACAGACAGAACTGCTGGAGTGTGAATAAATCTGGGAAAATGCGAGGAGGGGGCAAGATTTATAATCGTCTTAAATATAAAAACAAAGACAGTGTTTGTTCAGTTACATTCCAAAACACTGGTATTCCAGTATATAGCCGTGAATGTAAAATAAAATATTGTTTCTTGCAACTGTGCCCAAGAATGTGGATACGCAAGTAGAAACCTAGCTGGTAAATGTGTTTCTCTATTTTCAAACTCTTCCTACAGGATTGGTTGTGTAGGGTATCTCCATGCACAATGTAAAATCCACATATATTATGGATATGCAAATGCATGTTTAATGGTACCGGTACGAAGGGAGAAGTATAATTAATCTCCCTATCTAGAAAAGACTGTGTTGAATTTGTGTTTATTAATTTTAATAATAGTGTTAAGAAAAATAGGTTTTGTGTTGAATTATTAGGCAAGAAGAGATGAAAGAGGAATTGTAGAAATACAGAGCCGGTCTTAGGCATTTTTGTGACCTAAGCGAGAAAAAATTTCGGTGGTCCCCTGAATTCCCACTTCAATTATACCATTTTTCACCATTTGATTAAACATGGAATTTCACCATCTCTAGACGGCAAGTGGTTAAATAAAATTGATTTGAATGTATGGTATTACCTTTACCAGTACCGGTACCTTCATCGGTAGGCTCTTTTAATTCATGTGCATGTGTTAATTGTTAATAGGCAAACATTTGCTATTAGGTTACCCTACAAAGTCAGTAGAAGACTATAGTTTGTAAGGAATCAAGTTCGACACGTTTCTTTGGTTTTCCTATATAATTTTTCCCCGAAGTTGCTACATCCCAACGTTTACAGTATTAATGGAACAATGATTTTTCAGTTGACAAACACGTAACATGTAGAAAAATTAGGATTCCTGGAGAGGGAAAGAGGATGTAGCAACTTTTACAGCAATCACTCTACTCTGATGTGAGGAGTACCGTACTGCTAGATTTTCTGAAATTGGGGATGTGATTGCTCTTCAAGGGGTAGGATATCTGTTTTCTTACTCTGAGGCTAGAGGAATGTTTTATGACACGGTTTATTAGATCAAAATTGGTAAAAATCTTCATGAAGCAACTGCACTTTCAATGCCTTGAAAAACTACAGATTTATGCCAGAATCCCAGTATGCTATGTTTTACATGGGATAATCGCTGTAGAATGTTTTCTTCTTTAGACTTATTTCCATTTGGAATTGAAACTTTACTGGATATTTGCTCTATTCTCTATCGTATTGGGTATATTGAGTTGAAATGTTTTTAGTTTTGTTCGCTGTGAGATTGATATTTTAAACTACATCTAGTTTAATTTGTCTCGTATGTTAGGAATTGTAAATTTGTGAAAATATTTAAATGCCATTGCCTTACATCTTTGTCTTTGAGTTGCTAACATAATTATGGTAATATGCCTTTTTACATGCTGAAAATAGACGATATGGATGACTGGGACGTTGGTTGGATGGTTCGATGAATGTTCAATAAAAGCGAAAAATACTGTTGTTGAAAATTTCGTGTGGGTTCTAGATGAACTTTGGTGGTCTATAAGATGAAAATCCCCATATTTCTTGTCGTCTTCCATGACATACTTGCCGTAATTGGAAGCTAACACTTTGATACTTGCAGCTGTAAGGAGAAACATACGGAGGACGAAGAATGATTAGATGTCTGGGTGAGGGGAGGGGTTTGAGCGATTCCTTGATTGATGTAGCATGGTCGATATTTTCTGCTTCTTCCTTCCCTTGAGTTGCTAAATGACCCGGCACCAAAATGTGACTGAGGGGAGACGCGAAAGTTATCACAAACAACAGTCACAACCTGACGAGGACATCATCTGGTTTCAACTATTCGATGTCGACTGGGGTCCTAAAGAAGAAACATGTAAACAGTTTTTAGACAGTGGAAGGTAAAATAAGTACGTTTAATGGTAGATAACATTATTTAAAAGGAGAAAATTATTCAGTTGAGTGGTATAAAATTATAACACTCCAGGGCTACTAACTTTGAATGATTCAAATAGAAAATAGACTTAGTTTTATAAAACTAAACTAAACTAATCTCCGTCTACCACAGGCAGATGGCAGATGGCAGGATCGGGGGGCATGTGGTCAGCATGCCGACACCCACGGCCGTTAATGGTGGTTTTCATGACCGGAGCCGCTACTTCTCTATCAAGTAGCTCCTCAATTTAAATCATGATGATGAGTGCACCCCTACCAGACCTCCCTACCTCAGAAAAATCCGAGGAGGTACTGGGGATCGAACCCAAGCCGACGGATGTGTAGTCAGCGACGCTAACCACAAAACCACACCGGCGGCCCTTAGTTTGATAGAAATTTAAAATATTAAAATTCACTACGCCTTTTAAATGTGAAAATTTCTCACGGTGATTAAAAAATCGACATATTAAGTTGGCAGCCGAGCACCAGAAATTCAATAACAGCTGTCTGCGCGCTCCAGTATGGCTGGCTTCACACTGCGTAATTCATTACAATAAATTTAGCTTTTATCATTACTTCACAAGTACGGCTGTCTAAAAAATAATAGTGTATGATACACACGGTAAAATTATTTTATTTTGCCCATAGGATACCTACTCGCAAAATAAAATCGCATTTTTACCACTTGGATCATAAATAACTATTATACTGACTATTTAGCTCATGAATCAGTGACTAATCCAGCACAAGAATACGTGTAAATTCAACCAATCCAAGTGCCTATTGTCAAACTTAGCCTATATCTTTTTGTTTTTTATCACTTTCATTTTATTGCACCTACGTGCACTTGTTTTATATAAAGAATCTGATTTCTACAAAGAAAAGTGCGCGACCATTGCCATCGGATCTCGCATTCTCGCTAAAATGACACGAATAGCGATGTATTTTTTTTTAATTTGTCGCTTTAATGATTTATTACATGCTTATTTCTGTAAGTATTCGCTAAAAAGGCACAATAAACATAACTCGAAGTCCGGATTCTCTCAAGATAAAACCGGACCTCTCGTTATAAAATTAATGATAAACATTGATAATAATGGGATAGTTACTTGAGTAGGAATATATCTGGTGTACTATTTTAAAGTGTCAGTGAGATACTTAAACTGGTGTAAACAGTCTGAAGATGACACAGATTAGTGTCGAAATGCATTTCGGAAACTGAATACTGGGACAAGAATAACGTCACTGAAAATTAGAAACTAAAAGAAGGCAATACAACAGCAGTTTGTAAACAATAATATAATATATAATAGTGAAGCCCAACCACACCTGCAAGTTGTCAAACGATATAGACTATGATGAGCATTGTGGACAATGTTTTATAGTGTATGACAACAAAATTACTCAATTCTAGCTTTTAATGTGCAGGCCTATATTTTAATTATTGAACTGAAAATCAAATATTATACTGTTATATATATTGCAAAAATCCACAACTATTTGTATAAATGTTTTAGGGGGCACTTTTATATAGCATAATCAATAAACACAATTTAATTTGGCTTCAAAATGTACTTGCACTATCTGATACATATTGATCTCGTTTTCAGATACTTATCCCTTGTCTAGTTTTATGATAGTGGTTTATAGGCGGTTTTTTTCTACATACTGTATTTTTTCGCTACTGCTCTATCAAGTAGCTCCTCAATTGGAATTACGAGGCTGAGTGCACCCCGTTCCAGATCTCCCTACCTCAGAAAATTCAGTGGAGGTACCGGGGATCGAACCCGGCAGACGGTAGTCAGCGACGCTAACCACAACACCACGCAGGCGTCCAATTGGCTGATAGTATTGTATAATATTTTAAAACTAATACGGGCCTGTAGGCCTATTGTAAATAGCTTACCATTTCTGTTACATGTAATAGTCTACATTAAAATTATATTTTGTCGTCGTGTGTTTTATGAACACAAAAAAGTTACTTTACGTTCACAATTATGATTAAACATTTTTTCTCACATCACGAGTACCTTATTTACATTATTCTAGTTTGGTTACGAAAAAGTGAGTTCGTGTCTGGTTCATTGCTAAATTATTTTTTCACACCATAATTAGGAAATTTCTTATAATAGGATAATACTGAACTGGTCCATGAAAAGTATAATGATAATACTGTATTGCTCTTCATAAATTAATTAGATTTCAACACCCCACAGAGAAATCGACTTAATTTATGAGAACCACTCTCCTAAAAGACAAAAATATCTACGCAGTGCACTTACGTAAACATATGAATGGGTTTCATTAGTGATTTACCATGATGAACAATACACACGCCTACATACGTAATAAATTGTAATGATAGGGCAGTTCCAGGATACAAACCTACGACCAGCAGCTCGACTTGAACTTACGTAATTATTCTAGACTATAATGCACTCTTCAGACAAGTAGTGTTCTCGAACAAGATTTATGTCTGCAGTCGAGTGAAGTCTTTTCCACTGAATAAGCTCTGATTCTACGTTGCAAAGAATCAATTTAGACATCACCTAGATACAAGATCATGTAACGCTTCACTTAGTGTTAAATTAACTTCCTTTCAGTGTACAGCGTAATTCTCTTTTAAAGGCAACTCCTCAGCGATTTAGCTACTGACGAATTCATTTCCAAATTTTTTTATTAAAAAGACACGGACGTGTTAGAGTATTGAACATTCCCATTTTTGTTTTTGTTGCATGTTCTTGAAGTTTCCTCTTTTCAACGGTAAAGGAAAAATATATAGACCTCTTACTCGTTGCTGAAGAATTTTCAGTACCCTGACAATACAATCTAGTTCAATGCAATGCAATACAATATGAATAATTACATATTATTTCTGTTGTAATTATCCCTTTTTCTTAACAAATACAAAGCCTACAGCATGACTTCGTTATCAGTGGATGGTGTTTTTTTTAACAAACTTCTGACGTAGCATTCTCATTTTACATTAAAACGCATTGTTTGTTAAAATGTTCATACATAATAAGAAATCTTAACGATGAGTTAACCACATGGAATTCACACTGCATGGTAATGAAGCCAAATGTGCAGTTTCATGACAAAACTATTGTTTGCAGAGCACATACCTGGTTTGGGAAATTTCATGATATTGTGAGTTGACGTAATCCATCAAATTAGATAAGCTATCAATTGACTTCAATACTATAAATGTAACAGGGTGCCAGAATGCTTTTGTTGAATGAATGATATTAATTGCAATTATGGTATACAGAAAATAAGTTTTTTTTATCAGATTAAAATCGTCCAGCATCAGCAGAACTACAGATCTGAGACAATCGCACAATATTTAAAAAAAAAAATCTATGTCAAATGGCCGGCTTCGGGATTTGAACCAGGTAACTCCAGAATACGAATCCAAGACGTTACCAGTTCGGTCACCTCGCTTAATTTAACGGTTTAGTTTGATAAGCTTATGTGAAAAATAGTGTTATTTGTCAAAGCTAAATGTATTGCAACTTGAAATTATTAAAATATGTCAAATTTCACTAAATTCAGTGGCAAAGAACTCCGCTAATTATTTCACAGTAAAATACCTTCTGTATTCAACAGTATTCAAGTAGTACTCAATTTCAACTTGATCAACGAAATAAACAAACATCTGACTGTATTGGAGTCAAAGCCTTCAATGATTAGAAATATGACAGTGTAGTATAGGCATGATTTTTAATAAAGTGATCTTTAATTAGTTGTTACTCTGGTACCGGTCAACCGATTTGATCCAAAATAAATAAGCTTCTTGCCATGAACATTATGAATGTGTTTACCAAGTCATGAAAATCCGATAAAGCATATTTGATTTATCGCTCCTTTCGTATATATTACCATAAAAAGGCACTAAATTGGGCATTATTCCGGTACCCGCCAACCGATTTGGTCCATTATCAATAGACGTCTTTCCATGGACATTATAAATGCGTAACTTATACCAAAATTTATGTTTGAGTTATCGGGCCTTTAAAATATACACTAAATTCGGTTTTACTCCGGTACCGGTCAACCGATTTGGTACATTATAAATAGGCTTCTTCCCATGGACATTATAAACGCGTACACCAAGTTTAATTAAAATCCGATAAAGCGTATTTGAGTTATCGCGCGTACAAACACACGGACGGACGGAAAGACATTTTCCCGTCGCCCACAATAGTATATTGCGATACAAGTGCCGTAAGCGGTGCATACGGATCGAGGAAGAGTTTGAAAAAACGAGGCGCTTGCGCCGAGTTTTTTCAATTTCCGAGATCCGTTATGCGCTTACGTTATGCATGCTATTTTTTGCACGATGATTATTTATATCAATTTACTTATATTAATTGAGATATTAGCTGAAAACATTATGTATATACACTATTGAAGATGGATGTTATATTTCAGAAAGTGATTCGCATGTGTTGGTTGTTATGGGAACCGAATATTTGTCCTCTTAAAGTCGCCACAAACTGGGGGGCCTTGGTTCTGGTCTTCCATTAAGGCTTGCATTATGATGATTTTACTTAAGGCACTTGTGCATTTTGAAATTTTTACCGCACGGAGATTTCTTTTGTTTTCATACCAACCAGATTGCGTGCGGGAATGTCAAGTTATGATCCACGGCAACAATATTCGTAAGTACCACTAATTAGTTACGTCGTGCAAAAAATCTCATAAACTACCATACTGACATTTAATAAATGATAGTGATAGAAATTCACTTATACAGTATAAATAAAACAATTGTGTGAGATGTACTCATATAACTTTCTCTACCTGGGCATGGACAATGTTTTTCTCACATCACATTTTGATATAGAATAAGAGGCCGTATTGCGGGAAGTGCGTATTCAGTTGTCTCAGCCTCGCGCGAAGGTAGGAATTAAAGCCTGGGTTTTGCAAATATGCATAAATAGTATGCTATGTCAGAACTCGCTAAAAATATCCTAAACAGCTGATGTCTTATTCAATGTTGTTAGGTTTTGTGTAAGTTGAGGTAAGACCAGATCACATTTTTTGGGAAGGGCTGGTTGAATGTGCAACATTTTCGTTCATGTTATTGGCATAGTACAATATAATATTCAAGGTCTATGATACACTGGTACTATAATATATTGTAATTTGTTATATAATGTAGTATACTAGTATAATATAGTAGCCTATAATATAGTGTAGTATAACATTATAATGTAATATTATAGTACAGACACAGATAAAGAAAATAAATCATTAAATGCAATAATAATATCGGTACTATAACTAAAATAATAATAAATAATGATAAAGTAGTGCGGGAAGTAGTAGTCTACGAGCTTTTCTGATTTCATAGTCGTGTAGTTCTATAACTACACAATAGTTGGCGTCTCTCTAGTTTCCTCAAAGTTAGGCACTCTAATTAATTTAAAAAAACATAATCACCCCTCACGCCCTCAATCTTGTTAATGTTCGTTTTTCTTTTCAGTGAACTTTTATCTTACCGCCTCCCTCGCCTATTCTTCTCTCCACCAACCCCAAACAATAATTATCTGATGGGAGGGACTTAAGGGTAATTAATTAGTCCCGATTCTTTCCTAAGTCGACGTGGTAAGTCATCGGTAACTTACGTACAAATTTTTCAACTTGCCTATTTTCCGGCTTATAAAACGCACTTAATTCTGAAAATAAAGTCGTCTTGTAGGCCGTCCCCTTCTTTCCATCAGAAAGTTGTGAAAATTGCTTAACTTTTCTTTCCATACACTGACAAAAACGCTCTGCGTTCCCCACTCTTGTGTCAGGGATAAAAAATAACTCAGACATTAATTTCGATAATGAATTCGATTCTGAGTCACTGTGAATGTTTAATGACTGGACTAGTTATCATGGGCTGACAACTGAATGCTGTAAAACTGATATGCAGGGCATAAACTAAATTAATGATTCCGAGTTGTTTTGTTTGGTAGCTTATTTACTAAATAGTCGTACAGAAAAACGATATCCTATAAATGCATTACTTTTTCCCAGAATAACTTTCCCACTTTCCCTCATATTTCCAGAGACAAGTAATTGAAAAATATTTTTTGTTCGACCATGCTCTAATGCGCTTATTACATGTGACGTAACAGTATCATAATGGTATCCATTATACCATTATTTCAATATACACCGTACCACTATTATCCATCTGTCGATTAGGATCGTATATGGAACAACCCAATCATGAAGCCTTGAAAACAGCAATTCAAACTGCACAATAAAAAACTTTCATTAAAAATAAAATAAATTCTATTCGTATTAATTCTGTACCTCAGAGCCAAACGAGCGTAACTGCCAAAAACTAAATTTTACAGGAGGAGCGAAAAACAAAATTATGAACAATAAAGGGGAATGGAGTTGCTACTATTTGGCTCTCAATATCTTGGTTTCTAATAAAGTTATGGATATAATATTAATTGGTTCTATAGAGGTCAAGAAGTTAGTAAAGAATATGAAAAAAAACAAAAAAATATGAAATTTGGAGTTACGTTCCTTTGGCTCTGAGGTACAGAATTTTAATATAACACTAACGTGAATTCATTTCGATATGTTTTAGTGATTTGCTTTGAGGTTAAAACGCCACGAGAAACCCTGAGTTACCCCATGCCGTCATCTGCCATCTATCACAAAAGACGAGAACTTACTATCGCCGTGACAGAGAGTCTATGTTTGATGCATTACAAGATATTCTAAAAACTAAAAACTCAGAAATCTAATTACAGCCGAACAAAATTAGCCACATGTAACCTGGCTATAATGGCAATTAAGACACTCGTATGAAAATTATGAAATGAGTATATATAAACATACTCGAATCTTAATAAATGTCATTGTATGATCGTTGCATAATCTAAAATTTTGTTCGATAAACTATAACGCGCCTATTACTTGTGACGTAACAGTATGTTAATGGCATACTTTAAAATAATATGGTGTTCATTGTAGCAGTGTTGTTTTCCAAGTAGACATATCCTGTATCGATTAATATCGCACGCGAAACATTCTTCAAGACTCGAAAGCCGGAAAAAACCTTGGGCAAGTTTCCGATATTTCATCGTTCTGCACTTCACGACACCAGTAGCCTACTTTTGTTTGATATCGCATCAGTCTGCACTTTTTCCGCCTTTTTAAGACATATTAATAATCCCATATCTGTGAAAGGTAGGCCTTATTGCTTCTCAGGCACAGAAAACGGTTACGGGGGACTTTTCATCCATTGTACACTGCCACGTTATTACGTTATGAACATCAGCGGTCGCTTAAGGGGGGAGGAGGTACACCTTTGAGAGTAAAACAATTAATTTTTCAGATATTCTTTTTCTCTGTAGCACCCACCTTTTTCTTCAATGTTGTGAAATAATTGTTTATATACGTATAATACTTCCGGAGTTATGGCCGTAAATGTTTACGGACGTCAATGGAAATTCACTCTCTTCGGTAAGTTTGTCACTCGTTTTCCGCAATGTTCAATTTAATTTTACAACATAACTTTAAAACTGGTAAAGATATTGTAGTGATTTTTTGTGCTAGTACAGTTAAACTACGTAAACATCATAAAGCAGGATTTTTTCTTTGGCTCTTGTAGTTTATTTTTTTAAATAATTTGTCTCATCAAAATTTTAAAATTTCACATTGTTTAGAAATTTAAAAAATACATTTTGAAGACATATGATGAAGATCCTGTTTCATGTTGTACGTGTTGGTCTTAAAACAATTGAAATAAGATTCATAAGAAAAATTCAAGTAACTAAGAATAATAGGGTGTACACGCTGACGGATGCACATAATTAATATAGTTATTGATAATGCATGAACGGTTCAACGAAAACCCTTTCAGAAAAACTAAAAGGCATTTAATGCTGCAAATGTACTATACATTATGTAGGCAAATTTCTGTTCAATGGGTCATAAGGATCCATAAATATAAATTAAGTTCGATAATTTTACACTAGCCAATGGTGTACCTCCCCCTTCTTACTTATTTACTTCACGTTCCTTAAGGATGGTAAAGAGTTGCCATAAAAATGTTGTTTCTATTGCAGAATTCTTCATAAAATATGTTGCAGGACCCGCCGTGACTAGTGCGGTGGTGCTCAAAACTGGTTCAATTTAACTCCAGAGCAGAACGTAATTATAAGTTATGCTTCTTTTAACTTTTCCTAGGAAAGAGTTCTACTTATAGAACCTACGACGGTCGTCTATAGAGCTCTGCGCTTTTAAGATGGCTGCCGAGAATGAGGTATTATCCACTTCCGGTTATCTCATAGGCCTGTGTTTACAATACAGTTCTGTGCATGTGTCTTGTTTTGGAAGTAATTATGCCGATTAACTGCTATGTTTTCGGCTGTTCAGCCGTTGCAAACAAAAATTTAGGACTTAGTTTTCCAAAAGAAAGGGCTGTTTTTCAAGAATGGATGGTAAAATTGCGCCATGGAAAAACACCTTCCCAGTATTCTCGTGTTTGCAGCTGTCACTTCAGAGAAGATGATCTTAATGTTCCTTTGAGCAGTTTTGGCGAGTATTTCATGTTTTTTTAGAGTTATTAAGATATTTTTGATATAGGCCTAGTAGATGTTGAGAAAAATATATAAGCCTATGAAATAATAAGTATACCTAACCAACTTAACATCGTTTAGGCTCATAATCAAGTTTCATTTCCATGTTAAATTAGTATTTAATCTTTTCAGTGTAATTTTTGTTGCCAATTTATTTGGTCATTTATTTTGACATTTAAGAATGTCAATGTCAATCGAAATTTCTCCCGTAACCGACAAATGGTCATTCTGTATTGTAATTGAGTAAAAAACAAACTACACACACATTTTTAGGAAAACATGCATCCGGGCTTGATGAATTTTTAGAGTAGAATGTGGGCCTAGGCCTAAGGATATCTTAAATGTATCTGAAAATGTCCAAAGATCAAAATAGATCAAAATCTGATAAAGAAAAATGTAATCATAATAGGCCTATAGTAAATTATAACACTAATTTTGTAAATGTCATGTTTCTTAACATTCAAGGTTTTCTAGGTAAATCAGATATGTTACGTATTATGTCATCAGACAATAATTTGGAGGTAATTGGGATGGCGGAACACTGGCTGAGCCCAGAAAATATAAATTTGTCAAATACTCAAAATTTTAAAGTAGCCTCTTATTTTGTCGTAGTCTTAAAAAGCATGGTGGTTCAGATATTTTTATTTAAAACAAATCAAAATTCAACAGCAACTGTACAACTAATAATTTTTATTGGCATTTTGCAGAAGAAGCAAAAATACTGTTTGATAATGAACAATTACATTATGAAGTAGCCCCTCAGAAAATGTTTTGTTAAATTTTGTATTGAATAATGATGCCCTTCTTAGTCCAAATAACAAAGTCATACCTGAGAATATCAGTCAGTAATATCTGTGCCTGTACTTGTGCATAATGTTTCTTATTCACTAACTTGAACTTGATGAATTTTCTAATTGCTAGAGTCCGGCCAGCTTTCATATTGCTGCCTGCCCTACGCTTTTCGAACCAAGTGGTTATGGAGTCTTCGTCAAAAAGTTTAAACCGTTCTTTCTTGAATTAATTTATGTTGAAGAAATTTGTCGAAGGAAAGTCGTGGGTACTTTCTGATTCTATAACCTCAACTTCGAATAAGGCAAAGTTCCTATCTGGATTTTTCTCTCGCCTGAGCAACCTGCAACCAAAACAAACAGCGTCGTATATTAGACTGTGTGTTCAATAAGTTATGATACGAAAAAGTTCATGCATATTTGTAAAAAAAACATGAAAATAAATAGTGCAACAGCATACAACAATTTTTGAGACCGCAGGCATATTGCACCATATTAGAACAGTTAGCGAACGTTTCAGAAGACAGATAGCTTTGATTTCTCACCTTGCAATCAACTCTTGCTTTGTTAACTATGAAATATTTGTTGCACCATCTTCGGATAACATCCTTTTTAACTTCTTCACTGTAAAATTGGAAAACCGTCCCGAACTCATATTGAAAACACACAAGATTGAGGAAACCGGAAGTTGACAATACCTGAATGTGGAGAGCAGCGCGCTCAAGTGGCAGGAGGAAAAACTACAAAAGCCCAGAGCTCTATATGAAAGGGTTATTATATGAAATCACGGAGGGTGTCATATGAAAGAGTCTTCGTAGCTGTATTCTACAGAAATCCCCTTCGAAGAATATCACGAAGCACAATGTCCTCAGAAGAATTCTGGTACTCATCCCAACTCGTAGGAGACTGCACTGTTTAAATGTCCAGAGCGCCAGTCTATAACCTATAAACAGGGATTCCAGTAATCCTCCGCACCCTGCACCTGTGCTTGCCTTGGCTAAAAAGAACTCTTAATATCAGGGAACAGCTTCATGGTAATTCACACGGTCAAATCACAGGCGATAATACTGGTAGGATGATGTTTATTGTTCTATTAGCACAGTTTGTATAATGTGTAGCACTGTTCTGGTTTGGACTGCAAACTATCGCGCGTGTGGTGAACGCTCATGTTGATGTGTGGTCGCGCCGGGAATATGCTTAATTCAAACTAATCTCACGCGAGCGGGTATTATTATTTACTAGCGACTATTCTCTTAAAAACCAGTCGAACCAAGTCATCACTACTTTGATTATACTTTCAGATTAATCACTGCGGTCTTGCGCCCTCGCGCCAAGATCCGATTATATTTATCTATTTACAAATTACTTTAACTTCATTGTTCCCGCGTCGCGAAAACTCCCGCGAACCATCAGCACAACCGGCGCGTTCCATAGTCATCAAACTTCTCCTCACCATGTGTCGACAGTTCGCAACAAGTCCCTACAAAATAGTCCCCTAATTTCTCATTGGGCTAAATCATATTTGGTATCCGTTCACCGGTGAACCGACTCGGCTCCTATTGGCTGAAAAAGACCGTAGGTCTTATATTTTCTGGGAATAGCGATTCTTGGTACCAAACCGTCCCTATTGTAAATACTTCCAGCGGAGCGTCCAGGCTTTTCCCTGACACACATTGCTCCTTATCTGATATTCTTTTGTAGTCCTCGAAAATTTTTAACAACTAATTTCTGTAGAAGTAGCTTAACCGAGTTTCCCTTATCCTTTGTACTTCTTAATTGATTCTCTGGACTACTGTCGCCCAGCTTATTGTTCTGTGTTATTTTCTATTCTGAATTTCCTACCCAGCAAAGAAATTTAATACACCATACTTAAACTTTAATAATTTATCTCATATGAATAATTTGTTGCTGATATTATTAATTAATTATTTATGATTAATATTACTTTAAACTAATTTAATATACTTCTCCTGCCTTTCAATAATATAATTCTGGTAAATTAATGGGCCAATTTTTGCTTCACTTATTACTTGAGTTAAACGCATATATCTGTGTTTAATCGTATAATTACACAGTGTATCCACAGTTCTACAGCCACTTGTAATTTCTATATTAGGTTTCTGGTCTTTATGAGTAGAGACGATAGAGTTAATTTACAATTTGCAATAATGCTTAACCGTTGCACTGTTGTAATCAGTCATGGAAGCTCATAAACTTCACATTATAGAATGTGGAAGTCCATCCAAGAGATAATTTAGATATATTAAAAACAAAAGAAAAACTTACTGGTGACCATAAATGCTGGGGTGACTAATAGGTCTTCGATCCCAGAGTGGAAAGAAGTGTCGTATCTTGTTAACCATCAGTCTTTCTCCAAAAATAATTTTATGGAGATCAGTAAAGATGTTTATTACAGTTCAATATTGCAATTGCTGGAAAGTCATTAAATAGTAGAAGGGAATATTCTCATAAATGTTTAATTATAGTGTTATGCAACTAAGCAGGAATGATGCTCTTTCGTAGCAAGGTCAGAAGGTTATAAAAAACTTAGGCTTTAAATAAAATATAATGAATGCCTTCATTAAGTAGCACTAACTCAAAACTTGGGCATGTATTGTAATCTAATGAAACCGCTCATTATTTAGGCAAGCTTGTATTGAAATTTGATCAAAGCTTTTAACATTTTGCGTTTTTCTATTTTAATACTTTTTCGGGTGGCCACAGAGGAAACAACAATCATAGGATCCCGTAAATTAATAAAGGGAGTTCTGTTATCATGAAATTGGTAGATATAAAAAAATATTATCACGTCGTATTTTCATTTTTATGTTCCCAAGAAAGGACAGTACCTTATATTCGTGTTTGTTTTCCATCCTTTAAAATGTCACACGTGATTCATTTTTCCATCTGTTTCAGTTCAGTAATATTGTTAAGCATAGTGCTCAAAAACTGGATAAACAGATCTGAATTGTTATTTTCTTGTATATGTGGAATATTGTTAAATAATGTTCCAATTTAAACACAAAATCACACGAAAGTTTTTAAAAGTTATGGGAATATTTGTTTTTAATTCAAGAAAAGAAGGGAAAATACTTCAAATTAACTCCTTTTCTAGTAGCCTATAATATATTCGCACAATATCACTGTAGGTGTTGTCGCGTCATGATGTTTTATTAGGCCTAGGATATTTGTAATATGTTTTATATAAAATAAGTAATAAGACCAAAACTGTTGAAAGTAGCATTAAGATATTGAGCTTAATATGTGATTAAAATGGTTAAATATGATGGTTAAACTTGATTAATTTAATTTTTTCAGTTTATGCTTGACTAAGAGGAATGTGACGAAGTTTCTCCGTTGAAAGAAAATAGACGAGATGGTTGTAGAACATGATTGAAAAAATGGTACATAGATTTTATATGTATAGCACGAATCAAAGTAAAGCCACCGGACTTCTATCGTGCGTAGCGCGCGTCCATCACCGTGAATCGGGCGGCTGATCGCCGCGACATTTTTAGCTACTTCCGTCTCAAATGAAAGTTGCCAATTGGACTCATCCAAATATAATTAATTCTATGAACTATTTTTTAAGTTGAGATTATTTTAAAAAAAAATTCTCTATATAAATGTATATATTCTTATATTACATTTTTTCAATACATAACTATCATTTAAGGATTTCCTTACTATGTATGAATTTAACATTTCAGAATACAAATATGGAAAGAATCCTGAAGAATATTTATGGAAAATTCCTATAATGTACCTAACTATAGTATCCTATACCAGAACGTTGGAAAAGAAAAATCATACAGAATTTCGTATTTGTCTCTCTCGCCCCAAATAGCACTCCCAATCTCTGCTCTCATACTTCTATAATATAACATAGTTTATAGTATTTCCTATAATATAGTAATTTGTACCATAGCTTGTGAAATCATTCCATAGCCAATATCTTACACAACTTGTTATTCTCTACTATTTTGGTGTGTAAACTTCAGTCCCCACTACTGATAGCAGACGTTCTCACAGGATAGAGAGAAGATTGATAGGTATAATGAAATTAATATCTGGGTTGGGCGAGCTGCAGAGATACTCCTGTTGAGTACGAGAATCACTGGTAGCCGTGTAGAGAGCTGCAACTTAGTGTAATGTTTTGTATTTTAATGACTTGGTGGCTGTGTTGTGTAGGTAGTTCGGTCACTCTTTAGGAGTAATAAATAAATATCTGTCGTCTGCTAGCCTTGACTCTGTCCCGACATTCTTCTCTTCCGATCGATCCCAAGTACGAAAGAACTAAACCAATCCTTACACAAGTATATGACCGTAGATATTTGATGTCAGTATCTTATACAGTAGGGATGTTGTTAACAGAAAGTTTGTTTAAAACATTAATTGGTGAAAAGCATTCCAACTCACCGAATCTCCACGTGTCATGTAAAAAGAATGAGAATTTTATCCAGTACAATGTAGGCCTATAGTTATGGGGAATATATAACTAAGGTTTGTCAGGCCCGAGACCTCAGTTTTAAGCCTAAGCCTAAATCGTTTTCCTAATTAATGTGTTTTCTTAATTAATTCATATTTTTTCTAATAATTACGTAACTTAATACCTTTCTTCTGAAGTTCTTTAATTTTTTTTTCTTAAGCCTCTCGGTTACAATCAGCCATCATCAGAGAATTTTGCTTTTAGAGTAACATACAGTTAGAATGAAACTGCTTCATCACTGGCGCCATTTTTAATTAAAACTACTGAAACTTAATAAGGTTCTTAAATCACAAGTAAAATTATTTTTTTAATTCATCTTCTGCCTTTTATGACGTAGAAAAACAATAATGAAGAAGGAATTTTACTCGTGATTTAGAACATTTTAAACTTTAGTAGTTTTAATACAAGTTATTATTTTTCAAACGAATAGCTAAAATACACAAAAGTTTAATTAGTATCGTCACTCACATCATTCCCATCTACACTTCATATTTCAGCATAACATGTAGTTGTGTTGAAAATTGCAGTAGCTTAACATACAGCCTTTTTTCCCCTTAGAAATGAGACATGCAGTCAATCTGCCTCAATAGCTTCAATGCAAAATTCCACCGAAATAATTTCATCAAAATTATTCTCATCACATTATCTTAAAACACTCGGTCTAACATTGTTTTATGGTCCGGGCAGTTCATTCATTGTTATTCATAAAATAGTTAACTGAAAACATACATAACATTGAATTATTTTTTAGCATGGCTCTACTAACACTGATGTCGGCCGCGGTGGTCTGGAGGTTGCGTGCCCGCCTCTAGATCCGCAGGGCGCGGTATCAAACGCGGCCGCGGTCGATAGATTTTTCAGGACGTAAAAATCCTAGGCCCTGAGTCCTCCGGGAGGGACTTTAAGCTGGGGGTCCCGTGTCGTAGATTTACGGCACGTAAAAGAACTCCAAGCCTAAATTAGAGCCTCTGGACAAAATTTCTCGGCCCTTTCACGTCCACGAAATACTTAGTTTCCAGAGGGGGGTTGCGAGGCGATGGGCTTACCACCTGTCCCTCTACCCTCTCTCGGAAAATAAGCATATCCAAATTAGTATAGGTAATGAAACCTCCATTGGAGGCCCCTTCGCCCCACCTGGGGATCATAGGGTACCAGATACAGATACTAACACTGATGGGCAAGTGACACATGTGGGGTGAAAAAGGATCTGGAGATGGGAAGATACTGTAAATAATTCACTTGTAAAGATATCATTCAGACAGCAGGATTGGTTAAAATTTTTACTGCGGTTTCACAGATCTCACGCTCATGGTTAAGGGTAAAAATTATTCTAATACTTGGCGGGCCATTCAAATATGAAGGGTCTCCAGTCTCTCTACTGAGGGCTGCCAATTGGACAACCCTGGTGTAGGCAGATTTCACATTTTGTGAGAGAATAAAATGGAAACTAATGTTATACGACTTTCCTCACCCATGAAGGGCAAATTTCGGCAAAGAACGTCGCTTATTATTTTGGTAATCTCATATATTTTGATTCGGGTACAGACCAGGGCTATCATTTGTTCCGCTATTGGCGACTCCACGTCTGACTGTACAGATTTCCTGGTAAAACCACGCAATTTCCTGTGATGTAATTATGTCACATGACATTTCCAATGACATTCAAAGCGCCGGGACAACGACCGTTAATTCTGCAGTCATGTGCAACGATTTGAAAATTCAGTGTTTCCAGAATTTTAAGTTGAAGCAAACAAAGGTCACAGAATTATATTACAGTTCATCCGATGTATTGAATTCAGAGGCTGGTTCTGTGTTTGGAATATCGCTATCTACTAGCTAAAATATTTCCTCATTCAGTTGCTTTTTCTTAATAAAAATATTTACATAATTATTAACATAATTAACTATAAATGCGTTGGCATAAAAATTCTTATCTCTATTGATAATTTTATTCAGCATACAGTAAAAAAATATACATAAATTTATTTAAGAAATTCTTCTATAGTACTGAAATATATACAAAATTACACATATCCCATTTTTTGTAGTTACCAATTAATATAGTTTAAAATGTAAATTGACAATCATTTAAGAACATGGAAAAGTGAAGTCAGACTGAAAAATCTAATGCCATAGCTGGGATTTGAACCAGAATCTTCGGCCCTCTAACCAACTAAGCTACCATGGCAACATGCCGGAACAACATTAAGTTCTCCAACTGACTCAGAATTTAATGTTGTACCGGCATGTTGCCATGGTAGCTGGTTAGTTGGTTAGAGCAGCGGCACAGAGAGCCGAAGATTCTGGTTCAAATCCCTGCTATGGCATTGAATTTTTCAGTCTGACTTCACCTTTTCATCTTAGCCTACACACGGCCAGTGTGAAATAATTATCGTTCCATTTAAAAACACTTATTTCATAATTCTATGACGAGTCAGAAGAAGTAGAATAAAAATAGTTGTAAAATGGAATGAGTCCAGAATTATTGGTAGGAGAATGGAGACGCTGTGTTCTCTGTTTGCCAGAACCGAATTTGTTCCCAGTTCGACCCTGGGTAAAGCCGAAAGGCTTTTGAAGAGTTTTAAGAAGTACTAACTGAGGTTTTATTCTTTACAATATCAGCTTATAGCCTACTGTAGGAGTTGAAATTTCAAGATAGTGTTCTAGAATATGAAGTGTCTACATATTAACCGTTTTATATTCAGGGAACAATTAGGAGTCATAATAATATAATGTGTCGAAAGCTGATTAATTCCTCAATAAATTCTACGAAGTCGATGTGTTAAATGATAGTTCATACAATAGATTATAGGCTGTGTAATTTGGTAGGCAACGGTAACATTGTAATTACTGCTTCCCTGAATTCAAAATGGATCTCTAATGTTACATGAACTATAATACCAATGCATTTATAAATCACAAAATCCGGTAAACTAATGTAACAAAGTGCCAGAATGCTATTGTTTAGTCAGTGATAATTGCAATTATGATAGGCTTATGCAGAAAAGAAGTTATTTTTGTAATAGATCTCCAAGTTAAGCTCCAGATCAATTCGTTAAGCAGGGTTTACGGAAGAACAAAGGTATAAAGTTTGATACTCAATTTTAGTACAAACTCGTATACAAGGATATAAGACATTCTTAAAATTCGTCAACGTTTCACAAAATGCACTGACAATAATATTAATGAAGTAAGTGTAGGCCTACGATTCGCTGACATGTTTGTTTCAGGTTTAAAGCAGCCGTATGAATGAATTAAATTCAATCTGAAATCAATCTGTCAGAAATTACATTAGGTCTACTGCTTGCACAGGAGCGTTTAAACTGAAAAATACTCACAATAAAGTATAATGTAGGTGGTCGTAATTTCGATAGAATGCACAATATTATATCAACAGCAGCTGCGTTTAATTATTTAGATGTGTTTTAAATCTCTTATTTATATATATATATATATATATATATATATATATATATATATTTTTTTTTTATATGTTTAGAAATAAGTGGGATAACAAAAGAACGAAATTACAACAGTTGCCTCAAATCTAAGACACGGCGTGATATAATAATTTTACAAACATCTGTTTGCATTGTAGTCAAGGCCCTCAGTGATTAGCAACGCTTCTTTGTACTATAGTGATGATTTCACATTTAAAAAGTATATGCCCTTTAATTAGTCGTTACTCCGGTACCGGTCAACCGATTTGATCCAAAATCAACAGGCTTCTTCACATGGATGTTATAAATGCGTATACCACAGACGGATAGACATTTTCCCGTCCACCACACAATCTCATCAAGTACCATTTTGGCACTTAATAAACAGTAGGCCTACCCAGTATGTCTATTCTATTAAGACAATTAATTTATCTCCATGGCACGACACGGCCGACCACTGCAACATCTACCTCCGTCCCTTGAGAAAGGCAGATGGCAGGATTTGGGGCTTGTAGTCAGCATGCCGATACCCACTACAATTATTGGTGGTTTTCGGAGCAGTATGAAGTTGCATCTCAATTTCTTCATGATGCTTCCAGACCTCCCTACTATAGATAATTCCGAATAGATGCCGGGAATCGAAACCTGGCCTCTGTTTCGCAGTCAGCAAGGTTAGATCAAGACGCGAAGGAGACAATGCACAGGTGAAATCACGATGAAAATGATTAAATGTGTGATTTTTTGTTTTATTGTTATTTATAATATTGACACATTTAACTTTCATAAACAGATTTATATTTATGTTTAAAATGTGGGGTTCTAAGAGGTGTCTAATATTTGTGTTACTCTACTCTGTCTTTCTAGCCTAATTATTTTCCATAAAAACTTGATGGAAAAGATATTCCCGAGTCACTGGGATGTGAACAGGATACATGAACATTACAATTATTCTATCAGAAAACTTTCAAGCTTTATCTATCCATTTTCAATTTTTCAGCATTTCAGATTTTTAACTCATGACTGATGACTGATGACTGATTAGGTCATGAATCATCGATCAATCCAGTATAAGAATATGCGGAATTTCAACCAATCGCAAGTGTCTATCGTCATAATTTTATCGTTCTATTTTTATTACTTCCATTTTATCGCACTGAGGTTCACTTTTCAGTTGTAAATTCACAAGTACTGAACGCTAAAAGATCTCCATACCTGTAGCTTCTTTGATCAAAACAATTATCATTGAACACAGCCTTTGGATATATATGCTGCATATTAACAAAATAAGATTTGAAAGTATTGTTTAGTTATTAATATGTGTGGTGAAGCATATTAAATCTCGTTTAATAATAATAAATACAATATTAATAGCAGGATGTTTTCATAGCAATTAGGTTCATCTAAAAAATAAAACAGCTGATGAAAAGTTGCAAGGAGCGCGATTATCGCCGATGGTGAGACGATCGATATGTTATAATATGTAGATTGTCTCGCCATAGACTATCTCGTTTATATTGATACAAATAGCGATGTGTTTTATTTATTTTCGTGGTTTTAATTCACAATAACTGTAAAATAAGATGACCAGATTCTTTCAAGATAAATTCACGAGGAACGAACATCATGCATATCGTCTCCTTATCCTTCGAACTGCCATGAGACCCTGTGATTAAATGACAGAATGAAGCGTATGAATGTGTCAGAAATACTAATAACCTGTAACTTCTAATCACGTTAACCACAGACCACTACCGATGACTTCACATATTTGATTCATGAAGGAAGTTCATTGGGCTTTATTTCCTATTTCACTCAGAATCATGCTTAAGTGTTCTAACTTTTTAGAATAAAAACTTTCAAGGCCTTTTAAAATTATCGTGTTGGATAGTGATAGAGCTTAAATAGATTGCGTACAATGGAGTGTACTGAATATTTCCTACATGCACGCAAGTTCATGTTGGTAAGGGAATTCTCAACCGGCTCCGCCATGCCCACTCCCTTCCCCTGCGCCACCCCTTTTTTCCGCGACTAAGATCCACTAGATTCGTTGAGAGAACTTAAATCAGTTGGTCCTGATCGTTGTTCATAGGCTAAAAAAAGTAGTCGGATTTAACCTCACATCAATAGGCCTATGAGATTGGCTCATCCAGCGCTGATATGGAAAATATAAGGAGATTCAATGCCAACTTTAAATAAAAAAAATAATAATGATAAAACACACACTTGAAGAAATGAGAAGCATCGTAAATTTCCCCTGCACTCGATTCTACATTGGAAAATTAATTTACTTGACAGGCATAAAGTTGTTGCCTATTACAAGTTAACACAATTTCAATTAGTTTGGACGATGGGATGCTGATAAGTTTAATTCATTTACGGAAACATTTTTTACCTATATATTTGAATTCTATACTATTTTTTATCTAGTGAGGTGAAATAGTAAAGTTAAGAATAGGATATTTTATTGGTTTTTACAAGTTACTTGTTTGGATAATAAACTGCATATTGGATCAGTAGTGATATTGCATGTTCTTAGATATTGCATTTGATAATAAATGGGTATTTTGTACAATATTATAGGCTATTATTTGCCTTTACTGAATTTGATATTGCTTTGGATACTGAATTGGATTCTTCATTGGGTATTGCTTTGGATATTGACTTGACTTGGTTTGGATACTAAATTGGATGTTGCATTGGATATTGAAATGGATTGTGTATTGAATTTGTATTGGATGGTTGATAAGAAAATCAATTGAGTAGGCCTGTTTACTTGTATAATGAATTATATTTTTCATGGGATGAAGGAAAGAAATGGGATTGGCCGTGCATTTTAAAATATGGGATGAAACTAGATAACTTTGGAAGGATCTGACGTATGCTAATATTTGGGACATTCTGTGAAAAGTTAGTTAAGACTAATCGATAGTAAATTATTGGTTCTATCATTAGTTTGGGTTAAGAATGTAACATTTCCAGTTTTGAGAATAATATTAATTCAAACTCAAGAAGGAATGATCATGTCTGCTGTCGTAGGTTATGTGTAAAATGTTTCATTGGAAATCTTGACGAAGTTACATAATGTTTATCACCTGCTTTAAGAGACACCAGCTGTAGCTCAGACTCTCATACGTCGGCATCTCACCGAAATGACTAGGTTTATATCCTCGAAAAATCCATGTAATCGTTTCCACAACCTGTAAGGCACAAAGATGACAGGCACCGAAAGCTTCGTTAATCGACTCTTCTCCATTAAACTAATATTTGTAGTGGACAAAGCGGCAAAAGGGCAGGTCTTCTCCGAGTACTTCGGGTTCCTTCTGGTTTTCATCAGTCTATCATTGATCCATTATCCATTCATCACCCGCGCCTAAGGTGTGCGACAGATCTGACCAGCCGCTTTCGTTATGACCTCGGTCCATAGTGCAGCCTTATCCCTGAACAGCCTAGCTGAAAACAGAAAGAGCATTTTTTATCTGCTTTGATTTGTAAATTTTTCTCGGATCTATGGTGACAGGAGTATTTGAATCGGTCATTGCAAGAAGGGGATAGGTCAAGAAAAACGCGAAAATGAGTTAAGAGTGTCATTATTCTGTCTAGATCAATATGCCCATTTCCATAGAAAAATGGAACAAATCTGTTAATTCTCAACGCATATAGGCATCCCATTTATTGCAGGAATCAGTAGAGGATACACTGTAATACCTGAACAAATGATTCTGTGTATTGACAATTTATTTATAATTTGCATTATTATTCTATTCTCTTGTGTGTCTTGTGTTAATTTTAAAGTGGGCCTTTACTTCACAATAGTACAAAATTACTATCCAAACATGTCATGACTTTTCTGTAGTAACAGTATAAGGCGGTCCAGGCAGCCCAGTATAATATTTAAAATTATAGTTAGCATAATTGTTAATTAATATAATTTCAGTTGGTTTCATTCACACATAATAATAAGGATTGAGAATTTATATCTGGTGTTTGGTATCAAAAGATTCGTCGTAACATAAAAATTACAGTAAAGGTATTCATTTTATTGATAATATTTTTTAATAGAGAATAAATTAACTGTGGGTTAATTTATAGTGTTTGAAGGTAGCAAGCAGTGAAAGTATGTAGCTTAAGGAGTTGGGAATTCCAGCCCATAGATATCATGATAACAATGTGCTGGCAGGTAGAGACCCTGTGCCCGCATCCATGCAAAACTGGTACACTGTGCTATTCTAGGAATGAGCCTTTTGTCTTAAGGTTCATTTCTAAAAGCTGTACAGTTATAATGGCAAGCAGGCAGATTTTATCCATAGAAAGGAATGACGAACTAGTACTCTGGGTAAACCCAGTAGGGTAAAGGATTTTTATAGTTAATATATTTCGCGGTTTGGAAAGTAAAATCGCGAACTTAAAGTTAGTTAAATGTCAATCCACCAATGGTAATTAGGGGTGGGGATGATAATAATTTGTCACCGAGGCTAGGTGTAGTCTGGGAAGAATAGTGTTAGACACAGAGTGCTGTGACACCCGGTGGGGCACACACCTATTTTAGTATAGCGACGGGATCGTCTCTACTACTCATCACTTCGGCTCTTAGGCGGGGCTGAATTTATTATACTCAGAAAATTTTCGCGACATCAATTTCTAGACTTAGAAAGTTTCAGCGACGACAATTAATTACACTTAGAAATTTTGTCAGCAGCGATAATTTCTCGTACTTATAAAATTCTCCAACAGAATTTTATCGTCTTAAATATTGTCCTCAACAGCCAGAGTATATAAGTTCATTTATACAAATTTTGGTTTTAGATACCAATTATTTTACGCAAGTTTAATCATCTGGAAATTGATTTCCATAGTACAACCAGCGAGCCATTATAACTATTTAGCGGATCTATCAGAGTTTATCTACCAATAAGTAACATTGTACAAATCACTGTATTGTTGAACTTTACCTCGGTATTTCAAATAATTGAAATAAATAGCTCCTACAACTGATTCTGTTGGTATTATTTTAAATAAGAAATAATATCTAAGTTGTCTTCACTCTCAACCCCTGAGAATTAGTCGACTGTTCGTACCCGATAGGCCTAGCCGGAGCAGATTTCAAATTCTTCAAATAAATATAAATTTAGCACAAACCATCCGGTTTGTGCAAGGCGCCCAACATCTTTGAGGAAGGAGGAACTGCATCATATGATTGATATGCAAAAATTTTTATGTAAAAGGTGGAAGTATTATAATTACACTATTTTCATTGAATTTAATGCAATTTAATTTGTTTCAAAAGTTAAGTTTTCAAAACTTTTAAATTTCATTTTTTATTCATTTTTAACAATTCATCCCAGAAAGGGGATGTGTCCTGGCTCGATTAAAAAATATAGAAAATTGTTTAAGAATACGGGCATCTAACATCCTTCATAATAGTTGTGCCGTTCAGTTTTTCGGCACCCACTTAATACGTAGTTTTATAATCTTTTGGTACTTTTGGTACTTCTCTTCTCGATAACTTTTCTTCCATCTTTGGTTTGACTACCTGCTAGTGCTTTGTTTAATCTTGTCTTTAATCTCGTCACCCTATTTTGTAGTTATTTATTTGGCCACTTTGGCGGGGGTGTCGCTGCCCTCGCTTCTCGAGGGGGCGTTTCTTGAGGTATTGATAGAGAAGGAGTCTTCCTCAGCATGCCGTCGGTTTAGGAGCTCTGTCTCAGGATGCCCGTCTGCCTACTGTCTCTCCGTCTTCGTAGAGTCATATCATAAGTTCTGTTGGTACCGTTACTATCTATTTTCTGCAGGTATGACATAGTTTAATTTGTCTTAAATTACTCCGCTGGTGAGTTTTTGTTTATTTCAAAATTTATTCTTACTTTTAGCTCATGTTTGACTAAATTTATATTTTCTCAACAGTTTTGTTTTGTCCTGTTCTATACTGTAATTATCGTAAACGCATGACCGTGCTATTGTGTTTCATTTATTGGAACTATTCTTTCTTGCTGTTATTCTATTTTGCTAACTTAAAACTATTATATTCCTACGCTGTATTCTTTGGTAATTTCTGTATTTGTAACTGTTGTTCATTCATTATTCTTATATGTGGGTATCCTTTCAGTTTTTTTCTGGTTTTCCGAAACTGTCCCGTTCCGCCTCTGGTGAAGTACTAATGGGTCAAAACGCGGCACATACTTCACTATTTATAAACTTACTACATAAATGATTAAAATGATTACTTCATTACCGGAAGAACGAAACAATTTTTATTAATTATCGCAAAAGTAAGATTTTATTACTTTCTGAAACGAATGATTCATTTATCTGTGAGATATCTCCATGAACGGGATACGAAGGAAGGCCATTCATCGTAGATTCACACCACACGCAAGACTGGACGTGTTTAGCACTCGCTTGCGTGTGAGAAGCGAATGATTTACAAGTGTCTCTTTAGGACGACATGTTTGATGAAGAATATACCCGGCAATTACCATAAATATGAACCATTTGTTTTTACACCACTGTATCTTTCCTTCTATAATTTTTCAGTGTGTACATTACTCCCCAGTAGTATAAATTTAGGCAGAAAGATATAACGTGATATAAAGGAAATACAGGACATTGCTTTTAGCATGGGCCATGTTTTCAGTGGCGTTTATGTTTCAAAATCCCTATCAGTCGAGGATATGCAATAACACAATTACACACGTATAAACTATATTAAGTGCTGTAATAATGTTCTATTGCATCTTGGCTAGGTAAATACTGGCAGTTAAATCTTCGCACGACTTTCATTTACCAAATAATTGTTGGTTTTTTGTTTTTTGTTTTTTCACCTAATCTTACCTACAAGTACGTGCAGAGTCGCCAACTTGCCACATTGATAAAGATCTGGTGGTTACTCTAATACTTCTCTTCTATTGATATCATTGCTGTTATTCTAGTAGAAAAACTTACATTGTTATAAGTAATATACAGAGTGTAAAAAAAAACTTTGGGGAAATATTCCTTGCATACAGAGGATGAATTATGTTTTATGAATATGGGTTCGAAGATGCTTTATTTCCTGGTTAGAACCCTTTGTCTACACCTCTGGATTGACATTATTGGTGATTGGTTGGTAGGAATGTAGGCCTATGTGCTGCCACATCGTCACAATGGACGACATACATAAAAAAAAAAAAAAATTACCTGTCCTGTTGGAACATATGCCATTACGAATACGACGCGACATGTACTTGATGCACGAAGGAGCTCCTGCATGTCATCCATCCACTCTGTTCTTCAGTTTCTGAAAACAATTTCTTGGCGTCCACGCTCATCTCACCCGACTCCACTAGATTTTTATTTGTGGTGGCATTTAAAAACTCTTGTGTATGAATCATCGGTGCAAGATGTAGAGAGTCTTCGTGCGCGTATTCTGCAAGGCTGCCAGATAATATGAGATACTCTAGGAATACATCAGCGCATCAGGGTGTCCATGCGACGGCGGATTCACGGACATTTCGAACATTTCATTTGATATTCTGTTACCCACAGTTCTGTTCTGAGTACCATTTCAAATTATTTTCCGTTTTCCACAGTTCTGCTTTTTAATATTCTGCTAAGTTTTGTAGATGTAGAGAATGGGCTCTAACAAGGAAATAAAGCATTTTCGATCCCATGTTCATGAAACATAATTTTCATCCTCCATATGCAAGGAATATTTCCCAAAAAAATTTGGCCTAACAGAAAAATGGCTGGAGAACGCTTAACGTTCGAGCAGGGAAAATGCATTCTGAAATGGTTTATCAGGTTTGATCATAGGCGTAACCAGGCCGACCATATGGGGGGGGGTTATAACATCCGCGGGGTCTGGGGGGGATTGGAATACCCCCCAGAGAGAGGGGGTCCGGGGGTCCTCCCCCGGAAAATTTTAAAAATTAAGATGCCAAATAACGAGTTTTAAGCTTCCGGGGGCCCGCCCCCGGAAAATTGTAAAAATTAAGACTCAAAATAACGAGTTTTAAGCTTCCGGGGTATTCCCCCGGAAAATTTTAAAAATTAAGACGCAAAATAACGAGTTTTAAGCTTCCCACGCTTTATACTTGTATTAAGTAATTTATGGGCAGACTTAAAAAAATTATACAATTTTCCTTTTTTTAATCAATGGGGGGGGGGGTTCAAACCCCCAACCCCCCCCCCCCTCGGTACGCCTATGGGTTTGATAATGCCGTTGAAGTGCAGCGTCAGTGGAGGCGGGAGTCTAAAACAGAACCCCAAACCCGCGTAACAATTAAACGCATTATTGGCAAGTTTGAGGCACATGGAACGATTTGTGATATTCATAAAGGAAGATCAGGAAGACCGCGTACAGCTACAAGTCCTGCTTCATCGGATCTTGTGTTAGAAAAGTTTGTTACTTCTCCACAAAAGTCTGCTACGCAATGTGCGCGTGGAGTGGGGATTAGCAGTACAAGTGTACGACGGATTCTGAAAGGTGCTAAGTGGAAACCTTACATTCCACGATTATTGCATGTGATTGATGATGACGATCCTGATTGGACGAAGAGGGCCCATCGAGTTCCCTCCACGGTCGCCAGAATTAACCGCTATAGACTTTTACTTATGGGGAACCGTGAAAGATCAAGTCTATCGACGTAAGCCACGCACGTTGGAGGAACTTCGCCAGGAGATTACAGCGGCATGTGCTGCGATCTCCATTGAAACACTGACCGACGTAGCTGCGGCGACCGCTCATCGTTCAGTAATGTGTCTGGCCGCCAACGGCCAACATTTTGGACATCTAATGTAACCACTGAACTAAGAAAGTACTACCGGTAGATGTTTCATTAGTATTTAAATTAAAAAAACAAACCTAATAAATAGTTTCCTTCCTTAAAGTGTGTATACATTTTTCTGGAGGACCCTGTATTATTCGTTTTTTGTATTCTCGACTATTGAACGTTCTCTTAAATATCATTTGTTGACGATTTTCTACATTAGTCATTTGATTTATACATGTAATTTCAGTTTTCAGCCATATGTGCAATTATAATAAAATACTCAAAACAATTTACTTCCTGTTCCTGACAGCGAATTACTCATTTTTTTCAACTCAACTCAGTACCGGTAACTCACTTTTCCTGGGAGCATGTGCAAAGGACAAGGGATTAAAGAACTAGCTTTGCTGGGCAGTGTGCAGTTTGCTTCGGTATAAAAACAGGTGCAAGAAATTGCTACAATTATTTTCTCATTACTATAATATTACTCAATGCTTAATACATTCGTAATTACTGTTATTCGTGAATGTGTGAAATTACTTTCAATTACTTAAAAGAAATAAAATAAATGCGCATTATTTTACTGCCTTAGGATGGGTAGGAATTTCTTAGCCTGTATGCTATATCTACAAGAATCGTTATTTAGGAATTTTATTGCAAACGCTGTTTTGTGCATTGTCCTATATTATGACGTATTATATTATAAGTGGATTCAGCCAAATTCTAATTGGTTGCTTTACTTATTAATAGATATACTGGTTCCGCATGTTTTCTTCTGCTTTCCCCATTTTATTTTCATGTCATGTAGAAAAATAGCAAATATTAGTGGAAACCACTAGAATTACTCATGATTGAATGTTTTTACAGCAATAATTTTCCTGAAATACTCATATATTTTCACTTAGATTATATGAATTTAAAGAGATTACGAAACATAAACTTATGAGAATATCTTCATCATGAACGTATTAGATAATAAATCTGTAATCAATAAAAGTAATTTAATTTATAAACCTTCAGAAGAAGGCAACGGTGTTTCTATTTAGAATAGATATTAACTAAAATAACTAAATAAATAAATATAGCATTTATTACGTTATATTATTGAACAAATAGCATTTTTGGTATTGTATGTGGATAGTGGAGCACCCACAACTTCCATGTCATATCAAATTGGTAAAATACTTTTGGTAATTGGAATAGAAGATCTCAGTAGACTTTAAAACATTCCATAATATAGCTCTTAAATTTGAAAGATCGGGCAGTTGAACAGAATCGTGAAAACATTCATAACTGCGTGCTTTATTAGTTTGTATTTAGCAATATCTAATTTATTAATCTTTCTTTCACAGATCGCACGCCACTGATACATGAACTTTCCTGGAATGCTCCCAATTTTGCAGGAAAGGAGAGCGAGAACAAGGTAAATGTTGAAAGCTTAGTTTTGTTCAGTGACTGCACATTACATTGGCTTAAATACCTTCTCTTGTATAAATAGGTAATGCTTGTTTTTATCAGTAATTTATTTTTATGGACCTATTAGTTAGAGATGCGTACGATAGAGGGATAGACGAGCAACTCTTTCCTCTTGCAGCCAGTTCACTCAACGTGTACAGACATAAAAAAGACTAACGTCTTTCAGGCTTTATCAGCTGGTTCACGTCATAGCAGAACATTAATGCTTATGTATGGCTCCTTTTTTGGCACAGTGAAGGAGTTTGCCTAATAATTTTTAAGAATGGATATGTCTGGCTGATAATAATAGGGTTGGGAAAGAATACCATAAGCTATCTATACTGCAGCGATGTATCATGCTAGCCATTTTAAATTGCTTGGTAAAAAGTATCGACTTTGAAAAAAAGACAATGATGTCTTACTAAAGAAAGAAAGTGTCATAATTTAATGATTGTTGATGACGTTTGTAAAAATTAGGCCAACGGCTGTGATATGTATCATCTATAATTGTAATTAGCCTTAACTAATGATTAACTATAAGGAAAGAGAGAGCATCCATATTATAGTCAGTTGAAAATTGTTTTAATGCCTTGGCGCTTGACAAAGAGTGATGTCGCCGTTCATCTGTAGTTTTGTGATTGAAATATTTTATCAGTGAATTGTTTTATAATATGATCGAAGTTTATTTATATCGTATCAAAGAACACAGTGAGTCACTGACTGGTAGAAGTTACAGTCGATGCAGGAAGATCACGGCCAGTCAGAATTCGAATAATAGGTCTAGATGTAGTTTCTCTCCTTGGGTAGTCGGGCTTGGGATCTGTGAGAAGACAAGTCCATTTTTGTTGGTGTCCTGATAAACGGCTTGTTTGATTTTCCTATTGATATACAGTGAGTCCCACGCAAGAGTTGGCCAATGACACAGGTTTCTGCGTCGCGGTGGGCACAGCTCCAACTCCCGAGCGAACGGGTGAAATATCTACGCAAATAAAGCCGCGATCGGTGTAATGATTCAGGTTCTCACATTTACAGTTGGAATTATAATAAAAATAACCACGTACCTCATCACAAGAGATGTTTGAAATGTTCTCCTTTTGCATCCACGCAATACTGGCACCGTTTTAGGAAATTTTCTTTCACGCGCATAAGTTCAGCTTCCGAGACAGAGTTAATTTCTCTTGTGATATTGTCTTTAAGTTCTTCTACCAGTATGTGACTATTATATATGGGGAAACTTGAAAAATAAAGTGTATAGGTCAATTCCCCATACAATAGAAGAATTTAAAGACAATATCACAAGAGAAATTAACTCTATCTCGGAAGTTGAACTTATGTGCGTGAAAGAAAATTTCCTAAAAAGGTGCCAGTATTGTGTGGATGCAAGAGGAGAACATTTGCAACATCTCTTGTGATGAGGTACGTGGTTATTTTCATTGTAATTTTAACTGTAAAAGTGAGAACCTGAATCATTACACCGATCGCGGCTTTATTTGCGTAGATATTTCACCCGATCGCTCGGGAGTTGGGGCTGTTCCCGCCGCGACGCAGAAATCCGCGTCATTGGCCATCTCTTGCGTAGGACTCACTGTATGATTTCGCCGAATGATGTTATATTTTTAGATTGGTTACCAAGTTGATTTTTGTGCATTTTTCGCATTTCAGATGATTCCAAAATGAGATGGATCCACTTGAATTTTACTTGTTTGCTTTTATTTTGAAGTATATGTGCCAAAGTATCTATGGATTCTATTAGGAAGAAGGTTGTGGGGAAGACTAATAAGGAAGTTAAGAATTAATAATTTTTTACGTAAAACAAGCCGAATGTTGAACACATATTTGCGATCTTTATCTCACAAAACTCCATTATAAGAACTTGTCAATGCGTAGAACATATTTTAATAGTCACATAATAAATTTTCACAAAAGTTATGTGAAATGTCAGTTAAAAGTTAAAAGCAAGTTTGAATAAATGCATCCTCTACTAACACACACACACACATAAGTGGAAAATTACTTTTAACATTCTTGCCATTGAAGATTCATATTGTCTATAACTTATACAAATTATATTATTTTCTAAATAATGTTTGCATATTGCTAAGCAATGTCTTTAATGTCTTTTGGTCATTATCTGACATTATAGTCTTATTTATTTTTGATCAACAGCCTCTTTATGATGTTCTCACGGAAACAAAATAAATTGCTTGTTCTAAAATTTAAAAAAAAAATAAAAACTACGTGGCGCTACATCCATGGAGGGACTACCGTAGGCAGATAGCAGGATTGGGGGCATGTGGTCAGCATGCCGACACCCACGGCCGTTAATGGTGGTTTTCATGACCTGAGTCTCTACTTCTTTATCAAGTAGCTCCTCAATTTCAATCACGAGGCTATATATAAATTGCTTGTTCTACTTTTGGCATTATTCTGGACTACAACTTTGTTAGAATGAAGTCGTGAAATTGAAAATGAAATGTGTATTTTAGGCAATATTACTTCTTTTTAGAGTCTCTAATGAGCTCTACAAATTTTCGGTACTATAGTTGCTAATGTCGGCCGCGGTGTTGTGCAGGTAGCGTGCCCTCCTCTCGATCCTAAGGTCGCGGGATCAACCCGGCCGCGATCGATGGATTTTTCAGCGGTAAAACTCTGAGCCTTCCTGGAGGGACTTTAAGCTGGGGGCCCGTGTCGTAGAATTACGGCATGTAAAAGAACTTCAAGACTGAATTACCTTAGTTTCACCTTAGTTTCCTGAGGGGCTTTGTGAGGCGATGCGCTTACCACGTCTGTCTTCTCATGAAAAATAAACGTAACAAAATTAGTGTAGGTACTGAAACCTTTAATTCGAAGTCTATACTCCACCGTACGGATTTTCAGGAAAGTCAGATCAGATTACACAGTTGCAAGTAATTCACAAGAGAAAAGGACAGTAATTACACAATCCGCCTTCACTTTGCATCATGTGTAGCACTTGCACGTTTCACAGAACTCAGCACAAATGGGTTTCTGATTCGGAAAGCCTACTACTGACGAAATACCTCGATAATCAAGTTTACTCACTACAGCTTAGAAAGATTCCAATTAGCAGTTCATGTGAATATACTAGACGCAAGCAACAGTTCAAACGAAGAGTTCTAGGAACCGATTTCTAAACTGCACCGCTTTGTGACATAACCCGAATGATCCAATTGATGAGGACTTTACTCCCAAAACCTTGTTCAGCAGTAAACTGTTAGAAGTGAGTGTTGTAATCATGAGCTTAACATACTCAAAATGTCGTGGCTTAAATAACAAGCAGATCGTTCTGTTCCTAGAACTCTTCACTATGAGTCCACTGTGAACCTAGTACCTGGATAGATTAGATGCATGTTGAGTAAATATTTACGAGCAAAGGCCGCTGGCACATGCTTGTTATAAATAAAGTTAAAAATGAAATTCTATTTATTACTCTTCCGAGACTCGTATTCACAGGCCTACAAAAATTCACATATCACTATTCAATATCAGCGTATCTTTGAATTAAATGTATTAATGATAAGTATCACAGGAAGTATCTTAATTTATAAGTAATTTTATAACTAAGTAACAAGTGATTTGGAAATTTCCGTTTTTTAAAAAGCCGTCTCCACTTGCTCTTGGCATATTTCACGTGAAATGCTATGTTAGCTTCTGTATCCAATAGCCGTAGGTTCACACCCTTCCGGTGAGCGACGGATAGGGAAAGAACCTTGTTTAGCCCGTCTTCTCCGATCGAAATTAATTAATTATTAGTCGTTACGCCTAAGAGCAATGTCTGAGCCACCTCAACGAAAATGAAACCCCAGAGCAAATTTGGTTCTGTTTCTCACCTCAAGAATAACTTGGTTCAAATGGATTACCCACTGACTACCCGTTCTAGAAGTCTAAAGAAATGCAATACTCAATATTCAATTGACTGGATAGGGCTGTAATATGCGGGCAGTGATAACTCCAATTATAAATGTTTTTAGACAGACATGAAGATACTATCCAAGACCCTGTGTCATGGACTTTACTAATAATATTAGTTAATAATACTACTATTTATTAGTTCACAAAAATTTTATTTCATAGTACACTACTCATAAAATCTTTTCACAAATTTTATTAATTCTTTAGTCAGCAAATTGATTTGGAAGATAAGTCTGCATTTTTTGTGTCTTGTTCCTTCTCATTCTTCTTTTCTTTACTACTTCAAAGCATCACCATAGCAGCACGACCTATTATGTATGTAATAAATCTCATTATTAACATATTTCATGGCATCTATTTATCTATTGCCTTCACATCGTATGTTTCTTCTCTATTTTTTTATCAATATCTTTTTTTGTAGATTTGAACATAATTGCTATCTATAAGAAATCAATAAACTATAAAGCAATTATTCAAGATAGCGGTGCTAAAAAATAACCTGATATTGTATTCTAAAATATTGTTATAACTAAAATTGCTTTGATGGAAAATGTAGACATTTTCTTTATCGATAATAGGATTAGACTTGGTTTTTTTTCACAAATTTAAAATAACGGAGTCTGTATCACATAGTTTTGCGAATAACTTAATGGACCAAGTACATTCTTATAAAACACCTAATATTATGAGTAAATTTTATTAACTTTTTATTACCTATGTAACAGTTTACTCATACTATTAATAATATTTAATAATGTTTTTGAGTCATGAGCTCTTATCTAGTAAATATTAGTTAATATTGTTATGAATCAGAATAATAATATTAGCTAATAAAATCAGGAAAACTGATGTAACAATGTGCCCGTATGCTTTTGTTTAATCAGTGATAATTGCAATTATAACTTTAAACTTTAACTCCGTGGCGCGACATCCCCGAAGGGACAAGGCCTACCACCCGACCGCTGCGTCGTCTACCTATAGGCAGATGGCAGGATTGGGGGCATGTGGTCAGCATGCCGACACCCACGGCCGTTAATGGTGGTTTCCATGACCGGAATTGCAATTATGATATGCCGAAAATAAGTTATTTTTTTAATCGATTTCTGAGTATAGCTCCAGATCGATTCATTAAGGCGGGCTTATGGAATAACAAAGGTCTAGCTTGATAAGCAATAGAATATGTAGACAGTGTTATTTGTCAAAGCTACCTGTATTGCAACTTCCAAAGCCGTATATGAACACTGTAAAACAATATGTTGCCATGAGAACTGATTTGGATTTGATAAGTTCTTTATAATATATTACCACAAAATAGGCACTAAATTGGGCATTACTCCGGTACCGGTCAATCGATTTGGTCCAATATCAAGAGGCTTTTTTCCATGGACGTTATAAATGCGTATACCAAATTTCAAGAAAATCCGATAAATCGTATTTGAGTTATCGCGCTTATAGGCACACAGTCAGACGTACAGATATTTTCCCGTCCACCACACAAACTTAGAAAGTACCATTCTGGCACTTAATAATGCTGCATTTTGCTAAAGACAGGAGTTTAAAAATCATATGAAACTTGGCCCAGAATTCAATTCGTATCCTTTGTTTGAAAGTTATTCTAGAAACTAGAATATTTTCTCACCATAACTGGACTCTTTCTCTGAACCTCTCTCTCTCTCTCTCTCTCTCTCTCTCTCTCTCTCTCTCTCTCTCTCTCTCTCTCTCTCTCTCTCTCTCTCTCTATCTCTCTATCCCTCTCTCTCTATCTCTCTATCCCTCTCCCTCTCTTGCTCTTCTCTCTATCCCTCCCCTTCTTGCTCTATCTTTTGCTACGTTTTCTCTGTTTTTCTGAGAGCTGTGCATTACTCACGTACCCACACGCTTTACACCACATAGATAAATGGAAGAAAAGACCATTGCACGTGTTGACTGGTCTGGAAGTAGGAAGTCCATTTCAAGATTGCCTTAAAATTGCTCATCTTACTTATTTGTTGTGAAAATTATGTATTTAACTTTTTTATCTTACCTCACGAAACTTATATCTTCCGGGTAGGAATGTTTAATTTACACTCCGCAAACTAAGCTCGCATTATTATTTCTTGGACGTAGTTTGATGTAATCCCTTAGTTTTAAGTAATGATGTGAACGATCAGTGACAAGGTCCGTAACATTGAGAAAATCTTGGGCATATTTTGGTAACCATCGATATACTTATGGAGTTAGATGACTTGTCAAAATAAAACTCGAGAGAATCGGCTTCGGTTTCTAGAATGTATATATTTATCATTATATTGTGATGGATAGCCATTTTAAAATGTAAGAACCATGTGAAGAAATGCTCATAAATGCTCAAGCAAACGACCAGTTTCGTTTTCACCGAGTGTACATGGATATTCCATACGGTATCATGTATTTGACAATATTGCCCGCAAAACCCTCTCCATATTGTCTTCTGACCCTTTTTAGTAATTTTTTTTTAGCAGAGTAGCTTCCTTTTGGAATTTTCACTTCAGGCGTAGGAGAAAGATTGCTTGCATTATTTAACAGATGTTTAACTAATTTGCCAATAATATGATGTTATAGGGGCAGATAAAATTTTTATAAACCCCTATAAAATATGTTTCTGTTCCCCAAAAACAGTCTCATATTTATTTGTAAAAAGTTGCTAAGTGAAGGCCTATTCTAGTTTTATCAAATTTGTCATTTCAAATAATTGGTTCACGTATTTCTTACTGAAGTGTATTTCAAATGCCTCGTATTAAATGGTTTTCTGTGATCTACTGTAATCATTGTCTACTACGTACCTGGAAGTTTATTATTAATGTTTTTAACGTTTGGAGGGTACTCGACAGCAATCCGATTTTCCCATTCTTTATAATATAATTTTCTCCAAAGTTAAAGGCAATGAATTTCAAGCCGACATTCACCTCTGCGAGTACGAAATCAGCAAAATGTCACTCAGATCGGTCTGCACCGGGATTTGTACCTACGTCCTTCATAATAATTGTCTCGTTATTAGACTGTGACGTACTCCTTTTGTTTTAAATCAATAAAATAGCAAGTTAGCTCGTGAATAAATAAATAAAAAATCTTATGTGATACATTCAAAACATCATGAACATTACAACTTTCTCATTTCACATTCTAATGTAGAATAAGATGCCGTATTGCAGGGAGTGCGTATTCAGTTATCTTAGCCTTATGCAAAGGCGTAACTTCATGTACCTTACGCAGTATCGTACAAATGTGGCTGACTCAAAATATCCTTCAGGGAATTCTTTACGAAAAATATGTTTAAGATGAATAAAACTTTAGCTTTTAGTATGAGCATCTCATGTACAAAATTTACACTAAATCGTTGGAGCCATTTTCGAGAAAATAGCGAAAAATGGCATTTTCTTCATCTAAAGTAGTAGGTCCACCGGTAGTAAAAGAAGGAAACAATCGTCACAAATTTTTAATGCCATGATCCCAGAAGATATCTTCCCAAATATAAAATTTCGTTTCGAGTACGAGCTATGTTGTTCACAGAAACAGACCCATACACATGCAGACATGTTTCTGAAAATTGCAGTTCTTTATTGAGGGGGCTTCAAAACGTTTAGAATGCTGAAAACTCTCCATCCAATTTCATGGTCGAACATAGTATTTCTCTACCTTAGTACCTATGGTAGGGTAGGGTAGTGCATCCCTTTTATCACTGAAAGCAGTTCTAAGAAGGTCTACATTCTTAGTTACTTCCATAAACTTGACGTTAGCAATAACATACGAATTTACTGAATTATGATCATAATGAGATACGCATATTCTAGACTGAATGAAACAAACTTCTACATAACATTTTTCCCTCTCTGATATTAGCTTTTTTCTTTTCTCTTTCTCAGTCGCTTTCCTTTCTCCTCGTAAAAATCCAATAAAGGCTAAACTCACAAACATATTACTGTGTTTCTGAGAAAATATTGATATTGCTCATATTATACAGTGGGCTTGATTCTGAGAAATTGTGTTACTCAAAATAACTTCATGTTAGCTCGAGCTTCTGCTGTAGTAGACCCTATATCTTGTTCAGTACAGGATATCGTTGCAGTTTCTGCTAGTTTTTACACAAAACATGTTTAGTATTCTTATTTACGGTTTTAGGCCTATAATCTGTACAGCTCCTAGGTTTTTGTTGTACGGATTCAGAAGGGGAAAGAGTTCATGAAACGTTCTGAGTTAGATAAAATACTCTTACATTAGGAAAATGAACGTTTTGTTATTTTGTAATTGTAGAACTGATTTTGTGTATTTTGGTACATGTTGCTAATAGGCAATGAGTTTAATAAGTATATATTTTTAATCCGAGGACTTTCGGCTTCTTTCCTGTATCACGAACTTCGAAGGTAGTCATCGAAGTCACGAAATTCTAGTTTTTATCTTATTTATTTATTTATTTATTTATCTATTTAGCAATGTTGTAATCTGTAAATCTACCCTGAACTTTAAACCTCTATAAAGGGTGCCCATAAACCGATGGTAGTTAGCCTTCGGCTACCTGACATGACCTTTTAATGTAATGTAATGTAATGTAATGTAATGTAATGTAGAGTTTAGTGTAATGTAATGTAATGTAGAGTTTAGTGTAATGTAATTTGTAATTTATTTTTGTATCGTACAATTTACATCCCTGGTGTTACAGAATGTTTATCACTGAAAGATGTAGGCCTAGTTCATACAGATAAATTATATTCCATATTAAAACTTGTTGATTTAATAGTATTTTGTAGCTTTGGCTGCAAGAGTGTGCAATATTATCTATTATGCTTCTAGTTATTTAATTTCGGTTTCCCACTTCTTTTTGACTATAGACTATATAGAAAGTTCGCCATTTCCTTTATTACTATTATATTTTCGTCGTTAACTTCTTTTATGCTATTGCTAGGACTATTTATAGAAATCTTTTATTCAAATATTTATATCTCAATATTGTAGTTTCAGGTCATTTTAAAATTATGTATTTGACATCTTCTCTATTTACACATAATGGACAACGTCCTCTCTCAAGAAATGTTCTTGACCTCCTAAGTTTCTAAGAGTTTATTGTAATGTAATCAACAGATGAAGATGCTATTGAACCGAGTTTAGTCAACCCTTGCAAATGTGATCGACAAAGAATATGAACTTTTCACAAATAAAATTGTACGAAAGACGATTATGTACTTGGTAAAAATCGATATTAACAGAATTTGTTGTACGCTATACTACATGGCATGAACTAAAATCCTGCTCAAGCATACGAGTGTGAGGTAAAGTAAGAGACTAGTCGTCTCCATTTGTGTGGTAGTCTATTACTCCTTGGCTACTATTTACTATTTCCGTGTGAAGCTCATTGCACAAAGGCATGAACTATAGTCCATTCACTGGTATTTGAACCTTCTAGTTGGGGAAAACCTTGTCCTGTTTCTGTAGCTTTCACTGGAAAACCGGAGCAACGTCTTCTATTCAGATTGCCGAGTGCTGGTTACTCCAAGTCTGTTTTTCGATCATAGCACGCGAATAGAAGAAGTTGCTCCATCACTAAGACAGGTTTTTTATGATAAGCTTATGTGTGACGACAAAATTAAATAAACCAGAAAGCCCAAATGCCAGTGAATGGACTATAAATGATTGAATAATGCCTATTAGATACAAGTAACTATTAGTTAGGATATTCCAGTATGGTGTATACAGAACCCGGAATCATCAATCCTTTCAACAAATGCCTTTTTAGATTTATTTGTTTTGAAGGTGAGGGCTACATCTAGACAAACCAAATTTCATGTTAAACTAATTTTAAGGATTAATATTTGTTGTCATCTTTCTCGAGCTTAAAATTTAAACAACTCAGTGTTTATGGCTAAATGTAGGCCTACAGTTTGCAGATATGGCAGATGGATATCGCTTTTCAGAACGAAGGTAAGTATAATCTGCCTATGGACGTAGAGTTTGTCAGAAGTTATGTGATTCAACAACCTCCATTCCCTGGACGCCATTGTCGTCTAATTTCTGAAGAACTGATGTTTCCCTGCTTCCTCCTTATCTTTTGTAAATCCATATAGGTATGCATATGCTCCACTCTACTGATGGTTGAATTAAAATAAACTGGCATCCCTATAAGTTGAACAAAAAAACTTGTCCAAGAAATTGAATAATAAACCTACCGACCCAGTAATCTTCAAAGTAAGATTCCAGCTATTTATAGAAACATGTGTAGCTTGGAAGGATTGTCTAAGATCGGAACTGACACATGTTTTTCATCAATGCTGATACCAATCTACAATTCTCGTGTGTTCACTTCAAATAAAAAGAAAACCGGACTTTAAATATTCGCGTACCATAACAGTTTCAATTAATCAGCAAATCAATCCATCAGTCTGTTAATTAATGACTAATTAAACAATCAACTAGTCTGTGAATGAGTCGGGATGTCAAGTAGTTAATAACTCTTTCATACGTCAGTCAGTCTGTCAATCACTGAGAAACAATAATGTATGACTGTTACTGATCTGCTCTGTTGGAATGTTGATATACGCATGCTTATGTATTACTGTATGGCAATATAATATTATCGCAATAAGTTCGATCCGAGTCCACAGCTTTGGCACAAGGGGATGCGTTTGAATCCTGGTCGGGACGTGACCTAGGTGGGCTTTTATCCGGGGGTTTTCCTCCCCAATATTACAAATGGCAGGTAACTTTAGGCTGTGTGATTCCCGGATATCACTTGGCCGTCATTATCATCTTCATCCCATCCTAGCTTTGTTTAGAGTGAATGAGTACAAAATGGTGTATCTTGTCCTATATGTTCAGGTTGTCTCGGAGGTAGCCTTGTATAGAATTGATCCCTCGCCCGGGGAGACCCTCCATGTCCTTGTCTGGTTAAAAAGTATGTAGGCTATGTGTGATTAATAGATAATTCCTGTCCCGACGGGTACTGCCCTGTATATGGCTGCCTAATTCCTAAAAATGGAGAGGTAAAACTAAGAGTAAGAAAGACAGAAAAGTACCATCGGAACTGTAGCCTGCTTTCTTTAAATCAAAACTAATTAAATTATCAAACAAACAAATAAACAAAATTATCGTCATTACAAAACCTAACACTTGTACTTCCTTTGCAGCGCGTGTTTAGGCGGTGAAATTATCATATCTATTAAATAAGAGAGAACAGAGAAACCTACAAAATAATATAGCCTACATACAAATTATATACATAAACTAAAAAGAGTTAAATAATTTTTACAAAGAAGTTTAAAGTAGGAAAGTCAAAATTACACAAACAGAAATATAATTATATTTAGAAATGGAAAGAGAAGAAATGAAAATGAAAAAAGTGAAAGAGAAATAAAATAAACAATTTTATTATTAAAAGGCTATTACATAGGTGTGTTTTTTCAATTTTCTATCGTAAATTAGTTGTCACTATATTTCATGAAATCAGGATTCTTTTCTTTCTTTCTTTCTTTTTCGTAGTTTTACCTCTCCCTTTTAGGATTTAAGCGACCCAAGCCGCCCGGGCCTTACAGGGCCGCGACCTGTCGGGAGAGGGATTACCTTTGGATCACATACATACTTTTTTGATCAGACAAGGACATGGAGGGCCTCCCCGGATGAGTGATCAGCCCAATGCCGGGGGAAATCAGGATTCTAAGAAATAAAATTATTATAAAATTACAAACAATAATTTAGATCGCCCAATTGCCCAGTAGTAGTCCTGCATTTTGTTTCAGCAAAAGGAAAAATGGCATTTCTTCTTGTCCAAAGAAAAAAAAATGGTATTGTTTCTTATGGTAATAAGAAACCAGTACAAATTTATAAAGTTGTTCATTTTCATAATCTTGAATTCAGAGTATAAAAATGTTGAACGGTAGTTGATATGCTTTTTAAAGCAAATTTGTATTATTCTCTTTTGAAGTAAAAGTAGTTTTAAAAAAATGGTCTTTGATATGGTCTCATGCGGTCAGGTTTGAACCGCAAACCAAGATCTAGAACCGGCACAAGATAGGTCGATCCGGGATTTTTTCGTCCTGAAAAATCCATTAATTTTGGCCGTGTTGGAACACACGAACCTCAGATGCAGAGGTGTTCATGACAGTTTGACAGTGTAGGCCTATATTTTATTTAGAAGAGTTCCTAAAAAATTATAAATAAAATTATTTATTCACTTGGGAAGTAAACTTAAACAATCCTTTATTGTAGTAGGCCTACATTAGAAAGTACAAAACCCTTTCCTACTAATTTCTGCTCGAAATTGCAGAGACAAAACTTTATACAACTCCACTTTCTAAGTAACTCCCTCGGGAAACAAATGAGTTCATTTCAGAGTGTAGGAGTTTCACATAACATTTCCAGTCAGATCCAGTTATCCTCTATCATAGAACTTTGCCGTAAAAAAAGTATTTTAGAAGGTCAATAAACACTATTGCTACAATGTTAATTTCTTAATGAAATATAACTTAATTTGCAAGCACAATGAGGAAGTTAAGTTTATCTAAATGTTGAAGTTATCTGTGGCAAGGTTCCAAACGGCACAGAAAGCTATCTGCTTCTCTAATTGGTACAAAAGGCTTAAACCTCTACCATCGTTAGTGCAAATATACTTCAACAATTTAATGAAGCAGGACCTAATAAATCGAGAGAGAGCTTATCAAGGAAACGGACGTCTCTAACCCAGATACAACGACAATCACTTATACAGTGTAATGTTGTTATTCATAGCGGACGTAATAATTATAATGTCACTCGCTTTCAGTTCACAGAATGTTACAAAAGTCCTTTTAATCAGCTATATAGTCGAGATTTTAATATTTTCGTTGATAAGGCCTATTTAGTTTATTCTTTATTACAACTAAGATATTTTAATTCTTTTAACATCATAAAACTTGGACACTTTATTTGAGCTCACAAGAGGGCTTAATTTAACGGATTTTAGAACTTATACTACAGCGGTTCGGTGGATGAAATGATGGTTGCCTGGGCGCCACAGTATAATGCATATACTGAATATTTCTGATTTGTTGAACCCGCCTCCGGTCTGCCAGTCGATCGTTGAGCACTTCCCTCTAGCTTCAGGGTAGGAAGCGAAGAACACCTTAATATTATTGCTTGAATAATAATGCAGTTTCTTTGAACACTGAAGGAATATTCTGTTTATTCAAAACGTTGGAAATACAAGTCCAGTCATTGACAATAATTACAAAATTTGTTTGTGAATAATTAATATTGTTACAAGTTCTCGGTAGATCGTTACTAGTGATACAATTGCTGCCGTATATGATTTTGACTAATCGCGATTGAAAGTAAGAATCCTTCTAAGTCGATTAATTCCACAGCGAAAATTTTATAAGTCCAATTAATTCTGTGGGCACGAGGCCACAAAGATAAGTAGAGTGATTTTGACTGTTCTAGGCACGGGGCCTTGAAGTAGAGTCCTGTTGACTGCTCTAGGCACGGGGCCTTGAAGTAGAGTTGAATATGACTGTTATAGGCGCGGGGCCTTGAAGTAGAGTGATTTTACAGTGCCCCGGTAGGCCTAAGGAAAACTTTCTTGGACAAACATTTATCCCTACTCTTCTTAATTATTATTCGTGAATCCCGGCACGTGGTACTATAGACCAGTTCTTATTGGCAAATCTCCCGACCAATAATAATATGTTAGTTTCCCACGGAAATCAATTGGATTTTCCCTTATTCTCAAAACCCACAACTTAGCGTCTCGGATTTCTAAGAAGGTTCGGGCAGCGTGATGTATCAGTAGCAACATCAGAAGCTAGGCTTAAACACAATAGCCGACTTCTTAGAATTACTTAAGTGGATCAGTACCCTCTGTGATAAGATCTTGGGAGATTCCCGATACATTGTACCTGAGTACTGCATTGCCTTATCTCGCACCCGCTAGGTCTGCTAGGGAAATTCCCAGCTTCTCCGTCTATACACTGCAATCTCATTTTAATAGTTATTTAAAATGATGTTGTTAAACTTTTTACCTTTGCCTTCTTTCTAGTTAATAATATTTATAATGAATGTTCCGTCTTTTCACGGTCATTTTAAGACCAAACACGGGCTATGAGATTTTATGATTTTAGTTTGAATAAATTTGGGCAATTAATCTGTCATTTATTATACTTAATTTGGTTATCTTGTTTATTTCTTTTTGCCGAAGTATCTGAACTGCAATATATGCCCCAGTCTATTAAGACAGGAATCATCATAGCCTATGATTGACTTACTGGCTGAATATACTGCATCTCTCCACAAAATATTATACCTTATTTTCCTCCAGTGTTGCAACCCTCTTAACCAAATACATAACTAATTTAATTCCTATCTTGACACGAGACTTCACCTTAAATCCTGTCCCACATGTACAAGTTTTCTGAACCTATCACATTCATGCATTCATACATCTTGCGGTTTCCTGTAGTGTTACGTTGCTTGTACGTATTACTTGGTTTATTGCACGACCAAGACATTACAACAAAATTTTACGTAAACACCATAAATTTTCCGATATACCCTCGTGAGACCATGAAAATTAAGCTCAAGCAGTTCTCACTGAAATTTTATAAAATATATTGAATGCATAAAGAAAAACAAAAACACTTTTTTTTTTTTTTTTATATTGAGACTTTGACAAGGTCGATCAAGCAGTTCTCACTACACTTGCACTATATTATAAAGAATGCAATACACACACGTATATTTTACTCTCATTTATACACATTCCTCTAATCCTAAACCTATGTGGAACTGATAACCTATCATGCCAGTAGCTATTTTACCGCGTAAAATATACATTACAGGTTATAGGCCTACTTTATTCCAACTCAGTACAATGCCTTTCGGTTATTCTGCCCTGAAATATGGTCTAATGAAGCTGCCTTCTTTAGTGATTTTTCTTCATTATTAGGTCTCTCTAGTCCTCGTAATCCCCCGGTCTGTGGGACGTCATTTCGACCCTCAACTGCATCTTTTAATCGTTTAAAAGGCCTATTTTGCTTTAGATGTATTTCGTCATTTCTGTGACGGACATTCTCCAGAGCATAACTGTTATTTCCCGTGCCACGCGTCTGGCTCGTGTCATTTATTGCTTCATCTGTGACTACTCGGTATGCCGTTTCACTGACCCAATTTCTTTCGCTTTCAATGTCAATGTTCCCCTGGCTTCCTGGAATTCGATCATCTTCATTCTGCGAATTTTTCATCGGCATCCTCCCACAAAATCGAATATTATTTTCTTGCCCGCCCTGAGGCCTATTTTCTTGATTATTGCCTCTTCTATTCCGGTTCCTATTGTTCATATAATTGTTATTATTGTAAGTGGGTCCCCTGTTCGATTCTCTATTTCTCTTGCAGTACTCTTGTTCCCATTTCCCTCTATCATTTGTCGAGCCTCTTCTCGTGTCTTGACTTTCCTGCGTAACTTCGGTATTTTCATGATACTCTTCCCCGTTTGTCTCTACTTCAAATCTTGATAGCAATTCTAAGGCCTTGCTGTAACTTTGGGGACAAGCTACTATAAGTAGGTTGCATATTTCCGGCTGATAATGCCTCCGTACAATCTGGATCGCTACATCTTCCGGCATATCTGGATCTAATTGTTTCAATAGGCCTATTACTCTTAGGAAATGGTCCGATAGAGATACGTTGCCTCTAGGCGAATATCTTCCATTATAGACTTCATTTCTAGCTAATGCTCTCTTCTTCTCTCCCCAATATCTTTCTAGGAACAGCTGTTTAAAATTCTCATAATTACCGTCCGGTTGTACTATTATTTCAAACCACTTTTTGGCTTTTCCATCTAAAGCTCTACCGATAATCAACATTTTGTACTGAGATGGAATAGATTTTAAAATAAAATATTCCTCAAGATCTCTCAAAAAACTATGAGGGCTCGTATTGCTCTCATCGAAGTTAGGAAGCGTAATGTCGTTCCCAATCAGTCTCCCTATATCTATTCTATTATCGATAGCTACAGGCATGCTAGTGGCTACCGTCTCGTGTACTGTATTACAGAATTCCTTCCTAGTACTGAGTGTACTATGTGTATTTTCCACACAACTACATGTGTTTCTCTTTAAATTTTCGGCCGAACTATCGACTATAGGCCTATGATTCTCAACCTTTTTAGCTAGGGTGCTAACTTCTTTCAACATCTCCCCTACTTTCTGTGCTAATACGTTTTCAAAATGTACTACCTTGTCATTTACTTCTGAGATTTTATCTTCTACCTCTACTTTCACCTTGCTCACCTGAACCTCCATATTCTCTATTACGCTAGATTCTGATTGCTGTAATTTGCCTTCTACAAGTTTAATCTCATTAAATACTATTTCTTCATATTTCATACCCTGAGATTCTATTTTCTCATCAACAATTACCATTTTAGCCTCTATTTCAGATTTAATTTCCCCTTGACTTTCCCAGATTTCTTGTCTTATGGCCCTCTCACTCATCATTATTTCCCTACAAAATTCCTCTCTAATTTGATTACATAAGTTGGATTGGACTTCCCTTATTTCAATGAGTTCTTTTTCAATCCTATCTATATTCTGTCTATTTTCTTGGTTCGATTGTTCTATCCTATCTCCTAGTTTCTCTATCTTTTCCCCAGAATTTTTTTCTAGTTCCTTTATACTTTCCCTAGTGTCGTTACTTGATTTTTCTAGTCCCTTCATCATAGTTTCATTAGATTCCCTCATCATAGCTATTAAATATGCAATAGAATTCGGATCCATAGTCTGATTCATTTCTCTAGGCCTATATTCAATTACGCTATCATTTTCAGTCTGCTGAATTTCTGCTACATTATTCACCTGACTCTCCTTATCTGCATGAATTGTAGTATTTTCATTAGTTGCGGTACTATCTTCTTTATTCTCCCCTATTTCACTATTTATTTTCCCATTAGTGGGCATTTCTTGCCCCTCTCCAAAACTAATGTTTTCTGATTTAATCTGTCTCTTTTCGTTCCTAGTTCGCATACATAATTTTGCTACGAAAATGTAAATTGCCTGTACTACTTGGGTACATAGTATAATTCTGATAATAGTTGCCACACTATCTGCCATAATCCTTCTCACAATTTTCTCCCTACTGAGCACGTCGTGCCCCTCTCCAATTATTATAGTACTCATCTTGCTAAATCACTTGTCGCTTTCCAGCCACATACGTAAATTAAAAGGGTACTGATACACTCTTACGATCTACCTTACCTTTGGTTAAGAAGTTCAACATACAATACATAACATGTATAATTATACCCTTGCACAATAAATATTTGATATGCCTGAGTTATTATTTTACTTTGAAACAAATTTTCTTTTACTTGAATGTCCTCTTTAATTTACTTAGTGAGTTTCAGTTTAATTTTCTTTGATCTTAAATTGCAAAGTATTTCTGAAAATTATATAATATCAGGCTTAATTATCAATTTAATTAATGTTCAGTGTTTATTAAACTACTGATATCTAAAATTGTTTACTTTACTGGAACTCTATGTATATTTAAGTTCTTATCTGTTGGTGATTTTTGATGTTTTCTGCGACGGTCTCCGGAACTGATGTACCACGATCTTGAATTCCAGCGGTGCCTTTACGGGTGACGTTCTAGAAATTCTGCGGTGTCTTCCTTCCGTTTTGGGATGATTTTTGAAGTTGGTGATCCTTGATGTCCAGCTTCACTCGTGCCTCACGTTGGGAAATAGCCATGTACAGCGGTTCGGTGGATGAAATGATGGTTGCCTGGGCGCCACAGTATAATGCATATACTGAATATTTCTGATTTGTTGAACCCGCCTCCGGTCTGCCAGTCGATCGTTGAGCACTTCCCTCTAGCTTCAGGGTAGGAAGCGAAGAACACCTTAATATTATTGCTTGAATAATAATGCAGTTTCTTTGAACACTGAAGGAATATTCTGTTTATTCAAAACGTTGGAAATACAAGTCCAGTCATTGACAATAATTACAAAATTTGTTTGTGAATAATTAATATTGTTACAAGTTCTCGGTAGATCGTTACTAGTGATACAATTGCTGCCGTATATGATTTTGACTAATCGCGATTGAAAGTAAGAATCCTTCTAAGTCGATTAATTCCACAGCGAAAATTTTATAAGTCCAATTAATTCTGTGGGCACGAGGCCACAAAGATAAGTAGAGTGATTTTGACTGTTCTAGGCACGGGGCCTTGAAGTAGAGTCCTGTTGACTGCTCTAGGCACGGGGCCTTGAAGTAGAGTTGAATATGACTGTTATAGGCGCGGGGCCTTGAAGTAGAGTGATTTTACAGTGCCCCGGTAGGCCTAAGGAAAACTTTCTTGGACAAACATTTATCCCTACTCTTCTTAATTATTATTCGTGAATCCCGGCACGTGGTACTATAGACCAGTTCTTATTGGCAAATCTCCCGACCAATAATAATATGTTAGTTTCCCACGGAAATCAATTGGATTTTCCCTTATTCTCAAAACCCACAACTTAGCGTCTCGGATTTCTAAGAAGGTTCGGGCAGCGTGATGTATCAGTAGCAACATCAGAAGCTAGGCTTAAACACAATAGCCGACTTCTTAGAATTACTTAAGTGGATCAGTACCCTCTGTGATAAGATCTTGGGAGATTCCCGATACATTGTACCTGAGTACTGCATTGCCTTATCTCGCACCCGCTAGGTCTGCTAGGGAAATTCCCAGCTTCTCCGTCTATACACTGCAATCTCATTTTAATAGTTATTTAAAATGATGTTGTTAAACTTTTTACCTTTGCCTTCTTTCTAGTTAATAATATTTATAATGAATGTTCCGTCTTTTCACGGTCATTTTAAGACCAAACACGGGCTATGAGATTTTATGATTTTAGTTTGAATAAATTTGGGCAATTAATCTGTCATTTATTATACTTAATTTGGTTATCTTGTTTATTTCTTTTTGCCGAAGTATCTGAACTGCAATAATACCATGCACACTTAATCTGATTTGTTATCTGTTTTTCGAACTTTAATAATTTTAAGCTATTCATAATTTTATTGCGTTCAGTCAATAGCCTATATGTACCGTACACAGAGTGTTAATATATTAAATTTGACTACCAGTAAGGATGGGATATCGATATCGATATTATAGAAAATCGATATTTTGTTTAGGATACCCGAAATTTTGTCATCGTTATTTCATTTCCTATAATATCGTGATATCGATATTGCTCTTTAATAATATCGATTTTCTCAAAATGGAAGGTGATAGAGAGATTTAAACCAAATAGGCCTACCTTTAATAGTAATACTGGTACCGATCACTCCCCTCTTTTAACAAAGGAAGAAATGCGAATGGCGACAATGCTGCCATCTAGCGGGCTGGAATGAGCGATTACGCGCGTACTATGAAATATCAAACGTGAAATTAATATTTCTATACGCCTAAACACATTATGCTCATACACTGTAGAAGACAAGTATTTCCGCGGGTTTTTTGCATGACGAATTTCTACATAGACCTACGACTTGTTTGCGTTATTTTAAGCTTTCAAAACTATAGTAAACGAAAAATGTGATTTAATAATAAAATATTGAATTTGTATATGTAGGCCTTTCCACTGTTCCTAGTGTTATTTAACTTTTCTAAAATAGCGTAAAATGCTATTTTCATTAGTGCAATATTTAAAAAAAAATTATAGGACTACCCCAAACCCACACGACACTTTCGACTCGTCCCGAAATTATTTTCTAGCTACGCCACTGGTTGCAACCTAATATGATCAGTTTTTATTGGAAAATGAACAAGAGACCTTGTTGCAGCAAATACATAAATATTTAATGACAAAGGAGAAACTGGGAAAGGAATGTAGATTTCGAAAAGTTAATACATTCATAAGTATTTTGAAAGCTTCCTGATGAGTAGAGCTGGGAATTGTATAATTACAATCAGTAATCACATATTTTACTCTTTATCTTCACACTATGGAAAACCATAAATGTCCATTGTAGTCTACATTTTTAGTAATTTTAGTGAAGTTATTTTACATATTGCAATGATAATTCTTTCACACTAGCTTTGTGTAAGCTAAGGTGGAAAGGTAGAGTCAGACTGAAAAAATTCAATCCCATAGCCGGGATTTGAACCAGGATCCTCGGCTCTCCATGACGCAGCTATACCGTTGAGCTACCATGGGAACATGCCGGTACAATATTAAATTCTACAACTCACTCGCATATTTTACATATTATAGGAATTTTAAATATATATGATGAAGAAGTATTCGGCCCGGAGGCCGTTCCTGCCCGGGGCCAGAGGCGTGGGAGAGAGGCCCACGAGAGACACTTGGCCGGATGATACCGTGTAGGGTGGCCAGATCCTTTCGCGGGATGGGGATGTTTTTTTTTTTTTCGTTGGCCCCGCCTTCCACCCCCGGAGTACCTGAGCCATAGGCTATATCTCCGGTCCAACAACCGATTTCGCATTTGTTCTAAGATCGTCGCGTCGCTTTCTCTTGATCATAGAACACGGGGAAAATGTTTGATGAATTTACTTTGGATTTTTTTCCCGTCACAATTTTACTCTTATTCATTTGTTCATTTGTCAGTTGTCGCGGGGGGGGGGGGCGTGTCCCCGATCTGGTATTCACCTTATAGAGTGAGGGAAACCCCCCAAAAACCTCACTCAGATCGGTTGCTGCGAGGCTATCCCGCAGCTTCCGAGGCAAGTCTTGGGCAATCTGCCATACATCCGTCTTGCTCGGTAAGGCCCCAGGGGATCTGAGCATTCCCCCAAGGTGGATTCGTCTCAAATTCGGGTGTCTTAGGCATCATCTTGTTCTTGTTCTTTCCTGCTTTCAATCTCGTGGCGTGTGAATGTTCTGAAAGCAGTGTTAGCTCCCTTTGTCGTCCAAAAACTAAGTTCTGGTGGCCACATTTCGCCTGCTTGTTTGGCTACCTCTCTTAGGCCAACACGTGCTTCCCTATGTCTCGCGCATGTATAGAGGGCGTGGTACATTGTATCAGGCTCACAGTCTTCACAGTAACATAGATAATCCTCTGCTAGGTTAAACCTAAATAGGTTTGCTGCGAAGTAGCCATGTCCCGAATAGAACTGGGATGTTGAAAAATCAGGAACGATCCATTTTTGACTGAGTCGTCTGCGGACGCTAGGGAAATAGTCCTTTGTTAGGAGGCCCTTTTGGGCATCTTTCCAGCGTCGTTCCCACGCATGTACAGTTGCGCTTCTAAGCTGCTTCATTAGTTCTGAACGGTTATACCTTTAGTAAATGTCTTGATTTAGTTCCCACTCTTCAATTCGAGTAGGGAGGTGTTTTCGAATTTTGTAAGCATTTACTTTTTCCTCTAAGAGCAAATCTACTGGGATTTCTCCAGCAATAACCGGTAGCGCGTCATTTGATGTAGTCAAATATGCTCTGGTGACTCTAAGTAGAGCTTGTCTCTGTGCTGTGATCAACTTACGTTTATGGCGTGAATTTATGTATGGAGCCCATCCGTGGGCAGCATATGTAATTAGTGCCACGAATACTGCCGAGTATAGCCTTTTATAATTCGTATATTTGTGGCCCCATGTTTGGCCTGATAGCCTACCTAACGCATGGAAAAGGTTTACCGTTGTAGTGCACATTTTTTCTACTTGCCTATCCATCTTGTTGCCGGCTTGGAGTTCTACGCCTAGATAGCGCAGGGACACTGCGCTATGAATTCGGGTTCCCAGCGCAAATATTCTAGGAGGTCTTCCTGGGTGTAATTTCCCTTTCAGGAGCAAGCATTTCGTTTTTCCTGGTGATAGTTTTAATTTGGCCTTGTTGCACCAATTGGTGAACGATAACATGGCGGAATTTCCTTTCTCCTCTATTGAGGCTCTGCTATCTGCTTCGATAAGGAGGACCATATCATCTGCAAAAGCTACTGGCTTAGCCTCCTGGCTTTCTTCCATTATTCCTATAGCTTCATCAAATACTAGGTTCCAAAGTTTAGGACCCAGTACTGAGCCTTGTGGGCAGCCCTTAGTAACTTGTTTCGTTCGAGTATGATAGCTGTTTTTAATCGTAACTTCCCTGTCTCTAAAATAATCTTTGATAATTCCATATATATCCGCAGGGCATCCAATCCCTCGCAGTCTATTTAGGACTTGGGGCCACCATACATTGTCGAAGGCCCCCTCAATATCAATAAATATTCCTGTCACGTATTTCGCTTGGGAGTTCCTAATGATGCCTTGTAGTTTTGTGATTGCATCCTCCGTGCTCCTTTCGGGCCTAAAACCAAATTGGGTATCGGAGTACGATGCTTCGAGTAGGTTTTCGATCCTAGAGAGAATGAGCATCTCCAAGATCTTCCCTAGTACCGGGAGCAAGCAGATCGGTCTGTAGGATTTTGGTAAATTCGGATCTTTATCGTATGACTTTAGAATGGGATAGAGCTGTCCTTTTTTCCATGATTTTGGGAACATACGTAGCCGAACGCATGCGTTATATATGTCCAGAAGGTGGGAGTGCAACACTGCACCACCCTTAGTTATTAGTTCCGGATTGATTTCGTCTAGTCCTGGGGCTTTCTTTGTCTTTGTGGAGTCAATTGCTATCTGTAAGTCCACGTTATCAAATGGTTGGATATGTTCTCCGTCCTCTATGATTTCTTGAGTAAGTCTACGGATTTGCCTTTGTTCAGCTGTCTCATTCTGTAGGTCGTCATCTGGCACAAGCGTCGTAAGTAATGTATCGGCTATTTCGTCCCATGCTTCTGCTTGACTCCCGTCCGATCTTTTGAGACTACTGGTTACAGTCAGGTTTCTAATTTTGCTTGCTTGTATGCGATAAGCCACTCCCCAGGTGTTGGTCATGCTTTGCTCTGATACAAAGTCATGCCAGCTGTCTTTCTTGGCTTCGTATACTGCACGGGTATATCGTTCTCTGTGTTGTCGATATGTTGCGTAGAGTCTTTGTCTTTCCTGTCCGTCCGCTCTTTGGAACGCTCGCCTATGGGCGTACGTTTCCCGTTTGAGCTGTGTTAGTTGAGGCGTCCACCACCTAACAGTGGTTCTTTTTGGGAGAGTTTTCTGTATGACCTTATTGGCCGTCTTTCTTATAGCCTTGCTGATATCTCTAATTCTATTCGCCACGTCTGTTTTTGTAACCAGTGGCTCATTGTTCGGAAGTTGCTCCCCGAGTCGTGTCTGATAGTTATTCCAGTCTGCGTTTCTAAATGAGTATCGTCTATAGAATTCTGTTTCTGTCTGTCTTGTTGCTCTTATTAGTATTTGTACGACTCGGTGAGAACTTGAGGTCACGTTTAGTAATTGCCATGACTGAATTTGTGGGACCAACCCCGGTGTGGTTGCTGTAATGTCTATATATGATATTCTTCTGATCGTTGACGAGCTGAGCTCATATGTAGGACCCTGATTTTCCTCATTGAGAACGTGCCAGCCTAGGTCAAGTATTAAATTTTCTGTAAGGATATCGCCCCTCTCGGCAGGACGCGGGCCCCAAATGAGAGATTTCGCGTTAACGTCTGCCGAGAGAAGGATATGACCATCTAGTGTATCCGCTATGCGGCGTATTGATGCTATGTATTCATCAGAAGGTTGGCTATATTGGAAGTACGCTGAAACTAAGTGATATTGTCCAGTAGTGGTCGTTACTGTTGCGCATGCTACATGGGATGTACTAAGATGGGTTTGCTTTATTACTGCAATTTCTGGGTTTACTATTACTATTGCTGCTGCAGGTTCTTCGCCCTGAGCAGTTCCTACTATGATTCTATTTTTGATGCCATATCCAACCACCTTCCCGCGGGATGGGGATGAGGACACAACACCCAGTCCTGACCTAGGAAGGAAACTTTACATCTCTGTAAAATCCCTGACACGGCTGGGAATCGATTCCGGGTCGCCCAGGTGGTTGGCAGCCACACTACCAACTCAACCACGGCGGCGACAAACACACACACACATATGTTATATATATATATATATATATATATATATATATATATATATATATATATATAAAGCAATTTATTCATATAGGAAGAAAAATAGTTTTATGTATAATAATTTTTATATAAATATATATAAAACCATTTTGATGTCTATTTCTATAAATTGCTTTGTTGAAGTTCAGAATTGAAGGTTTGCCACAGTAGGTGAATTAGAATTAGAACTCAAAAGGTTGACCACAGCAACAAGTAAACTAAAATCTTAAATGGATTTTAGCAAAGATTCCATTTAATACCCTCTTCATTATATAAATAGGTGTTAAAATATTTTCATTTTGAATTTAGGCCGACTGTCACAATGTTGAAAATTTCAATCATAATCATCATGAAAAGTATTTTAAGTATGTGATATATATTTGTCCACCGCTGTGGCTCAGAGGGTGCGTTCGCTCCTCTCACGCAGCGGGCCCGGGTTCGATTCCTGGTCGGGACAAGTTAACTGGGTGAGGTATTTTCCGGGGTTTTCCCTCACCTGTGAAACAAATATTAGGTAACTTTAGGCCCTTGTGGTCCCCGGAAATAATCTGGCCGTCATTATCATCTTCATCCCCATCCTCGTCTTGTTCTGAGTGAGTGTTTATGTGAATGGTGTGTCTCGTCTATGTGTTCTTGTTGTCTCAGAGGTGGCCCCGGCAATGGGCTGATCACTCATCCGGGGAGGCCCTCCATGTCCTTGTCTGGTCAAAACAACATGTATGTGATGCAAAGACAATCCCTCTCCTGACAGGTCGCGGCCCTGTAAGGCCCGGGCGGCTTCGGTCGCTTAAATCCTAAAAGGGAAAGGTAAAACTACGATAAAGAAAGAAAGAAAGATATTATATATTCGTACGAATTTAAATACTTAGATTTGTTTTACATATTCAGTCATTCCCTTTCTATAGTGACACAAATCATCAGTTTCAAACTGATTCATGATAATTATTGACATCTTCCCTTCCTAAGTGGCACAAAACGTCGGATTTTCTAACTAAAGCTTTAAAAATATCATATTTGGCAAGGGGTTTGGACCCCCCTTTAATTCGTCCTTGCCTTGGGTTTGGATTCCTGAAATCTTCTGTTTTTAAGTGAGCATCACAAATTCTGTGGCTATTGTGCAATTTATCAGGGCTCTCTTTTGGAAATAAGTCTTCTAAATCTGCCCTCTTGGCTTTCAGAATCAAATATTGACAAGTGCAATTAAATACATCACAACGAGATTTTATCTTTAATAAGAAAGAAGAATATGGGATCATTTTATCTATTAGTTTCGTGTTCTTACAAAACGCTTTGTCTTTAGGAAAACGAAATAAAGATCTTAGTCCAGTCTATGAAAAGTTGTTGAGGGAAATGGAAGAAACACAACTTTTTACTTTAAGACTTTGTTTGGACTAGTTAGGGGGAACATACCAAAGTCCCCATTCCGAGGTGGTGATCGGGGGCCCGTAGAAGTTCCCTTTTTTCGGGTTTTCGCTTATTTCTCGGAAACTATGGGTCGAGCGGTTACAATACTCTTTACAAAAATTAAAGCTGACAAAATTCTCCACAAGACTGATTCTATTAATTTTTTTTCACCATCTTTTATAGTTTCCGGGATATTCGCGCTCAAAGTTAGCTAATTAAAAAAAAAACATTATTATGCCTCACGTTTTTTGCCTTATTTTAAATTCTAACTCTTCAGCCCTTCGTCTTACAAAGATGTCATGAAAAAGGAAGTTGTAGAACATTAAATTTGCTTTAAAAATGTACGTCAATTTGCTATTTATCTTGAACCGTTCAAAAATTTTAACTTTGTGAAACTTAATTTTGGTATTTTCCGTTCTACCACTGCTCAAACTCTATATAAAAAGTCAATATAAGTATTTTATATATTTATATTTGTAAATAGTATGTACTATGTATAAATGGCACATAAAGAAATTATATGTGCATGTATGTATGTATAATATATTTTCAAGTAACTTATATATGCAATTCTTCAAAAGTAATATTGTGTGGTGTCGTTTAATACCATTTTCGACATCCCGAATCTAATGGAACCACTTTGAGAACTCCATCATACACCCCTACAGAAATCCAATGACTATATATATATTTTTTACAATGGACATTTTTTATAATACTCAAAATTGACAATTTATAGAGGATCACTGAATCTTTATTCTTATTTAGGAGCCATAATAACCCTCTAAATAGGCAATAATACTTATATTCAATGTATATAATATATAAAGTAGGTTAATGTAAATATATATATACACACAAAATATGGGAAGATTAAAAGAGTGGAAAAATTCAAGTATTTAGGGGAGTATATACAGATAGGAGGATCAAACAAGACATCCAACATAGAAAGAACAGAAAAACTTCAGAAAGCGTACAAACTCACATGGACGCACTACAATAAAAGAAAGATTTCAAGACAGGCCAACCTCAGGCACTACAATACAGTGGTACTACCAGAAGCCCTCTACGCATCAGAAACAACCACAATTGGAGCATCAGGTATCAAAGAGACAGAAAAAATAGAACGTAAAATCCTCAGAAAAATTTTTGGAGCAATACATAGAGATGGCATATGGATGAAGAGACCAACAAAAGAATTATACGAACACACAGACAGACTCACAGACATGATCAGAAAACGCCGACTAACATTCTATGGACACATACATAGAATGAACGACAACAGATTCACAAAGAGGATTTTTGATGTAGTTAACAGTTCAGTCAATTGGCTGCAAGAAATAGAAGAAGACTTAAAACAAGCAGGAATCAATAGGGAAATGATAAATGAAAGAAACAAATTCAGAAACAAAATTATGAACGCAAAATTTGAAGTAAAAGAAAGCAAGAAAACAGGTAAAATATGGACCGAACAAAGGAAGGAGGAACACAGTCAAAGAATGAAGAGATTTTGGGAAGAGAAAAGGAAGAAGAAACAAGAAGGAAGTGTATAATCATGTAACATTCAAGTTCAAACACTGTCTTAATGGCAAAAATGTATAATAATAATAATAATAATAATAATAATAATAATAATAATAATAATAATAATAATAATATATATTTATTCCGCCGCCGTGGGTGGATTGGTAGCGTGGCTGCCAGCGAACTGGGTGGCCCGGGTTCGATTCCCGGTCGTAAATGTTTTTTAGAACTGTGTTACATTTAATTTAATAATATATTTACACCTTATAGTACAATTAAACAGCAATAATGATTATAAATTCCTAGCTGGCTCTCTTGGAGCGGGAGGGTCTTGGCTCGTCATGGGAACTTGGTCCTGGGATGGGTTCTGCTTCGTTTTCTTCTTCATCCGTTGAGAAACGGGATAAATCTTCGAGGATAACTGGCAGAGGATCGATGTCGAGTTCTTCATTTTCATTGTCCTAGAGGGAGGCCCACATTAAGACAAATCCCCTGGCAGTTTTGGTAGGCAGGGAAACACTTGAGAGATGCCTTTCTGCATCCGCATTTGGTGGTGGTATAATCCTTTGTGCACCGACAAAAAATAATTTGTAATAATTCATCCGGTGCAGCCTGCTGTTCACTGTGCACCGGGGTTAGAAATTTGTTGGTGGTTAACTCCCATCCATACATCTCAGGAGGCCCAATTGGACTTTGTGATATGTCCTCAGAGAATGTTGTTTCACTGCTCCTTCAGTTGGTGGGAGGCATGAGTTCTCCGTTTTGATATTGGCTACCGATTTTACAAAGGATTGGTAACGGTAAGCGTTCAGAGATTCATCTTTAGGTGGAGCCTCACCTCAAATGTTTATAAAAAAACCTGTTCGTGCTACTATCGGCTATAACGACCGCAAATTGGTGGTCCCTTCAGGGTTTCGTCTGTATTCCTATTTGTGACAAAAACGTTTTAATTAAATGTAAACAAAAACTGTAAACTAACACTCATATTCAATTATTAAATCACCTAATTAATAAAGAAAGTGACATGAAATATATAGGCTTATATATTTAGAGTTAGAGCAGTGAAATAACGAAACATACGAAAGTTAACTTTTCTGCAAAATCTCGGAATTTACACGTAAAGTTAAAATTGCTCCAACTTCTGAACGGTTGAAGATAAAATAGCAAAATACTATATATTCTTGAAGAAAATTTAATGTTCTACAACTTCCTTTCTTATGACTTTTTCGTAGGACAAAAGGCTGAAGAATGAGCTATAAGGCAATACATCGGCTATAAAATAAGGGGAAAAACGCGAGGTAACTGTTTTCAAAATTAGCTAATTTTGAGCGTGGATATCTCGGAAAATATGCGAGATAGCGAAAATATTAATGGTATCAGTCTTGTGGAACATTTTGTTAGCCTTAATTTTGTATAAAGTGGTATATTCACTACGTCCCGTGGTTTCCGAGATATAAGCGAAAATCCGAAAAAAGGGACCTTCTACGGGCTCCCCTGTCTCCCCGTTCATCTCCTAGGAGTGGGGACTTTTAGTATGTTTAACTTCTAACTAGTTCAAACAAAGTCCCAAAGTAAAAAATAATTGTGTTCATTTCATTTCCCTCTGTTCATTCAATCATTGAATGGACTATACATTGGCCTATATGTTACGTGAAAATATATTATAAAATACATATATACATATTAATTCCTTTATGTGCAACTTATGTATAGTATATACTATTTTTACATATAAATACGTATACATTGGCTTTTATATAGTGTTAGAGCAGTTGAATAACGGAAATTACGAAAGTAAAGTTTTGCTATAAAATCTCGGAATTTACACATAAAGTTAAAATTGTTCTAGCTTTTGAACGGTTGAAGATAAATAGTAAACTAACATAGATTCCTGAAGAAATTTTAATGTTCTACAAATTCGTTTTTGTGACTTTTTAGTAGGACAAAGGGCCGAAGAGTTAGAAGGTAAAATAAGGCAAAAAAACTCGAGGCAAAATATATATTTTTTAAATTAGCCAAATTTGAGAGTGAATATCTCGGACACTATGCAAGATATCGAAAAAAATGAATTGAATCAATCTTGTGGAGAATTTTGTCAGCATTAATTTTGTAACGTGGTTGAAGGTTCCCGCGATCTCGTTCCCTCTCGGCTCATTTGTTTTGGTCGCCATTAGTGTTGGTGCTGCTATCTGCGTGTCTTGGCGAGGTACTATCCTTCATGGCGAAGCCACAAGCAGATCGTTCTCGGCGCTTGCTTTGTGAAGTTGGTTGTGCTTCCAGCAGAGGGGGGGGGGCCTTCGCCTTGCACGTTGTAAGTTAAACATACCACTATGAATTTGTAACATTAATATGTGATAGGTGCCTTCTGCGCTAAGAAACATTATTGATTCAGACTGAAGCAGGCAGATATTAAATATATCCCTTTTCTATTCATATGAGATACATGGATGTAATTATAGCCTTAATAGGTTGTTCACGGGCATGATTTTCACTTATCATAGTAGGTTTTTTAAATATTAGCATTGGGTAATGGAAAGATTTTGATATGGAAGAAGTTTCATCTATGCCATTTTTCTGTATGTATGACGTCATGCTCGCTCGATTAAACCGGTTGAGTTCGCATGAGGTGACCTGTGACGTCACATCTTGTTCAGCTTAAAATGTTCCTTAACGGCTTAATCTAAATTTGGTCAGTTTGCCTTAAGCTTATTGATTTTCTCTATATTTTTCTCTCAAAAGAAAATAGGCCTATCATGGTATTTATGGAATTATTGCCTTTTTCATGTCAGATATAACATATGTCTTGCAAAAACGCTTTGTATGGATAGTTGAATGTCTTGCTATCCCTGTAGTAATTCTCCGTGTTCTTATAGAGTAAAAGCTACCGTGATCAAATGTTAAAATGCTATTTTGATGGTAGATATGTTCTTCTCTGTCTCATGGGATAATATCGAAATTCTTGATCTCCTAAAGAATTATTAAGTCCAGTTATTTGCTCAAGTTTTGAAGTCTCAGCGTATGCAAATTTATGTGGATTTTCAAAGTGGTCCATTTTCTTCTACATAATTTTTTTTTCTCTTCTGTTTTATATGTTTAACATCAGTCGATTTTATTCATATACATAAATTTCTAGGGTTAAAAATCTATGCAGTAATTTGGATGGGCATTTTCTATGGATTCAGAATATTCCTAATTTTTGCTGTGATGAGTTTAATTTGATATTGTAGCATTTTCAAATTTAAAAAAATCCGTTTATTCCTTTATTTGTCTTTCTATTGATTTTGGGGTAATTTTCGGATTGGGTATAATTATTATAAATTTGTTTTTTCATATTTGTCCAATTTTTGAAAATTATTGACCAATTATTGATATTTTTTTTATTGAATGTAGGCCTTTAGGAAATTCTATATAATATTTGCTAAACCAGATTTTTTGTGGTTTTCAATTTTGGAATTTAGTAACTTAAATTTAAGAGACATTTTCCATTTAATTCAAGCATTCTGCACATTCAATAGAATGATCCATAATATAGTTTTTTGTGTGTTACAAATGTTGAGATATATTCACCTTAATCTTTGATATACTTTTATTGAAGATTACCATCTAGGAAATTGATATATGGCAATTGGTAACTCATATTTTGTAATTTTCAAATTTTGTAATTTACTTATTGAATTTCAGATAGATATTTTTCAAATTCAAATTTTGAAATCACTTTAATCTCTGATAGACCTTTTTATTATTGTATATAAGCATTGAACAAATTGAATATAACAATTGGTAACTTAGGTTTTGTAATTTTAAAATTTTGTATTTTGCTTACTGAATTTCAGATAGATATTTTTCAAATTCAAATTTCGAAATACATTCACCTCAATACCTGATAGACTTTTTTTTATTCTATATAAGCATTTAGCAAACTGAATATAGCAATTGGTAACTTAGATTTTGTAATTTTCAAATTTTGTAATTTACTGACTGAATTTCAGATAGATGTTTTTCAAATTAAATTTTGAAATCACTTTAATCTTTGATAGACCTATTTTTATTATTGAATGCAAGCATTTAGCAAAGTGAATATAACAATTGGTAACTTAGGTTTTGTAATTTTCAAATTTTGTACTTTGCTTACTGAATTTCAGATTGATATTTTTCAAATTCAAATTTTGAAATATATTCCCCTGGTCTCTAATAGACCTTTTTCATTCTCTTCAAGCATTCTGTACATTCAATATATTAATTCATAATTCAGTTTTTTGTTTTTCAAATTTCGAAATATATTCATCTTAGTCGCTGATACTCCTCTTATTGAATATAAGTATTTAGGAAATTGAATATAGCTATTGGTAACCAAGATTTTGGTAATTTTAAATTTTGCAATTTAGTCAGTCAAGTTCTGATAGATATTTTTGACTGAATATAAATGTACTGGACATTTATTGCCATAATTGATAATTCCGTTTTTGGGGTTTTTCTAATTTTGAAATTTATTCATACTAAGTATTTGGTACTCATTTTTCAGTCAATATGAGTATGTTTTTGATTAAATAAAATTTTGGTAATCTGGTGCTTTAGTATTTTTCAAGTTTGGAAATTATTTATCAGGTTCCTGATAGGCTGTTTAGTTGCATATAACTATTCACTTGGTTTAATTTAATTGTTGAAAGGGAAGTGTGTTCACTCCACTAATAATGAAATTTTCTTCCTGGTCAGCATATAGTGTTTTACTTTGAGGCTGACTTATTGAATTCATGGTAGGATAGGATTGATTATTGGAATTTCTAATAAATAAACCAGAGGATTATTGGATAAATTTTATTAAAGATTACATGTACATAAATATAGTTCTATTTAATCATATTGTATGCATGTTAAATATAGGCTCTTGATTGTGGGTCAAGTTAGATGACTCTTATTCTATAATTACAATTTGGTATTTAACCAAGATATGAAATGTTGCATTGTTGAGAATATTCTTGTTCAATTGTTATTTGATTAAATTCTATTGTTCAAACGAAATATCTTGCTATAGGATTTATCTTCATTTACTATTTACCTCCCTTATACTGGTGTGCACTGGAAATGTTAGATCTACTCCTCAAGGGCATTTTTCCTCATGCTTCCTTTATAAGGTGTTACCTTGGTCTTTGATTTAAATTTTTGGTTGTAATTTAGGATTTTGAGACTTTACTAAATATAAAACATAATCATAACTAGTTCTATTAAAACATAACTTAGTAAATAAATACAGAAAACTAGACCAAGCGTTGCAATTTTGTATAGAGGGGTACCGGTACTATCGCTAGGACCCATAGTTTCCAAGATGTAAGCAAAACCCCGAAAAAAGGGAACTTCTACGGGTCCCCCTGCCCCCCGCTCACCTCCTAGGAGTTGGGACTTTTAGTATGTTCACCTCCTAACTAGTCCAAACAAAGTTCCAAAGTATAAAATTGTGTTCCTTCCATTTCCCTCTATACCCCCTTTTTGAGCATTCATTGACTGGACTATCTAGAATCTTTCTGCCACTTATAATTGCTACAACAGAAAATTGCACATATTATACCAGCTTTGTAATTCGCCGCTGTAAATATAATTCACTAGAATATGAAATATATTACATTAAATTACTTCACGCACAGCTCTGTCACAAAGGCGAGAAATCAGCTGTTCATGATCCCGTAAATCCGAGCCAACAGATGGAACTAGTGTCGCTGTTTGCCGATTTCAAAGGAGAGTAATCGGTATTATTATTAAAGGTATTTGCTTAAACAAAAATACACTATTATAACATAACTATTTATAAAAATTGGCAAAATCAATGTTTTAAGTAGTATTAAGTTAAAATTAATAAAGTTTAAACATAAGTATAACATAATTACTAATTTGCTTCCTTATCAACTTCAACACTTAACATTTAATGACACTTATTTTCAGCATTTCAATTTAAGTTTGGCTGCCACAAGGGCGTCTCAGTTACACTTACTTAGATACTCTTATTATATGAATTATAATCATAATTGTAATACATAATTGCACAAGAAGAGGTACTTTAACAAAAGTTATTCCTTTTCCATCAAATCGTCAACAGTTAAGTACATTTGTGGTACTAGTTGTATAAAGGCAGATATCTAACATTGATTTAACATTATCCACTAATGTAAATTAAATTTCTTTATTAGATGTCCTACAAGACATATCTCCATATCTAAAGAAGATTTTTAGTGATTTATAAAATCCTGCCTCTATACTCCACATGAGTTCAGAGCTATGTACTTAAAGAGTAAGTGAGTGTAAGTGTAAGTGTTTATTACAATAATTAACTTCTTACAAATTCCAATGCAAACAGTCGCATGGGTCCGCATGGACCGTACATGCTTACGCAAAAACACACAAAAAAAGAACAAATAATATAAATACAAAATAACACAAACAAACTAAATCTATTCCTCACCCTCCACACCCGCTCTCCAATTCGTCGCTTTTTCAAACCTGAGCTGTCTCGCCTTCATTAAAAACTTCCCAATGCCTTCCTCAACGTTCCATGCGACTGTTTGCATTGGAATTTGTAAAAAGTTAATTATTGTAATAAACACTTACACTTACTTAAAGAGTATTATAAAATAGAAACATAAGCTCAGCAAACTTTGTAAAGAACCAAATGAAATCCACACTGTGGGCGTGCGGGTGGTAGAAATTACAAGATACGGTATTTGGCAAGTGTACATAGGGAATAGCATATTGTAAAGCAAACCTGTAAATTTTGGTTTGAAGAAAAGAAGGGGTAAGGGAGAAGAGAGAAGAGTTAAAGGCAAACAAGAAAGAATAAAAGAGATGAGTGGAGCCAAAATGGAGGATTGAAAGCAAAGGAATGTGAAGAGAAAGGAGAGAGAGAAGAGAGAATGTGCGTGAAAAGGGAATAGAAACGAAGACAAGAGAAGGAAACCGCGAAAGTGAATAAGGAAGAGAAAAAAATGAGAAGAGAATTTAAAAGAAACAACACAAATGAAATGAAAAATAACTGATGGGAAAAGAGAAGACGAAGAAGAAGAGACGCAACGAAGATAATGAGAGAAAAGAAAGAAATAGCAAAGTTAAAGCGGAGGAGAGAAGAGATCAGGCAGATGATGAAAAATAGACATAGTACACATAAGGATGATAAGTAAACGGATGGGAAGGCAGAGGATGAAAAAGGAGAGAAGGAAGAGAAGAAGAAATGAACACAAGAGAGAGGGACTATTAAGGTGCTGCTCTTTTTGTGGATTCATAGAGCCTTGTACGTCGGAATTCTGTTTTATTTTTCGAAACTGTGTCTCATTTTCCACACAATTTTATGACAAGAGTCTTCACACAGCTTCCTCTCCTCAATTTATTTAGAAATGGGCTGCTTGTTTTGCCAGTCGTGCGTACAAAGGAAATACGGTCATCATGGGGACATGCAAACGCCGCCTGTGTGTGTGTCTGAGTGTGTAAATAAGAATATACATGGTATACAGGCATGACGTAGGTAGTCTGCAAAACATGGACATGCTAGTGAATGTAGTTATTTGAAATTGAAATTTCAGTTCTGTGGCGAGAGATAACATTAGGCGGGCTCCGGACTGAGGTAAATGGAGCGTCATATACAGAGTGATATTATCTATGTGCAGAATGATTTTTATATTTAGGAATGAATTTAGAGACAAATTAATCACTTCAGAGTTGAATTTGTTATATTAGGCTAATATAAGCAGTCATCAAGTGAAATTATTATCAGTGGACTCTAAGTTTAAAATGAATAAGAAAATGTCAGTAAAGTAGCAGGTTTCCGTGGATGACAATCATAACATGTGAATAAAAATTCTTACATAGGCCTATAGACTAGAGGATTTATTAGTCTATTATTCGTATATCTCCGCTTTTTACAGTTTTTAAGTGACGAATTTATACGTCAATGGCAGTAAAAAAGTTAAAATTGATTGAAAATTGTCTTAAGTCTATAGCGTTAATAATTTATTAAATTATAATCAAGAAATTAAAAGGTCAACACAGCAGCAAGAACCTTCCTTATTTTTTTCATGTCCCTAGTTTATTCTATCCAAGCTACTAGTTTCATATTTTTCTAGGTAAATAGGCTTTCGCCTTTCTATTTACCGGCAAGGTATGATTAGATCTTCCCAAGACGTGAGTCGTTGATTTACAGCACAGAACTCCAAGCCTAGATTAGAGCCTCTAGACCAAATTCTTTGGCCTTTTCACGTCCAAGTAATACCTTAGTTTCCTACTAGAGGGCTATTGAGGCGACGGGCTCCGTCGTCTATAGAAAAATAAGTGGCATTAAATTAGTCTTCAATAGTTGAAACCTTCGGAGGACCCCGACTGCGCGCAAGATAAATTTCTAACTGTTTTAAAGTGCCCGACTGCGCGCGGACGTTCCTTTTGCGTATAGGTCAACTGCGCGCGACGGTAAATGTTGGGTATAGGTCAACTGAGCGCGGCGATTATTCCTGCATTGTCCTTCCCATTTTTTGGAGACTTAGGTTTCTCTATGAACGCCGGCCTATTTGCCATTCATAGGTATGGTTTAAAATGCAGTGTCATAATATACATACCGAAGGGAATTTGTCAAGTAGTTAAAATATGTAGGCATAGCCTACCCGTATTAGAACAGGGCATTTGTGAAGAAGTTAAAAAATGCTCTTAAATCATGCTCCTTTCTTCTAATAATAACAAACACTCTTTAGGAAATGAAATCGTGAGATATTCTCGAAACAAATGACTAACATTATTTACTAGTGTTACTCAGATGAGAAAGACTCACAAGCATGTGACGTATTTGTTGTAGGCCTATACCCGCTCGCGCGCAGTTGGGCTGTTTACAATTCAGTAGCTTGCGCGCAGTTGGGCTGTTTACATTTCAATAGCTTGCGCGCAGTTGGGAAAAAATTGATCCTTTCGCGCGCAGTCGGTTCCCACCCGAAACCTTTACCAGAAGGCTCTAAGCTCCATTTTATATCCCTACTTCCTACTGGCCTATTGGAGTAAATGATGCTAATTTAAATAGGCCTATCGGAACAAATCCTCAGCAATTCTTGTATCTTGAGAGTAAACCGCCTGTTTTAAAATGCATCTGCACTGTACACAGGAAAGTCAATTCCTAAATTGTTTCGATCTTCATTGATAGGTTTCCATATGCACTATTGAAATAATGGGTTCAGTGAATGGCTTTAGGAAGGGCATAAATTAACCATAAATATTGTCATTTTAAACTAGAAAATCCGTAATTATTCTCAAATAAAATAATTTAGAATACTATCTGTTCGCATGATTGTACATTTCCATTGGAAACGAAATGGATAGCTTTCATATGAAATTACATAGCATGTTACATATTAGTTGCTGTCATAATAGGGGAGTGCCACTAATTTTGTTGATAATGTTTAAAAACGGATAATGATAATAGTAGGCCTACTCCATTTGAAACGTAAAATAAATTATTGTATTGTTCCTAAGTGACCTCAGATACAAAAGCAACGTAATAATTAAGTTCACAAACATGCAAGAGTAATAAGTAACATAACATAACTTCAAGTGTTGAGCAAGATAGACTAATTGTAGTGGAATAAGCAGGAACATATAGCAAATAAACAAGATTAGGCTATACAAGAATTTCAGTCAGTTTCAAGCTGAGCTAACTCCACAAACGATCAATTATTGAACATTAATTGCGTATTTGTGGCAAGGAAATAGTGAATTTACAAAGAAATAACAACGCTAAAAATTCCCAAAAATGACTAAATATTTTATTTCATTTTCCATTACTTCCTTCTCTTCATTTATATTATGAAACTATAACAACTTTGAGTGAGTAACATAGGCGTAACGAGGGGGGGGTTTTGGGGGTTTGAACCCCCCCCATTGATTAAAAAAAGGAAAATTGTATAATTTTTTTAAGTCTACCCATAAATTACTTAATACAAGTATAAAGTGTGGGAAGCTTAAAACTCGTTATTTTGCGTGTTAATTTTAAAAATTTTCCGGGGATGGACCCCGGAAGCTTAAAACTCGTTATTTTGCGTCTTGATTTATAAAATTTTCCGGGGGAGGACCCCCGGAAGCTTAAAACTCGTTATTTTGCATCTTAATTTTTAAAATTTTCCGGGGGAGGACCCCCGGACCCCCCTCTCCCTGGGGGCTATTCCATACCCCCAGACCCCGCGGATGTTATAACCCCCCCCATATGGTCGGCCTGGTTACGCCTATGGTGAGTAATATTTACAGTTTGAACCCTGATGATGTCGGAAGAGACGATAGGTCCAGGGCCGGTTCGTCCATATAGGCGAACTAGGCAGACGCCTGAGTCGGGAACTTTTAGAAACGTTTAGGGGCGGCATCATTTAAATATTAAAAAAATGTTGAAATTTTCAGCGCGACATTAAAATAATAATGGCTGAAAATGTTGTAAAGTAAAAGAATATGAATGTAGAAATAAATTCAGTATAGGCCTATTATGTCTCAAATTAGGAAAATTCAATCAATTTTATTCAACCACTTACCAGGCTAGAAAACGTAAATTTCCATGTTTAATTAAATTGTAAAAGAATTGAACGGTTAAGGGGAGGGGGAAAAATTATATCTCGCCCGCCTGGGACGCCAAAATACCTAGACCCGGCCCTGGACAGGCCTAACCATGGAAAATTATATAAATACCAGTATTACTAGAGCCCGAATTTATAAACAAAATAAAACAATAAAGTAAACAAGCAAATAATTACGACAAATGTAAGAAATAAGCAACAAAATAATCAAGAACAAATTAAAATAAAATCAGAGAAATTATAATTCGTAGAAATCCTATCTTGTTCACGGCTGTTACAGTATGTGAGGAAGGTCATCCGCAGATTTTCATGTTGAAGCTCCTGTTTCTGACATTGAGGAATTATCCACTAAGTGAAAACTGTTCTTTCAACTTTACAGGACGTCATAGACGCATGTAGAAAGCAACATAGTTCGTAAATGAATCCCTCTTCAATGTCTGTTTCTTCACCATAAAGCTTTTGATAAACCAGACGAGTGTTTTATAACCCGGATTTTTCAGTACGCTAATACTATTAGCCGACAAAGATTTCGGTGATAATTCCGTCTAGGACTGAAATGAACTCTTTTAATGTAAAATATACCATTTTAATTAAAAGTCATAAAATAGAGAAGCAAAATCTTGCTTTTTTGAGAAAAAGCAAAATAAGAATTATCAAACAAAGTTAAAATTATTTGTCAAGATGTGTCTTATGAAACATAACGTCTCTGCTCATGTTTAGGGATCCGAAAATAAATATGCATTTTGCTTAGAAATCCGGAGTCTAATATTATTATAGTTGTTTGAGTAGTTTGAGTTGTGCTTAAAAATCATTAAAACTCCGTGAAAAATAGTTATTAAAACCTTATTATCTTTTGCACAAACTAAGGATTTATTAAATTAGTACACCTTTGTCTGAAGCGGAGATAGCTGCATATCCACTCCCTGCGATACATCCTCTTATTCTACTGTATATCAAAATGTGAAGTGAAAAAATTGATAGCTCATATTCAGGGTGGAGAAAGTTATGTGAATGTAGCCTATCACATCACATTTTTTCATAGCTACACCTTTTTTTAGTTACGTTGTTCATAGTAATATTGATACACAAATAAAATCTCCCTGGGTGCTTTCTTTTTTGCCCAGAGGACAAAGCCTGGTACAGTGAATTGAATTTCAGAGATGAATATAATAAATTTTCCTCTACCACATGTGCCAGAAAAGTAAGCAGAAATGGAATACAAGCATATACACTTCATCATTCAATTCTCTACCAAGTTTTAATGGCAGATCACTCACTTATAGGTCCCCATGGGTTTACTGCAACTCAACTACTGTTGATTACACATCCAAATCATCGGCATCTACATATTTCAGGTAATAATAGCGAACGTGGGTATAATAATTTCATTGAACATTAGCTCCTCTAGAATAAAAGACATTAGAATCGTTGTTATGAATTATACCAATCCCCTTTACTTTTAAGACGTCAAAGTGTATATACAGTGCAGTGTCTACACTGACATATGACTGATTTAAGTCAGAAAACTAGCTGAGTCACTTAAAACTAGCTGAGTCACTTAGACTCGAACGACTTAGAAATGGAGCTTGGGAGAAGGGGGGGGGGGGCAGGGCGGGGCACGATGATAAATAAGAACGAGAGCACAAGATGCAGGCAGGCAATACTTGTTTTTATATATAAATACTGCCTTCCATAGCCCATAGAGACTCTCCGTTATGGGGAAGGCTTTTTCTCTTCTTTGAATTGGGGGAGTTTGGGACGAAGCTCTTTGCAGAAGTGGCGCCTAACTAAAAGAGAAGGAGGCCAGACGCTCTTCTTGATATGTGGGACTTATATGGGTTATTTTGCTTTCCAGCTCCGTGTTGTTACTAGTATTTATCTTGAGTTTCGTAAATCCTTCCTTCATTTGCTTTTGTCTCCGCCCATGCCATATCTTTCTTTTTCTCCCCTTTTCTTTTAACTAAAGCGACAGAAAATGAGATGTACTGAGCCAGTTTGGCTTGTGGTTTTGTAATGACCCCCTATAAAAGTGGCTCAAGACGATTTGGGTTTGTAAGTAGAGTTGCTAATTGTGGACCATTGCAGTTAATCACGAGGTTCCGGCAAAAGCCGCAAGGTTCTCGCTTTTGTTCTCCATGTCGCTTTTTCACTTCGCAGAAAAATGTCCGGAAGAAAACATGTCTTTGAAACCGCGGAAACAAGTAGGTAGCATGTGAGGACGACGCCGTATAGATTATGATGCCTGCTTCTCTATTCAACTATTAAACAGTTTGACCTGTGCTTTTCACATAAACTGATTTGTCTGTTTTCATAAATGCGGATGGTTTTTGTGTTACTGATATGAATTCATTTCTAGCTATCTTGAAAAGGATAATTAATTTAATAATGATAGAATTTTAATGAAAAATTTATTATACCACTAAATAATAATGACAATGAAAGTAATAATAAAATAATATCAGTAAAATAATAATAATAATAATAATAATAATAATAATAATAATAATAGTTATATTAAAATATCGTTTATAGTAAAAATATTTTTAAAGAATTCAAGGAATTTTCGGAACTTTTTCAAATTCTCTGTAGTCGGATCAGGTGAATAGCACATTTTTTGTCATTAGTGGAAGTATACCGTGGACTTTAGAGGGCAATTACTCGCAGTATGCCTTCTATCGAAGGAAAAGTAAAGCCACTGGTGATTGCCCAAAATGAGTTTAGATGTTCCAATTACGCCCCAATATATTCTTTCGTAGTCGAGATGGCTTCTGGATTAGAGTTTTGAGGGTGCGAATCCGGGCTGGGCTGACATATTTTTCACATTGTAAAAATCATGGACACCTAGTTCTTCGGGAAAATCTACAAACTGTGGGTCCCATAGCGTATATTTACAGAATATTAAAGAACTACAAGCCTAAATTAAAGCCTCTAGATTGAATTTTTCCTACCTGTCACGTCCTAATAACACCTTCTATACAGAGCTGTCGAATCGAGGTCTACCATCTGTCCCTCTGCCTATACAAAAAATTGAGCACAATAAAATTAATCTTCGACAGTAAAACATCACTCTGGAAGCCTTAAAATTTGCTCTCGAACCAATAGGAAAAACAAGAACAGCAATAACCCGCTCGTTCGTAAATTCTTTCTTAAACAAGTTCCTTGAAGGATTAAAAAAGTACAGAGTTATTGCGATCGAAGACGTCACGTTACAGTCTTAGTTATAAGGTACAGTAAATAAATTAATCGATAATTTTCGGAGAAAATATCCTTCCACCTTAAACAGTGACGGTGCTAAGGAGGGGCTGGTTCACACCCCCAAAAAATGCTGGCCCGTCCTTTGACCCACATCGCTTTGAACAAAGTTGGTGATGAAACATTAAAGGAAACACGTAAAAAAACTGATAATGAAATTTATTGAAGCCATTTCTTGTTTTTAAAAGTACTTTTGAAAAGTTACCGCAGTTGCTAGGAAAGAATTTGAATACAAGCAACCCCAGAGTTCTTGTAAGTCATTTTAAATTGCTTATCCCGCCATAATGCAAAGCAAAATATTTGTTTTTACGTTAGGACTATTTAAATTTAATTCTACTACTTATTAATGTCGAGACATAAAACTTAATTACAAAACACGTCATACAATCATGGCCCACCTCTATATTCTTTTGGCCACAGTGCTGAAAAAAATCTTGCCAGGTAGTCTACAGCCAACTATGGATTAATAGTTACTTCTCTCTTGTTCTGTTGTTCTTTTTCTTCTTTATCTGACTTTTACCTCCCTCAGTAGTTGCATTTACGCGAACTACGCCGCCCGGGCCTTAAAAAACCGCGACCCGTCGGGGAGGGAGTTTCTATGGATCACATACATATTGTTTTGACCGGAAAAAGACATGGAGGGCCTCCCCGTATGAGTGATCAGCCCAATGCTGGGCTATCTCCGAGACAATGCGAACACATAGAACGATACACACCAGTCTCACACACATTCTCATTCCGAACAAGGCGTGGGTGGAATGAAGGTGAAATAACGGCCATAGAATATCCGTGGACCACGAGGGCCTAAAGGTTCCCTACATTCGCCTGACAGGTGAGGAAAAAGCTCGGAGAATATCCCACCTACGAAAGTTGTCCAGATCAAGAATCGAATCCGGGCTCGATGCATATGGAGAGCCAACGCATCCCCTACGCCTCAGCGTTGGCCTTGTTTCGTTAAGGTTATGTTAATAAATGCAACATTTCAGCATGTACTAACATTCATAGTGTGTACACTGAGTCCATTGCGAGGCAGTTGGAGAAATAAAAAATATATATATATCTAAAATAATTTCCTCTAATACGATAGCACGGTTTGCTAATTGCTTATTTTTCTCAAAGGGTCCCTGTGGCAAAGTCAGAGTCCTTGAGAGCTAGAAAGAACAGTTTAAAAATCACTATTTTATGGACATATGACATTGAAAGCACAGATCACAGTTACGTGTGTTATATAACATAAGCAAACATAATTGGAGCAAACAGGTGCAGCTACTGTAATCTGGGTGCACGTATAACCATTATTAAGCTGTCCAGCACAAACCGAACCGAATCAATTGAAAGTGATCGGCAAGCTCTCCTAATTCCGCAATTACTTGTGGTCTGCGGATCATTGTATAACGATAATTTGTTGTACTGGAGTAAAAGTTGCTTTCATATCATGAACTTGTTACCATTGACTTTGGAAGTACAGTAAGGATTTCGAAATAGGCTAAATTAAAGCACTTTCGGATTCAGGATATTACTTCTGTACATGTTAACCATACTATTGTAGGCCTATGTACATTTTGTTGATTTTGAGACAATACTATACTCTTATACTTCTAAAATTGTAGTTTAGTGCCAAATGAGTGTAGCCTATGTGATCTTAATAATGAAATTAAAGAAATAACCAAAGCTAGACTATAGTAGGCTATGTCCCATTATTCAATAGAACCAGTGTGTCGTATGTATACCTACAAGGCTCTGTTCAGAGAAAAGTATAGTTTATCCTTCAGTTATTAAGATATTTTAGGACCATAGAACCCACCTAAGTCACTTATTCTGACCAGGATTCGAACCAGGGCCCGCTGTAGGAGAGGAGAGAACTTATCTACTATGCCACAGCTGTGAACCTACAAAACATCCAATTAATAATAGGCTAATTATAATAATAATAATAATAATAATAATAATAATAATAATAACAATAATTTAAGACTGTTTTTCAGGACCAGACAGTAAATAGTTAATTATAACTAGGGCCCGAATTCTTAAATTTTAATCTATTTTGTTCCTTCCAAGCTAACTGTAATATTTTAACATCCATTTCATAGTCATGGCAGTCACAGCTCAATTTACAGTAAAAAGGAACGGCACTGATAACTTTACGTTTACACGCCACTGATATAAAAGAGACGTACTTATAAGAGTAAAAGCTGGGGAAATTAAGAACAAAATGTAATCTTGCTTTACCATCTCGAAGTGACTTCTGCATTTCAAGGCATTCTTTTCCTCGGAATTTACTTCGCGAATACTTCCCCATTTATTATCTTAGCTTTCGAACTTCGTCACAAGTTTTATACACGCTCAGCAATCTTATAGTTATTTTATTAGTCATAAAAATAAAGCCTTGAATTTGGGATGGCTTCTTGAATACAAGTGGGCCTTCATTCAAAGAATAATGCTTCGTCTGGAGAAAAGAAATCAGTAAAGTTCATAAACAAGAAGAAAGAAGCATGTATTTCATAAATTTAATGGCCTTGAGTATATACGCTATGTTGTTTTAGCTTCTGGACTGACATTTCTGAAAGCACTGAAAGCACTGGCATTCTTCTCCATATTGGGTAATATAAATATCATTATCAATAACAATGCGATTTTCTAGATCAGACTCTTTGAAATGATTCTATATAGGGAGAATGCATATTTACAAAAGAGTATTTTTTATTGAAATATGTTTGCAGGGAAGGAGGCTTGTTCTTATATACCTAGGAAAGAAACAGTTCAATATCTGTACTGTATTGTAGTGCACCATATGAAATACCGTAATTATAATTTCTCCAGTATTATTTCATGTTGTGTCAGTATTTTTTAAATTTAATGCGTATTTTGATACAGCAGTTTGACCACTGGTATTAAAGCACGATGTACTTTGCCATTAGTAAATGCAAAACATAAGAGTTTCAGGTGTAGTGAAAACTTCCTATTCATAGACCTACATTTCTAATTGTTTAGGTACCATATGATTAGGTGCAGTCTAGGCTCATGGTTTAAAAGGAGAGTGTGCTGCAGATACTATTCCATAGGTCTACATATGAAACAAAGAATATTTTTAAGCCTACACACACATATATACATATGTATATATATTGAAGAGGGTAGGCCTATATTAAAATTAAAAGGATTCGTCTAAAATGTTAACTTCTAAATATAACATAACTTAATATCGGTAGGCCTACTTCATTGTCTCTTTAAGGAAAATTGATATACAATCTTTTTTTTCTTGCTTAATAAAAGTACAGTTCTGCACATTTTCCCAAAGCCAAGATATGCTAAGAAAAGTTCTGTTGAACATTCCAAACATCACACCGCAGATCCATCTGTTTTCATATACTTTGATATTAAATTTTCTGGTATAATCGTTTTTAGCGCCGTCACTGGTGTACCGAAATTTTGTCTTGCACTATTTCGTTTTCCAGAATCGAACCCTCAATCTTGCCTACTGAATCTTCCACCCACACCGACAGGGATTTCTGAGTGTCATTCTTATAATGTCAGTCGAATATGGCGGTCTCTTAGCGGCGGTAAATGAGACTTGGGTTTGTAGTGAAACAGGCGGTGGGTTCGAGTCCCGCCTCGGGCATGAGTATTTTATATAAATAGAAAAATGCGAACATATGTACAAGGTACATTGGAAAAACAGATGAAAATTCGTTCGGACAATTGGCCATACACTGTGAAGCTGTAATTATTCCTCCCCTTTTGATTTATTATAAACAATAGTTAATTCATATTTATTCAAATCATTCAAATTATTATTATTATTATTTCGGTATCAAAATTCTCGTTTAGATTATTATTATTATTTATTAATTCCAAATTTGAAATCTTAACTGTAAAAGAAACGTATATTTTGAAAATACAACGTACTAAATTCATAGTTTTGGCCCGCGAATTGTTTTAACCAATAGAACTGTTTTACGTAATGAAAAGTACAGCCAATGAGAGAGAAGTATCCATAAGCCGCGAACATAGCGTGGTCAAGAGCTCACTTCCACCATATTCGCCGAGGAGAGCAGACCTGCGTACGTTGCTCTTGTGGAAAGTCGCGGGAATATTACCTAGCCTAATGGCGATTCTCACTAAAGCCACTTATTAAACACGACTACATATTATAAAGATAGCGTGTGAGTTTTCTTTACATAGTGTGAAATAAGAAGATAGAAAATTCACGTAAGTACTTGACAAATGCAATTGAAGTGGTGAATCTACACAAACAGCTACGCAGAACACAGTTAATTTGAATAAATTCCGATATAAAACGTTTATAGTGCAGTTATCATTTATAAAGACATAACTAGCTATAAACCAATCCCTCAGATGATTCGTGTGATACCCTGAGCTACAAAAGCCGTGGAAGATATATAGGTGCAGAACTGAAGGAGCCCAACGGAGAATCGAAGTAAGTACATTTCCACAACGAATCCAGCTCCCAACCCATCACCAATATCAATTTGTCGCCCAATCCAGGCACCCATATCAATTTGGTGCACCAACGTGTGGCTTTAGAAGAACAATCGAACTGTGTAAAGACTCTGTGAACAAATATTCTAATCGGGACATTAGCAAGCAGATTGTGATACACAGAATTAAGTGAGAATCGTGAGCTAGGTACGGTTACGCGCGCAACAATCACCACGCCATCATGAGGCCAGCCCAGGTGTTCGACTTCATGCAGTAGGCAGCAGCTGTGACCATCCAACATCAACCGACAACAATCAGTTTCCAGAATGAAAGTAATTGTAAGAAGCCTGTGAAGCCTGCGAAGCCTACAAATAAAGTAAGGTGTTATTTTTATGATTATAAATGAAACTCAGAGGCCGCGAAATAATGTCGCCACAGAAGGAAAGTTCAAATGTGTTAGAAAATGGACAGGACTTGCTAACTGGTACCGAGATGGAGGGTATTGCAGACAACATAAGTGCTGATAGTAGTTTACAGTTAGTAGATGAGATTGAAACTAATATGGAAGTTCAGGTCGAAACAGATGTTTCCGTTTCAAATGTAAACGTGACTAGGCGCGAAGATAGTGAATCTTCAGATGACCAGTTAGAGAACTCAATTAAAAGTTTTATGGAACAGATGTTCAATAAGCTTAGTAGTAAAATTGAAGATGTTAAAACAGATGTTAACAATGTTAAAACTGATGTAAATGAAAACATTAGTTTGAAGTTAGTACAATTGGATGAAAACTTGACAAAATTGAAAGATGATTTAAAACAAGAAGTGGTAAAGGAAGTACAGGAAAGATTAGGTGATTTCAAAGAGCAGGTTAATAATGACGTCACAGTAGCTCTAGAGAATATTCAAACCATTGTAAATAACGACATAGCAGAAGTCAAGGAGGTTATTTCAAATGTTAGCACTAACTTGCAAACAATGCAAACAGATGTTTCTAATACTAGTGAGGAAATGAAAGTTATTGTAGCTAATGTATCAGAACTAGATAGTAGCGTGTCACTTATGAAAATGCAGATGAATGCTTTCGATGAAACATTGTTAGGTTTTGCTAAGATAAATGATGAGGCTAGAAATGACTTAGAGAAGAAGAATCAGCTGTTAAAAGTCAAACAGAAAGACATTGAAATACAGATTGTAGAAGCGCAAGAAGAGTTGACAGTGTTGAGTAGGAGAGTTCATAAAGATGAAGAGTTACTGACAAGTAGAATTTGTGTATTAGAAAAACAGATTAAATGTTCCTGTAACTTCACCTGTAATTAATGATGTGAATATACCTCAACTGGGAAACAATATGAGTAGGAATGTTGTTGAAGAAACTTACTCACAGTTACCATGTAGATCTCCTAGATGTCAGGAAAGGGTGAATAGTCATAATGGTTCCCAGGTGCAGGATATCAATGTACCTTTGTCAACAGGAATTAGTCAGTTAGGCACAAATTTTCCTAGCTACCTAATGAACGAAATTAAGTTACCTGTTTTTGATGAGAATAATAATACCAATCCACAAAATTTCTTAACTGAACTTCACGATTATTTTAGGTTGAGAGCCATTCCGCCTAACATGTACATGATCATAGTAAGAAAGGCATTGCAAGGTAGATCTTTGAATTGGTTCAATTTGACTACAAATGAGACTACGACATTTGAAGAATTCAAAAGAAATTTTATCAGTAGATATTGGAGTCTATCCAAGAGGAACAACATTAGGATGCAGTTAGCTAATGGTGTATATGAGCCAGAGTCAGGTCAGACGATGATTGACTATTTTTTAGAAATGGCCGAATTAGGACGACAAGTAGATCCTCCACTAAATGAATTCGAGTTACTGGAGACTGTTGTAAATCACTTCCCAGAGAATGTGAGACTAAATCTGATAGTAGCAAAACCCAGAACTTTCTCTGATATGTTAGAATTGCTTGCTGCTTTTGAGCAAAGGAATATTTTCAGAAGTAGGCAGAGCTATATGAATTCAAATGATAGAATGTACCCTCCCACTAACAGGCTTGCAAATTCTGGGGTAGGGGCAGAAGGCAATGCAAATAATTGTGACAGAAGCTATGATGCTAGGAATACCTACAGAGGCCCTATGCCTAATCAAAATAGGAACAATCCTAGGTATTTCCAGAATAGATCAGAAAATAGGCCATATAACAGAAACAATAATGGAAGAAATCAGATAAACCATGTCACTTTCAATAGGCAAAATGTTGGAAATGGTAATCATCCAAACTCTTGGCGAAAAATGCCATGGATGAGGAATCAAGGCTATCGTAGGAGGTACCAGAACCGTACTTATAATAATAGAGGTAATAACAATAGCAATGATAGTCAAGTTAGGCCAGGACAAGTAATTAATAATGGTAAATGGCGAGTAAAAGGTGTTGAGACTCAGCAAAACACGCTTAATCCCAGAGCCAGACCATTCAACAGTAATACACGTAGTGAAGAGGTACCTGATGACGTTGTAGAAATCCATGATCAGGAAGATAATGGTAATGTACAACAGTTAAACTAACAAGCCAATATCTCGAGGGTTCGGATGGTGTTGGCGCAAGTTTAGTCAATTCAGATAAACGTATAGAACCCATAAATAGCATTCAGACACAAAGAAGCTTTTCAGATAATAAGCCTAGTGAAGAAAAGAATAATGCAAGTAGGAGTGAAGTTATTATGGATCCTCCTAGAATAAAAGTAGTGATAGGAAATTATGAGACGAATGCATTAATAGATACAGGTTGTTCAAATAGTGTAATAAGCGAATCCTTATATAATAAGCTTATCCAAAACAAAGTCAAGTTGATTTCTATTCCTATTTGCGGATTATCTTGCACAGTAGCGATCAAAAGAGCAAAACAATCGGTAAAATTTCAATGCATGTTGGATGTCAAAATTGGTGATTCAAAATTTGAAATATTTTTCTTAGTAGTCCCAAAATTAGTTACAGATATTATTATTGGAGTTGATGTTTTTACGGAATACAACAGTATCATAAGTTTTGAGGATAACAACTTAATATTAAATTTACAAGGAAACAAGATGAGCATTCCCTTCGACAATGAGCTGAGTAGAAGAGATGCGTCTAGTGAGTTAGGCGACAACGATATTCCGTATGAGACGTTTATTTTAGAAAATATTCAGATAAATGATATGATGATTCATAAAGTAGGCCCTTACTGCGATGATATAAATAATGAGGTAGAAGTATGTAGATGTATGACATTGAATTGCGATGACTGCGCTGATAGGTATGAAAATAGTGTTGACGGAGATGTCAACATAGGGCAAGTAGAGATAGGTTATGTCTGTACGAGGAATGTAAAAGAAGCCGACCCTAGCGCGAACTCTATGACAATGAATATTTTGAAGGAGAAAGTTGATATGGCTCACAACTTAAATAAAAGTCAACGTGATAGGTTGTTATCGATATTAATAAAGAATAAAGAAGTATTTTCGAAAACGTGGGACTTTGTAACATCTACGAACACAAATTTGACATCGAACCAGTTGATGAATTCACTTATAAGAGTAGGCCAATTCCGATTGCATTGAAGAAGGAAGCTGATATGACAATTCAGAAGATGTTAGATTCCGGAGGAAATCGAAATCTCAACCTCAAAATACATAAGACATTGCATTGAACATCCAAGAAGAATTAATCACTTGGCTATAGTAAAAGATAGTTGTGTCAAAGATAAAATAAATAATTAAAGAAGTATTATGCAGCGTTATTGTGTCAAAAAGTAAGAGATTAATAAGTTGAGAGATCGAATGCAAAAGAATGTGATTAAATAAAAATTGCTTGATAAATAATTAATATTAAATATGTGGTTCTAACTTAAGATTGATTAAACAAAGAGAGATAAGCTGAAGTTAAATAAGATGAATGAATTGCTAAACTGTGCGAACGCGATCCGACACCGAACCCGAGAATGTAGAAATATTGTAAATAAAATACATATATATATATATCTATGATTTAAAAATAGAAATTTGAAGTGTTGTATATAGTAGAAAAGTAAGATGGATTGAACATTAATGTTGATGTACATAAAATGTTTATTATTTAAGAGGGTTATGTTTGTATATAAATTGTTTATTATTCAAGGGTAATGTTGTGATGTAATGCAACATAGTGTGATATTGTATATATTTATTTGTTTGTCAAAAGTGAGTTGTATTTGTATGCTGTATGCAAACATATTATGACAGTGATTCAAGGAAAGAGAATTCATGCAAGGGAATAAGATAGTGATATTTTACAGACGATGAGTGCCTCGATGTAAATAAATTTTAAAATATGGACGATGAGACAATCTCGACATATACATATCTTTTCAAAATGTTTAAGAATTCTCGATATATAACTAACAAGAAGTGTTGACATATACTAGACACGTTTGTTTTTCAAGAAATAATTTTCAGAGTTAAAAAAAAAATGTTTAGATAGTATTTTTCATTTATTGTTCAAATGTTTGTCATTTTTAAAAAGATATTATGTTAAAGGAATGTCAGGGTAATACAAACCTGATTTGATTTAATTTGTGTATATCCAAATAATTTTGGTCAAATTTATTTAATTCAAGTTGTAATGTTACACTCATACACTTATGCTACACTAACATTTATCATTATTCACCATTTCAATGATTAATTTTGAATTTTTACTAATCCAAGCGTAATTTAAATTTATTAAGAATAAATATTCTGGGGTATGATGTGTTAATTTGATTATTTACCTTTTCGGACATAATTAAATTAACACAGGGGCATTTTGAAGCTGTAATTATTCCTCCCCTTTTGATTTATTATAAACAATAGTTAATTCATATTTATTCAAATCATTCAAATTATTATTATTATTATTATTTCGGTATCAAAATTCTCGTTTAGATTATTATTATTTATTAATTCCAAATTTGAAATCTTAACTGTAAAAGAAACGTATATTTTGAAAATACAACGTACTAAATTCATAGTTTTGGCCCGCGAATTGTTTTTACCAATAGAACTGTTTTACGTAATGAAAAGTACAGCCAATGAGAGAGAAGTATCCATAAGCCGCGAACATAGCGTGGTCAAGAGCTCACTTCCACCATATTCGCCGAGGAGAGCAGACCTGCGTACGTTGCTCTTGTGGAAAGTCGCGGGAATATTACCTAGCCTAATGGCGATTCTCACTAAAGCCACTTATTAAACACGACTACATATTATAAAGATAGCGTGTGAGTTTTCTTTACATAGTGTGAAATAAGAAGATAGAAAATTCACGTAAGTACTTGACAAATGCAATTGAAGTGGTGAATCTACACAAACAGCTACGCAGAACACAGTTAATTTGAATAAATTCCGATATAAAACGTTTATAGTGCAGTTATCATTTATAAAGACATAACTAGCTATAAACCAATCCCTCAGATGATTCGTGTGATACCCTGAGCTACAAAACCCGTGGAAGATATATAGGTGCAGAACTGAAGGAGCCCAACGGAGAATCGAAGTAAGTACATTTCCACAACGAATCCAGCTCCCAACCCATCACCAATATCAATTTGTCGCCCAATCCAGGCACCCATATCAACTGGCTAAGAAAAAAGTGTGAACTCCCTAACTTCGGCAAGCAACCTCACTATTTGCTATGATTATAGCCAGGACTATGTAAATACATAATTCTTTTTACATTAGTTAAAGTTAAAATTTCGTTATATGTTTACGGATTAGAATATTGTAATGGTTTAAGGCACGTTTAATTTTCCATATTTTTCAGGGTACACTTTAGTGCATATTTTTACATATTATGTTGGAAATACTAGCATTGTTTGGGACTGGCTCGTGAGAGGACCAATGCTAGGGATTGGACGATAATATCCGTGAGATGGATAAATGTAGGATAGCTTAATAAGGTAGCTTCATGTAAGTATGAAACAATGTACATGTGAGAAGTATAAGATTTCGGAGGACCATTTAGAGCAAGAAGGGACTATATCACGAGGTCACTGGGTACAGAGATCTAAGGAAACATATTGGTTAAACAATCTAGAATGTAATGAAATACTTGCACTTTATTAATACTTGTAACACTCGAAGAAATAATAGGTGAACACTGAATGATAATTGAATAAACAAGTTGAAACAATGAATTGGAATTTGGCGCGAACCAGATTGCACCACTAGAGGTAATTTAGTAAATTTTGTAATTTACTAATGAATTATATCTCAATTTAACGGTAATAAAATTTGCAGTAGAATGTATGTATTTTAAGTTATTAACACTTGATTGTTCACGTTTTATAGCTTCTTGGTGAGTGATGACGTCACACGCTATTTAATTACTTGGAACTAATAAGTGAATCTAATGAACTTATAATACGGCGAATAAGTAAATTATGTATAAGTAATTTACTTGAAATTAATAAAACTTATAAGGAAGTTTTATTTCAATGGTTTCTAGTGAAAATACAAAGAGCGCGAACTGGCTTTTGTTACTAGAACCGGAGCAGTGTCAGACCGTGACTTGATCGTGTAACTGCAGGCTTAATACTGATGAGGCTTCCTGACGCTCTTTAAGGCGTCTTTAAAGAGGGAATACCCGACACAAAGAACTCGTGATCAGGATATGATGAAATATACGCCTACTCAACTTAATGCTTGGCGCAAGAACAACTGGCGGATGATTTGAATTAAAACTATTTACTGCACATAATAAATATGCTGGAAAAAACACTTAGCTTGCGTGAACATACTCCGCGCCATTGACTATTAACGTCAATAAAAACATAACAGGAAGGCAAGCTATAATAGAGAGACACTTGTATGTACACAAACAAGCACTGACTCTAATTGGATGTATACATGTGATATGTATTGGAAAATTACTTCTTACATATATTGCAAGAATATGATATTGAATAAAAAGCACTGATTTCACTATTTACGTATAAGCACACGACACTCTTGAACTGAAAACCAGAGAGAGGTCTTTCAAATAGCAAGATTGATAGAAAGAAAAATGCATGTAACACATCTCGCAAGAGTACGATTTGTTACAGAGATAGATGAGAAATGGACTTCAAGTGGAGAATCTTGAATATAAGATCATAGAAAGTGTCATATGCTACTCGTCTTGGGGTAGAGGACACACTTTGACTATGGGCCGCTTATATTCGCCACTGGAAGTGCGCACAGTAATCACTCGAACCAAGCCGTCTTCTCCCGGATGAGTAGCGGTGATCACGCCTAACTTCCATTGAAGAGGAGGAATGTTGTCTTCCTTCAAGATGACGACAGTACCAACTTGAATGTTGTCACTGGAACAGGTCCATTTCTGCCTTTGTTGTAGTGAGTGAAGATATTCGGATGACCAGCGTTTCCATATGTGTTGCAAATGATTTTGTAACAGCTGCCATTTTTCTAAGTACTTCTTATCTTCCGTAGGAGGATGTGAAGGTAGAGATATGAGAGGTTCTCCAATTAAGAAGTGACCAGGAGAAAGGTATGACAAGTCAGCTGGATCATCATTTAGACGAACAAGTGGTCTAGAATTCAAGCAAGCTTCGATTTGAGATAGAAGCGTAGAAAGCTGTTCATATGTGAGAATTTGAGCTCCCATAACTCGCCTGAGATGAAACTTCATAGATTTCACTGCTGCTTCATGCAGACCACCGAAATGGGGAGAATTTGGAGGAATGAACGACCAGCAATAATCGTGGTTTGCAGTGAAATTTTGAATTGTAGTTTGAAAATCTCTTGACTGCAATAGCAATCTGAGCTCCCTTAACTTGTTGTTTGCTCCAACAAAGTTAGTGCCATTGTCACTGAAGATTTCTTTACAGAGTCCTCGACGTGCTGTAAATCTTCGTAGGGCTGCTATGAAGGCATCTGATGTTAGATCAGAAACTAACTCAATGTGAATGGCCTTTGTTACCAAGCAGACAAAAATAGCGATGTAAGCCTTTACAGTAGTTTTACTGCGTGGAGCCCCATATCTTATGTTGAAGGGTCCAGCGTAATCGACTGCGGTGCGGAGAAAAGGTCTAGCAGGAGTTATTCTATAGCTAGGAAGATTTCCCATTAACTGTTGAGAACTTTCTGCTTTTAGCTTGTAACACGTGAGACATCTATGCAAAATAGATTTTACTACTCTGCGAATACTAGGTATCCAGTAGGCTTGTCGTAATGAAGCTGTAAGCAGCTGATGCGAAGCATGTAATAGCTTGCGATGCTCATATTCTACAATCAGAACTGTTAAATGATGTCGGGATGGCAATATAACCTGATGTCTTGCATCATGTGTAAGATCTGATTTCTCCAACCGTCCACCCACTCTTATAACGTTGTTCTGATCTAGGAATGGAACTAATGCATGGATAGAGCTTTTCACTGAAACTTGTTTGTTGTTGCTAAGATCTTTCAGCTCTTGAGAGAAAGCTTCTTTCTGAGCAATTTTAACACAAACTTGTAGAGCATTTTGTAATTCTTCTGCTGCGAGAGGTCCATGATATTTGTTTTCATGGCGGCAGGCAGAAATAAATCTATACATATAACAAGTAACTCTCTGCAAGCGCTTGAGATTAGAGAATCTTGTAATAAAACTATCTTCTACTACAGTAGCTGCCATGCAGATGGAAGTAAGTTGCTCTGAGGAATCTGGAGGGCTTAATTGTTTTGGCTGTTCCGGCCATAATGTTGTGTTATGAGCCAACCACTTAGGACCGTGCCACCACAAATCAATATCAGACAATTGTTCAGAATATACACCTCTTGAAACGAGATCAGCTGGGTTGTTGTCTGTAGAAACATGTCGCCAGGCTGCTGTTTCAGAAAGCTCTTGTATTTGCGACACACGGTTGGACACAAATGTTTTCCATGTTCGTGAATCTGATTTTATCCACGACAGAACAATAACTGAGTCTGACCATAGATAATTTTGTGAGGTTTGAATGTTAAGGTCATTCAACACCTTGTTGTACAGTTTAGATAACAGCAATGCTCCACAAAGTTCAAGACGTGGAATGGTTTGCCTTTTAAGAGGGGCAACCTTAGACTTGGAACATAGCAAGTTAATTGTAACTTCACCTTCAATGTTCACAGAACGGAGATATATGCATGCACCGTAGGCCTTTTCTGAAGAGTCACAGAAGCCATGGATCTGTATATCTTGAAGGGTACCATGTGTGAGAACAAATCGTGGAATACGCATCGTGTGTATTGTACCTAAAATGTCGCAGATCTCAATCCATTTCTCTGCTATGTGTGAAGCTACCTCCTCGTCCCAGTCAAGTTTTTCAATCCATAATGATTGCATGAAGATTTTGGCATTGATAACCATAGGACTGACAAGGCCTAAAGGATCAAAAATGGATGATATGACTGATAGGATAGTACGCTTGGTAAGTTTAACTCGAGTATGAGTTTGGAGAGAAGGATGGGATTGAATCTGGAAGTTATCAGTTGCAGGATGCCATAGTAAACCAAGGGCATGTGCATTTTCAATGTTGTCAAGAGACAGAGGCAACTGGGTCTCTCGATAAGATGATGGTACAGATTCCAGCAATGCTTCATGGTTGGAACACCACTTTCGCAAGGGAAATCCGCCACTGTCAAGCATGAGGATTAATTCTTCTTGAAGGCGTAGCGCTTCTTGAAGATTATCATGTCCTGCCAGGCAGTCATCTACATAGAAGGAAGTCCTGACTGCTTGTGAAGCGAGAGGGTATTTAGCTTCTTCTTCTATTGACAGCTGGTGCAGGGATCTTATGGCTAAAAATGAAGCTGATTTAGTACCATAAGTCACGGTAGTTAAGGCATAATCTTGTATGGGTTCATCTGTGCTGGAACGCCATACAATCCTTTGAAGATTTTGATCAATCTCGTTCATTTTAATGCGTCTGTACATTTTAGAGATGTCAGCTGAGAACGCATACTTATATGTTCGAAAACGAATTATAATTGATGATAGGTCATCTTGCACTGTAGGCCCTAATTTCAGAATGTCATTTAGGGACTTGCCTGAAGATGTTTTTGCAGAAGCGTCAAACACAACTCTAGTCTTGGTTGTAGTAGACGAGGGCTTGATTACTGCATGATGTGGTAAATAGAAGCATTTTTCACCTGGCTGTGGAAGTGAAACCTTCTTCATGTGTCCCAATTCTTCATATTCTTGCATGAATTTTTTGTAATCTTCCTGCAAGACAGAATTGGTTTGGAATTTTCGCTCCAGATGCTCTAAGCGTTTTACGGCTTGTGGTCTGGATTCGCCCAAGGAGTCCTGAGATCGATTCTTGGGTAATTTCACTACAAAAGCACCGTCCTCTGCACGAATAGTGTTTTGTACGAAGTGCTCTTCACATTCCCTTTCTTCTTTAGTAAACACTGGTTTAGGAAAGTCTTCTAGTTCCCAGAATCGTCTTAACTGTGTATCAACATTATCAACAGTCACAAATAAATTGTGTTGAGCGAATGTGACCTTCTTGGATTTAATTGCTTTCTTGGGAATAGTTCCACTAAGTATCCAACCTAGTTCCGTGTTACTAAGAATAGGGTTATTAGGAATGACTATTCTTTCATTAGTGAATAGTTGGTAAAACAAGCTAGCACCAATGAGGATTTGGACATCACCAGGGATGTAGAATTTAGGATCCGCTAATGTTATTTCACTAGGAATATTGAAATGTTTGGGATCTATACGGACTGAAGGAAGTTTGTTTGCAATGTGAGGGATTACTAGACAACTCATTTCAGCCTGGAAATTCTGGATTCTGGATCGCAGATTAACCTTAACACTGTGATTGCAAGAAGAGGTGCCATTAATACCTCGTATCTGAGTGTCGACATCTGTGGTTGGCAGCTGCAACTTCTTGGCTAAACCTTCAGTTATGAAGTTCAATTGGCTTCCTGAGTCCAGTAACGCTCTGCATAACACTAAATTTCCTTGTCTATCTTCAAGATGCACTGCTGCTGTTGCTAATAAAATCTCCCTTTGGTTGGAATTTTCTTTTATCGAACAATAACTAGCAGGTACATTATCTGTAGATTCAGACGGTTGATGTGGTTGTCGAGGAGCCTTTTTACTGTCTCGTGTGTTATTATGTAACAGTTTGCTGTGTGAAGCCTTTCCACAATTACAGAATGACTTGATTTTGCAATTGTCTCTTTTGTGACCGTTGGAGAAACAGTTTGCACATAAACCTTTGCTTTTCACAAAATCCCAACGTTGATCTACACTCAACTGTGAAAACTTGTCGCACTTATATAAATTGTGACTTTCCTTGCAACAAGGACATGTATCACCTTTGATGGCAACATAAGATTGACGAGTCGTTTTTACAGATTTCTTTTGTGTATGTCTTTCACTTTTTTCCTTGGATGGGCTTGGCACATTGTTAGAATTGGATAGCACTTCTAAAGAATGAGCCTTGGCTTCTAGGAAGTTCATCAACTCTTGAAGCGGTGTGAACCTTTGTGAGTCAATTTTGCTCTCCCATTCCTTGCGTGTAGTTTCACCAAGATGATCCAATATTAATTGAATGAACATGACTTCGTGTAATGGGATTTCAATGTTGAGAGCTTCGATGGCGTTAAGATTGCTTTGAAACTGATTTAATAAGTTTCGCAAGTCTGTAACATTTTCATCTTTCATTATTGGTAATGAAAGTAGATTTTTGATGTGAGCTGTGGCAATAACTCGAGTATTATCATATCTAGAGCACACCAAGTTCCATGCTATAGTAAAATTCTCATTCGTGACTGGAAGATTCTGAATGAGCGCGTGAGCCTGCCCTTTCAGAGAACTCAGCAAATAATGATATTTCTGGATGGAATCCAACGATTCATTGTTTACCACTAAGCTACTGAAAGTGTCGTGATAGTGTTTAAAGTTAGTCACATCCCCACTAAACACTGGAATTTGAATCCTTGGAAGTTGTATATTTCTATTGTTGCATTGTGAAGTAGAAGATTGACACGTGTGATGCGAATTACCACTGTGATTAGATTGATGACTGTGATGAGAGCCTACACTACGCACTGGTTGGTCGTGTAGAAATAACAATTCACTAAGCTTAGCCTTTAGCACCTTGTACTTGTTATTCATCTCTTCGTCATACTGTGCGTGCATGTCAAGTTCACTTTCAGCTTCGATAATAGCTTCAATTTGAGTTTGTACCACTTCATAATTTTGCCACACTTCGTTAAGAGTGTCATATTCAACTTTTAATCGAAATATATCAACTTCTTCAGTAATATTGTCACTGTACTTCTGAATGTACGTAAGTTTTCTTTTAAGAAAAGCACGTTTTTTCGTTAATTCCTTCAATTCACTTTCCATCTTGAATGCGAAATGTGGAAATTACTTGTTCTTGAAGATTTGAAATTCTACCACTGCTGCACGATAATGCATGTATTAACTGTTCACTGTCTTCTTGATGTTCACTGAGGACCGGAATCCCACGATGAGTCGAATCACTGCTGCATGATGCTGTCTTCGATGCGAAGTTCAGGGTTGCTGGAACTCACGAACTGACCGACGCGGAAGCACATATGAATGAGACGAACTCGAGAAACGGTATTTGCGAATACAAGTATGCAATAAATAAGATTGTACCAATATGATCCTGCCCGGTAAAGGACCAATGTTTGGGACTGGCTCGTGAGAGGACCAATGCTAGGGATTGGACGATAATATCCGTGAGATGGATAAATGTAGGATAGCTTAATAAGGTAGCTTCATGTAAGTATGAAACAATGTACATGTGAGAAGTATAAGATTTCGGAGGACCATTTAGAGCAAGAAGGGACTATATCACGAGGTCACTGGGTACAGAGATCTAAGGAAACATATTGGTTAAACAATCTAGAATGTAATGAAATACTTGCACTTTATTAATACTTGTAACACTCGAAGAAATAATAGGTGAACACTGAATGATAATTGAATAAACAAGTTGAAACAATGAATTGGAATTTGGCGCGAACCAGATTGCACCACTAGAGGTAATTTAGTAAATTTTGTAATTTACTAATGAATTATATCTCAATTTAACGGTAATAAAATTTGCAGTAGAATGTATGTATTTTAAGTTATTAACACTTGATTGTTCACGTTTTATAGCTTCTTGGTGAGTGATGACGTCACACGCTATTTAATTACTTGGAACTAATAAGTGAATCTAATGAACTTATAATACGGCGAATAAGTAAATTATGTATAAGTAATTTACTTGAAATTAATAAAACTTATAAGGAAGTTTTATTTCAATGGTTTCTAGTGAAAATACAAAGAGCGCGAACTGGCTTTTGTTACTAGAACCGGAGCAGTGTCAGACCGTGACTTGATCGTGTAACTGCAGGCTTAATACTGATGAGGCTTCCTGACGCTCTTTAAGGCGTCTTTAAAGAGGGAATACCCGACACAAAGAACTCGTGATCAGGATATGATGAAATATACGCCTACTCAACTTAATGCTTGGCGCAAGAACAACTGGCGGATGATTTGAATTAAAACTATTTACTGCACATAATAAATATGCTGGAAAAAACACTTAGCTTGCGTGAACAAGCATATCTTTACTCAATTTAATGTTTTTTTTAATATGTTCCAAATCTTGTGGTTTCAAAGTTATGTCTTGTCACATAAGCAATTAAAATTTATTTTATTAGCATCTGTATTTCAGAGCTGGATTCTCGAATTTCTATGGGATAGTTAAACATCTTCCGGGCTGTAGGCTATGGTCCAAGGCTATAAATCTTGCCCCCGCTGTGGGGAACTTCTTCAGTGGCTATGGGATGTTGATAACAAGATCTAGGATTAGATATGGATTTAGATCCTGAAGTTGCTGCAAGGTACAGAATGGTCCTGGCTATTACTTTGCGGATTTTTCGCGAGTACAATGCAATTTTAAGAGAAGCTGTTTCAGGTTTGAAAATTTAGAGATATATTTGTAATCCACTGCTTCGAAAATAGGCAGTTCTCACTAAAACGTAGATCGGTGCCCCCAAACAGCTCAAAGAAAATTAGACTATATTACATAGCCTAAGTATGCTAACTTCTGTTTAGCGACTTTCCTTTAAATTGTTGTGAGGCATATATTCTATTCTTTTGTGTGGCTTTCATGTTTGAGCAATAAATATTAAATTGTAGGCCATCTACTTTTATAAGTATGTAAACATAAGCATACATATATTCTTTATATAATTTTGCACTATTTTCGTATAAAAATAGTCCATATTTTACTCCATATTTTGAGAGATTTTATCCCACATGTATGTACATATTTAGCCTTTTTTTCTTACATATAAATCCTAGCTCTGATTGTAACATACAGTAGGCCTACTCTGAATAGTTTAGTGTGGGAGGATATACAACATATACATCAATTCAACTTGTAAATAACAGTATACAATAACGATTCAGTTTCATAACGCTAAAAAATGCAGCACGAAAATAGAAGTGAGGAAATAAGGAACCGCCCTTTGTATATTAATTCTTGCATTTTGTTTTGCATTTGCATGTAGTGAGTGACAGTTCCATTTGGTGGCTCGACGACCTCCAATTTCATGAACATGGGGCTTACTCACTCCAATCAGTAATAAGCATGCCTACGCATTTAGTAGCAACCCGTTGAATAATTCAAGCAAGGCAATAAGGAACTCTTCTACTCTTTCTTTCACCTCAAACTCGTGTTACGAATTTACAGCAAAATGAATTCTACTGCACGCTAATAAATAGGTTCATTGGAATTAACAGTTTACGTGGGTCGTTAAGCGTTACCGTTAATGTATTCATGCTAAATACAAAGCATCATAAAATACCTTTCCTATATAGAATTACTGATCGAATGTTAAAGTTATACATTATAAGTACCGGTATCCCAGTCTCTATGACGTGTTTACGTTATTTGACATGACTATCAACTACTTTGTACAAGTGATGAAAAACAATATCTGTCTTTGAGGAATCTACGATTCATGTTGCTTATTAATAAACCTATTTATTTTTTGTTTGGAAGTTGACAGTTGGTTTACTATCTTCAATAAGTAATTACCTATGAATAATTAGTTTACAATTAGTTTCACATTAATTTTCAATAAGACGCTATCCGAATTAGCATGCACGCTCGTGAAAGAGGCAGATCAGAAATAGATATAAATACATTAAATAAATATACAAATACATTAAATAAAAATACAGTCAATTGCATCTTATACAATAGTATTCAAAAGGGAAGTCTAAAAAGAAGAAAGAAACATAATAAATAAATGTTTATATACCTAGGTAATAAACTTAGGTAGGCTATTTTAAATTTGAGTTGGGCACATAACAAAAACACCACTCATTTCTATTTTCGTACATTTGAAATGATTTACTGGCTTTATTTTCCATATTCTATAGGTCAACTTCTTTTTAATTATCTTTGTAGAACGAAGCGTTTATTTATATTTCAAATATATAATCAATTCAATAACCTAAAACGTGAATAAACAGTAATTTAATTTTGCCACTGTGAGTATATTTGTGTTTCACCTAATATTTACTGACATGCTCCTCTCGGTTGAATGAACTATTGTTCAAGTTAAATTCAAATATTTATACATGATTCTCATTATCTAACTCTGTAATTTCGTGAATTGATTGGATCTTAATTGGATTCTTCTCAATCGTTATTCCCGAATAGTAGTATATTTTTCCAGTATACGAAACTCCCGAATTCTCATTCACGACAGGAATTTTCCAAACCTTTGTAATTTTCAGTTTCCCGAATTACATTCTGTCGAAACCTATTCTAATGTCATATAATTTTATGGGATACACCGTGGAGCGGTTGGTTAAGGCACTGCGCTACAAACCGAAATATCATGGGTTTCTACTGCTATTGAGACTTTTCAATTCACAAAATCCTTCTGGTGGCATTATGGACCTGGGACGACTCACCCTCTAACAGAAATGAGTATAAGAATCCTGGGGCTAAAGGCGGCCGGTGGGTAAGGCTGACAACCTCATGTGCCGAAATTCAAAAAAAGTCTGGGAGACTCAACCTCCTGGAACCCTAAAGGTCTTCACCTATGACATCTGTATTAGGAAAGTACAAGTTACTACCGTTATCTGGCTTAGGAACAGAGAAACGATGCTCTAAATTTTATTCCAAGGATAGAGATTTTAACCTTCGCTTACCAACTATTTTTTTTTTCTTCTTTAACAAAAGAACAGAGAATTTCAATATCACTGTTAATATTTTTGCTGTTGTTGTGGTAAGATTTTCTTTAATGAGCTATGGTTAATTCTTCCATTGATCAATGTTAGTATCAAAGCGTTACCCTACGGTTTACCATAGCCAGTGTGAGATATGAATTGATGAACAAACTTGATTTTGAGTCCGATTTACAACTTAAGTATCTTCTATTGAGCAATTATCGCGGAACAGATATCTTCAATACAGGCCCGAGCATAACTGACTACGTCATATAAAGAAAGCGTACTTTTATTTTATTTTTATGAGCAGGGTTTTTTTTTATTTTTTTTTTTATTTATTAACACCACAGTTTTAGCTACATGCTCCATTACATAATGTAATACTACATGCTTATGAGAACAGTCACAATACTTAGATTTCATATTTTCAGTTTTTTGTACATCGCTTAATTAGTATTTTGTAAAGTTTCAAAACAGTCACAATACTTAGATGTCATATTTTCAGTTTTTTTTTACATCACTTAATTAGTATTTTGTCAAGTTTCAAAATCATTTCAGTTTTTTGTAAATCGCTTAATTGGTATTTTGTAAAGTTTCAAAATCTATCTTATTTACAAATTGGGAAAAACATTTTAAGTGTTTTATAACAAGTTCGCTTTTATTTGGAGGCCATCGTCCACCCGATTGAAGCACTTCTCTGCGGAGTTCATCTCTGGCTGATTGTAGTAACTCGCAGTCCCAAAGAACGTGGTCAGTAGACTGCAAATCTCTCCCGCACCTGCATGTTGGATCCTGTAAAATCTTGAACCGGTGTAAATATTCTCCAAATTTCCCATGACCTGTAATCATTGCTGTGAGATTGTGCGTTATCTTGAGGTTTGACTTTAATCTGCTTCGGACATTAGGAAAATATGACTTTGTGATTGTTCCGTTGGTAGTGGTTGCCCACTCATCTTCCCATGCGTTAATCGATTCCTCATGTAGATCTCTTCTTACTGTGCTGAGAGGTAGTAAGTCGTATATCGGCTCTAGTTCAAGGCTGCGTGTTGCTTGTTTGGCCAGCTGGTTTCGTGTCATGTAAAATATATTGTTTTCAGGGGTACCAAAAAATATAAAACATTAATATAATATTGTTGCCTTGTTGTGTCAAACAAAAATTAACAGTCACAAATTCCCCTAACTATACAAAAATTTTATTGGGGTACCCCAGAATAGAGTAAATATTTCAAGGAAGCCGTAACACTAAAAGAATTCGAAACCGCTGGCTGAGCCCGTCCTGTCCCGAGAGAAGTTTGCCCACCTTGTATTGAGTCCTGGTGTCAGGCACGGACAAACAGTATCTTGAATTCTGTCTACGCTAGAGTAAAGGAATCGCCGAAGGAAAAAAGTACGCGTGATTTACTTGTAAAACAGGACAATATGTAAAAGCGCCGATGTGAAGTGCAAGGGAAAGGCAACATATTGCAAGAGGTCATTATTGTCGTGGCATATACAGTTTTCTAACCGTGAGCTCATAGTTCAATAAGAGTGGATGATATCGTTATTACACACGTAATGAAACGTGCAAAATCTGAAATTGATTCCAAAGTGAAAGAGTTAGTTAACTTCTCTTGCTTTTTAAAAATTGGTTGACCTTTTCTTCCATGCGAGAAGGTACTCCAGGTCTAATGTAGCGTCACATTAAGCACAATAGAAGCGTGTGTGAGTGTGTTATCTAAGTGGTGTAGTATGTTCGGGCAGGTCCCCCCTTTCTCCTTAATTGTATCAGAGTTGTGAAGTGAATCGCGGTGACTTCTGACCTCGCCAGTAGGAAGTGACTCGATTCGCAGAACACCCAGTTCTGCAGGGGTGAACAGTTACCCTTGTTACTTCCACCAGAAGATCTCTGGATCAATAATTTTATGTGAGGACCAAGAAAAATGATTATTAAGGCTATTATTAAAAAAATTCATTATGTTAATATTGCGTAATGTTTTTATTTCATGCACTGTTCATGTTACATAAAGCAAGATCCCTCTCAGAGCTGAATTTAAATTGACATAAGCAGTCATCAAGTGAAATCTAAGTTTAAAAGTGAGGAAAATTAAACAACAAAGCAGCTTTCCGGTAACGACAGCCGTAAAATGTGAATAAAAATCCTCACGTTTTACATAAAACGTTAGGGTATTATTCTTATAACTATGTCACTTAGGTGACAAATAGCAGTGAAAATGTTAAAAACATTACAGCCTATGACAAAAATGTTTATTACAGCATAATAATCATTTCAAGCTCTTTCCTAAAACATTGTTAAATATGAGATGTATATGTATTTAGAAAATATCTTGATTTTGCACAAAATTACATTGTATTATCGTGCATGGAAGATATCATGGATATTTATTGTATGCACCGGTATATAGTAATTCATAGAATATTCTGAAAATTTATTCATAAGATTACTTTACAAACAAATATAATAGTAATAAAAAATAAAATAAAATAAAATATTTAAAAAACCGGAATATTTTTGTTCAAATTGATGTGAACAAATGCTGCACGAATCTTTATACATTTTGTCTGAACGAATTTGCGTATACATTCTGTATAAAAATAGAGGAACAAAATGACAAGACATGCAGAATTCAGAAAAAAAAACCTTACCGATGCATTTGATGCTGTGGAAGTATCCTTCATTTAACCAGAAGAAAGCAACAAAGAACATCCTTCCCTTCCAACGTCAGCAATTAATAGTCAGAAATCTTGATCACTAGATATGATAAGACTTGGCATATCTTATTAGTTGTCGGAAATGGTGATGTTTCGTATCCCAATTATTGTACCTTCGGCATCAGACAAAAGTCATATAATGTAAAATCGTTTCATCCTTAAAAAAAAAAAAAAATTGAAATATATAGCGTAGTTTCAAACTGTACTAAAGTTATGATATCTTAATGAAGGAACAAGAATGCTTTTCAAACTAAGCCTACTTTTATGCTCATTTTAATTTTCTGTTTTATTTAGTTTAATTTGATCACAGTTTTCTATGCCAAATTCCATTACGACTATGAGAGGAGTAACATTTTTAAAATCTTTTGAACTCTTGATATTTACTTAAAGGCAATAGACACTTATTTACTCAAAGGCAGGCAATTCCTAAGCAAACTAAAAGAATATTGTCTATTTTATGGAACCCGGAGGTTCATTGCCACGCTTACACGAGCCCACCATTCAACTCTATTCTGTACTAACTAACTTACATCCAGCCATCCCTCGCAAATCTTACTTCCCTTAAATCTATTCTAATATTGTCCTCTCACCTACTTCTAGGTTTTCCAATTGACTCTTTCCTTCGAGTCTTGCAGTAAATATTTTCTAGATATCTTTTTCCTCCCCCATGCGCCCAACATGTCCAGCCCACTTCATTCTCCGTTGTTTAATTACCCTTAGCCTACTACATTTGCTAAAGAGTACAGATTATGAAGCTCGTCTTTTGCAGTTTCCTCTAGTCCCCATTTGCATCTCTCTTAATTACTAGGTATTTTGTTCCCTTTCTCTGTGTTATATCCGACAGAAAAATACAAATAATTCATTAATAGGCTAATATTGTTTTCAAGTTAATGTAAAAGTATTTTACACAAGCTCAAAGCGGTTAACGAACAGCATTACAAAAGATCAGTGACTTTACTGTAAATCTCTGTATAAGAAATATACACAGCTAAAGGTGTGATTTGTAAAAATTATAAACACTGCAGTAGAGCCAGTTACAGCCAAGGTTGGGATTTGACGAATAGAAAAGCTTTCTTCGATCTTCACTGTTCGCTGGCTAGAGCGTTATCGAGCTGATCCTAAAATAAAATTAAAAAGGAAAATTATGTGTTAGAAACAGTAAGTAAATAACATTTTGTCTAACCCTTATATCAATAATGGGGGTTAACGCTCGAATAATATGAAGTGAGAATGTTTTATCTCCTTGACTACTACTTGCAGATGACTTCACACTTATCAGGAATCACACTGCACTATCATCTAAGGCGATCGTCCTGGTCTGCTTCTTATGGCTTGTAGATCATAATCTTAGCTGCTCGTGTTTTCTGCAGGGGGTGCTACTGTATCGGTAGCTATTTTACTATCTTCGTAGGTTGTTAAATTCGTAATCTGAATATTCTATCGGTCACGTTTAAACAAGTAAGCCTATCTTGTTACTATCACTGCAAAGAACAGCGTTGTGTTTTATTATTGATGGCAAGCAGCATGGAGATCTGTTGGGAGGTTGCGGAGCTACGAATTTTCTGAACGCCCCATGTATTGTAACGATATTCAGCGAGAAAGAATTGCCAGTAGATTGCAATAATGATGGCTCAGAAAACAATTGATAGCTGGAACACTTGTGGCAATAAAAAGTGAATTACGAAGTGGGCGTGAAGGAGAGAAAATCAGAGTGTGAGAGCGAGAATGAAAGAAAGAGAGAGTGGGAGAGGGAGGGAGAGAGAGAGAGCAAGAAGGATCTAGAGAGTCGGGCGGGTAATTGAGGATAAAACACCACAAGGTTGAAAGGGTCAGAACGGAAAGATGAGAGGGTTGAAGATGGATGGGCAGGGACAGAGCTCTAAGGGAGGGAGTTGAGGTTAGAAATCCATAAAAGAGAATGTAGCACCTCGGGCATGGAAGGAGAAGAGATCTTTCACCTTCTCTCTACTCCGCAAGCGTTGCGTGGTAAAGAGAAGCGAAATTATTTCAACAATAATGACGTAAGTGGTCTTCCTCCTCCTCTTCCTCCTTCTCCCTGTGGTCCCTCGGTATATCTGACTTGAATCCGAGAGACCTCACTATGATATGACCCCATCCCTCGATTAAGGGTTCAGTCGACCAACAAATGAAAGTGGATCTGCCGGTCATTTTTCCTGACGTCTTTATAGGCCTAATTTTTTTTTCAGACAGCGCAAACTTGTTTATTATGAAGTATAAATAATAACCTTGCCAAAAGTATTTATACATTCGAGTTCATATAATATTACAACATAAAATTACAACAGGTATACACCGATAATATATATTCCCGATTATGTGCAGAATTGGATGGCGCGGCAAACACGGATAATCGCAAAATGGCAGGAACAGGACAAAAATAAGAAGAAAACGCGTTTGAACAATTTACCTAGGTATATTTATGGTAGAAAGGGGCCTAACATACAATGATTACTTGATATTTAATAAACAATAGTTTTCTGTACTTACAAGTACCGGTATGGTTTTTACCTTTTTACAAAACATCGGTCAAGGGATTTTAAATTTTGTGTAGGTGTTAGAACATATCTTCTTTATTTTGTATTGAAGTTTCTTGTAGAGTTTCTTTTAAGACCATAATTTATTGTCACCAAAGGAAAGATAAAAGGGAAAGGAAGTCTGTGCTGTGGATAATCCGCAAAGTAGTAGTGCACCCGCGGATAATCAAGAGTTCACTGGGTGTTTAAGTTTATCTATCTATCTATATAAATAAAAATCAATTGCCACATGTATGTTGCCGCATCACTTGAGAACGGCTTTTTTTTTTTTTTTTTTTTTTCCGTAATTGTCAGGACAAGGTTTGTATGAAAGAAAATTTGTGGGAAATCCACGGAAAACTCTGAAATGTGAAATGAGGCACAGCTTGAGAGTACATGTTTACATAACAAAATAGAAATGTGACAAAAGAAATGTGACGTAGGCACAGTTTGAGAGTTCTACTGTCACTTGTTATCATAACAAAAAAAAAAAAGCGTGAGTCTTGCAACCAAGCCAAATCGAAAGTGTGTATGTATGTGTGTGGCTCTATAAGAGGTACCGAGGCAGCGGCACACGTGGCATGGTAGAGGTATCTGTTGGATGTAGGGGAGTTCCGTGGGGGCTCGCGGTGGGGTCTGTTGTCGAGGGACCGTTGGGCTTGCAAATCATTCCATTCCGGAGGTTGGCACAATGAGCCACAAGGCTGAAGTGCTTAGGGTAGTCCCAACCCGCCTTCCCCCTTCAGGGGCCAAATACATGTATGTGTGTGGGCATGTATGTTCCCTATACAAATCTACATTTCTTGACCAATTTGCACGAAATTTTGCACACATACCCAGTTAAGCCCGAGAAGAAACGCGATCAACATTAAAATTAAAAGAAAGCCACTCCTTCCCTTGAAAATTTATATAATTTCAGAAAATATTGTACTGAAAAATGAAATGCAATTCAATTATCATGACAACAGCGTATTGTTTACAGTGTTCACATAGGGATTTGGGAACTATATAAAATTGGGCTTTCACAAATTCTGATGCTATCGACATAATGAATAGAGGGAGAAAGTGTAATGACTCGGCCGCTCAGGCAATGGTGGGTATAGGGCGCGCGGCGGTCCACCGAAACACTGGCACCACCTTCGTTTGCGTTTCAGCTTCTGAATGTAGAATCATGATAGTTTGGCATCTTATGATTAAAATAGCAATCTTTAATTAACCCTTGGTCCTATTTCTGTGAAATTTGTGTAGAAATAATCTACACACAACAGTCCTTCTGCTGGTTAAAACAGAGACTTAAAAATGGGGACATAAATGTTTTAATTTCATTATATAAACATCACCAATTACACAAAATTCATGGAGGTTGAAGCAGAATTTGACTATGCAACAATTATTTTCATTTTTTTGTCCCGTAAAAACTTCAAGCGAGAAAGTTTCAGTGAAATATTTGAATTCTATTTTAAATTAAGTACCACTTTTATATCTTGAATGGTTTACGAGTAATTGAGTGGTAATTATTCCGGGCGTTACAGCTGTCTGAATGATTTGGGACGATCATGAAATGTCGAGGCAAATTTGAATATGCGACAATTTTTTTTTCATTTTTGTGTCCAGAAAGAGATTCAAGCATGTAAGTTTTAGTGAAATATTTAAATCTTATTATAAATCGAGTTCCACCTTTATATCTAAAATGGTTTACGAGTAATAGTAATTACTCCAGGTGCTAAAGCTATCAGAATGGTATGGAGGTATTAGCAAGCATCTTTTCCATAACTTCCCAGCAATAACGTAAACATCTTTAAATAATTTATTCGTGAACTCAGTAGTAGTAGTAATAATAATAATAATAATAATACTATATTAACTGACTACTTGTACTCATACTGAAAGATTGACTCGCTGGGGAAAAGGAATGAATCAAGCTTTTTTCTAACTTCCTAATTTTCTGCACTACTTTTATTTATTCATTTGTTGGATTATTTATTATATTTTCTGTTCATTTGTGTTAGTAATTTTTATGTCTAATTAGCGTAGCAAATGCTTTATTAGTTTAATATCTTATTACGCTTATTTCATATTACAATTTTTCATATTACAATTTAACAACATAAAAACGTACACCAGTTAAATGGGCGGCAAATTGCCGAGAGTTTAAGAGCATACTAGCGGGCTATAGTTAAGGCAAGAAGATTGTATTTTTAATGAAAAAATCAGGGAAAATGCTTTGAAATATTGTGCGATATATGTAGAATGCATTGCAAAACAATTTTTGCGTGTGTGTGCCTTTATCGGATGTTGAGACGCCAATTTTAAAGATCCTGCGCGTTATTTTTGTAGTGCTGCTTATGAAATTTTCCTGGCCTGCAATTCACAAACCATCCCTTAGTTTATATTATCTCTGTCGCATAATGTGTACACAGATCAACACTTTTGACCTGTTCACTTACATATCTTGCCCCATACAGCCAGGATAAAATTGATATGAATATAAATAATATTACTATTAATAGAATATAGTATTAATACAAATTAATGCTCTGTAATATTCTACACAATGTAATATTAATATTAATTTATAAAAATATCCCTTAGTTGTTTTCTACCCTAATTATTCGTTATTTCTATACAAATGTACATTATTTTTAAAATTTTCATCAAATTATACTAACGTACCCTCTACCCTATTTTCTAGGCAACAAAATATTAGATCAAATCATCCCTTAGCTGTTTTATACCTATATTATATTATTGTTCATTGCTTGTGAATATCTTCGATTTTGGAAAGATGTGGAACGAAATGTTACGGTCGAGCTTATGGAATCTGAGAAATTACTGTTACACAAGGTCATGTTTATTTATGGAGATGATATCTTCCAAAACGCGTAAAGCAGCCCGTAAATGGTCAAAAGAATCTAACAATTCATTTTAGATAAGGTGAGTCATTTTGAAATAGATTAATGTATTATTTTGTTTAAGAGTATTGATAAACTTCATTATGAAGTTTTAAGTATGTATCAACTAGTACAAATATCAAATATTTTAAAATCTTTTCCGCCTATGTACTAGTAAACTTTCATTACCATCTAACGTGGATAATTCCTAATGTGAAAGATTTGGGATATATACAATACAATTTTTTTTATTTAAATTTTATATAAACCAATTGTTTCATTAATTATTCATCAACTTATAACTTAATTCCGAAAATGTTATGATAGTTCTGAATATAATTAGTAGAATTAAGTACTTGTATATAAAGCAAATAGAAAGAACAACTCATTCAAATGACAATGTACAAAAGATATGAAACAGTTGGTTTATATAAAATTTAAATAAAAAATTGTATTGTATATATCCCAAATCTTTCACATTCGGTCTTATCCACGTTAGTTGGTAATGGAAGTTTACTAGTACATAGGCGGAAAAGATTTTAAAATATTTGTTTAAGAGTGCTTGCAATTTTTCCTATACCGCCCGTAGTAACCTTGCTTCCGCGAATCTCAAACAGAGTAACTGCTATCTAGCGGCGGAACCAGTGATCTACCTCAGTCATCACACTTTCTCCTCTATTCATTATGCTATCGATGTAATTCATTTGTGAAAATAATTCTTGAAGAATGAAATCCACGAAAATAAGGCACAATGTGACGAAGTCAAATAACTTTCTCTACGCTCGACATGGAAAATATCATTTTCTCACTTCACATTTTGATGTAGAATAAGCGGTCGTATTGCAGGGACAGCTTAAGGGTTTACTAATGAGTATGCTATATCAGAAGTCTGTAAAAAAAATCCTATCCACTGATACGTTATTCATAGCTGTAGGCTTTGTATTAGTTGAGAAATAAGGATGTTTATCAGAGGCTCTAAGCATCTAAAAGAAGACAAAATGGGATGGAACATTTTCAGTCCTACGTGCGCTGTATATTATGTCCCAGGTTTTTGGGAAGGAAAGTATGAAAGTGATATTAAATTCATGTTTTATTTCAGCCCCGAAACGGTTGTATAATAATATGAGAGTGAGAAATGAACTTTTTTTGTCAAGACAATACAATCTCATGTAACCGGAATTTCTTTTTCTTCTTATTTCAACCCCTCCCAGGCATGGTGTGTAGAAGCAACGGAATGCAACATTCGGCATTCTCTATGAGCCATAAAAAGCTATATCTAGCGTTTTCTGAGGGAATAGTTTGATTGTGACATGTCGTTCTTCCTCATTTCAAATTCTACATACATATTACATAATGAGTAACGACCTAGAGTTTCAAAATCGAAAGTCTCCATAAGTTAATTTCAAATTACAAAATACAAAACCCGGGCGACGCCGGGCATTTTAAGCTAGTATAATATATATATATAAAATTAAAATAGACTGTTAGTATTATAATGAATTGGTTGTTGAAAACTGCTCTTCTAACTTTCGGGTATCCTGTGGGCTAATGGTCATACCACTTATAAGCTGATTACCGAGTTATGCATTGAGCAAACATTCTTCATTATTAAGCTCGACATCAATTTTGTGTCCTACTATATTTTATAAAACTATTATTCGAATTTATTACTTTTTTAATTTATTTAAGCATAGGCATCCATAGGTAGAGGAAATTATCAACCTTTTATACGTAAACTTGACTTAAAAGTCAGCCTCACCAACAATACATTACAGCTGCATGATACTGGGACAACTGAATACACACTTCTATAATTGCTGCTACTTCCTGAAGGAATATGAAGCAATAAAATAGCATTGTATATGCATAGAGTAGGCAAAGCGAGATTTATTTTGCAACACTTTCTGATTCGTTGCAGGGTACTAATAAAAATATTATGTAAATATTATATAAGCCTATCTGTTTATCTTTTTGCCGAATCAATCGCGCAGAAACAGCTGCATTTGTAAATTAACAAGAGTTCGTATTCTAAGTGTATACACTTCTGATGCTCTGATGTAATCCATTCGTATATCAGCAAATGAAAGGAGATTATAAAAATATACGAAGAATAATCCTGAACATAGATTTTACACAAAACAAATTCTATAACCTGTCATAACACAAAATTCTTCATAGGCCTACTAACACAATCTACATTTTTAGTTTTCGCGAAATTTAGGCAGAATGGACATCTAAAGAGAAAATCTTTGCATATTTTCTGGTGTTGTTAATGATTAGAATGTTCTTATTATAGTTTAATATTGTTTTTGACTGATTTACGATTGCCATGAAAATTGGAACCACTATTCTGTAAAAATAACTTATAACGATATTTTAATTTAATTCCAATAGTTGTGTGCCTAACGAGAAAATATTATATAAGTAAAATATTTCAGATATCCTGTCAAACCGATTGCGAGAAACATTTTCTAATTCTTCCTCATAATTGTTATTCATGTTCAGAACTGTACAATTTCCTTATATATAAAGAATGGGCTGTTTTGCTGATTTTTGTTATCGATTCATTTACAATAACCACAATATTATAATTTTTGTTTGTCCTTTCTATTAAAAATCTAGAAAGGAAAAAGTTGTAACAATCTGTACATTTTCAATTGAAATTCCTTGCACACTAAGATGGTTGAAAAACAGTAACAACTAGAGAGACAAACCTGATTTCAAGTTCCTCCTAAAGGAATGGAATATTATTAAGTAGTTCTTCAAGGTTTGGCAGTTGTCGTTTCAGCTTATACATATTTACACTCATGAATACCGTAATGAATTCCATAAAAATTACACGGTCCACAACAAATTGTAATGCAGCTTGATTGTACTGTAACGTCGAAGAAGAATTGGAAAGTTTCCTTCATAAGAAATATGCGAGTTGAATTCGAATCTAACCTGCTTTATGAAAGTGCTGATAATATGATTTATAGAAAATGCAAGCTCATTTATATATTTAAAGGAGAATCTAGTCTTAGCTTTCCAGCTTCTTCGTGGAGCAAATACAACATTTTCAATAGGTTACCGTTAAGTTTGTTTTTCTAGTTCGAAGCAATTATATTTTTACTGATGTAATAATAAGTTGGAGCATAAGAGTGCATTACGCAACGAGCCTATAATGGCATTTAATAAAATACTCGCTTTGCTCGTTTCATAATTATCATACGATTATCTTAATTACCATTATAGGCAACTTGCATATGACTACTTTTATTCAACTACAGTTAAAAGTTTACGTTTTGGGAGTTTAGTCTCATAAAAAGAATCAATTAACGCGGTAATCAGCTGTTATCAAGTTCTTATTATTCTTGTGTTCTGCGAAGTAGTAACAAGGGAGCTATGTATTTAAAATGGCGGCCAACCGACGCCGCCCCCGACGCCGCCCCCGGTGTAGAGTCACGTATAGGTGAAACGTGACGATTCGAAAAAGCGAAAGGCGCCCGTTCGTCCTGTGCTAATGCCCACCCGCCCCCAAGCCCCCCTAAAGAGCTATGCCCCAAAACAAAACCGACGCCGCCCCCGACGCCTACTTAGGCCCTTTGGCCATGTACGTTATATGACATGATGGGACTCGACTCGAACAAAGCAGACGTGGACAATAAGCCCGTGCTACCCCTACCCCAATCTGACCCAATTCGAAAACCGACGCCTACCCCCCAGTGGGCCCGCCCCCCCAAACCCGTACTATGGTCCTATATGACATGATGGGATTCGACTCGAACAAAGCAGACGTGGGCAATAAGCCCGTGCTACCCCTACCCCAATCTGACCCATTTCGAAAACCGACGCCGCCCCCCAAACCCCGTACTATGGTCCTATATGACATGAGGGTACTCGTTTCGAACATTGCATACGTCGGCAATAAGCATGTGTTAGCCCCACCCCAATCTGACCCACTTCGAAAACCGACGCCTATCCAGTGGGCTGGTTACAACCCCCACCAGATACGAGTCTTGGGGCAGAGGTTATAATGCACATGCCCGCTAAGAAACACGTTCCTATGTTATTCATATCCTTTAGTTACAATCCAATGATAACATATGTATTGTCCTTCGTTTATAGCCTTAGGCCCTATGGCTAGATAGTGTAATATTGCGCAAGGGTACATGAATACCTTTACCTAGTTATGGAAAGATAAAATTAGGTTTATACTTACATAAGCAATTCTACTTCCAGAGGAACTAGGCCTAGTGTGTATTAATTAGATTCATACGGTGCCTACATAAGATATTAATATCAGCTAACTCAAATACGTTGTATTAACCAAGGGAATAAAACCTATAGGAAGGTGTATCTGTGTGTGTGTGTATTAGCATATTACAGAAATAGTACTGTGCAATACCCAGACAGTGAAATTATGATAAACACAATAACAACTCTGTTAGAATAACAAGTTAGATGATAATACAGATATCGGCTTGGGGCAGAGGATATAATGCAAATACCCACTAAGAAACACGTTCCTTTAGTTACAACGTAATGATAACATATAAGCCTAATGTATTAATTAGATTCATAGGGTGTGCTCTGTACCTATCCTTCGTTTATAGGCCCTATAGATAGATAGTGTAATATTGCGCAAAGGCAGACATAGGTATGAAAAGATAAAATAGGTTTATACTTACATAACCAAATCTTCATCCTTTCAGCATCCGATGAACACTAATACTATTACTATCAGCTAATGAGAATGATTATGCAAGGAATATGAAATGGATAAGGGTATAGTTTCATTTCAGAACGTCACAACCTTATTCTATATTAATGCTGTCACGTTCATATGAAATAATGTGTATACACAAATGGTTTCATAATAATAGAGCTGAATGGTTTATTTCAAAAGTATACATATCTAATAAAGACATGTTATCCTACCAAATTATATAATTAAACACTTCGGTATGACGAAGACATCCTCTATGAATCATGGAAGATGAGAACCTAGCGTTCCAGACACTGCAGCGAAACTGAGCTAGTCCAACGAAATAGACCTGCTTTCATTCTGAAATCAATAAATACAGGTTGTAACATGTCTGTAAACCACTTTCTAATCTGGAAATAATCCCTGTTGTTGATGTTGTTAAATACCTACATTGCAGCCATCTACAAAACTATGCTACTATCAACAAACAAAACATAAAAACATTCCATACTGATAACATCTAGAGAGAGTGAATGACTGTTGTCAAAGAATGGTGGTGGTGTGTTATGAAAAGATAAAATAGGCTTATACTTACATAACCAATTCTTCTTCTTCCTTTCAGCATCCTTCCATCTTCCGATGACAAATAGTTTTAAACTCAAACTCCCATCCCCCGTAGGCGATGTATGTTTACATTGAATAACATTCATCAGATTGCTATGTTGTTGGAATAAAGAAAACCTAAAGTACTGCACGCATGCATATGTCTATAAGGCATCCGATCGATTCATATCATATATGTAAATAAAACGTTAGCATTTAGTCAGTATAAGGAATACAGTAGACTGCAATAACTTGACAAAGAATGTAGTAACCTTCATGCCTGTTGTTGTTGTTAAATACCTACATTGCATAACATCTGGAAAAATCTCTGGCCTCCTTTCCTCGTAACCATTCATCACTGTCGCATGTATCCTAATACCGAAAACAAGTATTCTATTTAAATAAAAACATGTCATTGTGGTGAACGCATGCCTAAGAATTAGTTTAAACTCAGACTCTCTCCCCCCTTAGGCGATCATGTCTATACATGGAATACCATTCATCAGATTGCTATGTTGTTGTTGATAAAGAAGCATTTGCCTGAATGGTAATGGAATAAACATATTACGTAATCGTGTTATAGCAAGAGTAAACATATCCTTCATATACTTTATAAAATACGTGGATGTGTTTTATAACACTAGATAATTAATTTAGGTGCAAATAAAAAGATTATACGCATTCATTTAAAGAAAACATTGAATACTGCATTAACTGACAATGAAATGTAGTAACCTTCATGCCAAGGTCAAATGTATTTAAATAAAGAAACAGTTTTAGAACTATTGAAAATGTAACAGCATTAGCAAATGAAGGTTTATAACCCTAATACAATGGAAATGATTATAATGGTCATACAGTTAGGTAGTTATATTCTTATATTGTAAGAATACCTATAGCTTGTCATGCATTTGTTTCTTTCCTCATTTGCATAGAGTATAAATAATTACCTGCAATCTGAAATCATAATTAGAAATACCGAAATTGTAACAGCATTATCAGATGAAGGATTATAACTCAAATACGAGGCAAATCAAAAGTGCTCAGATACGATTTAAATGAATTTCATATTCAAAGAATTCAACACAACGATGTGTACATGTGTTTTAGCGGAATACAAGGACACTAAAGCCAATATCAATTGCATGTTGAAAGATAACATATATGACTTAGCGAAAAGGCTGATGAATTTAAGTATATCACCCTTTGCGTTTAAGATATAGCACAGTTCTATATAATATAATCAAGACTTCAGCAATTATATTATTACAGAAAGGTAGCAGCATAACATAACATATATATATATATATATATATCACAAACCTTACTTATATGGTGGTAGGAATGGATTATTTAGAAGTCTAATAGCTCATAAATATGCGTATGGCTGACAACATTAACAGCTTTATGTGTCGAATGTCTAGAACCTGGGAGCCTCAACCTCATGGAACCTTCAATGCCTCCATGTCTTTAATCCTAACAATAATCTGAAATCAGAATTAGAATTATTGAAATTGTAACAAGATTAACAAATGAAGGGTTATAACTCAGGAAAACATAGCAATCTGAAATACTAAGTATATAGACGTAAGGAAAGGTTATGTAACACATCAGGATTATATTACGTATCTAGACATACCCAAGTAATAAGGCAATACTATTACGTTTATATATATATATATAATATCTATACCATAGGTTTACATTTTGAGGCATGAGCCAAAAGTCTTTTTGGTAATACATCCAGGCATTCGACATGCACTACCTTGACCACAATTATGGTCATGAAAAAATGCAGCCTTCGTCTGAAACACACAATATAACATCACATAAGTAACACAATATGATACTAGAATTAAATGTTAAGGTAGCTGATAGAAATCTACTTACAGCCCTTTTCAATGTGAGGAATACTTTACACTTTCTAGTGCATTTAGTACTCCAATGCCTATGTTTACCCTCTCGAGGCGAAAGGCATCTATGAAAATGCCTCGAACCGTGGCACACCTGATCGTGTCCTGCATCCGTGTGGGTAATAACGTCTCCAGCCATATCCTCAAGAGTGTTACCACACGGAAGGATTTCGGAGAGTTCTACATGTTCTTGATTATGGCCCCATACCTCTGTGTGTCGGATGGGGAACTCCTCACTCCCAACCTCATGTCCCCAACCGTTATGGATCCTAATTGTGTAGGATCCCGTAGGCTCCGGCGACGTGGAGGTAGGAGGCTCCATATCTGGGATAATATATTCCTCGGCCTGAGGAACAACCTCTTCAGGGATATCCCTGCCCATCTCCTGAAGTAGATCCTGCGATGTAGACATGGTTAAGATTTTAATGTTGACAATTAATAGTTCCATATATATATATACGAGAGTTCGCATGCTGGGTCCTCCTACCACACGTGTCAAGGTGGGGGCTGTGTTGTGATAATAATGTCAAACAGGAATTTGTTATTGCTTTAAGAAACTGATGTCTGGATGTTTGAACAATAAACATATTGCATAAATATGCTTTCCCTCCTTACAGTATGATCTACATTGAGTAAACAGTTGTCATGAAGGTAATCAACCTCAGATGTAATTAATAAGGTGATGGAATATGGATTACTCCCCCAATCAAATAAATATTGTGCCGAATGTCAGAATCACGGAGCCTCAACCTCCTGGAACCCTCAACGCCTCCATCGCATGTAATAAGGAACACATTGTAATAGGTCTATATAATATGCATACCGCATGCATGAATTTAGATTTAAGGTGACATTAAGTCAAAATAGTATGAAAGAGGAAGGGATTGAATATAGATTGTAGGTGACATTAAGTCTATATAATAATTAAATCCAGAGGAACGGGATTCTGTATGAAAGAGGAAAGGAATACAATAAATACGATACAAAGTGAATCTGATTATTATTATTAATATTAGATATCAGACACTTAACACTAATCTGTGCACATCAACTGTTCCTAAAATACCTCTGTAACTCAGGTAAACAGGCCTCATAACATTACAGTGATCTAACCATTAATCAGACATAGGTTAAACGCCTGAGAATTAGGATATTTTCCTTTATACACTAGAAAGACATTACGTTCTCCTCTGTTTATAGCCGAGATCTCACTATCCTCAAACACCTCTGTATATTTTCTCGGTAAAAATACCGATAACAACTCTGCACTATCTTTCATACGAATATGAAGCAGTACACAACGTCCATATCGGGTTTCTTTTACAGATGCATATAGAATAGCGTAACTGCTGTTCTGCTCGAGGTCTGATATACTAACACAACGTGGTTGTGATGAGGTTGAATTGAATTTCTCTACCAATGACGTCATCTGTAAACAGGAACGAAGTCTAATTAATTAACTTAATAACAACAATAATATAGCTTCCGCACAAAGTTTTTATTGATTATGTCATAAAATACGGTAGATGTAGTGTTACCTTGTTAGTTGAAAATCAGAAGATGATGATGATGACTGTAGAGCTGTTTACACAATTATCAAGACCTCCTACATACATGTCTTTTATACAAAACTAACCAAGCAACAATATGACGTAGTATTGGTATATAGGGTTTTTCCCATTTACGATGTTGTAACAAAGACTGGAGATATCGTTAAGGCTGTTATCACACAACTATGTAAAACATATTTGAAAGCCATTGTATTATTGTTTTCAACATGCCTTTGTATTTATCCTTAATTTTTACTGTCCGCGTATAACATTCCTCTCTGTTTATTGCGCCTATCATACGATCTGAGAAATAGATTCATATGGTACTATTCCACAGATTCCCTAGTTCATATCCCTTTTACTAATTAAGTCATATGGTTACAGTTACTGTAATAATGACCTAAGTACATCAACAAGGCTGTAATGCTATGAATACCTTATTATTGACCATTATTCCTACCCCAGCCTATTAATAATGAAAGGTCTAAACACAGATACGTTTTAAATGAATTTAATATAAAGGGAAGAACTCCTATACCACCAAAGGTATGTATACCTTTGTTTAGGTAATGTTTGAACAACAACATAATAATAACAATCGTTGTAGGGCTTATAGTTATAATCGCAAGATATTAGTCATTGTCCCTATATATATATATATATATGTTGTGTCTGAACAACAACATAATAATAACAATAGTTGTATGACTTATGATTAAAATCGCAAGGTGTTTTCCATTGTCCTTAGTCACGTTAATTGAAAGGCACTAGTATTTCAAGTTCACACAGACTGTGAATACCCTAGGAGGGATATTTTAAAATCGTTACGGTGCAAATGCGCATGTTGAGGTGTAGGTTTTTTCGAAATGTAAAGGCAATAGGTTAGGAAAGGTTAGGTTATGTTAAAATTAAATAGGTTTTACAAGGTAGGCAGCTTTAAATGTTGGACGAAGGTGTAGTTAATATCTCAAATAATATAACTATGGGAAATTTAGTTTAGGTTATGTTAGGTTATTGCGAGCGCATGATGAGGTGTAGGTTTTTTTTTCGAAATGTAAAGGCAATAGGTTAGGAAAGGTTAGGTTATGTTAAAATTAAATAGGTTTTACAAGGTAGGCAGCTTTAAATGTTGGACGAAGGTGCAGTTAATATCTCAAATAATACAACTATGGGAAATATAGTTTAGGTTATGTTAGGTTATTGCGAACTGAAATTTAAGAAATCATGTCTAGTTAGGTTACGGTATGTTAGGTTATCTCGGAGGAAATTGAAGAAAAAACTCGTCGCGCGCGACGAGTTTTTTAATTTCCTCAGCCGAGATAACCTAACATACCGTAACCTAACTAGACATGATTTCTTAAATTTCAGTTCGCAATAACCTAACATAACCTAAACTATATTTCCCATAGTTGTATTATTTGAGATATTAACTGCACCTTCGTCCAACATTTAAAGCTGCCTACCTTGTAAAACCTATTTAATTTTAACATAACCTAACCTTTCCTAACCTATTGCCTTTACATTTCGAAAAAAAAAACCTACACCTCATCATGCGCTCGCAATAACCTAACATAACCTAAACTAAATTTCCCATAGTTATATTATTTGAGATATTAACTGCACCTTCGTCCAACATTTAAAGCTGCCTACCTTGTAAAACCTATTTAATTTTAACATAACCTAACCTTTCCTAACCTATTGCCTTTACATTTCGAAAAAACCTACACCTCAACATGCGCATTTGCACCGTAACGATTTTAAAATATCCCTCCTAGGGTATTCACAGTCTGTGTGAACTTGAAATACTAGTGCCTTTCAATTAACGTGACTAAGGACAATGGAAAACACCTTGCGATTTTAATCATAAGTCATACAACTATTGTTATTATTATGTTGTTGTTCAGACACAACATATATATATATATATATATATATATATATATATAGGGACAATGACTAATATCTTGCGATTATAACTATAAGCCCTACAACGATTGTTATTATTATGTTGTTGTTCAAACATTACCTAAACAAAGGTATACATACCTTTGGTGGTATAGGAGTTCTTCCCTTTATATTAAATTCATTTAAAACGTATCTGTGTTTAGACCTTTCATTATTAATAGGCTGGGGTAGGAATAATGGTCAATAATAAGGTATTCATAGCATTACAGCCTTGTTGATGTACTTAGGTCATTATTACAGTAACTGTAACCATATGACTTAATTAGTAAAAGGGATATGAACTAGGGAATCTGTGGAATAGTACCATATGAATCTATTTCTCAGATCGTATGATAGGCGCAATAAACAGAGAGGAATGTTATACGCGGACAGTAAAAATTAAGGATAAATACAAAGGCATGTTGAAAACAATAATACAATGGCTTTCAAATATGTTTTACATAGCTGTGTGATAACAGCCTTAACGATATCTCCAGTCTTTGTTACAACATCGTAAATGGGAAAAACCCCATATACCAATACTACGTCATATTGTTGCTTGGTTAGTTTTGTATAAAAGACATGTATGTAGGAGGTCTTGATAATTGTGTAAACAGCTCTACAGTCATCATCATCATCTTCTGATTTTCAACTAACAAGGTAACACTACATCTACCGTATTTTATGACATAATCAATAAAAACTTTGTGCGGAAGCTATATTATTGTTGTTATTAAGTTAATTAATTAGACTTCGTTCCTGTTTACAGATGACGTCATTGGTAGAGAAATTCAATTCAACCTCATCACAACCACGTTGTGTTAGTATATCAGACCTCGAGCAGAACAGCAGTTACGCTATTCTATATGCATCTGTAAAAGAAACCCGATATGGACGTTGTGTACTGCTTCATATTCGTATGAAAGATAGTGCAGAGTTGTTATCGGTATTTTTACCGAGAAAATATACAGAGGTGTTTGAGGATAGTGAGATCTCGGCTATAAACAGAGGAGAACGTAATGTCTTTCTAGTGTATAAAGGAAAATATCCTAATTCTCAGGCGTTTAACCTATGTCTGATTAATGGTTAGATCACTGTAATGTTATGAGGCCTGTTTACCTGAGTTACAGAGGTATTTTAGGAACAGTTGATGTGCACAGATTAGTGTTAAGTGTCTGATATCTAATATTAATAATAATAATCAGATTCACTTTGTATCGTATTTATTGTATTCCTTTCCTCTTTCATACAGAATCCCGTTCCTCTGGATTTAATTATTATATAGACTTAATGTCACCTTAAATCTAAATTCATGCATGCGGTATGCATATTATATAGACCTATTACAATGTGTTCCTTATTACATGCGATGGAGGCGTTGAGGGTTCCAGGAGGTTGAGGCTCCGTGATTCTGACATTCGGCACAATATTTATTTGATTGGGGGAGTAATCCATATTCCATCACCTTATTAATTACATCTGAGGTTGATTACCTTCATGACAACTGTTTACTCAATGTAGATCATACTGTAAGGAGGGAAAGCATATTTATGCAATATGTTTATTGTTCAAACATTCAGACATCAGTTTCTTAAAGCAATAACAAATTCCTGTTTGACATTATTATCACAACACAGCCCCCACCTTGACACGTGTGGTAGGAGGACCCAGCATGCGAACTCTCGTATATATATATATATGGAACTATTAATTGTCAACATTAAAATCTTAACCATGTCTACATCGCAGGATCTACTTCAGGAGATGGGCAGGGATATCCCTGAAGAGGTTGTTCCTCAGGCCGAGGAATATATTATCCCAGATATGGAGCCTCCTACCTCCACGTCGCCGGAGCCTACGGGATCCTACACAATTAGGATCCATAACGGTTGGGGACATGAGGTTGGGAGTGAGGAGTTCCCCATCCGACACACAGAGGTATGGGGCCATAATCAAGAACATGTAGAACTCTCCGAAATCCTTCCGTGTGGTAACACTCTTGAGGATATGGCTGGAGACGTTATTACCCACACGGATGCAGGACACGATCAGGTGTGCCACGGTTCGAGGCATTTTCATAGATGCCTTTCGCCTCGAGAGGGTAAACATAGGCATTGGAGTACTAAATGCACTAGAAAGTGTAAAGTATTCCTCACATTGAAAAGGGCTGTAAGTAGATTTCTATCAGCTACCTTAACATTTAATTCTAGTATCATATTGTGTTACTTATGTGATGTTATATTGTGTGTTTCAGACGAAGGCTGCATTTTTTCATGACCATAATTGTGGTCAAGGTAGTGCATGTCGAATGCCTGGATGTATTACCAAAAAGACTTTTGGCTCATGCCTCAAAATGTAAACCTATGGTATAGATATTATATATATATATATATAAACGTAATAGTATTGCCTTATTACTTGGGTATGTCTAGATACGTAATATAATCCTGATGTGTTACATAACCTTTCCTTACGTCTATATACTTAGTATTTCAGATTGCTATGTTTTCCTGAGTTATAACCCTTCATTTGTTAATCTTGTTACAATTTCAATAATTCTAATTCTGATTTCAGATTATTGTTAGGATTAAAGACATGGAGGCATTGAAGGTTCCATGAGGTTGAGGCTCCCAGGTTCTAGACATTCGACACATAAAGCTGTTAATGTTGTCAGCCATACGCATATTTATGAGCTATTAGACTTCTAAATAATCCATTCCTACCACCATATAAGTAAGGTTTGTGATATATATATATATATATATATATATGTTATGTTATGCTGCTACCTTTCTGTAATAATATAATTGCTGAAGTCTTGATTATATTATATAGAACTGTGCTATATCTTAAACGCAAAGGGTGATATACTTAAATTCATCAGCCTTTTCGCTAAGTCATATATGTTATCTTTCAACATGCAATTGATATTGGCTTTAGTGTCCTTGTATTCCGCTAAAACACATGTACACATCGTTGTGTTGAATTCTTTGAATATGAAATTCATTTAAATCGTATCTGAGCACTTTTGATTTGCCTCGTATTTGAGTTATAATCCTTCATCTGATAATGCTGTTACAATTTCGGTATTTCTAATTATGATTTCAGATTGCAGGTAATTATTTATACTCTATGCAAATGAGGAAAGAAACAAATGCATGACAAGCTATAGGTATTCTTACAATATAAGAATATAACTACCTAACTGTATGACCATTATAATCATTTCCATTGTATTAGGGTTATAAACCTTCATTTGCTAATGCTGTTACATTTTCAATAGTTCTAAAACTGTTTCTTTATTTAAATACATTTGACCTTGGCATGAAGGTTACTACATTTCATTGTCAGTTAATGCAGTATTCAATGTTTTCTTTAAATGAATGCGTATAATCTTTTTATTTGCACCTAAATTAATTATCTAGTGTTATAAAACACATCCACGTATTTTATAAAGTATATGAAGGATATGTTTACTCTTGCTATAACACGATTACGTAATATGTTTATTCCATTACCATTCAGGCAAATGCTTCTTTATCAACAACAACATAGCAATCTGATGAATGGTATTCCATGTATAGACATGATCGCCTAAGGGGGGAGAGAGTCTGAGTTTAAACTAATTCTTAGGCATGCGTTCACCACAATGACATGTTTTTATTTAAATAGAATACTTGTTTTCGGTATTAGGATACATGCGACAGTGATGAATGGTTACGAGGAAAGGAGGCCAGAGATTTTTCCAGATGTTATGCAATGTAGGTATTTAACAACAACAACAGGCATGAAGGTTACTACATTCTTTGTCAAGTTATTGCAGTCTACTGTATTCCTTATACTGACTAAATGCTAACGTTTTATTTACATATATGATATGAATCGATCGGATGCCTTATAGACATATGCATGCGTGCAGTACTTTAGGTTTTCTTTATTCCAACAACATAGCAATCTGATGAATGTTATTCAATGTAAACATACATCGCCTACGGGGGATGGGAGTTTGAGTTTAAAACTATTTGTCATCGGAAGATGGAAGGATGCTGAAAGGAAGAAGAAGAATTGGTTATGTAAGTATAAGCCTATTTTATCTTTTCATAACACACCACCACCATTCTTTGACAACAGTCATTCACTCTCTCTAGATGTTATCAGTATGGAATGTTTTTATGTTTTGTTTGTTGATAGTAGCATAGTTTTGTAGATGGCTGCAATGTAGGTATTTAACAACATCAACAACAGGGATTATTTCCAGATTAGAAAGTGGTTTACAGACATGTTACAACCTGTATTTATTGATTTCAGAATGAAAGCAGGTCTATTTCGTTGGACTAGCTCAGTTTCGCTGCAGTGTCTGGAACGCTAGGTTCTCATCTTCCATGATTCATAGAGGATGTCTTCGTCATACCGAAGTGTTTAATTATATAATTTGGTAGGATAACATGTCTTTATTAGATATGTATACTTTTGAAATAAACCATTCAGCTCTATTATTATGAAACCATTTGTGTATACACATTATTTCATATGAACGTGACAGCCTTAATATAGAATAAGGTTGTGACGTTCTGAAATGAAACTATACCCTTATCCATTTCATATTCCTTGCATAATCATTCTCATTAGCTGATAGTAATAGTATTAGTGTTCATCGGATGCTGAAAGGATGAAGATTTGGTTATGTAAGTATAAACCTATTTTATCTTTTCATACCTATGTCTGCCTTTGCGCAATATTACACTATCTATCTATAGGGCCTATAAACGAAGGATAGGTACAGAGCACACCCTATGAATCTAATTAATACATTAGGCTTATATGTTATCATTACGTTGTAACTAAAGGAACGTGTTTCTTAGTGGGTATTTGCATTATATCCTCTGCCCCAAGCCGATATCTGTATTATCATCTAACTTGTTATTCTAACAGAGTTGTTATTGTGTGTATCATAATTTCACTGTCTGGGTATTGCACAGTACTATTTCTGTAATATGCTAATACACACACACACAGATACACCTTCCTATAGGTTTTATTCCCTTGGTTAATACAACGTATTTGAGTTAGCTGATATTAATATCTTATGTAGGCCCCGTATGAATCTAATTAATACACACTAGGCCTAGTTCCTCTGGAAGTAGAATTGCTTATGTAAGTATAAACCTAATTTTATCTTTCCATAACTAGGTAAAGGTATTCATGTACCCTTGCGCAATATTACACTATCTAGCCATAGGGCCTAAGGCTATAAACGAAGGACAATACATATGTTATCATTGGATTGTAACTAAAGGATATGAATAACATAGGAACGTGTTTCTTAGCGGGCATGTGCATTATAACCTCTGCCCCAAGACTCGTATCTGGTGGGGGTTGTAACCAGCCCACTGGATAGGCGTCGGTTTTCGAAGTGGGTCAGATTGGGGTGGGGCTAACACATGCTTATTGCCGACGTATGCAATGTTCGAAACGACCATAGTACGGGGTTTGGGGGGCGGCGTCGGTTTTCGAAATGGGTCAGATTGGGGTAGGGGTAGCACGGGCTTATTGCCCACGTCTGCTTTGTTCGAGTCGAATCCCATCATGTCATATGGGACCATAGTACGGGTTTGGGGGGGCGGGCCCACTGGGGGGTAGGCGTCGGTTTTCGAATTGGGTCAGATTGGGGTAGGGGTAGCACGGGCTTATTGTCCACGTCTGCTTTGTTCGAGTCGAGTCCCATCATGTCATATAACGTACATGGCCAAAGGGCCTAAGTAGGCGTCGGGGGCGGCGTCGGTTTTGTTTTGGGGCATAGCTCTTTAGGGGGGCTTGGGGGCGGGTGGGCATTAGCACAGGACGAACGGGCGCCTTTCGCTTTTTCGAATCGTCACGTTTCACCTATACGTGACTCTACACCGGGGGCGGCGTCGGGGGCGGCGTCGGTTGGCGGCCATTTTTAATACATAGCTCCCTTGTTACTACTTGCGATAGATGAGAGCTGATGGCGTACGGTCAAGTCGAAGCTTGTCCTTACCGTTTTGTTGAAACGAACTGATTTTTAAAAGACGAAATTAACTCAATTTAGTATAATAATAAAATTAACATAAACAGATTTAATTTTATTCTAATATTATTATTACGTTTTATTATGTTTATTACGCAGTTTCATTTGCTGCTCTCAAGGTTTCGAGATCGTTCCTTGTTCGACAATACTCGATACCACACATGCGTTATAATAAAACTTGTATCGAAATGGATATCATTATGATACCGTTACGTCACATGTAATACGCATAGGCCTATTATAGTTTGGTCGAAAGAAAAAAAGTATAAGTACTTCCTCTATATTCTATAGGCTCTACTATAACTGTAATATAATATTCTCGGCATGTTACCTTCTATGTGTCGCTGAACAGCACATCTGGTTACATAATTTTGCAATATAGTCTATGTATAGGCCTAGCAGTTCATATAATTATAGGCTATTAGGTACAAGGACTACAATTTTAGCTCATACGTCTTTCTTTCGATTTGGATCAATAACATACAAGAATGAGTCTGAAATCAGTCAACCACAAGGTGATAGCCGTATACTCTATATCTTGATAGAATTTGTTTTATCGCCTCCTACAAAAGTGATAAAACACGAGTTCGGAGACTCTCTTAAGTAGTGTACGTTAAGATTCATTTTGGGAATAAAGTGAATATTACACTGACATCTGTTCAGGAATGAGCATTATACTTTTTTACGGGAAATGTATGACATAGCTAAGCAACATTAACACTTTATTAATGCACTGAGGTGAAGCCGTTAAAGAGACAAGTCATCATTCCGCTTCCATTCGATAATAGACTCCTCCAGGCAGGTCGAAAAAATTATACTTATAATACGTTCCTCCGTGTGGATTATATTTCAAAATCAGCACTTAACCAGTATGCATCGCTAGGAACTTTAATAATAACATAATTATGTTTTATGCAATATGTCTTCAGTATTTAATTTCAACAGATATTACTTGAATAAATTGATGTTTATTATAATTAGTAATATTAGTTGATAGTACTATTCAAATTTCATTTTAACCGGTATGAAAATTCAGAAGTCTTCCATGCATTATGACACGATTTATGTGGGATATGATTTGACTAAGCCGTGAAATCAGGTAGTCTATGCATAGGCACAAGCATAGGCGTACCGAGGGGGGGGGGTTGGGGGTTTGAACTCCCCCCCCCCCATTGATTAAAAATTACTTAATACAAGTATAAAGCGTGGGAAGCTTAAAAATCGTTATTTTGCATCTTAATTTTTAAAATTTTCCGGGGGAGGGCCCCGGACCCCCCTCACCCTGGGGGGTATTCCATAACCCCCAGACCCCGCGGATGTTATAACCCCCCCCATATGGTCGGCCTGGTTACGCCTATGGGCACAAGCAAAGCATATCACAGAATTGTTTGAAACACATCATAACTTCCTATAAAATTTAATCTATCGCAGTACTATTCAGCCATCAGCCAAAGACTGAATTATTTTCCATCTATTTCATTATCTCAACAGTTAAGCAATTATATGCTCAATCCCTCTATTTGTTTTATTTATCTTGAAACACGTGAATATAATTCTGGTTTGTAAAAATAAAGTTAGTGTCCAGTAGTTTTTATTTTTAATTCGTTTTCCAAGTCTGGTTACCTGAAGCAAACATGGAGTAGAATATCCCGCTGACAAATTATTTCCTTTGTAATTTCAAAAGACGGTTTCTGGAATATTACACCTCTAGTTTTCTACAGTTATTCATAATTTCAGAGTAAAATGAGGACATAGAGTCATTGTACATAATGTTACTGTAATCTATTTGAGAGAGGACGAAATTACACACGCAGAGACGAGATGGAAAAAAGAAAGAAGAAAGCAGTTTACACAATGACATCTTTTTACTTGAGGCCATCCTCTGTCATGTTTATAATGTCTGTGACTGTCCAATAAAGATACCATGTTGAATTTATGTGTAGTTCCATTTGATCATAAACACTATCAACTGAAAGTTAATGGTGGCAATGAGGAAACGTAGTAAAGATGGAAATATAGATACTGTGTAAAAAGTGTCTAAAGGGTGAATAATTGGTTGCAATCACATGAAGAGAGTTAAATGGGTTCGCGAAGATTCGTGAAATGTCAGCATCGTTGACCTTAATATGCCTGTAACCTAGCCACATTCGACAAAATAAATTATTTTAACTTATTTTTTGTGTTTATGTCAGCCCAACGAAAGACCATCATGTACTATATCTTTGGATGTATGTACATATTCGTGGCCTCACAGACTATTGTTTCTGTTGAATATTACAATCATAATGTTTTAGGAGAAAAATTTCTCGTTCACCAGGATTCGAAGTAGTGACCTTCGGCTTTCCTATAAAACGAAACCCCTTTGAAATACTGTAATATATATTTCAAAACAAAGTGAACGTTTGTGATTAGAGTACCATTCACCCATGGGAACGGCGAATAATTCGAAAAGTCATCACTCATCACGATTGAACTGCTTAACCCAAATTGTGCAAAGTGATTTAACTCCGTTAAAGACTTTCTCTGAGAGCGATACCCATTTCCCAATTCGATACAAAGTTATTGATGGTATCATGAAAAAAGTATCAAAATTCAAGTATTAGCCTACTTTTAAAGATTTTCTCAAGTCTTAACTAAACAGTCGAGGACTAAGTTTGTAGGCCTACATGAACTATTTAGGAATAATCACCGAAAACTGCGGCTTTTACGTAAAATAACAATAATTGCCTTTTTTCGTTGCCATGAAGACTCCGCCAATTTATTATAATCAATTATTGGTGAATTTAATTATTCGGATCATTTACGCCCACTAATTTGGGAACATTACAGCATGCCAGAGCAAAACAGCATGCCAAATGTCGATTTATAATTTGATAGTAGACCTACTGCTTACCCGCCAAGTTCAAAATTATTAGTTTTTTATTCTTTACATACGTAATAACATTTCAACTTCCATCTCTAAAACTCAAAGACTGTCTTAATTCATTGCACAAATATTAAAAATAATGTTGAATAGAGTCTATATTAGGTTATTTTCCATTCGCATCAACCTTCACCAATGTTGTCAATTATATAATTTTTTTAGCTTCATGATTATAACTTATTATTCTAAATCAGGGCGCTAAATTTCCGATCACCAGATCGCCATTTTTGACCAGAATTCTGAAGCTGACTACAAAGATTCAATTATGAAAAACTGCTATCTTTTTTTTGTTTTTATTTTTTATTAATTTAGTTTCCGTAACAACATTCAAATTTAATTTTACCACAGGCAGACACTTTTGACATGAATAAGATGACTGAACTTACTCGATAGCGTTCGAAAGTATCTGGAAGTTATGTATATAATTAGAATTTCCAAAGCTATTTTGATTGGTTCTACCTCTTGGAATGATACTTGCTTTTTATATGGGATCAGATGCAGGCATATCTACAGCAACTACTGCATGACCAGCTTTCCCTGTGTTTTAGCCAATCATTCCCAAACATTTATTTTCTTTTCGCATTGTTTTACAAAATAGTTGGGACCATGCAAAAAGTACAAACTATTAACTAGTATTAAATATTTTTACAAAGTTCCGCCTTAAACCCTTAACACTTAACTTATCCTGATTCACTCAAAAACAGCATATAAAGATGTAGATGAAAGCTGGAATCTTCTGTGTGGAAACAAGATGTTTCATTAATAAATAGAAAATGCATTTCGGCGTATATGCAGCGCCATCCTCAGTTCTGATAAGTTGTATTGAACACCACAATTCGTCTGAAATAATGTTGTTTATATGTTTGTTATTTGGTAACCTAGGTCACAGTTGTAGTTAGGTCAAATCACCGCCGTCTCGAGAATTACACTGCCTGTCCTATGCTTTATTTTAACATGGAGTTCAGAGTATTGTTAAATTGCCTAATTTATCCAGTAGAGGCGACACAGTTCACACCCAGATTGCAGCAATCACTAATCAAAATAAGCATTAAACAGACACAGATACTTGTGTTATTTCTTTAGAACGTAATATTATTCCAGTATATGACACTTACCTTGAAATGGAATTTTGGAGCAATAATTAAAATAAATGTAAATTAATTAGACGCATTGATAGACTATATTATGAGCACCGCCGTCTCGAGGAGTAATACAGTTTAGAAGGCAGTGATTATGAGACGGCGGTGACAGCACTACATAATCAACAATGTCGTAGCAAAAAACAAGAAGCAGTCTGGGTGTGAAAGGTGCTGCCATCTGCAATGTCGCCGAGTACGCAAAATTAGCCGTATAGGACAGGCAGTGTATACACGATTAATACAGTTTAGAAGGCAGTGGGTCAAATAAATGATTTTGATCAATTATGTTTTCGTTAAGGATGTTATTCTTATTCTTATAAATTTGAAAACTTTCCAATATATTAAGTCTAATACCCTTATCACAGACATGTAGGACTTCCAGGGTGTTATTTTAAGTTATCCAATCTATGACCACTATCAAGCAGGTGTTTAGCATATGCTGAGCGTAATCTGCCATATTTAAAATCAGTAATATGTTAATTAAATCTTTGCTTGAATTTTATACCAGTTTGTCCCACATATACCTTTTACAATCAGTACACGTCAATTTATAAACTCACTTTCTTCCATTTTATCCACAGAGTTAGTGTTATTGCTGTATAATTTATTCTTTAAGTTGCAGTTGGTTCTGTAAGCAATTTTAAAGTTCTCTTTACGTAGAAAGGATTAGGAATTTAATTAGAAAACACAAAACGAAATTACATAACAAACAGAACCCCTTAAGTCAGCTCACACCACTACAAAAAGACAACAGTAATAAGAAATTTACTACATTTGATTACACAGATAACAGAATACAAGCTATCACAAAGATACTACGTAAAGAGAACTTTAAAATTGCTTACAGAACCAACTGCAACTTAAAGAATAAATTATACAGCAATAACACTAACTCTGTGGATAAAATAGAAGAAAGTGGAGTTTATAAATTGACGTGTACTGATTGTAAAAAGGTATATGTGGGACAAACTGGTATAAAATTCAAGCAAAGATTTAATTAACATATTACTGATTTTAAATATGGCAGATTACGCTCAGCATATGCTAAACACCTGCTTGATAGTGGTCATAGATTGGATAACTTAAATAACACCCTGGAAGTCCTACATGTCTGTGATAAGGGTATTAGACTTAATATATTGGAAAGTTTTCAAATTTATAAGAATAAGAATAACATCCTCAACGAAAACATAATTGACCAAAATAATTTATTTGACCTAACTACAACTGTGACCTAGGTTACCAAATAACAAACATATAAACAACATTATTTCAGACGAATTGTGGTGTTCAATACAACTTATCAGAACTGAAGATGGCGCAGCATATACGCCGAAATGCATTTTCTATTTAAATAATGACACATCTTGGTTCCACACAGAAGATTCCAGCTTTCATTTACATCTTTATATGCTGTTTTTGAGTGAATCAAGATAAGTTGTGTGTTAAGTGTTAAGGGTTTAAGGCGGAACTTTGTAAAAATATTTAATATTTTAACCCTTATCTGTTGGAAATGAATTATTTTAATTATTAACTAGTATTTCTTTAATTGGGGTTGAGTGGGTATATATTTATTTCCTTATTTAATTTCGCATATTTAAAAGCGATGTATGCTGTAATATCTATTATGTAAAGAATAAGTAGTTTTTCATAATCCCATACTATATGTAATAAAAATGGCTACTAACATTATTGGTTTGGCTACTGCTTTCAGACTTCAAATTCCATGCCCTAGTCTACATTATCAATATTTAATTGCCATTTGTTTACAGTCTACTACTGCTACAGAATGATTCATTGGACACGTCACAAAATTTAGTCAAAAACTTGGTTGCATTACAGCCGAACAACTAATTTGAATTACAGTAAAATGACACATTGACTTAGGGCCTTCTTGTACGATGTCATTGGATGCGTTGTTGTTTTCCTACTCGCTTTGGGTGGCCCCTCGTTCCTGGCGACATCTGATGAGCATGAAATGAACTCGTCTCGAGTGGACAACCCCTCCATATTCATCAGTGTATTAATGAATAATAATTTCTCCGTGATTATTCATGCTACATCGATGAACATGAATTCATGTGTCTATCATCAACCCCTTCCCAGTCCCACCGGTTGTGTAGAGAAGCTCGGATTTCGCTCTGACTGGCGTAGCGGCTATTTCCGAATTCAGAGGAATATGCCTGAGTAATGAGCTTTGAATACACTCCATTCGAGCTTTAGCCTACCGGTTTACTGTTGACATCTTCTGCTTCTATTTACAGTTAAACTCTGATTATCCCGTTCCGTTTTGCTGGGGTACTGGCAGTAGCGCCATGTTGTATGGACCAGTGAGGATCTCGCTCACCCAATAATTTGAAGTTTATTATTATCATAATTATTTATTGCTATTACTAAAAATCGTGTTTCTTGGTTAAGTCACTGTAAAACGAAAATGAGGCTATAGTACTCACACATAGTACGAACTCCTGTTGTTCCAACTCACCCACAATCGTTTGAAATCGTTCCTCAATTCATAAAATTGTTATGCTTGTCAATGCAGTTTTCATAGCCACGGTCAAAAGATCTTTTTCTACGCTTTGAAAAGGCTCTATGTCTCTAGATTTATTATAAAAAAAATAGATTTTTATAGTTTTATCCATCTAAGCTTGTATTATAGTACAGTACCGGATTTTCGTTAATCCGGACAGGGTCCGGTCCCATCTAGACCGGATTAGTGGGACTCCTATTCTCTCATCCACCCGTCTAACATGGATCTTAACTTTTTTGACTGCTGACGTATAAATGCATCACCTCCAAAATTGTATAAAAGTACAATTTGGAAATCAGCTATTCTAATTAAATTTTCTTAACTTATTTTAATCTTTGAGCCCACTTATGACTTCAGTCGATTACTGACTCATTATCAATGTATAAATTTAACTCTGAAATGGTTAAACATGACACTCTCACATGTCACTCTCTTAATTTCATATTTGAGTCATTTTGAGTGATTTTTTGCTTCCAGAAACCGAAGAAGAAAAAAAAGTTAGTTAGAAATTGGGTCCAGATATCACTTCGCAAAGCTTTCACAGAAAAGAGAGATTTAATTAGTGTGTAAAATTTTAGCAGAAGCCACAGGCAGACTGTATGGAGGGACAGCCTGGTTTGTGTCCCATGTGTTATACAATAGCTCGTGTGTCGGCCATGTTTATTTGGATTAGTCTTCCCTTGGTAATGCCGCCTCCATGGTGTTTGTTATTGTAACATCAGACCCAGTAAGTGGAAAAGACCTCCCCACAGAACAGTCCCACAGCTTTGAAACACCTCCTGCTACCTCTCACATGTTGATACTGTGTTAAGAGAGCTCTTCTCAGAAAATTACTGATCCTTGCCGTCCGTGTGTATAGCATGCTTTGTTTTGCTGATGATGTTGCCAGAAATACATTGAAGAGTCTGTTCTTCGGTGTATGACAATAGTTATGTGAACAGTAGACCTCTTGATGAATAAAAAGATTTAATTTAATTTATATTTTTTCAACTTGAAAAAAAAAAAGAGCAAAGAGCTCTGAATTTTTTGGAGCAGAATCTTGGGAAAGTGCTTGGAATTTATAGAGCGAACAGCTTACCATTAAAAATATTCTTAAATGATATTCATTTACTGTCAACATCATGAAGATATCATAGAAATTACGAAAATATTGTTTAAAAATGCATTCATTTTATGGTTTTGTCCAAATAAGAAAATTTTGCCGTCTAAAACTGGGATTGGATTTACTTTTCGCGTTATTATGTGAATTTTCATTATTTCGATATTCAGAAGTGCTGTCTTTGGGGTTGTAGGGGGCAGACAGACCGCCGGCTTGGTTTTGTTGTTAGCGTCGCTGATTACAGGTTCGTCGGCGTGGGTTCCATCCACGGTATATCCTCGGATTTTTCTGAGGTAGGGAGGTCTGGAACGGAGCGCCCTCAGCCTCCTGATTAAAATTGAGGAGCTGCTTGATACCTACTTATAACAAAAGATATAATGTAGGTGAATAAATATAATAAAAAAGGAACAATTCATGTTTCCTTCATTTTTCACCTTCTAGGTACCCTTAAAGCTCCTTTTTTTTGAAGGTTATAAAAACATATACAGTACAACTCCAATTACCCGAACTCCAACAATCCGGATCGCTTTGAACCCGTTTTCAAGTGTTTAATGCAGCAGCTTGGGAAACCGCTTACTGACCGACACGTTCAACATGTAACACTTTATGTAAGTACAGTATTATACATTGTTCAGTAAATTGTAATTTCTTAAAAGAATTGATATTTGTTTCATGATTTATCCAATTATCCGGATATTTGACTATCTGGATCGGGTCAGGTTCTACTGTAATCTAGTGTTGGCTGTAAAATCCATTTTATTTTTATTTAGTGTAACTATTTATATAAGCTTGCTACAAGTGATGTAAAAAATAAAAAAATATATAAAAAAAAAACTGAAAGTATGAAATTTAAAATTGTGACTGTTTTTGAAACTTTAACAAAATACTAATTAAGCGATGTACAAAAAACTGAAAAGATTTTGAAACTTTACAAAATACTAATTAAGTGATGTAAAAAAAAAACTGAAAATATGAAATCTAAGTATTGTGACTGTTCTCATAAGCATGTAGTGTTACATTATGTAATGGAGCATGTAGCTATAAAACCGTGGTGTTAATTAAAAAAAAAAGCTTGCTACATATATCTATATATATCTATAACTCCCCATGTCGCATTAAAAAAGAAACATGTGTTATTCACACATACTCTGCACAAAAGAGGTACATAGAATAATAGAAAAATAGGTCTATATAGGGTTTTCAATTCCGTTTGATCTTAGCACTTAGTTTTTTTGCAAAGTACGGATGCCTTTCGAGGCATCATGGGCCCTACTTCTTGCTGTAAGCTAAAGATCTCGGGTTCAAGTCTGCACTTATCATAAATTAAATATTGGAGCATAAACCTTTTCATTCGTCAGAATCTGAGAAGATATTGATTTGTTTAAATTAGTAGGAACAGGGAACAAACCCAGTGTCTTTAGAATACAATTCGCTCCCCTTAATTCTTTGCGCGAACGTGCGCGGTAAAAACAGCAATAATAACAGTGAGAATAGTTTATTACACTCTAGCCTATAACCAGGAAACTGTTCTCGTTTATCTCCGAAATTTACGAGGTGACGGGATGGCATGCCATTGAGCAGTTCAAATTGTTGTATCTGTTAAAAAAATGGCATGGAAAGTTTCATTGTATAGGGGACAGAGACAATGCATGAATTTCGCTCTCTGGATAATTAACACATTGTGCTTTGTACCATGACGACTCCCATTTGTCAGAATGGCCATCAGTCGCTGCATAAATATTCATGTCAATTGATTTACATTTCATTTCATATCGAGGAAAAGCGTACTTGTTCACCTGTTCGGCGATGAAGATAATGACATTGTTAATGAATTAATAAAAACAGAACCCGGAAGTTTGAATAAATATTTATACAAAAATAGGCTGTCAAAAATATTTTAGTAGAGGAAAATAAGCACCAAAACAGGAAAAATAAGCCAGAACACTTCCTTGCTGACCAAATAGTTAGGTTTATTCCATGACTATTTAGCTCATGAAATAGTGACCAATTTAATATAAGAATATTTATTTCATTGTGTATCCATCGAGGATGCGATACCATACACATCAATCTCTTCATTTTCACAACCAATTTACATGAAAAAAATGTCATACGTATAAAGTGCATTATACTAAGAGCAAACTGTTCACGCAAGCTAAGGGTTTTTCCAGCATATTTATTATGTGCAGTGAATAGTTTTAATTCAAATCATCCGCCAGGTTTTCTTGCGCCAAGTATTAAGTTGAGTAGGCGTATATTACATCATATCCTGATCACGAGTTCTTTGTGACGGGTATTCCCCCTGTAAGGACGCCTCGAAGAGCGTCAGAAAGCCTCATCAGTATTAAGCCTGCAGTTATACGGACAAGTTGCGTTCTGATACTGCTCTGATTTACTAGTAACAAAGGCCTCTTCGCGCCCTTTGTATTTGTACTAGAAATCGTAGGAATAAAACTTCATTCCAAGTTTTATTCAATACAAGTAAATTGTTCAACATAATTTACGCATTTTTTAATATTCAAAGTGCATTAGTTTCACTTGCAAGCTCCACGTAAGTACATAGCGTGTGACGTCATCAGTTAACCAAGAAGCTATATTACGTGAACGTTCAAGTGCTAATAACTTTAAATATATTCAATTTACAGTAAATTTTATTACCTTTAATTTGAGATATAACTCATTGGTAAAATACAAAATTTACTAAATTACTTCCAGTGGTGCAACACTATTCGCGCCATTTTACAGCTCATTGTTTCAACGTGTTTCTTTAATTATTATTCAGTGTTCATATATATTATTTCTTCAAGTGTTTACAAGTATTAATAAAGTGCAAAGTTTTTCATTACATGCTAGATTGTTAAACCAATATGATTCCTGAGATCTCTGTACCCAGTGTCCTCGTGATATAGTCCACTCTTGCTCTAAATGGTCCTCCGCTTCTCAGAGAAATTTTCCTATGTATTGCACATACATTGTTTCACTACGTCCCGAACATTTGTTCCTCTAGAACCTGAACCCTAACATTTGCTCCTCATTGACCGGGTTTTCGTTCCAATCCCTATCATTTGATCCTCGGACCGGGTATTTTACACCAGTACCCAAACATTTGGTCCTTAACGGGCCGGATCATATTGGTACAATCATACTTTTTGCATACTTGTATTCGCAAATGCTGTTTCTCGAATTCGTCTCACACATCATTGCTTCCGCGTCGGTCGGTTCGTGAGTTCCAGCAACCCTGAACTTCGCAACTCAGGACAGCGTCTTGCAGCAGTGATTCGAGACATCGTGGGATTCCGGTCCACAACGAACATCAAGAAAGCAGTGAACAGCTGATTCATACATTATCGTACAACGGTGATAGAATTTCAATCTTCAAGAACAAGTAATTTCTCATCTCAACATGGAGAGTGAATTGAAAAATTTAATTAAAAGACGTGGGATAATTAGGCGTGAACTCACTCGTCTTCAAAACTCATGTGCAGCATTCAATGAAGAAACTGATCTACTTCTGTTAAAAGTGCGAGTAGATGTATTACATGAAATTTGGGAAAAGTACGACAGCGTTCAAACTCAAATTGAATCTATTGTAGAAGCAGAACAAGAGTTAGAGCAGCACGCTGATCACAAAGAAGAAACAAGAAACGGTTATGAGAATCTGAAAATTAAACTCTGTAAGCTTATCGATTCACATGAGCAGCAAGTGCATAGTTTGAATTCTCATCACAGCCAACAATCTAATCACAGTGGTAATTCTCATCACACATGTCAGTCTTCTACTTCACAGTGCAACAATAGAAATATACAACTTCCAAGAATTCAAATTCCGGTATTCAGTGGAGATGTGACTAATTTCAAGCATTATCATGACACTTTCAGCAGTTTAGTGGTAAACAATGAATCGTTGGATCCCATCCAGAAATATCATTATTTGCTGAGTTCAGTGAAGGGTCAGGCTCACGCGCTCATTCAGAATCTTCCAGTCACTAATGAGAATTTTCCTATAGCATGGAACTTGGTGTGCTCTAGATATAATAACACTCGAGTCATTGCCACAGCTCATATCAAGAATCTACTTTCGTTACCAATAATGAAAGATGAAAACGTTACAGACTTGCGAAACTTGCTAAATCAGTTTCAAAGCAATCTTAACGCCATCGAAGCTCTCAATATTGAAATCCCATTACACGAAGTCATGTTCATTCAATTAATATTGGATCATCTTGGTGAGACTACACGCAAAGAATGGGAAAGTAAAATTGACTCACAAAGGTTCACATCGCTTCAAGAGTTGATGAACTTCCTAGAAGCCAAGGCTCATTCGTTAGAAGTGCTATCCAAGTCTAACAATGTGCCAAGCCCATCCAAAGAAAAAAGTGAAAGACATACACAAAAGAAATCTGTAAAAACAACTCGTCAATCTTATGTTGCCATCAAAGGTGATTCATGTCCTTGTTGCAAGGAAGCTCACAAGTTACATAGGTGCGACAAGTTTTCACAGTTGAGTGTAGATCAACGTTGGGATTTTGTGAAAAGCAAAGGCTTATGCGCAAACTGTTTCTCCAACAATCACAAAAGAGACCACTGCAAACTCAAGTCCTTCTGTAATTGTGGGATGGCTTCACACAGCAGATTATTACATAACACACGTGACAAGAAAAAGATCTCTCCCCAGGTTTCAAATACTGTGGAAGGTACTGACAATTTGCCTGCTAGTTATTGTTCTATAAAAGAAAAATCCAACCAAAAGGAGATTTTGTTAGCAACTGCAGCAGTGCATCTTGAAGATAGGCAAGGAAATCTAGTGTTGTGCAGAGCGTTACTAGACTCAGGGAGCCAACTAAACTTTATAACTGAAGATTTAGCCAAGAAGTTGCAGCTGTCAACAACGAATGTCGATACTCACATAAGAGGCATAAATGGCACCTCTTCTTGCAATCACAGTGTTAAAGTTAATCTGCGATCCAGGATCCAGAATTTCCAGGCTGAAATGAACTGTCTAGTAATCCCTCACATTGCAAACAAACTTCCTTCTGTCCGTATCGATCCTACCAAATTCAATATTCCTAGTGAAATTGCATTGGCAGATCCTAAATTCTACATCCCTGGTGATGTCCAACTCCTCATTGGTGCTAGTCTATTCTATCAGTTATTTACCAATGAAAGAATAATCACTCCTAATAACCCTATTCTTAGTAATACTGAACTGGGCTGGGTACTCAGTGGATCTGTTCCCAAAACCTCAATCAAGTCTAAGAAAGTCACATTTGCTCAACACAATTTATTTGTGACCGTTGACAATGTTGACACACAGTTAAGACGTTTCTGGGAACTAGAAGATTTTCCCAAACCAGTGTTTACTAAAGAAGAAAAAGAGTGTGAAGAACATTTCATACAAAACACTATTCGTGCAGATGACGGTGCTTTTGTAGTGAAATTACCCAAGAATCGATCTGAGGACTCCTTGGGCGAATCCAGACAACAAGCAGTGAAACGCTTAGAACATCTGGAAAGAAAATTTCAAACTAATTCTGTCTTGCAGGAAGATTACAAAAAATTCATGCAAGAATATGAAGAATTGGGACACATGAAGAAGGTTTCACTTCCACAGCCAGGTGAAAAATGCTTCTATTTACCACATCATGCAGTAATCAAACCCTCATCTACCACAACCAAGACTAGAGTTGTGTTCGACGCTTCTGCAAAAACATCTTCAGGCAAGTCCCTAAATGATATTTTGAAATTAGGTCCTACAGTGCAAGATGATTTATCATCAATTATAACTCGTTTTCGAACCTATAAATATGCATTCTCAGCTGACATTTCTAAAATGTACAGACGCATAAAAATGCACGAAAGCGACCAGAATCTTCAAAGGATTGTGTGGCGTTCTAATGCTAATGAGCCCATACAAGACTATGCATTAACTACCGTGACTTATGGTACTAAATCAGCTTCATTTTTAGCCATAAGATCCCTGTATCAGCTGTCGATAGAAGAAGAAGCTAAATACCCTCGCGCTTCCCAAGCTGTTAGAAATTCCTTCTATGTGGACGACTGCCTGACAGGACATGATAATCTTCAAGAAGCGCTACGCCTTCAAGAAGAATTAATCCTCATGCTTGACAGTGGCGGATTTCCATTGCGAAAATGGTGCTCCAATCATGAAGCTTTGTTGGAATCTGTTCCGTCATCTCATCGAGAGACCCAATTGCCTCTGTCTCTTGATAACAGTGAAAATGCACATGCCCTTGGTTTACTATGGCATCCTGCAACTGATAATTTCCAGATTCAATCCCATCCTTCTCTCCAAACTCATACTCGAGTTAAACTTACCAAGCGTACTATCCTATCAGTCATATCCTCCATCTTTGATCCTTTAGGCCTTGTCAGTCCTATTGTTATCAATGCCAAAATCTTCATGCAATCATTATGGATTGAAAAGCTTGGTTGGGACGAGGAAGTACCGTCACACATAGCAGAGAAATGGATTGAGATCTGCGACATTTTAGGTACAATTCACACGATGCGTATTCCACGATTTGTTCTCACACATGGTACACTTCAAGATATACAGATCCATGGCTTCTGTGACTCTTCAGAAAAAGCCTATGGTGCATGCATATATCTCCGTTCTGTGAACAGTGAAGGTGAAGTTACAATTAACTTGCTGTGTTCCAAATCTAAGGTTGCCCCTCTTAAAAGGCAAACCATTCCACGTCTTGAACTTGGTGGAGCATTGTTGTTATCTAAACTGTACAACAAGGTGTTGAATGACCTTAACATTCAAACATCACAAAATTATCTATGGTCAGACTCAGTTATTGTTCTGTCGTGGATAAAATCGGATTCACGAAAGTGGAAAACATTTGTGTCCAACCGTGTGTCACAAATACAAGAGCTTTCTGAAACAGCAGCCTGGCGACATGTTTCTACAGACAACAACCCAGCTGATCTCGTTTCAAGAGGTGTTTCGTCTGAACAATTGTCTGATATCGATTTGTGGTGGCACGGTCCTAATTGGCTGACTCAAAACACAACATCATGGCCTGAACAACCAAAAGAATTAACCGTTCAGGATTCTTCCGAACAACTGGTTACTATCTGTATGGCAGCTACAACAGTAGAAGATAGTTTTCTCACAAGATTTTCTGATCTTAAGCGCCTGCAGAGAGTCACTTGTTATATGTATAGATTTATTTCTGCCTGCCGTCATGAAAACAAATATCATGGACCTCTCGCAGCAGAAGAACTTCAAAATGCTTTACAAGTTTGTGTTAAAATTGCTCAGAAAGAAGCTTTCGCCCAAGAGCTGAAAGATCTTAGCAATAGCAAGCAAACTTCAGTGAAAAGCTCTATCCATGCATTAGTTCCATTCTTAGATCAGAACAACATTATAAGAGTGGGTGGACGGTTGGAGAAATCAGATCTTACACATGATGCAAGACATCAGGTTATATTGCCATCCCGACATCACTTAACAGTTCTGATTGTAGAATATGAGCATCGCAAGCTATTACATGCTTCGCATCAGCTGCTTATAGCTTCCTTAAGACAAGCCTACTGGATACCTAGTATTCGCAGAGTAGTAAAATCTATTTTACATAGATGTCTCACCTGCTTTAAGTTAAAAGCAGAAAGTTCTCAACAATTAATGGGAAATCTTCCTAGCTATAGAATAACTCCTGCTAGACCTTTTCTCCGCACAGCAGTCGATTATGCTGGACCCTTCAACATAAGATATGGGGCTCCACGCAGTAAAACTACTGTAAAAGCTTACATCGCTATTTTTGTTTGCTTGGTAACAAAGGCCATCCACATTGAATTAGTTTCTGATCTAACATCAGATGCCTTCATAGCAGCCCTAAGAAGATTTACAGCACGTCGGGGACTCTGTAAAGAAATATTCAGTGATAATGGCACTAACTTTGTTGGCGCAAACAACAAGTTAAGGGATCTCAGATTGCTATTGCAATCAAAAGACTTTCAAACTACAATTCAAAATTTTACTGCAAACCACGATTATAGCTGGTCGTTCATTCCTCCAAATTCTCCCCACTTTGGTGGTTTACATGAAGCAGCAGTGAAATCTATGAAGTTTCATCTTAGGAGAGTTATGGGAGCTCAAATTCTCACATATGAACAGCTTTCGACTCTTCTATCTCAAATCGAAGCGTGCTTGAATTCTAGACCACTTGTTCGTCTAAATGATGATCCAGCTGATTTGTCATACCTTTCTCCTGGTCACTTCTTAATTGGAGAACCTCTCACATCTCTACCTTCACATCCTCCTACGGAAGATAAGAGGTATTTAGAAAAATGGCAGCTGTTACAAAATCATTTGCAACACATATGGAAACGCTGGTCATCTGAATATCTTCACTCACTACAACAGAGGCAGAAATGGACCTGCTCCAGTGACAACATTCAAGTTGGTACTGTCGTCATCTTGAAGGAAGACAACATTCCTCCTCTTCAATGGAAGTTAGGCTTGATCACCGCTACTCATCCGGGAGAAGACGGCTTAGTTCGAGTGATTACGGTGCGCACTTCCAGTGGTGAATATAAGCGACCCATAGTGAAAGTGTGTCCCCTGCCCCAAGACGAGTAGTGATATCACTTACTATGATCTTATATTCAATTTATCCCAGTGAATTACACTCCTTTTCTAATCTATTGCTACGCCAAATCGTATTCTTGCAATATGTGTAACATGTCATTGCTTTTCTATTCAATATCATATTCTTGCAATATATGTAAGAAGTAATATTTTCCAACACATATCACATGTATACATCCAATTAGAATCAGTGATGGTTTTGTGTATATATAAGTGTCTTTTCCATTATAGCTTGCATTCCTGTTATGTTTTTTATTGACGTTATACGTCAAAGGCGCGGAGTATGTTCACGCAAGCTAAGGGTTTTTCCAGCATATTTATTATGTGCAGTGAATAGTTTTAATTCAAATCATCCGCCAGGTTTTCTTGCGCCAAGTATTAAGTTGAGTAGGCGTATATTACATCATATCCTGATCACGAGTTCTTTGTGACGGGTATTCCCCCTGTAAGGACGCCTCGAAGAGCGTCAGAAAGCCTCATCAGTATTAAGCCTGCAGTTATACGGACAAGTTGCGTTCTGATACTGCTCTGATTTACTAGTAACAAAGGCCTCTTCGCGCCCTTTGTATTTGTACTAGAAATCGTAGGAATAAAACTTCATTCCAAGTTTTATTCAATACAAGTAAATTGTTCAACATAATTTACGCATTTTTTAATATTCAAAGTGCATTAGTTTCACTTGCAAGCTCCACGTAAGTACATAGCGTGTGACGTCATCAGTTAACCAAGAAGCTATATTACGTGAACGTTCAAGTGCTAATAACTTTAAATATATTCAATGTACAGTAAATTTTATTACCTTTAATTTGAGATATAACTCATTGGTAAAATACAAAATTTACTAAATTACTTCCAGTGGTGCAACACTATTCGCGCCATTTTACAGCTCATTGTTTCAACGTGTTTCTTTAATTATTATTCAGTGTTCATATATATTATTTCTTCAAGTGTTTACAAGTATTAATAAAGTGCAAAGTTTTTCATTACATGCTAGATTGTTAAACCAATATGATTCCTGAGATCTCTGTACCCAGTGTCCTCGTGATATAGTCCACTCTTGCTCTAAATGGTCCTCCGCTTCTCAGAGAAATTTTCCTATGTATTGCACATACATTGTTTCACTACGTCCCGAACATTTGTTCCTCTAGAACCTGAACCCTAACATTTGCTCCTCATTGACCGGGTTTTCGTTCCAATCCCTATCATTTGATCCTCGGACCGGGTATTTTACACCAGTACCCAAACACAAACTTTTATTTGGACAGAGAAAGTTACGTAAGTTTCACATCACATTTTTTTTTATTTGTATAAATTTATCTGTAACAACACAATGTAACAAGTTTGTAGCCTTTTTGGTCCGAATGGTTAGCCGCATTATAACGGGCCCTATTGCGATTGTCTATAGGCCTAGCCTATCATAGGCTGTACTGATGAAGCACATAGATCTACTCCACTAGAAAGAGTGCTAGTATAATCAAAACTATTCGAATAGATGTTTTTCTCCTTACACCCTCTAATATTAACTATGACAACACACTGAATACTTTAGGAGCGACTTAATTTGTTGTGGTAGCTTTTTTACATAAAGTAATATTAAATTAATATGCCTATATACATAGAGAAATTGTGTGGTTCATTGGGGCCACTGAATAAGTTCAGAAAATTAAAATCAGCTTGTACAAAGAATAATAAATTGATATAAATTATTATGCAGGCCTATTGTCAAGTAGTAAAAAGTATAATAATAGTCATACCTTATAGGCTTTCCAAATCTATTATTTGGAGTGTCTTGTGCATTTGAATACACCAAAAAAGTCAAGATCTTAATTATTTTTAAATTTTAATTTGTACATACAGATTTTATTTCTCTAAACACATCTTCTGCTAAGATCTGGACTTTTTTGGGTGTATTCAAATGCACAAGACACATCAAATAATAGATTTGGAGAGCCTATAAGGTATGACTATTATTATACTTTTTACTACTTGACAATAGGCCTGCATAATAATTTATATCAATTTATTATTCTTTGTACATGTTGATTTTAATTATCTGAACTTATTCAGTGGCCCCCAATGAACCACACAATTTCTCTGTGGATATAGGCCTATTATTTTAATATAACTTTATGTAAAAAAGCTGTCACAAATAAATTAGGTTCGCTCCTAAAGTGTTTCGAATAAATCCACCCTCTTCGGTTACAATGAAGATTATTAATCAAAACTAACAAACTTTCCAAGCTCTATTATGGCCAAAAATATATTTTAGTGTATCTATTTATATCCTTTTGCATACTTCAATGTACAGTACGCATTTTATCATATTTGTTATTTATCTTTATTGCAACTTATTTCATGACCATGGTTGTATCTTTTTAAAATTTTATACTGTATCACCGTTAGCATTCATCAAGTCATATCTGTGGGTTTATAAGTTTAAAATCGAGGGGGAAAGTTATTTAGAGTAGCTGATTTCCAAGAACAGCAATCTTGACACGTGGATAAAATTCCTCATATTTTAACACAGAACATTACTCTATTAATCTGATATCTCTGCTTTTAAGCAATCTCTTTGCACTGGTCTTTAGGTACTCGCGAAAAATCAAATAGGCCTATACAAACAAAATCAGGATAGGCAACACAGTTGGCATTACTTAAAGCAAAGAAAATCCCAACCACACTGATTCCTTCACATAAATATTCGGGAAAATCAGCTAGAAGTAAGATGGGTCGTTTTAAGAATTTCGTGACATTTTTAAAAATACGTCTTAATGAAATGTATTACAGGGCATAATATTGCTGTGCAGTAAATTATTCATAGGATCACGAAGAGGTTGAAACTACTGATGTAGCAACTTTAGAAGTTTACTTAACGGTTAAGTCACTGTACTCTGGAAACCTTGTAAAAATCACTCCTGCACTGAAATGTAGTGTTATGTAAATAAAGATGAAAACCAGTATAGAGGGCTTTAGAGAACCGCAGCTTATCAACAAGGAAAATATGGAGAAATATGAAACACCTCGTCAACCCATCTTCTTCATACCCACACAATTACGGGAAATTTACGAGGCAAACTCGGATAGCAATTACCGTAGTAACAAGTGTGCAGCAGTGTCTGTTACGCTTATGATTTTCATAGTTGCTATGGTTACCTTATCATTACACACTCCCAGAACATTCCTAATCTAAAACTCAAGCCTCTCTTTTGTTCCAATGAAACATTTCTTACCCCAGCATCTTTTGTTGCTGACCAATAAAAAGTGCAACCCTGTTCAGACGAAACCCGCTGTACCACAATGACTCTATCTCGAAGGCAAATAAATGACGGTGGAACCATAATTCCAAATATTATGATGCAGACCCGTGCGAATGTTTAAAAATTATAACTTTATGCAATCAGTAGGCTATATTAATAGGCCTATAATAAATACACTTGCAAGACGTTTTAAAGTATATGATCAATTTTGCAATACAATTAACAGATTGAATAAACTTTTACTGTAATTGTTTCCTCTATAACGTTAAATTAAACGGTAATTTGTAGTGAGTTAATCATCTTCGGTATTTACGATAGCTACTTCTTCACACAAAAATGTTCACCTATAGTAGGCGTACTTGCTGATCGACTCTTCTATACAGAAATATTTGGGTAGAATTTGACAGTAGCAGAAGAAAAATATATTTTTTGGAAGATTATATATTTATGCGCACCCTTTTGCCTTTTGTACACTCAAAATAAAGGTAAAAATATTTCACGTTTTCAAAGACCTTTTTATATATATTTAATTTTGCATCCTTAAATACATGAAACTGTAGATATTAATGCGCAATCCACTTTCCAAAATCGCAATAAAGTATACTATTTTTAGATAAATAAAAAAAAAACGCCAACAGTATTTTCACTTTACAATACCGATATCATGGCTTTTGTTATACAAAGAAATTGTTGCTTCGTTTATCTCTGTGATGTGCACAAATCAAAACCGTTCGTGTTAATAAAAAACTGGAATGCTTTTCTATACAGTTTTTATTTTTTACTAATAAGGTATTACATTATTCAACTTTCTGTCACATTTCAACATGAACAATATTCTCTGAGTATTTTCTTGGAAATATTGTGTTTGCTCTGTATGATAAATATCTTGTAACCTCAAAATATTCACTTCAGGATCCTCACGTGTAATGGCTGATATAACTAGAGCACTGAAGTGTCACATTATGGCCAGTTTAACGAAAGGGATTTTCTGTGAAAATTTATGTTAGTTGCACGCAAAATATTTAATTTTTAAATAAAATAAAATAATTATTCTTAATCAGAAAGCTTCATGGTATCTGTTGCCAGTAAGTGAATCTACAATAAATGTCCTTTCAAAGAAGATCTGGAATGAACTCGAATAAGCTGTAATTGATATCACATTAGTTGATTGCACAGTATCGTATTTCAGTGTTTAGAGCTCCAGAATGTTAAGGCTCTTCAAAACTGGTTTTGGAGTTCTTTAACCGGTTTTTATATATCGTTAAATTTTTACAATGGTAGGGAAAAACGAAAATAAATATAGAAAAATTGTACGTCGGTAGCCTATAGGTTAAATTTTGGTCAAATAGGGATGATAATTTTCTCCATGGTTACTTATTCTTTTATTTCTGCTGACTTAAATTCATCACAACATAACGAAGTTAAGAGTTCATTAAAATAGGTTCCTTAGGTACACTGAAGCCAGGCAAAGTTTCATTTGGAATTTGCTGTCAAGCCTGACATTACAAGTTATTATAAAAGTGAATGTTTTTCATGTATGTGCGGCGAACAGACATAATTCCATGATGTTAAGATAATATTTAGACAGACAGAGCTCACAAACACACTAACTTTATAACCACAGCTCCCTCGTCATACGATCCCCTCTCCTACCCTCAAGCAGTATGCCTAATCCATTACGTTTCCAATTAAGGGGAGATATGCTGAGGGGCTTTTACAGCTTCGTTCAACTTCAGAAACACTACGTAGGTTGCCCTAAAAAACGATAGCAAAATTTTAATGGGCTGGGTTTATGAAAGGAGAAATTCTAAAATAAACATGAACTCAAAGTATTGAGAAAACCCGTGGATATATTTTTCCTTCATCAGTCTAGTAAAATGCAGATAACGCAATCCTTTTGTTTTCATTTTATTCTAAAGGTAAGCTCTACTTCTAAATTAATCGGATTCTCTACCCTATATATCCCGACATAGAAAAAGAAACAGCATTGCGGTGGTGCTCATTCACTTTCTAAGCCCCTTCAAAGTCGCGCGGCAAGAAATAAACGGAGTGACGGCCTTAAGGACGTGACATGCACACTTCACATTCCTGCCAGCGAATTTATACTTGCAATGCCTTCCCATTGCCTTTGATAGCGATTGCAGGATGAATTCCAGATTATAACGGCAGAGAAATACACCACATATGTCTTGACAGATTAGAACAGAACATTGCAGAAAGCTTCAGCTTCTCCATTTGATTTCAACATAAGTTCATTGCCCTGGAGCAGAGGAATTTCAAAAATATTAATTCGATTGTAGCAAATAGTACATCGTTGTTATGTACGGTATTAAACGTTTCTTTTCAAAGAAAAAAGAATTAATTTAAACCATTTAATTTTTTCGATTTTGTTTTTATTTATCTGAATGACTTTGGTTTCGTAGTTAATTTCAGCTACAGCTTTATTTCGAGATGGTTTTATTTTATTTCTCTCTTGTTAACTGAATATGGTCGTTATACCTTAGATCATATAATATTCCTCCTCCGAGATACTTTGGACCATAACATTTTATAGCAGTTATATTTAATGCTCTAGAATACTCATGCATAAATGAAAGCAGGTGTAACGGCCAAGCAACCCTTTTGCCATTATAATATTATGTTTGCTATACTTCCATTATGTAATAAGAAATGATTATTCCAGCCGAAATGTTGCTATTTTTTGTGGTGCTGACCCCTTCCTAACCATGCACCACAAAACGAACTTTAATAAGCAGAAAGTTTCTAAAAGCCTTCGGTTTGGGGGTTTTAACTTAAGATATAATACACTGACTTACAACGTGGAAGGGATGTGTTTTTAAAGACCTGTGAAACGGTCCTCTTCTCTTTTTTGTATGATTTCTTTTTACAACTTTCACATTCAGATTTGGGTCTAAAGTTTTTATGTTGGTTTTTTAAAGGATAGTGAACGTAACTTATAAAGGCACACTTGTAAGTTGTTAACATTAGGAAAAGAAAATATTATATATTTTAGTACGGAATTCTGTTCTTTATAGATTCGTTCTAGGCGTTGAAATGTTACTTTTGTCTTCGAGTATTTTTGCTTCTGACCTCGGGGTGTACTTTTTTAACTGCTTTATTGAACTGAATTGCGACGTATATTAGGCCATAATTTTTGTTTTGATTTAGGTTTTGTTTCATTACGCCAAAAGGCTTGACTTTTAATCCTTCTGAAAGATGTATTTACCATGCTTAGAGTAAGGAAGTTACGTGAGTACATTAATAATATTTAATTTGAGTTATACATCATTCGGGGATGCGATGTGGTATCTATATTCTTTTAATCTTTACAAGCAATTTACATGACGAGGATGTCGTACATAGGCCTAATATATTACACTAAGGAGGCAAATATTTATTTGGGCACAGGAAGTTATGTGAATTTCACATCATTTTTTAAAAGGTTTTGCATTACCTCCTCTCTTAATACCAGCCCTTAACTACAAATTATAAAGTTTGGCCCGGAATAAATAGAGTTTGTTTCCTATACCGCTTCTTTTAGCTCCGGTCTTAAGATACAGATTAAATAAACTGGCCTCGCTTGTCAATGGTAATCGAAGCAGACCTCAAGAGCTGACGATATATGAAGCATACATGGATTTAGCACGTTAATGCTCTGACCTATTTAATAGTAGTCTAAGCGGATCCTTTTATTTCTGTAATTACTGTTAACCTTACATTAACCTATAGGAAATATTACATGGAACGAATTTATGTAATTAGTGACATTTTAACAAATCGTTTGCTTCAATTAACATATTCCTCCTTGTAAAATAAAACTATTCACTGTCGTTATTTATGCATTGTATTTATTACTCTTAAACTACACGGAGCATAAACGACAAACAAAATTTTTGCATAAGATTTTATGGGTAAATCAAGGTAGTAAATAAACATCTACAAATCTATATTCTAGTTTCTCACTTAATGTGACCATTAAATTGCAAAGTATTTAGAAGCGCCTTAACGGGTTAATAATAAAATAATTTGAAAAGGTTCTTTTTGCAGTAGTACCTGAGATAATTACTGTAACCTTCAAACTGGTGGAATAGCATTAACATTGATAGTCAAGTGGGCGAGTGTATGACCTCTAAAATAATAACATTTTTCTACTCTTTAGATCACGCAGTCCCTCTCTCACATAACACATTCATTCCTGTTCTCTAGTTAGGTGATGTCATCCCTACGATCTTATTCCTTATCTAATTATTACTTTATGGCTACATGAAATTTGTTATTCAGCAAGCTAACAAACTACATTTAAGGTGTGCCCCCAAAGACATCCATTATCGTAGATATTAAAACACACTCGACCGGTAGATTATTTTTTTTAATGAAGATTACAACTCCTTCCTTGTTTAAACACCTCCCAGTCGAACTTCTGCAGGAGACTTACCGGGAGGTGTTTAAAAACCGACCCTACAGCCCGGATCGTGCTCCCATTGACTTCCATCTTTTCCTACACCTCAAGAAATGACAGAGAATGACAAAGAAGCGGACATGTTTGCCACACATTGGTTCAAATCCCAGGCGGCAGACTTCTCCGACACAGGTATTCAAACGTTGGCCCCACGGAATGAAAAATGTCTCAATTTCGGTGGCGAATATGTTGAAAAATAGCTGAACACGTGCTGTATCTGTTGCAATAAATATTTCCATGAAATTGTGTTTGGTTTCTGTAAACGGCCCCAGGGAAAATTACTTTCGGACGGCCCTCGTACATAGCCTACCGCACCTAACGCAGAGTACTCGTAGTATAACTTAGGTAAGTTGCGTAACTTCATGCGACGTCACAAGAACCTTAATAAAGCGAAAATCATTGGTATTAAAGAAACAATTACATCTGTAAAACCTAGTAAGCTCACCATAATCTGTCATTCGCTCATCCTCACACCAACCGTGTGCCGAAAAAGAGGCGCGGAAAGGAAGAGATTGAAAAATATTGCATTGAAACTAAAGGACTAAGCAAAATGAACATTAAGTTTAGTGCTGTAAAACTGACTTAACGTAACTTTAAGAAATCCGCTGTAACTTCATAACTATCTGTTGCACAATAGAACTCCAACTATCCGGATTAATTGGGACCGTACCCGATTCGGATAATCAAATATCCGAATAATTGGATAAATAATGAAAAAAGTAATTTCTTTAAAAAAAATTAATTGTACGGTACTGTACATCTTGTCACATTTTGAACATATCAGAGTTAGTATGTTTTGCTGACAAAATATCGTTTTTGTCGGCTAAAAGTTCTGCCTTTTCGCAAATAATCGGACCTAAAAGAGGGTTTCCCCAATGCTCGCTTGTTTTCCGTTTTTTAAACCTTGAATACGACCTCAAAACGATCCGGATAATTGGCGAACGGGATAGTTGGAGTTCGGGTAACTGGAGTTCTACTGTACTTTAGGTTCAAAAACAGGTTATCAGAATCTATGAAAGGACTTATATCTGAGACAATCTGCTCAGGTTCCTGAATACTCTTCTTACCAGCATCATTTTCCCTCTAGTATCTTTAATCTAGAATAAATGTAAACGATTTATAAGATAATTTTTTTTAATCTGCCTATTTTAGGAGAGAAAACATGCCTATAAAGTGGAGTAATTCATAAAAGATTTTGGTATTCATTGTGGACTGGTTTTCTGTTCCCATATTCGCTGTTCTGATTCCGGCCCAGGGCAATAGCTTTAAGAGTGCATTAATATGACAGTCCTACTTAGCCTAAATATTTACAGTATAGATTTACAGTAAAAAGTTCTCTTGTGGCCAGATTACGGTTCACTGTCATCATTACCCTCAACTGTTTAAATACCCACGTCAAAGTCGATTTGTTAGCTTGTGGAGTGGATGATATGAAAAGAGGCTGAAATCAAGATATAGCTTGTTGTTTATTAATGATGGTAAGGGATGCGATTATAATGTATGACAAGAGAAGTTCTTGGCAGGTAGTAATCTTGACCTACTTAAGGCTATTATACCTGGAACACTACCTGAAGGGAAGAAACTAATAAAGGGAGAAGTTCTGCTGAGTTTGAAAACTTGTTACTACGATTCTAGATTTCTTTTTTAATATGTTATGTTATGACGGAAAGTCGTAGAGATTTTTTTTATTCTTTTGATATACTCCAATATGACATTATCTTTCTAATGATGTAAGGTTTTAGTCTCTCGTTCAACGTTTGGATTCAAGAAGTCTGCAGTCTTGTCTAATGCTGTGAGGCGAACAATCAATTCCTTGAACTTGAGAAATAACCACATAACGTATAGATATTCTGTATTTTTCCCCAAGTCAGTTTAAACTAGTACCGCCAAAACTATACACTATTGGAGAGACCTTAAAAATTCTAGCTTAAACACATCACTTTTTACTCTTCCAAAATAATATTTTTTAAATAGCATAAAAATGAAATTTAAAGGCTCAATTTTATAACTGATAAATCTAATATAAATTGCCATAAGGTAATAACACATTTTTATTGAAGAATACTAAATTAGAAGTACATTCTAACTTAGTAAAATTTTCGTAAGGTTTTGTTTTGTTTTTTCATTTCCTCGGCCCATTACGTCCCTGCCTACTCATTTCTGTTAGAGAATAAATGCATAAATCTACCGCAGGCCATAACATCACCGTAAGAATTATTCCTTATCGGAAATGAGAAATAATAGACCTCATCGGGGTCGAACGTGATACCATTCGATTTGTAGCGCAATGCCTCAACTCACTGCACTGTGATTTACTCTTACACTGACTACATGTATACAGATTTACGCAAATAAATAACATGTTTCTTTTCTTTCTGTAGTTTCGCTGTTTACTGCTGTAATCGTAACAAATGTCTTTAACAGAGCAAAAAATAATTTACGAGAATGGGGATAAATTTACAGAAAAAGACATCTTCCTAACTAAAAATTCATATAAACGTATACCATATCTTTGATATAGATCGAAGTGTTAAAATGCTTATTCCAGTTCTAGAGAACATTGAAAGAGACCGTTATATTTTAAAGGACAAGAGTACGATTATATTAATAAACCGTCATATTTATTAGATTCTTTAATGAATGGTCTCTTCAGATGACAAAACATTGTAAGATACAATTGGATTAACTTATTTAGGTCCACGCACAACAGCCGCAACTTTTTGCAACTGGAAGTACATCATTTGCGTGATGAAATTATAAGCATAGTGCAGGCGATATGAATGTTTAATAATAGCTTTTAAGCAAGAGGGATCTACGGCACTAATTATACAATTCATTTGCGTAGAAAGATCTCATTTCAGCTCGCACATTTTCGGACAAATTTATGCGTTGAAATTAAAGAGTCTTTCATCGTACCAAGTATAAAAATAGCTCGTTCCTTTTTATACACTGAGAAAGAAATTCAGAGAATTTTCATAACGAGTCATTTCGATGCTAGAAAAGCCTTTTTCTCCCTTCTGACTGGAATTTCCTTTCTCCGGGTTTACCTTGCTTTGCTAACTTAGAAACCTTCTTCCAGGAAACAGTAGTTCAGGATACGTCGGATCTAAGCTCGCATGCTTTCTATAATGGAAACCATCGTTTTGTGATTTAGGTTACAGGGCTGTAATATAGGATGTTCAGAAATGAAGTAAACTGTTTTTACCAAGTGAGAGCTGACCGAGGCTCTAAGGTTGGAACCATATGGTCTCGAGTTCAAACTTAGTGGCCAGCGAATCTGTATTTTGGTTTTCGGAGTTTTCTCCACTTGCAGAGGCCAACACCAGATTTGAATTAACTTACCCTTGGGTTACATCACATACAGTGGACGAATGGACATAGTCGCATTTAAGTGGCTTATAAACATTAAACTTAAATACCGTGTAGATTTTCCATATGTTATTTATGATCCATCTTTATCTTGATACAGAGAAAACCTTTAAAATAAATAATCGTTCGTATGGTCAAAAATTCAATCAAATAATTGTATCTGATTCAACTTACAAATATTGTATTAGGAATTGGACCGTCAAATTCTTCTTTAAAAGGCACCAGTAAATAATTATTCATAGCTTTTATTTTCCTTAGAAGTAACTAGTAAGTTAGTACTAGGCCGGTAAAAGAGTTTTATAAATGTGAGTCAAGCCTTGAACATACTCTACAGCTACACATTAGCTACATGATTACTAGGCTTCGAATGTTGATACAAGAAACAGTTAGGTTGTCTTAGCACGTTCTATAGGAAGAGTCGAGGGAGCGTATCACGCGTTGACAGCAAGGTATTATCAGGTAGAAATAAAAAGTGAACATGTTCCATAGGCCTATTCTTTTTATAATGAAGGCATGATCAAATAAGTTATCACCGATATATATATATATATTCTATACATAAATGTTGGCCAGTGAAGTTTATGAATGTAAATAAAATGTTCCTTTTATCATCTTCGTATAGACTGAAGTAGACGCACTCGAGGCGCACACTGCTTATGCTGTGGAGTGACTATCCATACACAGTGACTTCATGCTGGGTATTTGTCACACTAAACTTGAGTCTTCAATCTCTGTATATACATTCGAAGCCTAATGATTATCCATCCACTATAAAGCATGGCGAAATGTTTTCAATCACTTAGTCTAGTCTAGCCTGCCGAGGAGAGAGGACGTCGTCTCGAGCTCCGCTTGAAATACATCTAGCAAATATGACCGGACCAACGGCTACCTCTTGTAAACGTTGCCGAAAACGAGTTGTGATTGGCGTAAAGTGTAGCATCTGTGAAAATGTTTTACACATAAATTGTGCTAAATTGTCTCCTAATATTGAGTTCATCGATGATAATACGGTGAAGTGTTGTATAAATGAAAGTGAATGTGTAAGTCATGAAGTTACAGCATTATGCGACATTCTACTGGAATATGCAGATAGCAACAACAAAATAGACATAAAAATAATAAAATATGTTTTGAATCAGAAAGAACTGATTATTAATGAACTAAGAGAAAGAGTGCCATTTTAACCAAGCATGTTGAACTTTTAAACAAATACTCTCAAGACAACTCTCAGAAAGCTAAAGGTAACCTTACTATTATTCGACCTAACCAAAACACTTCCGTGAAAAACTATACTAATGAAATATCTATTGCTAACGGACAAGACAAAACGTCAGTTTCTGGTGGTCTCAATAATATCTGTGTTGGGAATACAGAAATAGAGAAAGCATCGGTTGGAAATGATATGGCCTCAACTTCAGTTAGTAATACCTCTGATGTTCACCAACAAAGGACTACTATCGTAGAGGACCGTCTACCTGATAAATGGTCTACCGTAGTAAAACGAACCAGACAAGAGAAACAAATAATTGTGGGAGGTAAAAGTGTTAGACAGTTGTTTAAACTCAGTTTAAAATAAAACGCCTCTTTTTGTATCTAGATTAGACCCAACCACCACTAAAGAAGTATTGGGAAACTAAGTGAAAAGTATTTTTTCCAAAGCAGCATGTGAAAAACTTAACTCTAAATATCCGGAGTCATATGCTTCTTTTAAAATAACAATACATTTTGAGAATCTGGCCAAATCTCTAGATGAGAGTATTTGGCCTACTGGTGTTCTAGTTACAATATATTTTTTAAAGAAACGATCCCCGGAAACCAATGTTATGTAAATTCGGTGCCTACAGAAACCCCTCTACATGTGGGTGATCCGGTTCGAGAGGAACAAAATATGTAGGGTTACATAGTAAATAACTTAAAAATAAAAGGATTAAATCTCTGGGATGGTGGAGGACCATTAAATAATTAATTGAAGGAGTTGTGAGAACAATGGACTTATCGAAGGTCACTTGGAACAGAGATCCACGGATCTAAATGGGATTACAACCAAAGTACATGTTATACAACATTGAAACTTTATTCACACGTGAACTAATAAATGATTGAATAATATAATTGAAATAAATGAATGTAATGATTAATAAACTGGAATTAAACACAATACAAAAATTGACCGGAAAATATCACACGTGTCTAGAAATATATTTAATTAAAATATACAATTTATATATTAAAACACTCAAAATAAGTACTGTAGTTTGTTGATTTATGTTAAATTACAAACTTCTGTATGTTACGTGTAAAATCCACTATAAGGCTGGGCGGACACCGAAAGCGGAGTTGAGCTGAGCTGAGCTGATTTGATCTAAACTTATCGCAGCAAAATGGAGTCGAGGGGGTCGGCAACCGATTGCGTAGTGGACCCCAGCTCATTCAGCAACTTTCCTTGCATCAGTGTGGTGGGGGAAGCGGAGCGTAGCTTCAAAACCGAACTTAGGTCGAGTCAAAGCTGAGTGGAGTTGACCCTTGCGACGCCGCTCAACTGCGCTCCGCTCCGCTCCGGATCTGGTGGCCGCCCTTTCATTAAAAACCTTTGATTCTGTTTTCAAAGCTGACTCAGCTTCACTCAACTCCGCTCAACTCCGCTTTCGGTGGCCGCCCAGCCTAAGAATGCTGCACTGGAAACCATGTATTTCACAATGGCACTCAATCTTATACAAGCTTAACACCGGATGTTAGCTGTAATGAATGTAATACTGCTGCAATTATTGAACTTAATTGCGAATGTTAAACAAAACTTGATAATTGTAGTTTTGTAGCAATTCGGTGTTTTAAGAGCACTTGAACAAAGCTTTTCACAATGCCAAAAACCGCGCGAATTGGAGTGAGACTTTCATGCGTCTACAAGCAATGAAATCTGTCGATGCACTAACTGGAAGCGTGGCTTCCCCCAAGCGCGATGGCAAGCATTACATCATCCAAAGGCGGGAAAGCATTACACCACATATCGAAACGCTTAGTTAGCGCGGGAAATGTTTTAGCGGCTATTTGAATAGACTAACTTACTGAACATTTTGCTTGCACTGACACTACTCAATGGAACTTCTTCACAAAATATATCGTTAACTAGTGTGAATGTTCAGTCACTGACAAATAAAATGTCGAATCTAGAACTCTTCACAACAAACTTCAGTCCTGACGTTATTTGTATAACAGAACATCACAGTACTGTTGACTATATAAGTTCACATCAACGTATTTAGCAAATTATGTTCTGAGCTCATACTACTGCAGAAAAATTCACAAATGGGGTGGTTGTCTCTTATTTGTAAAAAAATTTGATACATTACAATTTATTGAAATCGACTGTTCCAAATTTACAAGTGAGTTGAATTACGAGTGTTTTGCCATAAAACTCTTCACAGAGAACTATGAGTGTTGTATTCTGAATGTGTACAGACCTAGTGGAGGGGACTACGAAATATTTTTTAATAATTTTATTACACACTAGAATATATTAAAGATATTTAAAGTCATTTATAGGCCTATCTGTGGCGACCTTAATTTAAATCTTCTAGTCTCAAACATAAACAAATGGCAACTAGACGATATTATTCAGTATTTTGGATTGCATTATACTTCTTACGAATCTACTAGATTTAACTTCAATGTAAACCGTAAGATGACGTCAACAAAAATAGATTACTTGATAACAAATGATTATTCCTGTGAGAAGTCTAGAGGCATTGAACCAAACTTAGGAGACCACTTGGCTTTATGTTATGACATAAAAATTAACATCGATAGTCCAAAAGATAATGTTGGTAATGCCGCTCCTGTAGAAGGAAAATAAAAGAATCTGGTTTGAACACTTTGTTATTGCTCTTCAGTACAGTTAACTTTGCTTGGTTATATCAATGTACAGCTGACGTTGATACCATGTTTAATGGTTTTATTAATACCATCCTATGGGTAAATGGTTATACGCTTTTGTTCAGCTCCAAAATTTCGCCGTAGTAACGGTACAAGACATTTAAAAAATTGGAAAAATAATGACCTAATTGAAAAAGGAAATGAACTAAGAGTTTTATTTACGGCAATAAAGAGATCGAACAATAATGTGAATCTGGCCCAATTATACAGATAGAAAAAAAGACTATGACAAATGTATAAATACCCAAAGATGTAATTATTTCTCTCAATTGATTAGCAGTTCTAGTAATAAACAAAAACAAATATGGGATATTGTTAACTCCAAACTAGGCACAGGCCCAACAAAACAAGCTACAAAAATCAATCTTCAGCATAATGGACAAATTATCTCTTACTGTAACGAGGTGGCAAATATTTTTGCTACTCATTTTTCAACTGAACCGCAAAAGACAGTTCAAAACTGTTTTGGTAGAAATGTTTCTGTAAATTGTACTACGTCCCTCACTAGATGTAATAGTTTTTTTACGATGAGGTAGATACGAAAGAAGTAACTAGTACTACTCTAGAATTATAGGAAACTACTAGTCCTGGCTCAGATTCTATATCTGCCAAGATTTTGAAAACGATTGTAGATTATATAGCTGCTCCATTGAGTTTCATTATAAATCAGTGTGTGCATTCTGGTATTTTCCCCTCTTCTTTCTAAACGGCACTAATTATTCCAATCCACAAAAAAGGTGACAAGACTAGCCCTAACAATTACAAGTCTATTCCCATTTTAAATACTTTATCAAAAGTTTTTGAAAGGTTAATTTCAACAGTGCCGTTATTCATTCAGAGCCCACGTCAAATTCTTAGATGTCTATCTCGATACCCTACTTAACTGGAACCCAGAAATACAGTTGAAGTTAAATGCTGCTGGCTTTGCAATTTTTCAATTAAGGTATATCCTGAATAAGAATGTTTTAATTTCTATTTACTATTCTTTGGTACATCCATATTTATTGTTTTTCTTAGGGGAAATTCTGGTAACTGTGGAAGGCTATTTGTTACTAAAAAAAGTGTTATACGACTAATCTTTGGATAAAGGGAAACAGTTTTTTTTAAGGATAATTACATACTCACCCTTCCATGTGTATACATGTTTATACATTATTGTTAAAAAGGAATGAAAACGATTTCTGTAAGCATCAGCAGGTACACACCCATAACACACGCTTCACCTATTTAGCCTATACTTGACTGATCGCCATAGATTAAAAAAGCTTGAGAAATCATCCTGCCATGTTGAAATGAAACTTTTTAATAAATTTCCTAACAAATTCAAGATTGCCATTGCCTGTTTTTAAAATATCAATAAAGAAATTATTACTTAATAAATATTGCTATGTGTGCGAATGATTCATTGATAAACTTTAAGTTGCTGTATGATTACTGTGTACGGTGTAGGCCTATGACTTTCTTAGATTTTAATATTCAATTTTGTGACTTCAACACACACACACACACACACACACATATATATATATATATATATATATATATATATATATATATCAGTGTTTTATTTTTTATCTTAATTTGTAAAAATAATATTGTAAATACATGTTTGACCTGTTAATCTGTTATTATTTAACGGCATTCTGACAAATAGATCTGAAATCTGAATCTGAACCTTCTTGCAAAGTAACCGATAATTCAGGCGGTAGGTCACCATCAGCTAAACCCTCTTTTAACAATGGATAACCTCAATTAATTGAATTATTGTTTGAAATGACGTCATTATCCAGTCACCTGAATACCTATTATCCTGTTAATTGGATAAAATAAAATAATTAATTGTCATGTGGACCAGTTATTTGTTCATTTATAATGCTTCTCGAGTTACCAGCTTTGTCAATGTAGGCCTAATGAAGTTCGAGTTCCTGATGAAATCCACGGAATTAAGGCGCCGAAAGCTCAAATTTTATGACGTTGACACGGCTGGTAACCCGAGAAGTGATTATAAATAAATAAATAATAAAAATAATAATAATAATAATAATAATAATAAGCGCCGTGAATGTTTCAAGTATTAAATAATTATTTATTCAGTTAACCAATTAACTTTTATGGGATAATTCCAGCTCTACATTGAATCACATTGTGCTTTTAGTAGCTTATCACGTTACTAAATTACCTTGTTCGATGGAAGAGAAGACCTTATGGACTTAACTCTGCCATGCAAAATAAATTATTTACAAATAATAATAAAATACTGTAGTACCGGTAGCCTACTCTTAGCACATAATATTTATCCAACATTAGTCTTTTCGCTTTTGCCTTTGAAATTTTAATCATGACGTCCTCTTGCTTAAATACTTTTTCTCATAAAAATCTCTTTCGGACAATAGCTGTATGTGCTGCTATAAAATGTTATTCCTAAAATCACCCTTAGAAAATCTATAGTTAATTTTGGACACCCTGTAAACATATCACTATAGGAAACGTATTGAGGAAGAGGAAAAATTCTCGAGATATTTCAAAAACTAATGTTTGGATACCATTCATCCACCGTAGCGACAGATAATCCATTGGGGAACCAAACATTATCTGGAGACCGCAATACGCCAAGGAGTTTTATACTTGAGAGACTTTAAATACGAGTATAGGGAGTAAAGATACCAGGATAAGTTATTATTACGTACTAAAAACTGAGATACAGATTCTTAAAGCAAGGAAGATAACGGTATGAATGGTACAACTATGTACAACAATTCATAAGTTATGTCTATCTTGTGATATGGAAAGCATTGTTTGAATAAAGAACAATGTAATTTGTATTTGATTTTAAGGATTCCTATAATAAGTTATTTGCGGACCAGACAACTTTGAGAAAAAATTATATATTGATTATTCTTCCATGAAGTAAATTATTACATTAAATGAAGTTAATCTCAAAAAATTATGTGGACATGGTTTGTTATAGGAATTATACTACAGTCATGCCAGCGTTAAAGGAATCTAAATTGTTCTGTGTTATTTATTTATTTATTTATTTATCCTGGCGGAGTTAAGGCCATAAGGTCTTCTCTACCACTCAGCCAGGGCAAAAACATGAAATACATAGTAATACTAATAATAATAAATTAAAACAAGAAATGATATACCTGAATACAAGAAACGTACATTAAATACAAAGAAAAAATTCGAACATAAGTACTTGAATAATATATAATACAAATGACTAAAATAAAAAAATGAAAAAAAGACTAAACAAATACAGTCTTAGTTATTACAAAATATAATGAAAATTATATATATATATATATGTATTACTAATCAGCATCAATTCCTAAATGTTATTGTATACTAAATTTATTAAATGGCGCTTGAACTGTTTAGTCGTTTGGCAGCTCCTGAGATGGCTCGGCAGTGAATTCCAGTGATGAATAACTGTTGTTATATCAGTATGTAACCGTTTGTCTGCTATTTTTGCATTTATTTGAGAACGATATAAACGAAAATCAGTGAACCTGGTATGTAACCTATGATAGCCAGGTGAAATCAATTCCTTAAAAATAAAGTGCCTTGCCAAATACGGTCCATTTTTCGGCTGTGTTCATATCCTTGTCGTCGTGAAGTATATAGGGCTAATTTGTCCATAATTTATAGACTAATAAAAGAAAAATCACTTGTGTACTAAACTATTAACATGTTGTTATAGCCTAATATGTTGTGGTGTAATTTTTACGTTCCTATAAAAAATTGTCACCTAATGAAAATATTAGAGAAAGATATTACAGAGTTCTGTATAACGATTTTATAAATAAAAATACAATAAGAGGTTAATGCAGAGGTAGAATTGTTGATACATTATTCTAAATTCAGATTTCCGTTAAATCCATTGAAATATATTCAGATCAGGGAATTGATTCAGCTACTGAACATAATGAATCACACAAGTGTTCCTACTGTGTTTGACCAACAATTCTGACATCTTTATATGCTGAAAATCTCCCCCACCAGGTTTGCGAAGGCGTAACCCTATGGTGGCCTACATCTAGAACTAAACTTTCAAATGAAGAAGATTATTATGAATTTGTATTATAGGTATTTTTTTTAAATTCAGCTTTGTTTATATTCCTTTGAACATTAAATCATATCAGGAATAGAAGTAAATAGCGGCAAAAGTCATGGTAAGTAAATATCCAATTCGTCATTTGCCTTTATGACCGGGGAAATCATGAAAAAATGCAAATCAAACTGACCGGCAACGGGGTTTGAACCCGGGACCTCCCGAGAGCGTGCCCAAGATGCTACTATATCGGCCACCTCGCTCGGTGATATGCTTTTTATACGCAACTATAAGAAGAGGCAACCGAAATATATAATGAAGAAAATTGTCCGATGACTTAGTTTATTGGCATGTAATAATATGTAAATTTTTTAAAAATAGAGGAAATTGTATATAGTTTTATTCATATGATCTGACTGTTATAAGGAACTGAGTTACAATTATCTGGTATTCTTTAAGACTGCATTTGTAAATAACATGAAAATACGCGAGTTCGATGTTATGTTAGTTGTAATATTAGGGAAATACCGCTTAATGCAGGACTTACCTTTCTATAAGCTTCTTTCTTGAGCGATATGAACTACTTTTCCTTGTAAGAAGTAAATATTTCCTGCCAGCCATTAGAGTCGTTTGAAAGCTTTTATGTGGATTGAGTATCATAGTGGTCAACCACACCAACAATCTCATTTTCCCCCAACAGTTTACTGGCATATCGTTGATTTTTTTTTCTGTGAGCTCCAGAGTTGTGAGATTCTGTTGGCTTTATGAAAGGGTTCTTTGTCGGAGTATCTGCCAAAAAAGAGTGTGGTCAGGTTCAGTAGAAAACAGCACACGAAGTAGATCGCAATAAATTATAAATGACTTTTATGAACAAACTAGAAATTCGTGCTAGCTAAACTTTAGCTAGATTCTTAATGTTGGTATGATTCTTTTTTCTTAATGATCTTCCATTGTGGGATATAGTGCATCTACTCAGACACAAAACTATAACACGAATGACATTTCATTTTGTTGGCATAAAGTATTTTATTTAAATTACATCAACAGATTTTTGTAAAAAGTTATATTCATAGTAGCTATGATAGTAATATTATTTCTCTATTTAAACATGTTTTTGCCTGAAACTAGTCATATCAGCACAATGCATAGAACAGCCCACAACTATTCTTTTTTTTTTAACATTAATTCGTATACACTCGTGTACGCCGATAAAAGAAATTCTTAAAATAGGCTATGTGAAGATTTCACAAAATGCACTGGCAATAACATTAATGATGTAAGTGTAGGTCTACAATCCAATGACATGTTTAAACCAGCAATATGGGTTATGACTTACGAATGAATTAAATCCAATGTGAAAATAATCTGACAGGAATTACATTAGGTCCATTACTAGCACAGGAGCTTTTAAACTTAAAAATACTGAATTAAATTCAATGTAAAAATAATCTGACAGGATAGGTCCATTACTAGCACAGGAGCTTTTAAACTTAAAAATATTCTCATTAAAATATAAGGTAGATATCGGTAGCCATACATTTCGATAGAACGCACAGTATTATATCAATAGCAGCTGCATTTAATTATTCAATGGCTAGATTTTTTTTTAAACATTGCCTTGTTTAACTTAGTTACAAATAGGTACTAATGTTTTTGGCGACTCAGCCTCAGATTGGCTGTCCTCTTGAACCAATCAAAATGCTACGGGGCCCGGACTTCGCACTTTATGCAATAGATTATGTTATAGGATCCCATATTATCTGAAAGTATTGTATGGATAAGGAGCTAAGAGTTAACCTGTTACCCAAAAGCTCCCAAGGCACTTATCACGAACAGAAGGACCAGGAAGGAGAATAAGGCCTGCTAGGGCGTGAATAAACCGTTAATTTTGTTCAGTGACGATTTACTTCATAGTGTGGGGTCGTTTATACAAATTTTAAGCTCTATCATTTGTATAGTTTTAGCGTGAAAGTTCAACTGAAGGACGCATAGGGATTATTAGATTTATTTACAGTATAAGCCTCCCCTACAGGAAAAAGCGTCGTATGTTTATTGTATTATTTATTCTGGATTGGATCTATTATTTAATAAGTTTAAATTAGGGAGATATGATTAAAGTATTTAGGGTAACGTGTTGTGACCCCTGCCATGGCTGTAAAATATTGACAAAAATGTTCAGTAGGTATAGTTCAGTAAGTTTGTTTTCTTAACTGTCATCATTTCATCCTTCAAATTTCTGAGACCTTAAAAATTATTGTAGGTGGTCCCGGAGAAAACGTTTGCGGGTGGTTGGGGTGGGGGGATGTTTAGCGCCGCCACTGAATATAATCAACAAAAAAGGTTTAGATTCGGCCCTGATGTAGAAGGTAGGTAGAAAAATATGTTAAATATTTAAGTGGACAAATCTGATGATTCATAGCCTATATCTTTTAAAATAATTCCGTGTTGAAGTTCTTTATTATTTGAAAATCGGTATGCAGTTATAACCATGTAATAAAAATGTATATTAAATTTTAATTACACATACTAATTATTATTTTCTATTTATTTTGTAAATGTTGCCTACATATTTATGTTCATATTTCACACTTTGAGATTTCATAAAATTCGAATTCTAACCACAATTGATTGTTATCTGACGTATTCTTAAAACACTCTGTTTATCGTAACCATACTTCTTAGACGCTGATAAAGAATAAATTAAGGATCTAATACACTTCACAAATAGCGTCTTATTACGTGATTTGGCATACGAGTGAGGTAGTGATGTAGGCGATGGTGTAGTTGGTTGAGGCACATTGAGTTCGATGCGAGGAGGTATTGAGTTGAATCAATTCATCTCACCGAACTAGGGCCAAGGATAAAATCACACTCTAAGAGAAATTCATATTGCGAAAGTAGGGAAAGAGGGCCAGGAATTAGTTGAACCACCACATTATCTCTGAAAAACTTGGAGCCTGAACCTCAGGGAACCGCAGGGTCTAGGAAGTCTGTAAAAGTAGAGTTTGATTTTTCTTTGTGTTCTAACATTCCTAGAAAGGAATTCAGGTTAAAATCGCAAATATTTTAAAGGACCTTTACGAAAAACCTACTAATGAATAAATCATTTCGAACAAATCATCCTTTATTAAAAATTATTAATAATGTCCAATTGATCTACTTACACCAACTAACATTAGCACTCGATGAAATCTTAGCTCACTTCTAGGTTTGAGTTTAATAATTCAAATTCTATCAGGAATTTTCCTAGGGTACATATGATGAGTTTATTTTCTAGAATTGAAGTTGCAATTAATACAGTTTTTAGTTAGGTTATCGTTTAATTCACTGCATGACTCTTGTCTAACTTATAGGACATTTTACACTATGATCATTAAGCAACTTGCATAAATAGGCTACTTACTTCACAAACCAATTACCTATTTACCAAGCATGCAGGCAATAATTCAGTTATATTGCACATTGTAATGCGTTGCTGTGTCATAAACTCTCCGGAACTACCCGATTTTCCCCTGAGTGAGTTTCTACTAACGATTTACATGAAGCCTCCATAAAAAGTTTTTATCGGTGCGGTGGTTGGGAAAATAAGAAAGCTGTTCAGTTGACTTCAGTAGCTTTACAGTCTATTGTGTTATACGGGAGCCCTTGATTAGAATTTAAAATTACCCAGGTAATATTAACATTCTGCTGAGGTAAATGGATGGTTGTTTACCACAAAGTATTCTGTCGTTTTGGTAGCTTTTCTTTCACCTTTTCAGAACAGGGATTTACAAATGACAAATCCTATTGTTTTCACATATTGTGTTATATTTTCAGGTGATTTTGGTATTAAGACCTGCATTCCTTGTAACATTCTTTGCAAATGTTGACATAAGGTTCTTTGAGTTAATAAGAGCCCAATTAGAACTGTTGCCTCTGAGTTTTCGTTATTGTTTTACTTTACTACATTATTATTAACATCTCCAGTGGAAGTTTAGTTAAGGGGTAAGTGAGCCTACAGCTGACCGTCTTCAAAAACTGATTTTCAAAATAAATTTTAAAATATGTAGCATTTTTTTAAGTTCATTTTGGTGCAACTTTAATATGTGTGTGTGTGTGTGTATGTATATATAAGCATTATTTTTAAAGCTAACAATTCAAACGCAATAGCGCACATACACCTGTGTAATATATAAGCTTAGTTATACGTTTAACGGGATTTTCCTGCAAACTACATTTTTCGTGTTCTGAAATATATAAAAACCTGAATAGAATTTAATATAAAAAATTGTGCATGCTACCACAAACATAATCTACAAAAATTATTAGAACCATGCCGCTCTTTGTAGTAGTTTGCCTACAAAAAAAACTATTTATGAATTAAAATACCTTGAAAACCTGTTACATAAATTTTAACACACCGCTAGAAAAAATTACCGGTATAACTTCAGCTTTAACGACGCTCCTTTTTTATACATCTGTCTTTAAGCTTTAAAATGTAAAAATAAAAATAACTTAATAATAATAATGAAAATTTTTAATATTGACTTAATAGACGTAAATTCTGATATGGCGAGTAGATGTATTTTGAATACTTAATTGCATATTTAAATTTTTTAAATATTCTTAATATATTTAACTTCCTCTACCACCAAACTGACTCTTCACAGAGATTCATATCAGTAATGTTAAGTTCACTGTGTTCGGGTACACTTTTGTCTGAAAGTTTTACGAAATCACTACAGATTTTTTTAAAAAATATATTGTGATCATTTTTCTAGTATTACATCACTTAGTTTAGTTTCACATTATGTTTTCATCTATAATAATTTCTTTAAATATGAAGTAGTACGAAAAGAGTGGAAGCAGCATAGGCTAACTGATAAACAGATAACAGGGCAGTAAAGTTAACATTTAAACAATGTAAAATCTATTTTGAGTTTTGTGACCAGGCCTATGATTTATGATATAATTCAGCTGTTTCTCAGTATGTCGTAGCGTAGTGGTTGAGGCGCTGCGCTACAAACCGGAAGGTCGCGATCCTCGATGAGGTCATTGAAGTATTTCAATTGTCCTCATCCTTCTGGTGGCACTATGGCCCTGGGGTTGACTCAGCCTCTAACAGAAATGAGTACCAGTACCTGGGGTAAAGGCGGCCGGTGCGTAAGGCTGACAACCTTACCACCGTCATGTCCCGATTGTCTACAAATCTGGGAGTCTCGATCTCCTGGAACCCTCTGGGCCTCCATGGCCTGTAATAGGGATCATTTTACTTTTTTACTTTTAATTCTCAGTATCCAAACCTGCATGTAGGTTACCCCGTCAGGCTCAATTTAAAATCCGTTTCTTATTTTGTAGTTTTTACTGAGATGGTACAAAACTCAGGTTATTAGGGCCTATTACATCTATTACTTACAGTGAATAAAACTCTTTAACATGTACATCCATCTTAAAATGCTTAAGGCTAAAAGACAATATTGAGAATCCAGGTGCAAATCATATTGTTATGAGATAATCTTTGCAACTTTCCCCCAAAACATCTGATAACGTGGAAATTTAATAGTTTTCATATTTATGCCTATTTCTCCAATGGCAAAATAGTTAAAGTCAGGCCTGGGAAAGTTAGATTTAACTGAGAGAGAGGTCGTATGTTCGAACGTTGATACTGTTTTGTCATGCCACCGATTCACCTCATCCTCCAAACATTCCGGTAATGATGTCTTAAAGAGGAGAGTTGTGGTACTTGATTATATGGCTGTGTGCATTGTATACCTGTACGTAGCAATTCGAAAATAGACTGTGCTGTTATACTTCAGCAGATGTTTTTCTTTTCTAGTGAAAACTTTCAATTGTCAAATTTATTTTAAACCCTAAAGATTGTTCATTTTGTCTTGCCACCATTAAAACAATTTATTATTGTAAACATCTAATTTATTATTTAGGATTTTTTCAATGAAAAACATAACTTTGTAAATCTTAATCGATAAAGTTTAAGGCTCAACCAATTAATGAAAACGTTCTGATAATTATAAAAAAGAAAAAGTAACTGAATAGCCCTACTTTCGTTTATTTGACCACATAATTCTGCAAGCAAGATTTGCACGATCAGATCACACGTTATTTATTTTTGAAATTCTTTAACGAGATTACGTACTATCCTCTTACTTAGCAGTAATAGTAGTAGGCTATATAATGACTCTTCCAAAACCTTTGTACAATTTTAAGAGGACCAGATTCAAATATCCCATTTTGAAACCCTGTTTGCATTCATTTCGCACTCAGTCGTCATAAAAGAAAGCTAATAGATCACGAGACGTAAATAATAGGACAATAATAGAAGTTAGTATGAGAGAAGCACTTAGTTTCAACTTGCTATGCAGCTATGTGCAAAATACGGAAATACGGCCCGCCCGCCAGATGCGGCCCTCGGATAGATCAATGTGGCCCGCGACAGGAATCTAAATATATTTTTATGAGAAAAGCGGGACACTATATTTCTTACTGGATTTTCTATTGTATAGATTAATCACAACAGCGCTTTTTGCTATCACCTAGCAAAGAATAAATTACTTCCAGAAGCTCAAATCAATCACTCCAGTAGCAGAAAACAAACGTAGGATCTATCAGGCTAGCGGCTACCTTGGTAAGACTCATTGGTGAATTTAAACAGAGGTTTTAAAGCATTGAGCAAGACTTTGATATTTTCAGTATACTATTTACCATGGACTGCGAATCGGCAAAATTGGACAGACAACTTGAGTTGACTTGCAATTTAACACTCAATTGAAGCAGTTGATTCTCAGCATCTCACTTTAATTCTACGCGTACAAGTCCTTACCGAAATCAATTTTCCCAAATTTAATAACTCATAGGCAGAAGGGTATCGCCATGTTTGATTATATTTCAATAATAACAATAACAACAACAACAACAATAGTTGTATTTAACCTGGCGAAAGTTAAGACCGTAAGGTCTCCTCTTCCACTTCACCAGGAACTAATGATACAAAATAATGCATTAGATGATATAACATACCGGTACATTAATGATTAAATGATACAAATACAAATCTTTATAGGCCTATGTGTGTTTGCAAGTTTCTTCTTTCTTTCACACTCCTCAGTGAATAAATGATGGACAAAATTTCAGCATTTTAGCAGTTCCATAAACTATTTCCGCTCGCGTCATGGACCTTTTTTATTTTTTTATTTAATTTTTTTTTTTTTTAAAGACCACTCCAATACAAGGATAGAGGCTGCAAGTTGGAACGCTAAAATTGTTTAACTGAGAAGTGTAGAGATAATAACTTGTAATGAGCAGAATAGTTAAGTGGATGGAAGACATTCCCAGAAAATTCCTCGAATTCGTTCTTCTGGAAATTCTTTCTCTTTAAAAACGTTTTCCCGAATGAGTTTGCCTGAAAATCGTTATCCTGAATTTAAAAAAGGTACCGGTAAGAAATCAGAAGTTAAGGCTTCTTAATAATTTAGATACTTTGATAAATGAATATTCAACACGAAATTATATCCAAGCACCAATAAACCATATTCAAGTATACAAAGTATACTATACAGTGCAATATAATGAAATACAACAAATACAATATAATATAATATGATAACGAGTTTCATTTGTCCAAGCTGTTCGGCAAGTTAAGTAAAGCTAGCTCAGAACATAAGTTAGTTCGGTGGCCGGTGACAATTTAAGGGAAGAAAAATTCGCATCGACCCACCGTAGTTCGGATTCAGCATAAAGTTGTAGGTCCCGGCTACTTTAATAGCCTAAAACATTCTGTAATGGTCAATCCGCAACAGTGGGATTATCTTGTCTAGTTGCCCACGTGCAATCGTGAAAAAGCTCAAAGTATTATATAAAATTAGTATATTATATTATACCTATTTTGTGCTATATAATATATTACTGTATAATATAATATAGTATATCATTATAGAATGATTAATAGCCTATATTATAATAGGAATATAATATAATATAATATAATATAACATGCTACTTTTCCAGCTATTATACTACAATGTATTGTTATAATAAAATATGATTGACAATTTGATACAGAGTTACCGTGTGCTTGGGTGCAGAATGTCTGTCAAAATTTGTTTTCCCATATTGATTTCTTTAGACCAAATTTAGGAGATGTGAGTGAGGAACATGGAAAACGGTTCCACCAGGACATTCAGCTTATGGAAAGAAGATATCAGGGACGTTGGGATTGTGCAATGATGGGAGACTATGTGTGGGGAATAGAACGTGACGAGAACATAAAAGGAAAAGCCGTTGTCGTTTATATTTTTGAGTGAGGGCGTTGTTGTATTGAAAATGAGGTATTATTTAGTATTCTGTGAACCATTATAGAACCAATATATAATTTACCTATGTTAGTTCTCTCTTATGTCCCTAGATACACTGGGGGAAAACCATTCATATATCCATGATCAGCATCATCATATTAAGCAACAAACACACACAAAAAATTTAAAAATAAACAAAAGCTTGGTAAAATTTTGCTGCCTAGTGCAGTGGTTCCCAACCGGTGGGTCGCGACTCGATTCTAAAACTATCAGAATCCATCGAATAAACCATCAGAAAACACAAGAAAAATCGAAAATGAACTCATTGACCTGTCTTGTGATTCCATGATGAAGTCAGTCTATAAGGAGAAAAATTTAACAACATTTTGGATGGAAACGAGGACAGAATATCCAACAATATCCGTAACTGCATTGAGGTTTCTGGTGGTATTCACCACTACGTATTTATGTGAACGTACTTTTTCAACTTTGGTTTTCCTAAAAAACAAATACAGAAATCAACTCAATGTTGAAAGTGACTTAGGATTAAAAACAATTTCATTCAATCCTGACATTGACGTGTTAGTTCAATCGAAACAGTCCCAAAAATGTCATTAATGTAGTATTCTTACTTAAAATAAAAACAGAAATTTTGCCTGAAAAATTAAAAGGGTCTTTGTGTACTTTTATAATTGTAGTTTTTATCTTCACCTAGGAACACTTGTTAGTGAGTATTAAACCACGTGTTGCATATTTTGCAAACATATATCTATTGTTAAATAAATAACAGTTTTCCTACAAAGTGCTTATATTTTGTCAACCATTTTCAAATCAGAACACAAATTGTTTATCAATAATCAATCTGTATCTTCAAAAAAGCATATATAAGCTTATATATTTGCAATATTTGATGGCAAATTATATATACATAAGGAAAGGATACGATACAAATAAGGTTTTTTACTCCACCATGGACCGATGGACCGTGGAGGTATTCCGATAAGGAAAGGTGGGTCGCCACCTGAAAAAGGTTGGGAACCACTGACCTAGTGTAATAAAACTCTTTTGCTTCTCATTCAATAACACATGTGTAACAAATGACCCCCTGTACATTTCTATTTCTCCATAGGGTCAATTTGCACTTGAAGAGAGAACAAGGCGAGCCATATGGACTAGGCCTATTAACTATTACTATTTTATATGATGCTAAAGCTGCTTGCATCTATTGACTAGGTGGATTAGGTATCTAATTAATCATTTTTTATATCTATTTATTCTTAACTAGCCTATTTGTAGTATTTGCCAATTTTCTTTAATAGCTTATTATTTGTGGTTCAACTGATTTTCTTAAATCCTATGGTGTTATTTATATCTAAAAATATAATATGGCATAATATGATGTAATATACTATAGTTTGATATAACATAATATGACCTCTCTTCCCGCACGTTAAGATTATTGGTTCACTGTCTACAGAAAACTTTAAGTACAACTTGCAAATTTTCAAATAGTTTTAAATAAAAGAATATTAATTATTTTTGATGTGATATCTACATCAGTTATCTCTTCTTTCGGGGTCTGTTTTTTTTAAATTAATTTGGTGAAATAGTACTTTCAGAGACCTGGATTTACAATCGAGACTGGAAAATGTCCTTGCTCGAAGAATGTTTATTCGAAAATTTTCCGGATCCCCTATTGATCTTCAGGGAGCTAGGAATTATTGAATTGCTAGATGCCTCAATATGTCTCATTATAGCTGAGGAACAGGGCATGAAATTGTAAGTCTTCACCTTTAGAAAATAAGAAAATGGAGGAAAATGAGAAAGCAGTTTTTGCAAGCTGGTGTTCACTAACATTTAACATTATCTTGTTTATCACAGTATAACAAGATAAGAAATGACGATATGACAAATGATACGATGACAACGAATGGAGACAGCTTGACTTCATATTTTAGTGTGGGAGTAAAGTCAGAGTCATTATCTCTATCATCAGGTCCTTGAACTGATAAACCTTGGTGTAGGTTGTGCAATTTGCGCAAGTTTTTCTTTTCTCTTCGCATCTTCTCGCGGTCATTGCCCAATCCGGAACTCAGCCGCTAATCCTGGTGGTTAAACACAATTCATTTGCAAAACACTACTTATCAGCTTAATCGTTAACAACCACTGAACAGAGAACTTAAACTCATGCATGTTCAAATCTTTAATGCAAAATTTTCTAACAACTTTGATTTCGTAAATAAATCTAAGTTCGGTTTCGAAGTCCTTACACTGTATGATAGGGGCAAATCAGTAGCTACAAAGATTACTTGGTAACATGGCAAGGGAATAATATGGAAACATGACAGACCTTACTCGATACCCTTATTTAGGCTTTAAAGCTCTTGAAAGAATTTCAGGTGTGACAGCTTGTACCTTTTCCTAATTAGAAAACAAATAACTCTTGTGATATCACATTAGGTTGGTTGGTTGGTTGGTATATGGTTATTTATCGATGGGGATGTACTGCAACTTAGGCCTGTGACCGTCGCCGGTGTACCGGAATTTTGTCCCACAGGAGTCTTTCACATACCAGTAAATCTACTGACATTGGCCTGTCATATTTATGCACACATAAATGCCATCGACCTGGGCCGGGATCGAACCCGCAACCTTGGGCACAGAAGGTATCACATTAGGTAATCCTGTAAGTGAGGTAATGTCCATGGCTGAAAGTCTTGAGCTGGATTAACACACACACACACACACAAAAGCTTTTAGTAAAATTGGAACAAAATTTCGAAAATTGAGACTTCAGGAATTGTTACTGTTTTTATGATGCCACCAACAATATTGGCTGCAGCACACTAGGAGAAGGAAATCGTTCCGTCTTAGCAGGGTCAGTATAATAATTATATGTACTTCATCGATAAGTTATGTATCACATTCTACAGATATTACTCCCGATTTAAGTAAATTATTATAAATTGTTGTACTACTACTTTGCTTGATTTCATACACTGATAAATTTCACTTTAAATACATAACCGAGGGTTGTAATATCTGTAGGAATTTCCACTTATCCTCTCTTATCTGTATACTTTCTGTTTTTTCTCGAATATTGTGAGGGATAAGCTTTGATAATCTATGTGTATAGTGTAAATAGAAGATTAGTTTATGCAATGAGGTGCATTGGACAAGGCTTAGCTGACATAAAAATGTTTTGCGTAATGATGAACTTGTCGCGCCAAGGAGATGTGAGAAATTGAATGTACATACCACAGAAAAGATTCCGAGCGCAAAATTCAAATATTCCCAAATTTATCGCGAAATTTAATTGAGAGAGTAGGTGGGTGTGGATGACCAGAATTTAAAGGAACAAGCCGGATGACATTAGTATATTTAAATGGGCATATCTCGGTACATAATTGAGAATCATATTTAAATCTTATAATTTAAAATTATTTCTTTCTTCTTTTACCTTAGGACATTTAAGCAACCCAGGCCGCCCGAAGCTTACAGGGCCGCGACCTGTCGGGAGAGGGATTACTATGGATCACATATTATATACTTTTTGACCAGACAAGGACATGATCAGTCCAATGACGGGGCCACCTCCGAGACAGCACGAACATATAGGATGAGATACGCCATTCACATACACACATTCATTCTGAATAAGGCGAGGGTGGGATGAAGATGATAATGACCGCCAGGTGATATCCGAGGGCCACAGGGGCCTTAAGTTACCCGCCATTTGTCTCATAGGTGGAAATACCCCTGGAAAACCACACCTAGGTAACTTGTCCCGACCAGGATTCGAATCCGGGCCCGCTGCGTGAGAGGGGCGAACACATTCCCCTTCGCCAGAACGGTGGATATTTAAAACCCTAAAAATTTTTATTTGATTGTTTGATAGTGTAATAGGCCTATATATTATTGTACCTAATTATAAAATATATGAAGAGAGAGGGAGAGAGAGGGAGAGAGAGGGAGAAAGAGAGAGGCGAGACAAGAGAGAGAGAGAGAGAGAGAGAGACGGCACCAGAATGGAGTGTGTTGGTGAACTACAAGGAAACCTGAAAAATCCCCTCCTCGACTTCAAACACCACGAATAATGACTCCAGCTTCACCGAGATTCAAATTCGGACACTTGTCACCTCAAACATGCAACAGCAGTAGATAATATCCAAAGCAACGTGAATCATTTCTTAATCCATCTCACGTAATAATTTTGAAAGAAGATAGTCAATAACGTCACGGGATTATTTAATCATTATTTCTTCCCTTTATGGGTCACAGATCGTTTATATTTTACAACATGATGCTTAAAGCATATAAAGTCAACTGCTTCAGGTAGGATCTGATCTCAGGGTCCGAAAGTTCAATGTCAGTCATTAATGAGGATGGTTTTAATGAGCATTATATAAGGGGTGAGTTAAATAACCATGCTCCAACATATTATTATAAATAGATTTTATAATAATAAATAACATTATACTTATTTAAATATTGACTTTAACTTGAGTAAAATGGGGTCAACTTCAAATTTATTTTTCTCATCTGTCTCACATTTAAATTTGACATGCTGCATAATAAGTTATTTGTTAATAAGAAGCGTGCCTTGTATTTGTGGGGAATCAGTTCTTAAGAGACCTTAGACATTTTTAAATTCTGAGCAAGCGGGTAGTGTGTCACGCTCGTTTAATGAGACTGAACTAAGCATAGGCAGACAATATAGTATTTGTGGGCAATAAGAGGAAAAATATTCCGAAGAACCTTAAAGAGCTTCTGCTGGCTTTGCATAGATTCTAGCTTAACCAAACTAATTGAACCAAACTTATGTCCTATGGCACTACATCCCATGTAGGGACAGTGCATACCATCTGACCGCTGCGTCATCTACCGCCATTTCTAAAATATTTCTTGTCGGCAATTGAAAAGTAATGCTCGCAAAATTATTTATTTATTAAATGATAATTTCCTATTTCACATTTGGTTTGTAAATGCACACACACACATCAGATCAAATAAAATAAAGATTTTTATTGTGTTCCATTTATTGCATTCAATAGATCTGCTTGGAAGATGTGGAAACAACATTGTCCAAATAATTATAATAAGCAAGGGTGTAGAAAGTGCAGGGGCTACCGTTATTGACTTCTTGTTATGTAAGCGTTTTTTGTTGCAGTTGTCCTAATGTTGTGTTCGGAAATGCATTGTATAATTATTACTCAAGGTGTTTAGTTGAACACTAGTTGTTGCCCCATTTCACATTCGCGCATGATTTCGTGTGGAACTATCAAAGAAAAACTAATGAACTGGAGTCAAGTAAATATACCATTATGATAGTAAAAAGTCCAGTGAAGAGAACTCAATTTATGTGTATGTGTGTATAAAATGTTCACAAGCGATGGTGCATCTTCCCCTTAAAACTCCTTTTATAATATCCTAAGGCAGAACTTTTAGGTTTCTTGAAGATGTGAGGAAGCAAAAAGAGAGAGTGAGGTAGGTCAGCGTTTATCTTATCAGTGGGGAAAATAAAAGAACTTGCCTATTTCTACACGATTTCTCCACTTAAACAATTTGCGTCATAACACTTACAAGTCAGTTAGCACTTATTTTTTCCATGGTGTTATTGCTCTGTTTATAACTTCTGTAGAGTTCACGCGAAATTATTCCTACTTCTTGCTATAGACTAATGAGAAATGACCAATTCTTTATCGCTATCAGCAGGCATTACGTTCCTATTTATTAGCAAAGGAAGGTCTCCTTCTGACTATTGATCACACTACTTCCAAACTGATCAGGATTAAGAAGTGAAAATAATTTTGTTTGATGACAGCAACCTTTGATAATCCATATTAAATTAAATATAAAAGGAGCCTACCGTTGTTTGCATTGCTCCTAAGCTGAATTTACTAGCTACTGTAATAGGCCTAATAACTGCAGTATAATTTATTTTATTCACATCTTTTACATATGTAAGGTAGGTTATCCGCACATTTTCTTCAGTGAAGCTCATGCGTCTGTCAGTGAGGAACGATTTGTTAGCGAAAATGACGCAGGACGTCACAGACGCATTTGAAAAGCAACACAGTTATTCGATTAATTACTCTTTAACATCTGTTCTTTCACCGGAAAGCTTTTTTGGAAATCTGACAGGGAAGGAAAACTGTCCAAGAGTGAAATATAGTATATTGCGATACAAGGGCAGTAAGGCATGATTACGGATCGACGAAAAAGTTTGAAAACACGAGGCGCTCGCGCCGAGTGTTTTTAATTTTCCGAGATCCGTAATGCGCTTACGGCACGTGTATTGCATGCTATTTTTTGCACGATGATTATTTATGTCAATTTAATTATATTAATTGTGATATTACCTGAAAATATTATGTATATACACTATTGAAGATGGATGTTATATTTCAGAAAGTGATTCGCATTTGTTATTGTTTATGGCATCCGAATATTTGTGATGAGGGGGGCGTTGTCCATAAAGGATGGTATAATGAAGTGTGTCGTTATATTCATAACCATCGCCGTCTCGAGAATTACACTGCCTGCCCATGCTTAATTTTAACATGGAGTTCAGAGTATTGTTAAATTGCTTAATTCTCCAGTAGAGGCGACACAGTTCACACCCAGATAGCTTGAAATTCCAGCATATTTCAGTTTCCGAGTTTATACTTCAGAGGGCAACACGGCATACGGTAATGTAAAGGGTATTGCAGCTGGGTGTGAAAGGTGCTGCCATCTGTAATGTCGTCGCGTACGCAAAATTAGCCGCATAGAACAGGCAGTGTATACACGTGTAATACAGTCTAGAAGGCAGTGTTCATAACAGCCCTCAAACACTTTCCGCCCGAGGGCCGTAAGCGTTTGCAGGCGGGAAACGCTTATCGCCCCTAGCAACAAGATTGCGTGTGGGAATGTCAACTTACGATCCACGGCAACAACGTTCGTAAGTACCACTAATTAGCTAAGGAGTGCAAAATAGTATATTGCGACACAAGGGCGGAAAGGCACGTTTACGGGTCGAGGAAACAGATTGAAAACCCGAGGCGCAGCCGAGGGTTTTTAAGTTTTCGAGACCCGTAAATGCCTTTACGGTCCGTGTGTTGCATGCTATTTTTTGCACGACGGTTACTTATATCAATTTAATTATATTAATTGTGATATTACCTGAAAATATTATGTAAATACAGACTTGAAGAATGTTGCTTATTTCAGAAAGGGATTCGCATTTGTTATTGTTTATGGCAACCGAATATTTATAAAGCGGGGAGGCCTTGGTCATTTCTGCTCGCAAATAAGCATTTGCGGGCGGTAAAGTAACTTTCCGCCCGTCGCCCCTAGCAACAATTCACTTTCCGCCCGTCGCTCCTAGCAACAAGATTGCGTGTGGTAATGTCAAGTTACGAGCCATGTAAACAACTGTCGTAAGAAACACTTACTAGCTAAGGAGTGCGCCTCGGGTTTTCAATCTGTTTCCTCGACCCGTAAACGTGCCTTTCCGCCCTTGTGTCGCAATATACTATTAATGCTACAGTTTTGAGAAAAGTCTCCTACTTTATGAAATAAGCAAGGAAAATAGATTTCCTCTCAGAATATGCAAAATAAAGTTAAAATTGCTTGCCTTACAAAATATAACATTTCTCTTTATGTTTAGGAGTCCGAAACGCATTTTGCTTAGAAGTCCGGGCTTCAGTAATAATATGAACAATGACAGCATATATAATATAAAAATTACAAAATATATAACTCAAAACTAATTCTACATTGATTTCTAAAGTTAAGGAGATAAAAAAATGTAATGAAAGCTAGTGTTACGTAATGTCTGCAGCGCTGGACATTTTGCTTCGTTGTGGTGTGAAGGTTAGTTATATGGAGCTGCTGTAAATCCAATATTCAATTGGCAAAGTGTTTTACAGCACAACACTACAACGTGTGTAATAAAGCTATAAACTCAAGGTGCGATTTAATGAGGTTTCATGAGTCTTAGCTGATTCTCACAGGTTTATCATTAATAGAACTTAAAAGTTTTACAATATTAATAACAACAATGGTAATGGTAATAAGGTATGTAATAAGGTATATAATAGTAACAATTATTGAGGAATTATTTTATCGTGACAGATCTCGCTGAGAGATCTGCAGTTCTTTAATTGGTTTGAAATAACAGATTCTGCTTTCCGCCCTGGATTGAAGCACATCTCGTAGGACCCATATTAATAGGCCTATCACTGAGAATATTGGAATCCTCCTTAAAAGATATCAAAGCATTTGGAATATTTATTTCATTGTCTAGACGGTAGAAAGTCAGGAAGGGTTAGTGGGATGCAGGTATTTTAAACAACAAATATTATAGGCTAATAAAAATGTATTTATTGTACTTATGAACTATGGCTAAGTATATTGGACCAGTTTTGCATATTTTTTCAGTTACAAGCATTTTATATTTGTCATAAAAATAGACTGAATTAGATTAGAAGGAAATTAGGGTGCAAAAAGTCGTAGCACTTACACTTTCGCCTGGAATCTGAAAGCTTCGCGACTGTTAAAATTTGAACATGGCGTTGGCTTTGCGCATGCGCGGAGTGCTAAAGTCCACCATGGAAATATATTCCACGGCTCTATGCGCTTTAGTTATTTATAACCACGTGGAGACTAACGTGATACTGTCAATATTTTCATCTCAGCACGTTTCGCTTGCTTTCGAATTCCCGCAGATTCTATCTGTGACGTCGACCATGCTTTCAGTTTGGGCACTATACTTGGTCCAAGATGTGTACGGAGCAAAAGTAAACAACAGACTTACCTTGACTAACTGGGCCCTGTCGTTTCATTGGTCAATCGCACCAGCGCTTAGTTCAAGATAGTACGACAAGCTCAGTCAGATGTTTACTTCCATTCTGAAAATTTCGTTAAATGTTTATACATTAAGTAATTGTGAGAACATAAGTCCTGTTAAGCGAGCTGCTTGCTTTCGTATTTTTATCATAGGCTCACATGTTTTTACAACATACCTCTTGCAAATAAGATTTCACTTGTTTTTATCGTTGCCTTGGCAACTTTGTTGATTCCCGAAGAAAAACAAGTGACATAAGTTATTGAATACAATACGTATTTTACAAAATCATTAACTAATTCGATGTATTTTTCATTTACATAATGTGAGTTGAAGTACACGACATGTTGTAAGTAAAACAGATAGGTATTGCTTCTAATAATTTGTATTATGGAAGAAAATTGCGAGTCAAGGCCTTCAGAACTTACGTAGCCTACCAATAGAGAAACGTGTGCGAGGGAAAGGTTTGCCCAGCAGTGAGAAGATGCAGATTGTAAATGTATAAAAAACAATAAAGAAGAAAAAAAACTGAAGTAATTGTGCGAGTGAAAGTGGAATCATACGTGAGAGTAGCTTTAAGTTCGGTTTTCAAAGTCGTAAAAGGAGATGTCAAGTCACCGGTTAAAATTAAATCAAAATCAAAGACACAATACTTTACTTGGCAGAGGTGGGAATGAAACCCGGGACCCTTGGCGCTGTACCTAGCAATATTAACCACTATACCACAACACTTGATTAAAAAATTGTAATTGACTTTAATGTATGTAATCAATTAATCAATCTCAAAAAATAACTTTTGTGAACCGTGCTTTGCTCTTCCACTCTCGGTTGTTTACTTTTGCTGCGTACACATCTTGGATCAAGTATAGTGCACCTGTGGACGAGGAACTTGCTGACAGGGTTCCTGTCTATAGCCGTTTAGCAACTGTATCAATTAAGCTAAACTTGCTAATCGTTAAGGGAGTGCCTCGATACAAGAACAATCATCCCCCAACTAGAAACCAGTTTTCAGCAATTTACCTATGACTTCTGGTTCACTGTACTCTGATTTGTCAATTGGGGGTTAGTTTCCCATTCTACTGGATTCGTTAATTTTTTCTTTACACACGAAAAACGGCGAAATATCATGTTTTATTATTCTCCAGAAGTTTTAGAATCCATATATAGGCACATTTTGTTTCTAAGAATATTTTAAATATGGGTAAAATCGGTAAGAAGTTCACAAAAAACTAACCTAAAATGGCGCTCAGAAAGGAATCGCAATAATACAGAATCAGCTGCTAGAAACAGCGCAAGTGCATGCTGGGAAGAAGCCGATGGGTCACGTGGTGCTGGAATCTGCTGCCAACATGATAATGGTCAGACAACCCTCCGGAAGATATAATATGCCACATTTTCGAAACCGACAAACAGAGTATCGTACATTATTCGAAAATGCAAGGGCGCTTCGCTTCGGCTACCGCCTCCGCTCGCGCACTTAACTAATGTGGTTAGTGTATGCATTATTTAGCTATATGTAGAGGTTGCAGGACCGTATGGAACAGACCAATGACATGCAAGGTTGTTGTCAGCCAATGGGAGTGTTGGTCTGCAAGCCAGAGACCGCATACAAACGCCGAACATCGCGTTTGGAAATCCAGTAGAGTGGGAAACTAAACCCGTCAATTGTTTAACGCCAACTACGATTAACACAACAAAGTTTCTATTACAGTTTTCATATCACTATATAATTATACATATTTAACTTGTATAAACCTTCTCTCTACTTATCATAACCTCGTATTATCCAAGGCCACGCAAGAGATTGCAAATCTTGACGGAAACGCATAGTGGTAGTTGTAGAGTTAATTATTGAGTAAAAATCCTTTGCATAATAATTCTGAAGGAAGCTGTGCGTTGTCCCCAGAAGTGGCTGCATCCTGTTGCAAAGGAACCACGTACAGTATCTGAGCGGAAATCTTGAGCTAGTACTACAACATGTTCTTGACATCCCCCGACCCGTAACATCGCTTACTATTAGCTACACTACAGTATTTTCGCTTCTGTGATTGCCCATGCACAAAATGCTACAAGCAAGCCTACAATACACGTGTTTTGTTTGATAGTTTAACCGGTATAATGTTAACCTGAAGGTCACGGACGTTGAGATCTGAAGACCTTTGTAAAATTAGCTCATATTCCTACTCTTGCTACAACTAAAGGAATAATGCCTACTGTAACTAGGAAAATCCAAGATGAACCGAGGAAAATATGAAGAAAATATGTTATTCTCGGAAAAAAAGGAAATATTTTGCTATGTTTTCGGCAGTCCATGGTTGGCCAAAATTGATTACAAGGCAATTATCATCGGGTTATTGAGATAATAACCCATTAAAATAGGAAAATGAGATTTGGGAAAACAGACGTTACAGTTATTGCTGGAAAAGTGGAAATGGGACTAGTAACCACTGAGGAAACTCGATTTGAAAAAGATCCCCAATTATCTACGCAAATTATGTTGATCGAATGACTCAATCATGGCTGAACTTGATAACAGTACACTAATAATTAAGATAAGTTCATATCTAACGTTAATAATTGCACGTAACTGCTGCCAAAAAATAATAATAATAATAATAATAATAATAATAATAGTAATACGTGTAGTAATAATTTATAATAATCCTAGTAAAACATTATTTGAAATTATACAAGCGTAAAAATGTATTAACACTTTGATTAACAATTTAAAAGCAGTGGTTCATGTTTCACTATTTTAACGTTAAGTAGGCCTAAATAAAAGTAAACTTGAAATAATAACCATTCTTAATACGTAGGCCTACTCGAACCTCTTAGGTAATAATAGGCAATCTATATATTATAATTATCACAAACCTCTAAATAAGATGTTCATCGATACGTGGAAGACTTCTTATACGAGGGTCTTCGCTAAATGTAACTGAATATAAACTAAGACATCTTCATAGAGTAAAATCGTATATAGGCCTATCAGTAAGTACCGGTTCCCATAGAACCTCTATTTTCCAAACCACGATTAACCGAGGATGCTGATTATTCGAGATACATGATAGGAACATAGAGTTATAAAGAGTGTGTGTATTTTTTCTAAGATTTGCAATGCTGTTATGATAAAAATAGTTTTTCGAGAAAGTGTGATAGTTATATAAGTCTAATGTTTTTCAGCTTCTTTAAAGAAGTGGTGCCGTTGAGTTCGATTAATAAAATAATTATGTAATACCTTTAATCTCTACAAAGTTTATTTGCCCAAGCCTTTCGGTTTCAATTAACTATCATCGGATTGTCATTTACAAATATTTGTGTTAATGATCTATAATATTTTATATAAGGCCTATTTCATGTTTACCTATATTAAGTGATTTATATAAATATATATTTTTAATTGATATTCGGCATTCTGTTTGTCAATGTATAATGTTCTTATATCTACATAACACAAGTAGTAAAGTCTAGTCTAGTGTCAAATATTAAAAAAAAAAAAATTACTTAAGTAGAAGGTAACAGAGTATACTATGTTAGTGTTGTGTGTTTCGTCGTTCAATATTATTACTTATTAGGCTATATTAACTGCCTTATATACTTTACGCTAGACGTTAAAAGTTACATGTAACGTATTTAATTCTTCTTATTATTGTAAAAATAATAACCGTTTAAATTTGTGTTTCTGATTCCACGATATTGATAACATCTATGGTAATGGTATACACGTGATAAAATATTATGATAAGCCCATGGCCGATAGCCTATCTATATTGTCAGTTGTTATCTTTATCAGCAAATGATTTTTATGAAGGCCTTTGATCTATTGTGAATGTGTTTACATTGAGAGCAACGGAAGATTAGTATTACTTAGGTCCTATCCCTTTTAATTTTTTAGATGGCAGAAAGAAGACGTACGCCTTCTAGTCAATCAAATGGGCCGGCAACTGCCCCCCTCTGGAATGCCTTCTGGATTCATTTATTTTCTGGAACTCTTTGTCTGTCAATCTGCAGTTGTTGCATGGTGAATAAAAGTTATTTCATAATGAGTTTTGCAAGTATTAACTTATTATAATTATAACTGCCTCAGTGTATTTATAATAATCTGTCACCATAGTTGATACTCAAAACAACGTATCTCTCAATTTAAAAATTTTGTGTCCTCGTCGAATTCAGCAGGGATTCAAATCTACGGGCTGGGAAACTATGGGAATAGTGATATATTTAAAATAAGCATTATTGAAATTGCCGTCCGAAATTGATGTTCAGTCGATCATAACAAAATATCATTTGTATCACTTGTACGTGGATTAACTTCATTTAGGAATTAGGTCACTTACTTACTTACTTACTTAGATATAGATATAGATATAGTTTATTCTTGTGTCGTAATATTAACACCCTTGGCGTTACAGAGGTTTTTCGCCATAGGATGTACCTCCTACCATTACACACTTATATTAACATAAAAGCCTTGAGTACCTATAACTTATGGTATTCCTGTATTTGCCTTACTTGTGAACAAAGCAAAAAAGGAATAATACACTTGCTCACTTAATTCTAGGTTTCCTTTTTCCCATTTTATTTTAACAATGTATAAAAAGTTCCCCATTTCCTTCAAAGTTTTCATATTCTTTGTAGTTGTTAATTTCTTATATGCTATTTCTACGTTAATTCCTAGGAATTTTCTATTCAAAAATACTTGTCTGATCGTTTCAGTTTCTGAACATTTTAAAATTATGTGCTCAGCGTCATCTCTATTTAGACATAAAGGACATCGTCTTTTCTCAAAATTCCTTCTTATACCCCTAAGTTTCCATACCCCAACCCGCCACCATGCTAAACCCATTCTTTGTTTCTTGGAGCAACCCGAGACGTACTTTTCCAATCCCCACATTTCTTTCATTTTAATATAGAACACTAGGGATCTTTTTTCCCCTCATTATAGCTACATGGTTTTGTCTCTGAATATCGTTGAACATTAAGCCCGGGATTTGTGTGTTCATAATAGCTGGTTGGTGTTGGTTAGCTAACATAACTTCATCAAAGATATCGTTAATAAATATGCTAAATAAATGTGGGCTGAGGTTACAACCATGCCTTACTCCAATCTCTTGTTTGATCATTCTAGTGATACCACCATTTAAATCAGTTCTTATAGAAAATCCTATGTTGTCGTATATCGATGTTATATTATTTGTAAATTGATTACTTAGCCCTATTTTTCTCAACTTATACCATAGTTGGTTCCTATTCACTGAGTCGAAAGCTTTCTCCAGATCAATAAAACACCAATAAATGTTTCCTCTTTTTCTGCTCAAGTATTTGTCTATCACTGTATTCAAAATGAAAATATTATCTGTTGTGCGCTTACCTCTTTTGAACCCTCCTTGCCATGGTGAAATTAGATTGTATACTTCTAACCAGCCAGTTAACCTGTTTGCTAGGATTCCTGTGTAGACTTTAGATAAAGCCGTTAATAAACTAATACCCCTGAAGGTGTTTAGATTTTTTATATCACCATTTAAATCAACTATAGGCACAACTATAGCTCTTTTCCACATCTCCGGGATTTGATTGGTTAATTAAATCTTATTAAATAACTTACTTACTTACTTATTTACTTACTTACTTATTTACTTACTTACTTACTCAATGGCAATAGACAATTCCTCAGCAAGCTAAAGAAATATTATCTATTTTATGGAACCCGAAGGTTAATTGCCGTGCTTACCTGAGCCCGCCATTCAACCCTATTCTGTGCTAACTCCATCACAAATCCTACTTCTCTTAAATCTATCCTAATATTGTCCTCCCATCTACGTCGAGGTCATCCACTTGGTCTTTTCCCTTCGGGTCTCCCAGTAAATACATTTGAGATATGTCTTTCCCCCCCATGCGCGCAACATGTCCAGCGCATTTCATCCTCCTTGATTTAATTACCCTTACTATATCTGGTGAAGAGTACAAGTCATGAAGCTCGTCGATATGCTCTTTTCTCCAGTCCTCATTTTCATCTCTCTTGGGGCCAAATGTTTTCCTAAGCAAAGTTTACACAACTTCTGCCTTAGTATTACTTGTGTCTATAATGATTTCTCCCAGATATTTGAATTTTTCCACTTGTTCGAACGATATACCGTCTATTATAATATTTTGTAGAGCATTATTTTGACGTTCCGTGATCATACACTTAGTTTTTCTGTATTAATTTCCAATCCAACATTCCTGCAGGCATCGAAAAGACATTCTGCATTTTTCTCCATTGTGTTTATGTCATCGCCCAACAAGCAAACGTCATCTGCGTAAGCTAAAATGGGGTGACTGCCATTTAATTCTAGGCCTACCTTGTTTTTTTGAACTTTCCTAATGGCATATTCCAAAGCGAAATCAAAAAGTAATAATGGCAAACCTATCTGATATAAATTTCTCTGAATCTGCTATAGGTTTCATTTAGACACATTTTGATCAGCCTAACTAACTTCTTTGGCAGCCCAAACTCAATGAGGATATTGTACAATTTGTCTCGCTTAATTCAATCATATGCTTTTTTAAAATCTATGTAACTTATAGCTGGTGAACAGATTTATTATATTCCCACTTTTTCTCCAAGATTTGGCACATTCAAAATATATGTCAATGTTTGATCTGTTTCGTCTAAATCCACATTGGTGATCTCCAATGATTTCGCCCGCATATGGATTTCATCATGAGTGTAGTATATTGGATAGAATGTTGTATGATGATGATAAGAGAGAAATTCCTGGATAGTTATTACATTCGGCACTATCTCCCTTTTTATGGATCGGTAAAATGATAGATTCTTTCCGTTCCTTTGGCAATTCCTCCCTTCTCCAAATCATAAGAATGAGTTTATGGATCTCTGAGTTTAATCTATCCTCACCTGCCTTAAATAATTCTGCTGGAGTTTCGTCAATACCTGGAGATTTGTGTGTTTTTAGTTTACCTATAGCTGTTTCTACTTCTGTTAAAGTTGGTTCAGCAACCAATGGCTCTGCTGTAAATATTTCACTTTCTTCACTTTGGACATCTCCATGTACATTTAATAATTGATTAAATAAGTTTTTCCACCTATTCAAAATATTTTTCGAAGCCACAAGTATATTACCATCATTGTCCTTAATTATGTTTATTCTAGGGTGAAAACCTTTCTTGAACTCGTTTATTCCCTTGTAGAGACCCCTAACATTTTTGTCTGTACTATTTTCCTCTAATTCATTTACTTTGTCTTTGAGATAGTTTCATTTCTTTGTTCTTATGGTTCTGAAGGTTTCTCGTTTAGCATTGCTGAGATTTTCGACCGTATTGTCATTCGGATTTTGCAACCACTATAGTTTTGTATTTACTAATTTCACGCAGTCATCATCGAACCACGGTTTATTTGGTTTCAGTTCAAGCGAACCTAATTTTTCTTTTGCGGCTACTTTAATATTGACTTTAATGTATTCCCAGGTTTTATCGATATTCATATCATCCCTAGCTTCTTATTCAGCAGTATTTTCTGGGATTGCAAATCTATTTGAAATCTCGACTTTGTAAGCATTCCTATTTCGTCTTCATCTAGCTTATTCAGATTGAATCTTTCTATATCGAAATTTTGCCTAGTTCCTTTGTTTAATGCAAGTTTTTCCCGAACAGCCGCAACTACCAGACAGTATCCGAATCGCAGTCAGCACCCCAAAAGGTTTGAACGTCGATTATACTAGACTGCCTCCTTGCACATGGTCGATTTGATTACGAGTCTTTCCATCTGGTGAGGTCCATGTGTATTAATGCATATCTTGACGATTAAATTTTTTGCGGTGGCAAAATTAACTAGTCTAACCCCATTGCCATTGCTCTGCAAGTGGAGACTTTCGTTTCCAATCGTGGGTTTGATAATATCCTCTCTTCCTACTTTCGCATTAAAATCTCCTAGCAGAATTTTCATGTGATATGCCGGAAATTGATCAAATGTTCTTTCTATTTCCTCATGAAAACTGTCCTTGTCATCATCCTTTGTTGGTGCATGGACATTCATAACCATGATGTCACACCACCGTCCTCTTAGAATAACATAAGAAAGCCTATCATTAATAACCTCTACTTTCTTAATGACTGAATTAATTCTCCTGTGTATGAAGAATCCGGTCCCTAATTGATGGTTATTATTCCCTTTCCCGTAGAAAAAGGTATACGCGCCCTTGAACCTTCACCCTCCCATCTAACTTCATGTAGTGCTACTACATCTAACCTATATTTCTCTAATTCTCTAGTTACCGATTTAAGAGCCCCAGGCCAGTATAAGCTCATAATGTTTCACGTTCCCAATCTATAGTTCCTCGATTTTTAGATTCCCTCAGTGTAGTCCCTACCCGGAGATTCGAACGAGGGAGGAATTAGGTCACAGTACACTTATTTAAATTATTGTCTTAATACCACTAATTGTTCACGATATTAAATTAATTTTCATTATTTATAGATTACAGGATGATTTAGCCTAATAAATAAGAATGACTGTGTTTGGAATTCTGTTGTATTTACCTCCCCCTTAATAAAATTTCTGGCGACGCCCTTGACTCCAGCCCCTTTCACCACCAGGCCTGTTCATAGGCTATTGCATGTGGTCGGACTTGAATTCAAACCGATAATAGAATGGTTCACCGAGGACAGATATGGAACACAGATGATACGGATGATTGAATGCCAACTTTAAATGAAGAAAAGCACTAAAAGAAACCAGAAGCATCGGAAAGTTTCCGTGCACTCGACTGTATATTACAATTTTGAAGAAAAATAAAGATAGGCTCTAGACCCAGATATGATAAAAATAAGAATAATTTTCAGGAACGTAAATCATTTCAAAACTGTCAAATAAACAAATAAAACAAAATATAGAAATTTCACATAGATTTTAAATTAACCTATGAAGATGAACCAGGCTTTATATGAGATACAAACTCGTAGTCCTATGCTAATAAAACTAAGCTTGAATTCTTTCTAGTGAAATCATATTCTAAAATCGAAGTTCCTTTGAAACTAGTAATAAAAGGCGTAAATATAATAATTTCTCTTCGTTTGAGGTAGCCTACCAGAAGAAAAAAAAACAATTTTTTTCCGGAATCTCCGGTATGAGTGATATCTAAAGTGTTCTTGAATAATGGTGCATAAAATAAGAAACTGAGCTGTGAGCGGAATGGGGGATTGTGACTGAGCACAGATTCACAGTAGTATCTAGCAAGAGTGATTCTCCTTGGTGACCAGAGTGTTGAGAAGATGGCTTATGGTCACGGAAGGATCCTAGGAAGCAAGGTGCTGTTTTGTTGTTAAACTTTTTACTGCTACTTATGCATCGTCAAAAACTGAATAAAATAAGATATAATTATAAAATTAATAAAGTAATTCTTTACGTAAAATGTGAGGAATTGTATTAACATGTTACATTTGTCATTCATGAATACCAGCTATTTTACTAAAATTTTCCTCATCGATTTAAAACTTGATGAGGATTTTCTTGATGACTGCCTTATTATTGGTGTATAAATTAAGCTCTGAAAGATCCAATCCGTAAGATCGTTAATAAGGTAATAGAACATGAGGCTCCAAATCTTTATTGGGCTACTAGAAAATTGAATTACAATCTTACTTCCCTTCCGATCAGGGGTGCCAAATGTGGCAATTTTTTGACTAATCTAAAAAAAGCCAATGAAAGTAATTTGAGCCTTACGAATAAATCTGGCTACTTTAAAATTAAATGGCGAATAACTGAGTACTATTTTTAAAACAATTGTTAAATCCCACCTAACATTTTCAATCTTACTTCTATAATATCACAACAAAAACAAAATAAATGCGAACTTAGGTGAAAAATTGGTAAGAAAAGTGTGTACTGTTGTGTACCATGACGCATGCGCACATTCTCAGCTCACTGAAAAATAATTTGCGCATACGTCGCGCAGCGAAACTGACAATGTACGCATGAATCGAGGCACTTGACAGTATATGAACTGATTTTGGGGGCATACCTAATAATTATCAGCAATACATTAAAATATTTCGGAAGAATACCGATTTATGACTGTTGTAGGGATACACCGCACAATTCTGTAGGCCCGTTTAGAGCTCTCACAAATTCAGGAAAAATAAAGCAGGACGAAGGATGAGTGTGGACGAGAGTTGACGATTTTTTTTCCTAAAATATTTTCCATACATGGGCTGTTGGGATTTAAAAGTTCACATTGGTCATGAACCATGCCACCCTGCTTGTATGTTATATTTGATACTAACATTTCAATCAATTATTTTCTAATGAAGGTAATGAATTTTGTTGCTCTTGTTAACAACTGTCATTCGTTTTAATTGTTACTAATCGGACGTACTGTATCCAAAGAACGTTTTAGGATAGTATTTTAATTAAAATATCGTACTTCATAAGATAAAATGCTATATAAATACTTCCAGTCTTTGTATTTGTGTTTGCCCATGACTATTCATTACTATTCGTTATTATTTCCAATTGATTACCTATTTAAAATTCTTATACAATCTGTAAAGTCACAAAATTTGTATTGTACAAAGTATTTTTTACATTATATTTTCCATTCACTGTAGTTTTTCTTTCTTTCCTTCTATCTTTCTTTCTTTTTTCTTTCTTTCTTTCCCTGAACTTGTCTTTCGTGATAGGTTAAATCATTACATATATTTTATTAAAACTTTAAATATATCAATTGTTGAGTTTGGAATGATGTCTTCATGTCTTGCTGAACTGCTTTTGTAATTTATCTTGTAATTCTGTTCATGAATAACAGAGTGTACATTGGCCTATGTACTCGCGAACATAACTTGAATTATTCAATCGCATTTCTCATCTACTTCCAAATGCATCAGCAATTTACCAATCGAATTTAAATTTTTCCGGTGGAAGAACTTTCTTTGGTTTTATTGTGAGTCGTAGGCCTATGTCTTTAACACACCATTAGCCTACGAAAATGTGTGTCCATCTTGTCACAGTCTATGGAGTTGGGTGAGTTGGTTATAAGGTACTGTGATGGAACTTAACATTTTCAATTATGATATTTCTTTATAATTTGCATCGTTACGTCTGAGGCCTCCATAATATTCGAATATATAAATTTTGAATTTATAATATCTGGTGGAGTTAGTTGTATGCACTGTTCATCTAAAAGTGTCAGTATTTTTTTTGAAAAGTCGTAGTTTAGGTGTTGTGATATTTGTATGTTTTTGTATCCCTATTTCGTTGGTGTCGTCCACATCGGGATAGTATTTTTATCTTGTAATGGTTATCGTGCTCATCGCCACACACCGCGTTGGGGGTAGGGGTGGACATAGAGACTCAAACCTACAGCCTCCTTCACCACGGCTCCAAGGCAGGCAGCACCACGGCTGGGCAGCACCCCTGAGCTACTGCGGCTAAGGAAACCGGCCGTTGATATTGTAGATAGGTAAGTCAGGTTATGTTAGGTTAGGTTGGGTTAGGTTAATTCAAAGTCTGATTCAATCGCGGGCAGATAATTACTTTATGAATGATTTCTAAACAATACAATTATAGTATTAATGTACACAGTATGTAACTTATCTATAAAAATAACAGGAAGTATTTGTCTTTCTGTCTATCTAGCAGTTACTGTGAACTCCATTGCATTCAATACGATAATGTAATTCCAACTTTTTCTCTATGTCCACCCCTACCCCAAGTTCACGTAGGGTGTGTGGCGATGAGCACGATGATATTGCAAGATAAAAATACTATGCCGATGTGCACGTGTGCCGATGTGCACACAACCATTTCGTTGCAAGCTTATGCTGCACTAAATGATCTATCCCGTTACACGGGCTGGGAAAATAATGTTACCATTAAATGAATTTCACCAATAAGTGAATTTTACTGACACAACACTGAGGTTACAAAAAGGAATGATCGATGGGCGCACAACGTTACAACTTAGCAAAACCGTCGCTAGAGTGCATTATATGCAATCTATACCATCACTGCAAGAGTATGTTGTATGCAGACAATACCATGACTGTAGAGGACTGCATAAAACGCAACAAATAACCTTAAACAAAATTATGTTCAATTTAAAGTAACTATTAATCGAACCGACTGTGCTATCAGGATGAAATCTGAGTTATAGGCCTACACGCCGCAGATCCAGGGGAACCTATGGTGAAAATTTAATAGACTACTTCTAGATCAAAGATCTCGGAAGAGTAAGCAAGCACATCTTACGGCGTATTTAGTATAGTAGAGATAGATAATGGTGTCAGAAAATAAAGCTTCGAATTAATATCGGATACCTTACGACCGAAGCTACTTTCTTTTACATACATTGCTCACTATAAGAGCTAGTTTTGAACCTTCTTATTTTTACGTCTTAAAAATTCAATGCTTGCTATTAAAACTTAGGTATTTTATCTCTACGAACATTAAACAATTTATGTCAGTGTCTTATTATTGAATTTTTCCGTTAAAATTGAAAATAAAAATACTTAGGAAGCATTGCAAGTGGTCTTATAGTAAACTTGGATTAAAACGCCACTTAGATTTACATCGCATTAACAGGCAAAATAACAGAAACATAAATGCAAATTAATCGCATATGAAAGAACACTGAAAAGTCTAGTTCATCATTCAACATCTAGCAGTTAAAGAGTCTGCAGTTCATGCCCAGAAGGCTTGATTGCATTGACTAATGTTTGTTGTAATTTGCTCAGACGTGCGGGAGTTGGTAGGCCTAGCCCAACAAAGTTAACCTTCTACTAGTTACTTTATTATTTGTGCATTAGCCATCTTATAATTTGTCTTGGCTTTCTTTAAGGGGATCTGGAATCGCCCGTATGAGCAGTTTCACGTAGTAATACTGTATAAGTATTTTCTCTTTGATTCCTTTGCCACACCGCTTCTCATTTTCATCTTGCATTACAATATATTTACTACAATATGGTTCTTCTCTCGTCCGTTTTGATGAATTTTCATCAGGAATGTTCGTTGCTCTTTTATTTGGACTCGCCATATTTCCAATTTTACTAACTTCACCCACATTAACGATGATCTTCCTACCCAGTTTTCTATGGCAATCGAGCAAGGCCACCTTCAATTAATTTAACAGTTGAATACGGTCTACATGGAAACATCAGCTCAAATACTTCATGAGTTATAAAAGTCTTCGAATATAGTAGTATAGGAAGGAACAAGTCACCTTAAACTGTTAATATTTTTATGGCATAATCCAGCGAAGCAAGGCCCATTCACGCGATATGTACTCGTATGTTTGTACGGTCGATGTGGTTTTTTTTTGTTTCTGAGCGAAGCAGAGTGACCAACTGTTCTCCGGTCCTACCCTGGAACAGACCCACCTCTGCATTAAGTAGTGACAGGGATTCTACTTTAGTGGCAGATATGTTAAGTTAGGTTCGTTTGGTTAGGTTAAGTTCCTTTGGTTAGGTTAGGTTCGTTTGGTTATGTTAGGTTCGTTTGGTTAGGTTAGGTTCGTTTGGTTTGGTTAGGTTAGGTTCATTTGGTTTGGTTAGGTTATGAGTGTTATCAGTGAAGTAGGGCATACTGAATTCTCGCATCTCCCGCAAGGTTTGTCGTGTTGGTCAACCTGTTACCCAGAATTCTACCTGCTCCGCTGTTGTGACGTCAAAGCTCTGACGTCCAATCACGAAAATTTGTATCTTTTGGAAAGGTAATATGGCGGAGATTTCACTACTTTTCGCTAGATCGTGATATAAAAGAAAGTGTAACATTTAGGGCGGGTGGGTCGGATCAAATCATTTGCCAAGACAACATCTCCTCTCCACATAACTACGTAGGCTATAATAAAATATGTGTGATATTAGGTGTTTTATGAAGAGATTCTTGGTTTTAAAAAATGGCTCTGAATTCACTGGATTTTACCATTTTTATTAACATTCAATAGGACAGAGTTATTGTAACTTTATTGGGTAGCCCCATGCTTTCTCCCACATGCGTCCCTTCCCCTCACGCGCATCTGGCTCTCGCATCTGATTAATACCACTGTACGTGAATATGTTTTTATTAGTTTTAATTGAATTGCTAGTGCTAGACTTTTGAGACCAGAAACGAACACGCCTCTACCACCATACTGCACTTGATGTTTATATCCAAGCGACATCTGCCTCAATAACAGCAGCGGAAAAATAAACAAATACGTTCACGAATGCAAAAGAATAACTGTGGCTTGGTTCTAAAAGGGCTATTGTAAATTTCTTGAAAAAATTAGAATTATGTATTATTGAGCTCGGCTGGTCTTTATCTTGCGTATACTAAAAGTGCCAATGTCTGTTGCTATTAACAGACATAATACAGAAACCTTAGAGGCCAATGTTAGAAGTTCTCAGCAAAAAATGTTACTTCTATAAAGTTACAAAGTCAGTTATCTCAAAAGCAAGTTTTATGACATTGGCCTTTTTAGAATGTCGGCCTACGACAAACGGTAGGATATGATTTCCAATTGAATTTATCTATACTCAGTTTGCTGATAGATGACATGTCCTGGCATGTTCACTGAAAGTTGAGAACTCTTTCTTTCTTTTACGGCTTTGCACGTTTTTCCCCCAGTACGACAACTTATTTAAATTCTTTTTTTTTTTCTTTCTTTTTTTTTCATTTTTTCATTTTGGGCCCTCGAGGGCCTCGGCCCCTCCCCTCCCAGCATTGCGAGGTTTGAGGGGCCTACAGTTATGCTACTGTTTCTAAGGAAATATAAAAATATTGAAGTCAGTTAACCTTTTAAAATTGATTATGTTTGCCATTCTTATTATTTTCAACGTTTTCTGAGCAAGGATCCAAAGCGACAGAATTAGAGCTACTTAAATATCCCTTTTATGTTACCCTGATCTTAGTTTATGACAATAGTTTTATTTTTTTTATTTTTTTAAAATAATAACTAACGGTGGCAGTTTTCGCGACAAACGAATTTTTTTTCAAGTAAAGTCCCCTTAAAATAAAAGAAAGTCGTCGCCAATCTTCCTGTCACATCCCCAGAAGGTTCTTAACCCAAATACAAAATTTTGTTTTTGTAGGATTTTCCGTATTGGAAAGAGTGTTTATTCAGAGTGGATGGTTTATATCTACCCTTGTTCGAAAAAATGTTTCAAATACAAGTTTTAGTTCTTGGTATAAGCAACCCATATATAAAACTCAAAGAAAATCGTTAGTTCCGATTCTAGAAAATCGCAGAAAACGAAAATTTCTTCAAGTCAAGTCCCCTTGTAAATAAAAGAAAGTGAGCTGTCGCCAATCTTCGTGTCACATCCTCAGAAGGTACCTAACCCAAATACAAAATTTTGTTTTCATACGATTTTCCGTTCTGGAGGTAGGCTGTTCACAGACACACAGACACACAGAGACATGTTTCCAAAAATCCAGGGGACCTCAAAACGTGATTTACCTTAAAAACTCAACTTCGAATTTGGGGTTCAAAAACAATACTCCCTCTACCTATAGTACCTATGGTACGGGCAGAGGAAGTAAAAATGGGATTTCTTGAGCTTGGATATTACATAGATTTTTTATTTTGTTCATAAAAAAAGTATAGAAGGCAAAGGCAAATGACAGTGCTGTAGTAAAGTGCTTTGTACGCGTAATCATATCCAAGATTTTTTTTAAACTCTGAGCACTTTTTTAAAATTGTGAGGTAATGGAGAAAGTTTCCTAATCATCAGATGCCTTTTCTTTATTTTTTACTTACTAAAAACCTATCACGTATGTCCTCAAAATATCTGACCTTTGGCAACAATTGGTAATTAAGAACGTGTACATGTATTCATGGTAGGCCATGCGACGCCATTCTGTCTGATATATAAATGCATTTATCTCCAATAATCTATAGAGACAATAGACGAGAACAAATACAGTTGCAGTGTTGCAAGAATATTGCTTTGTGTTCTATTGTTGTGTGAGGCAAAGAGAATATCGTATTACACACAATGGCGATATTCAAGTTTAATGTACTAATTGTAAGCGTGCGTGACCGCGGCCGTCAATTGCCCCTTAATTTGCAGCCTACTTCGGGACTCTAAATATGGTTCGTAATGGGAGGGTCGACATGGGGGAGAGAGAAAACAGAAAAAAATACACAGAATTTACTCTCAGATAATTAGTGTAAAAAAACCCATATGCACAGTTTGAATTACCCATAGGCTACTACGTGAAGTGGTTAAAATAACTGTAATAGTGGAAGGTAATTCGAATATTATTTTTAAACATGACGAAAACGTGAATCAAGTTCTACAATTCTAGTTTCAGACAGCTTAAATTACAGTAAAAGTAGAACTTATAACACAGGACATATGAAGTGACTAGCGTACTATTGTCTATTGCTAATAAAATCTTTATACCACTCCATTGGCACCAAATTTGGTGTCCGTCACATGGAAAACACTCTTTTCGGTAAGGTAGTTTAAATTAGTTTGCATATAGTTATTAAGTGCCAGTATGGTACTTTGTGAGATTGTTTGTGGGGACGGGAAAATGTCTGTCCGTCCGTCCGTCCGTGTGCCTGTACGCGCGATAATTCAAATACGCTTAATCGGATTTTAATGAAACTTGGTATACCCATTTATAATGTTCATGGGAAGAACCCTATTGACATGGACCAAATCGGTTGACGGGTACTGGAGTAATTCCCAATTTAGTGCCTATTTTAATACTATTACATGAGAAAGGCGCCATAATTCAAATACGCTTTATCGGATAATCATGAAATTCGGTATTCCCATTTATGACGTCTATGAGAAGTAACCTATTGAATTTGAACCTAATCGGTTGACCGGTACCGGAGTAAAACCTAATTTACTGTCTATTTTAAAGACGCAGTAATTCAAATACGCTTTATCGGATTTTCATGAAACTTGGTATATACATTTATAATGTCCATGGGAAGACGACTATTGATATTGGATAAAATCGGTTGACCGGTAACGGAGTAATGCCCAATTTAGTGCCTATTTTATGGTAATATATTATAACAAATTTAACAAATGCAAATCTGTTATTCTGACAACATATCGTTTTACGGCCTTGGAATTTGCAATAGTGAGCCATGAAACATTGATTATCAAACTAGTCAGATGTTTACTTCGTTCATCAACTTTTATATACAGAAGATATATTACTCTGAAATAATTAGGCCTACATACATTAAGTGGAGTTCATCGCCTGTATATTTTGGGAAATGTTAATATATTTTAAGAATGTCTTATATCAGTGTATACGAGTTTGAATTAAGGTTAAGTATGAAACTTTAGACCAGTGTCCGGCAGATGCTGCAGTTGTGACGTAAGAGCCAGTCATCCCGCAAGAGCTTGGAGAGCGAGCAGTTGAGTTGTATTGCTGTTAATACGCACCAGCGCAGTGGCGTTCAGTTCCAGCAGTAGAATTGGACGTGTTAAGGTGAGCCGTGATGGTGTATCAACCATGGCAGAGATAATTTAGAGCATTCAAAGTAAAACTAGACTTATGGAAACGTCAGCTCACCCTCTGAGACACGTCACTTTTTCCAAAGTTGTCTACAGCATGTCATCCAATTACAGACATGAATAATTAAGTGCAAATATTAGAAGAACTGTATCAAGAATTTTATTGCAGATTTCAAGATTTTTCAAAACTCCAATCCGATATTTGCATATTTGCGACACAATTTTCTGTGGATATTGACAGTGTTCCAACGCCATAACAACTAGAAGTCATTAATTTGCAACATGATATTAAAAAGAAAGACCACTTTCAAAACAAAAAGGATCTATCTATATTTTATAGAAGATTTCCCCAGGCAAGATTCCCTCGATTACATATATTTTCTCCTAGAATGTTGAGTATATTTGGATGGACGTATGTATGTGAACAGTTCTCTTCTTGTATGAAGATCTGCAAACCACAAAATAGAATCCACCTATCTGATCAGAACTTGAAAAATATTCTTAGTTCGTGTGTTCGCCGGACAAAATGACTCCTAATATTACAAAATTAGTGAAAAAATCTCGAAAATGCCTTGAGCGTGGGCACGATAGTGACACAAAGTAAGGGTGTGTATCAAAAGTCTGAATAGGCCAATACTTTGCATACTGCTCACAAAGGTGTATAGTTTAATTTGTATATTTTGTGTATTTTGTTTAGTTTGTATATTGTGTGTAGTTTGTATATTTTGTATACTTGAACATTTTTCAGTTTCCGAATAGACAAGTTTTGCAGTACTGCTTAAAGTATTCTTATGTTGTATGTATTTGTATGTTGATAGCAGTTTCGGAGTCTCATTTAAATATGCGGACGCTTCCGCACCTGGATGTATTATGTGTTTCAGATTACTGTAAGTAGGGCCTATATTAAATTTCATTACAAACAAAACTGTTCTGTTACATTGATTTATTACAGTTGTACTCTTTTGCTTTCGTACAAATGTATTGTAATTGTGCTATTCCCATACTATCTAAGAAGAACGGAGCGTACTCTGTCAAAGTATAGGCGTCGTACCGCCACTGGCCAGTTGAACCCTTTCTCCACACTGTGCTCAGTACGCAGATATTGCCGAGCAAAGAGCGTGGCTGCTCTGTAGTATGACGTAATAGAGCACGGAACATGCCGGTCACTACTTTAGACCTTTGATATTGATATTGATAGCAGCCTTGATTGATTCGATTTTTCATAACGATGTCAGTGTAGGAAACATAATAATGTAAATAATTTAAATAAAAGATTTAAAACAACTAGCCATTGAATGTTGATATTATATTGTGCGTTCTGTGGATTTGTAGACTATCGATATTTACATTAGGCTATATTGTAATGTGAGTATTTTTCTTATTCGTTCCTGTGCAGCAATATACCTAATGTAATTCCTGACAGATAGATTTCAAATTGACTTTTTATTCATTCATAACCTTTAAGGCTACTTTAAACTTGAAACAGACATATCAGCGAATCGTAGGCCTGTTGCATTATTATTATTATTATTATTATTATTGCCAGCGCATTTTGTTTTTGGAGTTTAACTCGGAGATCTATTACAAAAATAACTTTTCTGCATTGGCCTATCATAAGTGCGTTTATCACTGATTTGTTATAATATAACATGATAATGATATTATCAGTTTACCTGATTTTATTAAATAGTCATTTTGATAAAAATTGAAAATGTTAAAATTCAATACGCCTTAATAAATATTAGACTTCTCAAGGAAGTAAATCCAGTTGCAATAACTGTACCATCAACACAACATACTGTAACAACAAAAAATGCACAAATAAAGCACATATTTTTGACTTGGTTTTTTCATGGTTTCCCTCGTTGTAAAGGCAAATACCGAATTTGGCATTTACTCACCATGGCTTATAAGTTAACCGCTACTTCATCGTAAGTCAAATTAGTTTAAAATTTAATTTCAGGTGAAATTAGCACACGCCATAAACACATCAACAATACAAAAATGTGGAAGATCTATATATAGGCCTACATGAACATGGTCTGCTGATGTATACACAAAACCTGACTCCTGATTATAATTTCGACGTTTAAACTGAATTAAATATTAATGTCTAATATTTATTATTATTTCACAAATTAATACTAACCGCTGTCTAAAAATAGACCATGATAGTCCTACACATGGTAAGTAAAAAAAAAAAATTATTTTTCCAAGACGCAAAATAAAATCCCTCTTTACCAATTGCATCTTAAATAACTAATTTCTAATTCGTTAATATGAAAAAGAAGAAATTCTTTTCATTGAAACTTGAGAAAAATTGGAGCGAGTCTCATAATTATACAGATATTTACATACTTAATTAAGCATTGAAATTGTGAAAAAGGAAAGCATACCAAAAATGGCTCACTACACAAAGAGAAGAAGACAAGACAATTTACAGGAACCAAAATAGTATTGTAAAAAAAAGGAAATCAGGAAGGCTAAGAATGAGGCATGGGAGCAAATGTGTGCAAAAGTTAATAGTAAACTGGGATACAGAAGATCCAAAGAAGCATGGAATGTACTAAAAACACTACGTACTGAACAAACAATGAAACCCAAAATAACCCTTATAAAAACAGAGGATTGGGCCAAATACTTTGAGAAGTTACTAAAAGAAAACCGTAAACCATTTATAGAAGAAGAGACATATGAATGGGAAGGAGAAGGAATACAAATTAGTGAACAAGAAGTAGAAAGAGAATTAAAAAATGGAAAAATTGGAAAATCACCAGGACCGGGCGGCATTAACTTAGAACTCGTTAAATATGGAGGGAAAAAAGTCATAACAATATTATCAAAACTATATAACAAAATATTATCAGGTGAAAGAATACCGGAACAAATGGAAACAGGGTATATCACAACTATATTTAAGAAAGGGGACAGAAAACAATGTTCAAACTATAGAGGGATTTGTGTTGCAAACTCCATTATGAAAATTGTTACAAAAATTATTAAAAGAAGATTAGAAGGAATGTTTCAAAGCATGGAAGAACAATGTGGATTCTCTGCAGGGAGATCGTGTGTGGATCATATATTTACAATCCGGCAGTTACTGGAAAAATATAAAGATAAAGGAAAACAGATTGGGCTTATATTTATAGATCTAGAGAAGGCATACGACAGTGTACCAAGAAAATTATTATGGAAAACATTAACAGACGCAAAAATTGATAAAGAACTAATAAATGTTATAAAATATATATATTCTGATAATAAATGTAGAATTAAAGTAGGCAAAGATATAACTGAAGAAATCAAAACAAGTAAAGGTCTTTTACAGGGGTGTCCTATGTCTCCAATTTTGTTTAAAACATATCTAGAAATATGCCTGAAAGAATGGATAATGAAATGTCGAAAAATGGGAATCCAGTTAGATGAGGAAAAGTTCTTACATAATTTGCTGTTTGCAGATGACCAGGTGGTCGTGGCTCAGGATGGAGAAGATGCAAATTATACGTGTAGATAACTAAATGAAGTTTATAAGAAATGGGGATTACAAATAAATTACAATAAAACAGAGTATTTAACCAATGACACGGATGATTTATATATAGATGGAAAGAAGATGACAAAAGTGCAAGATTTTTGCTATTAGGGATCCATGCTTGAATTAGACGGAACATCAAATAAAGAAACACAGAAAAGTATCGCTAACGGGAGAAAAGTTATAGGAATGCTAAATTCGATATTGTGGAATAAAAATATAATTAACAAAACTAAAACAATAATTTTAAAAACAATTTTCCAAAGTATAGTATTATATGGGACAGAGACATGGACAGTAAATTCACACCATAACAGAAAATTAAGTGCTACAGAAATGGATTTTTGGAGAAGAGCTGCAAGAAAATCAAGAATAGAAAGAATTCGAAATTCAGAAATAAGGAAGATAATGAAAGCAGAGGAAACAATTTTAACAACAATAGACAAAAAAAGACTAAATTGGTATGGACATCTACAAAGAATGCCGGAGAATAGGATACCAAAAGCTATAATGAATTGGCAACCAGAGGGGAGAAGGAAAAAGGGAAGACCTGCTAGAAAATGGGATCATTGCGTTCGAGACTCCTTACTAAATTTTCAGTTAAACCCAGAAGATGCATTGGACAGGGATAAGTGGTACCATGCAACACATTGAACATTCTTTGGAAATATGTTAATTTTATTAAAATATGTAAAAATTTGGGTATATTTTAATTTAAAATTTGGTTAGAAATTACTGAACTTTTATACAGATGTTATTGTAATAGAGTTGTTGTGTTGGTGGATTTTAACCTCAGAAATGAGGAAATCGCTCAAGAAATAAAAAAAAATTGTGAAAAAGACTGACATACAAAATTACTCCCCAGAAAAGTTGCATAAAGGCCTTTATATAAGTCTAATAGGTTGGTGCTTTATTTTGAAAATGAAGATGTGTATCCACATATTAAAATGTCACTTTTAGAAATTAGCTATTCCATTAAAATTCTCTAAGTTGATTTCAAACTTGTAACCCATTGGTGGTTGTACTTGATGAATTCTTCTATTAAAATATAAATTCAGATCTGAAAGGATTAGTATCATTGTTTTGACAAACGACTCAACAGAGGATGTTCCTACCACGTATCATGCTTATAACCAAGCTTGTACCCAGGAATAACAATACTAAACAGCGTGAATAATTTGAAACACAAACCGTACCTCTTGACAAAAAAACATCCTTTTGCAAAACATACAAATATGCAATCTATGAATATTAAGCATGTAATGCAACTTCAAATACAGCCAAATCTGGAACGAAATGAGTTCATCTGCTTTGTACATTGTAAGATTGTAGATTACATTGGATGTGAAAGCCTCTGAATTCCCACAGCAGCAGGAAACAGGTACAGGAAAGTAAACACGAGATAAGCAGGTGGCCTATCTGCTGGGGAAGTATTGAGGGTGAAACCACCAAGGCCGCACTGCTTCCTTCTTTCTTCCTCCCGCTCCTTTTCCTTCCTACTCATGAACTCTACATACTCGTACATGTATGATCCCACTTTAGTCATAATATGCAGGTGTACAGGAAAAACAAAACAATCATGATCGAATACTTCGTAAAAACAAGCTCCGTTTCAATGCTATTTATGTACATATTCTTTGCCGCAAAAAGGAATGAAATCAAAAGTACGTCAGTAGGTTAATGCTTTATTTTCAACTATGAAAACAAGTATTCTCATGTAAAAATTGTTATCCTTAGAAACTGTTTATTTTACTAAAATGTTCCAAGTTAATTTCAGACTTAGACCCACTGATGATTTTAGTTAGTAAATACTTATATTCGTAATAAGTATTTAGCCCTGAAAGGATTCATGAAGAATTCATTTCTATATGAGTAAGCTTTTCGCACTAAAATACTCTTGGCAATGTGGAGTCAGTATTCTATTTGAGTCTCAAAGTCAATAGGTCTAGCTAGGCCTGCACAAAAAAGTGGGGTCGTATCGTATTTGAGTTCGTATTTAACTACAAGAAAACATCTCTCAATGCGCTAAGGGCACGTTTCATTGGTCCCCATAGGGTTACCAGATCGCTGAGCAAGAGATTTTTGTTCAGTTGGGTGAAGGTTTTGAAGTTTCGAAAGGACGACGGAGAACGTTATTATTATTATTGTTATTATTATTATTATTATTATTATTATTATTATTATTATTATTACTACTACTATTATTAAGAGCCAGCCAGAGTGGTACTTTCTGAGATTGTCTGGTAGACGGGAAATTGTCAATTTGTCTGTGTGTATGTCTGTCTCTCTGTCTCTGGGGCTACTGCTCCCATGGAGATAATCTGTCAAGTTGTACAATTCCATGATCGTCCTTCTTTTGCCAGACGTATATCACCGTATCGTCCAACTGACCTGAAGATAGTGAATTAACGATGAAAAGCGTCGCAAAAAGAAGACAGCAACTTCGTTTTAGCATAAAAAAATGTATATTTATGGATTTTAAGGTCACTTAAAAAAACTGTTTTAAGAAATTTTAAAGATCTGGGGTAAGTTATTGTTTAATCTATATCCACCGTATGAAGTAGAATTATGAGTTTGTACAGTTTTATTCAGATCTCAAATTTTGCACACTTAGCCTTCAAAATACAAGGAAAAGCACTGCCCTTTTCAATGCCCTTAATATGACATATCGTAATGTATATGCGGTTGCTATGCGTGTACAGTCGATGCATGAACAATCGCATTACTTAAGCGTGAGTAAAAATGACTAATCTTATCATCGAATGTAACGTAATTTGTAATAGGCATTGAGGTAAAAATGCATCTAGTGAATAAAACCAAATATTTGTGTATGCCAGGTATGTAATTTCCATCTTAATATCTTAAGCTAAAAATACGTCAGTATCTGGTCCCCAATGAAGCCTTTAGGATTTTTCAACAGGCCTAATCCTTCTGGCACCATGGCATCCTCTAACAGAAATTAGTACCTGGAGCAATCCTGGGAGAAAAGGCGGCCGGTGCGTTAAGACTGCGTTGCGGCCGGTGCGTTACCATCTTCAGGGTCCGAATGTTTCAAAATCTGGAATCATCAGCCTCCGGGAACCATAACCATACATGTCCTGTAAGCTATAGAAATCACTTTACCTTTTTACAGTTTTAATTCGATCAAGATTAAAATTTGCACACGTAGTCTTCGGGCCCTTCTCCCTTTATCGTCACTCACAAAGTTTTTCCTATTTCCAGAATTATTGAAATGCCAACGAAGAAAGGAAAGAGTTTTTTAAATAAATATCAAAACCAATTGTTTCACTTTAATACATTTTCGTGAAAATCAGCTTTAAATTTTAATTCATACGATTTGCAAGATACTTTGTACAATATATACTATTTTTTTTTTTAATTTGAAATTTTTACATGTAAAACAATTCGGATGGTAAGCCAATGAACATCTGAATGAATCAGTCTTGTACACACTCTAATTAACGATTTTACTAATTTCACTCTCAAAATAACTATTACAACCATAGACGGCACATATCATGCCACCTACATAACCGGACATTTTCTTTAGGCCTATGTTGGATTTATTATTTTACTCAGGGGTGCCCACCCCCCAAAACTTCATTGCTCACCCCCAAAACTTCATTGCTCACCCCCAAAACGTCATTGCTCACCCCCAACCCAATTGCCTGTCGACAAGGGCGCCCATATGATATTTTCTAGGGGGGGGGGCAATTTTTTTAATTAATTTATTTTTTGTCGCTTTAACTTCTTGGGCCACTTTGTATTTTATATTAATAATATAATAAGTAGCCAGAAAATAATTGCGGGGAGGGTCGGAAGTGCCGGGGGGTTTAGAATACCCCCCAAAAAAGGGGTCGGAGGTCCATCCCAGAAAATTTTTAAATATTGAACTAATGAAAATCACATTTTACGCTATTTTAGCACTGAAAACTAGTTATGAAATTTGTTTACCATACTCTAAGACATTTCAATGTACATAAGAAATCATTACCTAGGTGGGGGTCCAGCCCCGGAAATTTTTTAAATATTGAATTAATGAAAATCATATTTTACGCTATTTTAGCACTAAAAAACTAGTTAGGAAATTTGTTTACCATACTCTAAGACATGCCAATGTAAACAAGAAAATGTTACCTAAGTCGGGTGTACACCCCCGGGAAATTTTTAAATGTTGAACTAATGAAAATCATATTTTACGCTATTTTAGCACTGAAAAACTAGTTAGCAAATTTGTTTACTATACTCTAAGACATGGCAACTTAAACATGAAATTGTTACCTAAATTATAATACTTATTACTATTTATAAGAAAAGTTAAATAGCACATGGAACAGTGGACATAATAGGCCTACTCATTATGTTATGAAAAGAAAATAACTGCTATATCATATTTGACACACCAACAAATCTTGTTTAATTAAATAAATATATTTTTTAAATACAAATGCAATTTTAGGTTTTGACTCTTGGGGGTCTGAACCCCCCTTTCCTAATCCACTGTGGATTCTGCTTCCATGTTGTCGATTTGGTAAAACTTCTGCAATTCAAATAATTGTCTTAAAAGAAAAACACCTGACTATAATAATTAATAATATACATTTTTTTCCTTGCGCCCCCCCCCTCGGGTATGGGCGCCCATGGCTGTCGAAATTCTTCATCTTTATCTTTATAAAGAATTAAAAGAGACCTTTTGAAGTTATAGAACTTGACCGTTTTTATTTTTAACATATAAAACTCTAATTTTGCAACAATTTTCAACCCCCGGCCAGAAAATTCATAACACGATAATATTTCCCCCCCCCCCCAGAAATTTCAATGACGCAGTCTGCGTCTTAGCCCCCCCCCCCGTGGGCACCCTGTTTTACTAGAATTTATATTATATTTTCGTACACAGAACACAACAGACAAACGTTAACTATATCAGCTGACGAGTAACTGCCCATTCCTGCTCACTGGCGGCGCTAGTAGTAGCGTGTCCCGGAAAAAGACAGGGAGTGGACGGTATTACTTACTGAGAGTATTTGTTCCAGGTTCAAGCAAAATACATAGGCTATTACATTTAACTTACATTTAAGTTAGCATTTTATAAATGAGCATAGGTGGAAAAGCTATTTGAACACAGCAATTAGCTCAATTGGAGAATGAAAATAATTGAAATAAATGTTAAGCGTGCATATCTAGATGTAACTTAAACATTATCTAATCTTATATTATAAGTTAGTCATTTAGCCAAGAGGTGAAACATCTTTTCCTAGCCACCGACAGAAATCCAACTTTTCCTTGGGAAGGTTCCTGAAAACCAGCAATTTTGTTTGGGAGCTCAAGTGGCAGGCTGTTGAAACCTGAGGACTGGCACCACCCTGAGCAGACGATGTGCCCACCCCTAGGGTTTGTTGTTACGAAGGATTTTTAAAGGGCAGACGGACTGGATGTCCTCGCCCACGTTACAGTGTTGCCGGTCTTCTAACCACCCCATCCATCTTACAGGTGTTCAGGTGTTGCCAGCCGTTACCACATTAAAATCAAATCTGCTTCCAAAGTTCAGTATAAGTAATAAACCTGTTCTTTGAAGACGATGAGGTTTTTAAATAATTATAGAGAAATTGAAAAGTTGTCGTGTTACTTAAATTTGATGAAAGAAAACGAATAAAACTAGTGCAATTAGTTTTTAAGAAAAATATAAGATTGTGTAACCTGCCTGCACGACACTAGTTGTGTATAAGAATTAAAACTCCAAGAAGAATCATGATTATGTGGATTAAGCGTGATGTAAATATAAATTGGTTATTACAGGAACGGATTCGACACTCTACCCAAAGAGGATTGGAAAACAAAGTTAAGGCAAAAAGGAAAAGAATGGAGAGGATGTATTAGGTAACAAGCATTACAATTATCAAGCGATTTTTTTAAATGGAATATTTAAAAATAATGCAGCTGTTAAAAAACTTATGAAGAAAAAATGAAGACCAAAAATTTATAATCAACTCAAAATGCATGATAATAGTAACAATTTATCATTAATAGTGGAAAGTAGCATAGGATAGGAATAGATATGATATATCAAGGAAAATTATTTAAAAAAAACACACAACTGATAGAGAGAGAAAATAAATAGGACTGAATAAGTAAAAACAAAAAATGTATAAATAATGAAACAAAAAGTTCCTATCTCTGATGAAACCAGGAAAAGGATATGGCACTCATATAAACGATCTTTTCTTCGGCTTAACATAAGATGATTTATTTTCATTATTCTGTAATGTTGTTCCTTAGTATTTCATTATTCCTAATTCAAGTTTTTCTTTCCATTCGTGCTTCGTGGTACACGTAGTTGTGTTAAATTATATGTGTTAAGCTATGCGTTGTCACCTGTGTACGTTCATTGTTTTTGAGTGAATAAATAAATTGTAGAGCCATTCTCGTTCATTACCAAATTCTGCTAGTGAATTAAAAGATATGTAATAAAGAAATAAAATATGTATTTTTAAAAATCTGTGCGCGATGCCCAGCCAATCTAGGGAACGCAGGGATCTGAAATTTTGAACATAGATAGACTGAAGCGAGTCCGAATGCACCTCTAAGCCGGATTTTATATTTTCGCTTTCGTTCGGGAGTTATGAGTTATTAGCACTGGATTTCGCTAATACATTAACAACCGTGAAATCAATATTGCAGATGGCCTTGATCTGATCGCTGTAGCAAACTTAGAAAGAAGGACATCTCTGAAATAGATGGGTAAAAAAGTAGAGGGCAATCTTCTTTATCCTCTTCTTTCCTTTCTTCTTCTTCTTCTTCTTCTTCTTGTTCTTCTTCTTTGTCTTCTTCTTATTACTCAATGTATTAGCTTCAGCAAGAATCATACTATCTAGCCAGTGAAAAAAATAAATAAAAACTTTGTTTAGTCTAATAAGGTGGAATTAAAATGCTCAATTATTAGTGGCCTCGGCTGACGCCTTATAACGAGTGTAATATAGAATAAAGATAAACGAATTGTATCGGCCAAAGTATGCCAGGATGTACCTATACTTATAACTTCTGCTCTCACATGGAATATTTCACTAATAAAAAACATAGAAAGTATCCATCTGGAGTAACAACTCACAGATTTCATAGCGCAGTAAACTATACATCTTAGCTCAAAACGGAAGGATACTTAATATAGTTTATTCGGAAGATCTATAAGAAAAAATAGTTTGTTTTGTACAATACCGTAGCTTTCACATTATTTTACGGTAATTTGTAACACCCTACCAACCCAGTATGCTAAACATTGAAAGTAACAGTATAATTAAGTAATTCATGAAATTTATGTAAAAATCGGATCAGTGTTAATAAATATAACGTTTTAATTATTGTAAATTAATTATTAAAAAAATCTAGCGGTTGAATAAATGATCGCGGGCACCAGATAGTAATAAATAATTATATCCTAGTTATACTTGTTGGTCACTATCCTTTTTATTAAACACTTCCAGTTAAGAACGTATCAATTTATTTGCAGAACAAAACACTGGTCCGTTGAATTAGCCTAAGCACTAAATTTCTTCTTGCACCATACTTTAATTTTTATTTTTTTTATTTTTATTTTTTATAAGGCCCCCATGGCTGAGTGGTTAGACCGCTCATCTTCCACCGCTGGGACCCGGGAAAGAATCTTGGTGGATCCATGTGGAATTTGTGGTGGACAAAATAAGGTTGGGGCAGGTTTTCTCGGGTGCTCCTGTTTCCCTTGCCATATCTCATTCCACCAGACCTCCATTTAATGATCAATGGTTTTAATAAAGGCATTGTTATGATTTGTCTAGGATGAGTGGTTTCTGATATTAATTTCGAAAGTACAGTAGGCCTAGTTTGTTTATGACTTGTATGGGAGCGAAGCATTGAAAAGTTTATTCCTATTTACCTCTGCCGTTTATTCAAAGATAGAATAGGCTTGCATGGTACCGAAGTCACGTACAGTGATTCTGTATGCTCGCTTGTATACAAAATTTAGGGCGCTAAAATAAGATGAATAGATGATACTGTGAAAAGTTAAAAGTGAAAAATCAAGTATTTAAACTTCTGTCATAATGTTCTTTCACTGAGATAATTTCAAGAGTAGATGGCATGATGATTGACCTATATGGGAGAAGTTCAAATAAAAGCAAATAATAAACAAATAAATAAAGAACACGAAGAAACTGACACAACAACGAAAGGAAATGAAACTGAAAACATGAATAATAATTTCGTAGACTTCGAAATACACTAATTAAGTGGAAAAGGAAAATGCAAAATATCAGGATATTTTCTTCGTTTTTGAGGTAATCACAGATAAAACGTCGAGTCGCTCTCATAGTTAATCTGCTAATGAATTTTGGAGAGAAACACAAATGTTGTAGGAATGTGTCGGCAAAGCAAACAGAGTCATGCCGACTGCCTCTACCTGGCGTGTAGGGATGCTCACGGTCATTAATTGAACAGCCCTTCAAAAGGATCCACCCTTATTCAACCTGTGATGAAGAGAGCACAAAAAACTGAATTCTATTAAATAACTACAGCCTTCTTCAAAACACACGTGCACGATGCTGCACTAAAATGATTTGAAATTTCACTCGAATGGAAAATGTAGTTGCTATTCTTCAGTTAATTTTAAGGAACTTCTTTTCAGACAGAAGATCTTATTTTTTGCTAGCAAGTTATAGCTCTTTCCAAAACACGAAAACATAATGTCTTGGAGCTACTCAGATAACATGTCCCTCTTGCTACTTAACTGTAGGGATTAGTGAACAATAAGTGACTCTCATTAATGGCCTACAAGCAACAATGTTAGCTTTTCTTTCTTTTCGGCAAATTGTTCAGTCCACTACACTGATTTGTATCGTGTTATAGTTGCACCCACTGCATTAGTGTTGTATTTCCTTTTTCCGATCCAAGTTGCAAATGGCCATCGGCACAACATCAGAAAGATGTCTAGTCTTTAAATACATCGTATTACCGAACAATAAGTGACCCTTATTACTTCAGTAGGAAGCGACTCATTGAAACAATTCCGCAAAATCAGCCCGGCCTCGAGGGATGGGGTGAGACAAGACTTTCATGTTTTGGAAAGAACTATACAACTAATTTCTGTTGGAGAGAGAAGGATAAAATCGTTATTATATTAAGGCTGTTATTAAATCAAATTTACTTAATACTATTCTTAAATAATAATGTTAATAATATAATAATCTGGAAGTTGTCGACAAAACAAATCTATAACAATTATTCACATAACAACTGTTCAAAATGCTCTGTAAATACCAAAAATTAAAATAGCAAATCCAACTAAAATACATATATATTATTGACGATCATAACGTGATTTGGGATAATATTATTTTTATTTAAAAAATATGTAGGTATATTTCAACTATATATTTTTCTAATTTAATATATTATATTATGCCTAAAATGGTGTTGAGGTTAAAATCGCCCATTTAAATCTAACTCAGTTTATTTCACAGTAGCAGTAAGCCATTCGAGCACCTGTGATGCTCATTAAAACGAAATAATAAATATAGAGCGTGTAACAGTCACAAAGAAGTCACATTTAATTACACATGGCAAGGGCATGCTGCTTCCCCCAGGCTCATTTCAAGAAGGCTCTTAAGCCAACGTGTGATTTTATAATCAATCATTGTACAGTCATACATATGTAAATAATTATATATGTCATGAAAACAATCCGTATTAATCAAATACTTAAAAACTCCATTGTCATTGATCAATACCAATCTCAATTCAAACTGAGACCTATGCATTCCATCAGCTTAGTTATAGTAATAATGCAGTATCTTAAGAGCTTTGTCCTTCAAGAGCTTATATAATTTGACTACTGTTTTCCTTTATAATGTAGAAAATTCTTTTCTGATATATACATTTTCTGGTGTTACCTTAAGGTGGAGAATGTTATACAGAATCTCCTTTTCATATTTATGAGGGTAAAGGAGATTGTTCTAAGGTTCTGCTGGATATAATTGTCCAGCCTTTTAGAACAGGCAATATTTACCATAATTAGCGGTTTCATATACAACAGACAGCCTGCAGCGCAACCTAGAATCATATACATAATATTATTCTCATTCCTTGAGACAGAAATCTTAGGCTTACGAATGTCATTAGCTGGTCCAAAACATACCCCCTCTCTCTTGGTGTATCAACCGACCGCTACATCATCTAACATAAACAAGTGGGGTAGGAATGGGGACATGTAGTCAGTTTGCCGACTCTTATGGCAATTACAGTATGTATGGCTTTGGTGACTTTAGTTGCTACTTCTTGATAAAATAGCTCCTCAGTAACGCTAACCATTAGACTCCGAAGGCTGCCAGTGTAAAGTAAGCCTATTACATTTCACCATTACCAGTTTTGCAGAACAATCAAGTCGGAATTGTTCTGCTGTATGCTGTATTGAATTCATTATTATGTTTTCCATGTATTAGTCCACTATAGACTATACGCATATGAGCTTATTCGTGCGTATAAGGTTGGGTTGGTTTATAGTTGTTTCAACTTAGGTGTGTATCCGTCACCGGTGTAGCGGAATTTTTTTCCCACAGAATTTTTTTACATGCCCGTATGCTATCGAGTCGTAGTTCTGTTACATTTATGCACTCTTAAAATGCTATCGAGCCCATTACAATGGGCATGGCCAATTGTAGGAAGCCATGGCCAAATAGACTGCGCTAACCAGGCCAACTGTACGTGTGTGTGAAAATTTATTTAATACGGTTTTTCGTTTTAAACAGAATAAGCTATAAGCCTATAGTGTGGAATTGGTGTGGAAGATTCTACATGACAATTTTCAACATTATGGTAAAGACTGTGATTTCTATATAACCCTTGGAGACCCTTAGGATTCCAGGAGGTTGAGACTCCCAGAATTATAGACATTTGGCAAGTGGAGATGGTAAGACTGTCTGGCCTTATGCACCGGCAGCCTTTTCGCCAGGATTGATCCCGGTGCTCATTTTTGTTAGAGGCTGGGTCGACCCCAGTTCCAGAGTGCCACCAAAAAGTTAGGCCAATAGAAAAATTCCAATGGCCTCATCGGAGCTCAAACGCGCGATCTTTCACTTTGTAGAGCAACACCTCAACCAACTTTCGCCACGGTGTACAGCGATAATTATAGCGATACCGTAAAAAAAGAAAGTTGTAATCTGGGAGGATTAAACGTTTTTGTTTTTGCTGACGGGTATTCATGAGAACAGTAGGCCTAAAGAGAAAAGAAAATTTCTGTGCGTCATAGGAAGAAAGAATCCATATCTTTGAGTAATTCTTTGCGTCTGAATTCAGTCTCTATGGAGATAGATCTTTGATCTCCATAATGCTGGAGAAAGTTATAGCAGAAGCAGTGTCTTTTGTCATCGCACAAAATGGAGAGACAGAATTTTTACAAATGAAATGCACAGTGCATAGCTTCGTCTCGAACAAATCCTTTTGCTTTTGTACTGCATGCAAGTACTAGGGCGTAGCATATTCTGTATTATAAACAGAATAACGAGAAATTGTGTCTTCTGAAGAGGATTCACATCAAGGAAGACTGTCTTGGCTTTTTCTTGAATAGGCTACTGTAATTTAGAGTTCTGAAGAATAAAGTAGAAATGCAGGGAACAAAATCGAATCTATCTAATGTCTTGTGTAAAATACGGTTGTTAAAATACATGTTTCTGATAACGCTGAGCTCGAGCATTAATCTTAAATTAAATAATGTTTTCCTATACCTTTTTTGTCTAGGAATTTTGATATCTAAACATCATCATAAGGAAGAATGTTGAGGTTGGAAATTTCAGAAATTTAAACCATAATCGTTAAAAAAAAAATTAAGTTATATTGCGATGCAAATGTGGTAAGTACACATTGGAGAGTCGAGGAGTAGTTTGAAACTCAAGCTGAAGGCTTACGTGAAAATAATGAACTACTAATATTTGTTTTCAACTTGGAATTGGTAACAACCTTAAAAAGTAGTGCTGTATTAATCTAGGTTGCGATCGTACCGTACATAAATTGTTTTGAAAATGACATGTTTGGTGGTAGGGTACCTTAAAACTCGAAAAAAGAATTTCAATGTGGAGTGCAATGCAGTACTTCCTCTACCTACAGTTGACCTACCTATACCTATACTGCCCAGGTTCCAGTATTTTTTAATCCTAGCTACTACATTAGAAACTTCCCAAGTTTAACCACATAGTGACAGGCTAATACTGGAGAGGCAGAAGAGCTCTTGAAGGATTAGTTAAATTCATGACCCCTTGATTCAACGGCCATGGATACTAACATTCTGAGTGAATGTAAGGCGGGTTAGTATGAGCTTTATGAGCTTATTTTAGAATTACATAAAAACAATTACTGAACCTATTTTGAGAAATAATCTCCGAATGCAGTTAAGAAAAATAATTAAAATATTTCCATTCAAGAGTAATTGGCTAAACACACAAAAAAGAATTAGAATTTAAAAAATGTAAAATACACGGATTGTATTGAGAATACCCTCCGTTTGTGAAGTCCGTTAAAAATCCAATTTAACGATGGACTGATACATTTTAAAATAAACTAGCTTTCTGGAAAGACCGCCTGTGTGGTCTATAGTAGTTAGCGTTTCTGACCACGGATCCACAGGTCTGGGTTTGATCCTCGGTATCTCCTCGGATTTTTCTGACGTAAAGAGATCTGGAACGGGGTGCGCTTAGCCTCGTGACACAAACTGAAGAGTTATTTCATAAAGAGGTAGTGGCTCCGGTTCAGACCACATGTCCGCAATCCTGCCATCTGCCTATGTAATGGTATATGACGCAGTGGGCGGTCGGCATCCCTCTAAGGGATGTAGCACCATTGAATTTAGTTTTTTGGAGTTTAGTATTGTTCTAGAAAAGTTCACTTTTTGCAACTTTGTTCAGCGTAATTTTATACGGTTTGGCCAAGATTCAGTACACTTTTAAAGCGGCATTCTTCATGCGTATGAAGCAATAATACTCATTGCTTCATATTATGTATCTTCGACTACAAACGTCCTGAAAAAGAAAACAGAATTGATAAAAGTATATACGGTGCTTCTTTTATGCGTACAGTACGAGGTGGATTGTGAGCTCTATCTTTAAGTTGTCAAGCGCTATCATTTCCAAGTCCTCGCTAATAGGGAGAATCGTTATCCCGGAGATCTGTTGCTTCTTGGGATGACAAATATAGTCCCCAGTCGATAGAATTGTGATACATTTACTTCTCAAGCAGGAAACATGTAGCCTATTATATCTTCTTTTATACCTAAGTAAGAAAATATCCAAGATATGAACTCTAAAATAGAATGGACGAGTTCATCGCTAATGTCACTGAGCTGGAGCTGATTCTCAGCCTTAAAAAGAAAACGCGAATTCTCTTACCGCTACAAGAATATGCAATTTAATTCTCATTTCCCTATTAAAATGTTGAGTTATTCTGTAGGCTTTTGGCTGCATCAGAGGAAGTTTTAAATACTAGAATTGCTGAATGTGTGTCGCGTCCACCTTTTTTAAAATTAGTTTCCCAGTTGGTCTCTATGTCATCGCTATAGGCTAAGCAGAAAGGTGACATTTTTTGTTACAATTGTGGAAGTTAGAGATGTCGTGTGAAGCAGAAAGGTGATAATTATATCCTGGACGTGCCCCATTTATGCAAATAACTCGCAATGCGTGGACGATAAGCAGTAAAAGTAATCTAAACAATATTGGGCAGTGTTAATTCAATTATAAAAAGTAAATATTGTGGGTTTTGCTATCTTACAATAATTTATAAGCCGAAATATGATGAATATTATTAAATATGATGGAATTTTACAGGACAGTTAACTCTTTTAGAGCCAGAGCCAAATTTATATACTGATAATAAGGCAGCCATCATGTAAAATAATCAGGGGGATCTAAGTTTTAAATCAATCAGGAAAATTTCAGTGGAATAGCTGGTTTTTATGAATGACAAATATAACAAACGAATAAAAATTCTCATATTTTAATAAAGCATTACTTTACTAATCTTACATCTCCGATTTTATACAATTTTGAGGCGATACATCTGTACGTCAATAGCAATGAAAAGGTTAAACACATAGAGCATTATATTAACACTATTATAATACATTATTTACCTAGTTAAGAAATACTGATCTAAAATAATGTGTAATCATAATATTTCTTTCGACATCGGGCTCAAAACAATGTATTATATCTCAGTGAATCTTCGTCCTGTTAAAGTCTTGCAAGTCATAGGTTAACCTTAAAAATGTTAGGCCTTAGTGACGAATTAAGCTAGATACTTTAAGCTAGATACTTCCAGTTCTTTACTTGGGGGTTCCTTTTAAACTACATTATTTACTTCCTCTGCCCGTACCATAGGTACTATAGGTAGAGGACGTATTGTGTTCGACTTAAATAAAAATTAATGTTCACATCTGAGTGGCGAATTAATTTCAATTAAAATCTTGTAAAAATAGAAATGACACTGTTATCAGAGCAAATAGAAACATAATATAATGTGAAATCATAAACAAGAGAATGAAACAAGCCCAAAGATTGTCAATAAGCTGATGTACTGACTGCTACAGTGCGTTATTTCCACTGTAATTTTAACTGTAATCGTGAGAACCTGAATCATTACACCGTTAGCGGGAGTTAGAGCTTTGGCCGCCGCGACGCAGAAACCCGCATGATCGCCAACTCTTATGGGAAACACACTGTAGAACGCGGCCGTCCAGAAGTTTCCTCCCTCTGGAAATTGTGTTTACACATAAATCTATAAACTAATTGATTATAAGCAATTAATATGAAGAGAGGCTTAAGTTCCCACTTAATATAGTTGGAGATGTTTGGTCAAAAACAAATTGTAATAGCTGACTATCTTTGATATGAGTAGGCCTATGTAGCAATAATCACTTTCCCTAAACTTGAATTTTTACCAGCCAAACATTTGATTGCAATGAAGGTAAAGCACTGGAAGTATCGCATTTTATATGAATAGTACCTGTGAAATTGTAAGCGGTAAAAAAATTATTTGAGTGTACTACCGTACATCACATTTTTTCTTTGTATTCATAGCCATAAGTCAAGATACATTAAATCGAGGATGTGGATGATGATGATGACGTTGAAGATAATTATAATAAATAATAATCATGGAAATGATAATAGTAATAATAATAATAATAATAATAATAATAAAATGACAATAATAATAATAATAATAATAATAATAATAATAATAATAAAGTGGTTGTAGAAGTAGTAGCTACATAAAGTGTTTTGCAGATGACAAGCGGTTTGTTCTTCTCCTTGCTTAGATACGCGGTCCAATCAGAGACGGCGAGACGGAAGGAAGACCCTTCCTGGTAGCGGTGCTTCATTAGCTCGTACACGTGATTGGCAGTGAAGGAAAACGCTTCTCATTTGAAAAATACTTGTAGTGATGGTGGTAGTGGCAGAAATCTCTTCATTTGCCCCCCTTGACAAAATTTCTGTGGACACCCATGCTGTAAAATAGAAATATTAATGTTGTAGGCTACTGTGCGTTGCATGTTGACAAAGTGCTCGGGGGCAGTTCAGTAAAATGGATTACATTAAAACATTTACAATTATACAGAAAATAGATTCATAATCACACAAAGTAAGAGTTAGTTTTTACAATAACTACAGAACATGTTATAATTACAATAATACAAACTGAGAATTAATATTATTTCAACAATACAGCTATATTTCTTTTCACTTAACTGTAGAAAAAACTGAAAGTGATTATATTTATATATTTAAATCTATCGCAATGTAATAAATCTGACCTGCTTTATGTGGGAACGTGAAGCGAGAAAATCAAGATTTCATTACCAAGGGTAGAGCATTATAACTTTTCACGATTTTTTTTGTATATATTAAAAAAAATAACACGTTCTTAAATCAGATTGAAACATAGGCCTTAAATAAACGTTTAATTAATGTTTATACTATGAAATGTAGTCTATATTGCATCGCTGAAAAGTTTAGAAACACCCTTATAGAATAACTATGAAATGCATTAATTTTTAGCAAAATTTTAAATGATTGGACAGTTAAAATCACGAAGTATTAATAATCTTCAAGCCCGATGACTATAATCTTGTGATTTTAAATGACAAGAGCCTGCATCTGGGTTGCCATGTTTGGTTACTCTGCTGAAAGGGAAAATATGATAGAAATGAATATAAGAATTCTCGGATGTGGCTCTTGAGGTTGATTTATACTCACATAATGTTCTCACATGGGGCTGCTTGTAAGTCTAGGCACAAAGCAGTCCGGACTCTATTCTGAAGGCTGGCGCACCGTCTTCTTTTCTAGGTTATTTAACAAACAGTCCCCAAATCATAGACTCCTCTTTTCATACACAATAGACGGATAATACTAAGTTATTCAAAAACCAACACTTCATAAATAAATTTAAAAAAAACTGTAGGCTACAATGGTAACTACTTACATAATAAGTTTGAAAGCCGTTGCACTGAATACGTAATATAGATGACAGACGGTAGGGAAGCCGTTTAACTTGTCACAGAATTAAAGTAACATCCTAGCCAACAAGAAGACCCACCTATTCCAATGTTTAACTTAAAAATGAAGTACATTAGGATGGATGATATTGTTCCATCATTTACTTCTAACTTAATTTATAAGAAAAACAAGTAAATAACATATCGGGTATGTATTACACCACATAGGTCTATATAATAATTTTCAAGGTTTTTAATCTTAGAGCTTATGCTATTCAGAGATATACAAATAAATACACAAACACAGACAATTCTCTTTTTAGGTTCAGGTAGGGATGCAATATATACAAATGAAATCGGGACAATAGTTGGGAGGGATAAGTACAAATATAAAGAAATGTCATCTATGTTAAGTAGGCCTATTCCGTGCAATGGCTTTCAAAGTTATTATGTAAGCAATTACCATTGTACAGTTTTTATTTATTTATGATGTGTTGGTATTTTTAAACATGATTCACCATACCAGTCATATTTTTCTGGAAATTTTCATATTATGCTCTAATAATAAGGTTTTAAAAAAATTAAGGATATGTTCAATCCATTAGCCTACTCTCGTCAGACCACTGATCGTTCACGAGCGAAAATGTCCTTTCCACATTAGCATTATGGCAAGGAATGCAAACATAAAGCTCAGCTAATTTCAGTAATTCTGAAAACTGCTTCGGATATTTGCATGATTTAAAAAGCGGCACCCACTTTGTATCAGATTACTTATTTTGCAACCTTCAGTTTCCTCCCCATATTATTCTTTCTGCACATATTGTTTCAAACATAATGATTGGTCAAATAATATTAATAATAATAATAATAATAACTTTATTGCAACCAATGGTCGTAATTCGATGATGGAGCTCCCGAGAAAACCTGACATGACCCTATTTTGTCCACCACAAATTCCACTTGGATCCACCGGGATTCGATTCCGGGTCCCAGCGCTGCAAGGCGAGCGGTCTAACCACTCAGCCATGGGGGCGGCCATTGGCCAAATAATAAAGAATCATTAATCTGAAGTCCTATATTATAAATATAGGCCTATTTTTAAGACTTTTGTAATCGATGGACTGTTTTGGCTCTGTCGTTATAGAGACGATAAAAGTAACAATCACACAAGTGGCACCACTGTGTACAACTGATTGAAGTGCGACGAACCTTTAGCCAGTGATGATAACTTTATCACAGGCAGCAAGTAATATGAGTGGCTAATCGGTATTCATTTATTTGAAAATATACGTTTTACTTGCTTAAGTACCATTCTATTAATTATCGCCTTGTTGGAAAGGGCAACCTGGTGGTTGTTATGAGATAACATTTGTTTAATACTAATTATAGATTTGCAGAGATAAGAAAAAAATTAGTATTGTTCCTGTCTTGACCATTCACAGTGGGATTTATATAAATTTTGTCGATTTCTGGCTGGGCACCTTTTCTTTGGTACACAAAATGGGGACGAATGGCAACCCTAGATTCAAGGGACCTAAAATGTGTATTAATGCTGAAAACCATACTGTATAGCCTATCTCGTAGAATTTCACACAGTAATCGAACTGTAAAATGATTCACGAAGAAAGGACAGTATTCAGTGATTTGTCACGTTATGCTGATTAAAAAGTTCTATGTCCGATTTTCTTCAGTTTCGTAGAAAATGATTAGTAATAAATGGCGCGAATTTTTCTGAAAAGAGAGGAATTGGTACAACGCATTCATGCCACCGCCTAGCAAATTCGTCAAGAACGGGATATAATAAATTGGTAATACTACACGAGCAGTTCACAACCGCGCGACTGCATGCATCTTTGAAATATGCTGTGATACGCATTTTAGGGTGTACAAATGTCATATAAATCATTCATAAATCATTAAGTAAACAATTCAGTAAACTTTCAGTCAATATTCAAGTTAATATCCTTCAATTTCTCCCAAATTAATATAAACTTTCTGGACACCTTAATATTTTTAATATGGAAAAATCGGACGCAAGGACTTTTTTTTTTTAAATCAGCATAACGTGACTAATTAATTTCCTGAATACGTCCGTTTTTGTGAATCACCCGGTATAATACCTATGGTTCGGGTGGAGAAATTAGAAATGTTTGAATTATAATTTTATCCGCTAGCTCCGGAAGAGTGTTCATACATCCCTCCGGTTTTGAAGGTCTTTCACTGTCTGCATGCAAACGTGGTACCTATTTTCGTACTGGTGCGTAGAATGCGTTGGATTTTTTTCAGGAGACCTTGCTGCTGTTTGAATACACATGTGTTACAGCGAGCTTCCTGTTTCTTCAGCGTCAAGGACAGTCAAGCTCGGCTCCGTACAGATCACGTCGAAGGCTCTCCACTCCTCTGTGGTTTCACGGTCTCTTGGAACATCGGTATCAGCAACTGTTAACTCCCAACACATGAAATCAACAGTTTTTAGCATTGCATTTGTTTAAATCTCGAAATATGTAACTTCTATAAATGGTAACTTGCATTCAGAGAGTAACGGATTCGATACCCGACTCTTCCCAACCTGTTAGAGCGTTTTAGTAGTAGGCCTACACCAGGATATATTAATCTTAATAGGTAGACTTGGCTGACTGACTTTTTCCTGTAACTCCTACAGTGTGGCATGGAACTCCAATTGGAAAGTATCAAAATTAGTTTTGTTACGCTTATTTTACGAGAGAGAGGGCAGCTGGCCTCACAAACCCCCAGCGGAAACTAAGGTATTATTTGATCGTGAAAGAACCAAGGAATTTGTTTAGAGGCTCTAATTTAGACTTGGAGTTATTTTACGTGCCGGAAATGTACGACACGGCCCCCAGCTTAAAGTCCCTCCCAGGGGAATCCGTGCCCAGGATTTTGATGTCCTGCAAAATCTATCAACCGCGGCCGGGTTTGATCCCTCGACCTTCGGATTAAGAAGTGGTTAATGGGTAGGGGTATGTATTTTTGGTGGAATTTTTTGCTACAATTCGTAAATTTTTCCCTATTTTTATTTAATTTCGTCAACAATTTAGCTATTTCCATTAGGACTTTTAGAGAATAAAAAAAAATATATATAATATATATATATATATATATATATATATATATATATATGTACATATACACTTTTTTATTTTGTCTGGCAGAGTTAAGACCATCCTTCCACTCAACCAGGTTAAATACAAAATACAAATATAGTATTAGAGATCCAGCAAAGATACAATAAATACAATTATAATAAAAAGTGATAATAGTAAAATTATAATAGGCCTAAAGTACACATCAAACAATAAGTGAAAATATATTATATTCTCAGTCATCAACCAGCTGGAAGTAAATACTGAACTGAAACAAAGTGAATGGCAACAACCTATATTTTCATTGTGATGGTTTATGTTCTGCCAGGGATAAGCCTTCAGGGAGGACAATGATAAGGATACATTTTTATTCTGGGCTTCTCCCATATTCCCCACTCAATCACAACCATGTATAATTAATGATAATTATCGTGTTCTAATTTATCATTTCACTGACATTCACTATGAGTTACTGTACCATGGGACAGGACATTAGCATTTTTACCTGGGTTCTTGGTGGTGAGGGGGGTTAGACCTTGACCCCTTGGGTAGAGTTAATCATTCTTATTGTTGTTAAGCATGAAAAGCTTGAAATCTTCTTGTATTTTTGGGCCTACGGTTTAATTTATTACTTTAACGAATCTATTATTTTTTTCACCAAAATCAGGGGTTTTAAATGTCAAATGTTGACTAAAAGGAACATTGTTCCAATCATAAATAGTTTTGATTGCTTGTGTTTAAAACTTTATTTAGCTTCATACTTTTGTATAAGAACCGGCAAGTTTGTTCCTTTGTAAAAACTATAAGATTCCTAAGTGATATTTGCAACTTTAATTGAAGAGTCACATTCATATAGGATATTAATTAATTAAAAGTCGAGACTGGCAACGAAAATGCTGATAACATGTCTATGTAGAAGTGAAAAAAGCAACATTTAGTCGTTTTTGTATGTTACACTTAAAATGACAGAAATAAAAGCACCAACACGGTTGCATCTAATTTGTAGTGGAATTTTTATTTTATTTATTTGTTTATTTATTTATTTTTATTGCTCTGCAAGTGGGTCAACGACCCGGTGGCAGTGTTGCAATAAATACCAGCCATACATATATACAAAAATGACATACTAGACATACAGTTCCACAGTAAATATCACAACAGCTATCTACATTCCATGATAATTAAAAAAAAAAATCTCTTTCCATTCAAAACTATGGCATATAAAAATTACATACTGAGAATATTATATGAGAAATATATATTATATATTATCATATACCCTATTCAATATAGGCCTATTTTTAAAAATTCTCTGGCTATTTAAAATTTAATTTAGAATATCCTGAAATAAAATAAAATTTTGGAACCACACTTCCAATTATGACACTGTTTCTCATGAGATTGTGATTTCCAAGTTGTTATATTATGGTATCAATGAACAAGCTTGTAAACTCATTTAGTCCTACCTTGATCAAAGTAGTCAGCTAGTATGTGTCAATAATAAACCTTCAAGCTATTTAAAATGTAAAATCGGAGTTCCTCAAGGTTCCGTTATAGGTGGTGTCTTCCTTGTAGTAATGATTTTCCTCGCAACATATCAGGCAAAAGTATAATTTACGCCGACGATACAACTCTATTGAGAAGTGCAGTTTCTTCTGATGTTGAGAATCAGGCCAAAACTATGTTTGATATGTCACAAAAGTAGTTTGTTACCAATGGTCTTAAACTCAATAATGATAAGACATAATTTTGGTTTATTAGAGACAACGGTATTAATGAGAATGATATTGTTAAACTTTTAGGAATCTACATGAACACTAAATTAGATTGGAAAGCGCACACTAAAAAATTATGTATCAAGCTGTCTAGAGTTATCTATCTTCTGAGTAGACTCAAGAAAGTGTTAACAATAACTGTTTACGTCTTGCATATTTTGTATGTTTTCCATTGTCACCTTATTTATGGCATAAGAGTTTGGGACATGCATCCACTACTAAGGAACTGTTTATTAAGCAAAAGAATGCAATAAGGCCTTTATGGCCTTGGTCCTAGAGAAAGTTGCAAAAGGCATTTCATACATGGTAGAATATTGACAGTCCCGAGTCTCTACAGTGCAGCAGTGTAGTCTAGAGATAAATATAACAAACTTTTAGAAGCGCAGTGATGTACACCAAAATCAAACCAGAGGAGCAGATAGAATCGATAGAATTCTTATATAGGTTTTAGTGAAAAATACTAAATTGGGTACCTTCAGATATACTTCATCTTCCAGTAAATGAGTTCAAGAAATGGGTGACTGATTGGCTCTTGGATAAAGCACTGTACAGTACAAATGAAATGTTTTTGAATGAAGATAATGGTCGCTGGTGTCAATTTTAATTCAAGTTCTTTTTTAAATTCAAGTTATTTAAAATTGCTAGAACCGTTGTGCATGCTCACTGTTTAAATTTAAATTTGTATCATAAATGTTACAACTTTTTTTTTAAATCAAAATTTGGAGAAAACATTTAATATTTTTGAAATAGAAACTAAAATGTAGGAGGTGCAATTAGAATCCAGCAAAAATCATTAATCATGAGATATAATGCACCTCTCTTAGACGGATGGCCTGTACAGATATATATATATATATATATAGACACGAATCCAGCAAAAATCATTAATCATGAGATACAATGCACCTCTCTTAGGCAAATGGCCTGTACAGATATATATATATAGACACTGGACAGTCAGACATCATTCAGAAGCATTTGCCTTGCCTGCGCGGTTGCCGTAGATTCAATGCTTACTTGACGAAGTTAGTTGCATTGGTTGTTGATACTGTAATGTAATTTCTAGTGATTCATTAAAAAAGGCAATTTAACTATAGGCCTATTGTTTTGTTTCATAAAATTAAAAATAAATAAATAAATAAATACCTGCATATACATTAAAGTGTTCCCCCAAATTCCAACTTCAGCACTGTTTATTGACTTGCCGTTTGATTACAAGAAAACAGCTTTGTAAACCTTACCCTATGGATACAATATTTAAGGGATATAAAAATAAAACCCTGCAAATCTCATACATTTTTGAAAATGCATTATTCCAATTCTGTTAACCCTTTCAGAGCTGAATTTATTGTATAAGCAGTCATCAAGTAAAATTACTAGAGGGACATAGATTTGAAATGAGCGAGGGAAATTTCAATGAAATAGATGGTTTCTATAAGTGATGTTTCTAAAAAAATATAAAAAAATGTATTTGATAACAAATTATATTTGATAAAAATCCTCATATTTTAATATTAAGCAATATTTTTTCCGGTGATGTACCGGTATATATATACATCAGTAGCATTGAAAAGGTTAAGCGCTGGTGTAGCTCAGCAGATAAGCTGACAGTAATGAGTTACAGCTTACAGGTTATTAGTTGAGGAAGCGCTTCTGCGAGGTTAAGATGATGTTTACAAAGCGGAAATAAAGTATCAGTAGCAATATTCCCAAGGCAAATCACTTCATTTGAACAAATCGGAAGATATAGCTCATTGCGTAATGAAATCCTGCTACTTGTTATAAATGGCACGCCCGCAGGCAGATCCAGATTTGGAGTCTGGAAGGTCGCAGTCTTCAATCACTTCCTGCTCCTGCATTTAGCTCGGGTTCGCGACCCTTTGATTGCTTCCAATAGATAGCCTCAGCTTGTCTTTTCTTGTGCGTCTTTTGTAATTGATGACCAAGTTTGCGTTCGCTCTGAAATTATGGGTGGAGGATGATTTAGATCTGCAGACCTTGGCCATGAGTTTTATCCTTGGATGTTCTGTTGTTACGCTTAACAAAATCTTAGGACTACATTAATAATGAAAGTGGATGTGGAGTAACTTCATAGGCGTGCACAGGCTATTTTATATGGCGGTTGCTCAAGATAGTTAATATCGGCTTATATATGTATGTAGGTATATATATGTGTAGGACTATATATGTAAGTATATATGTGTGTATATATATGTATATTTATATATTGTGATTTCCAAATTTGCTTTTTATGACTTAGGTGTCACAAACCATTGCAATTAAGTTATTTGTAAATTAATTATGACAAATAAACAGTTAGCCTTTACAACAAATTTGTAAGTACAACTTAGGCCAACATTGTTACTCCTACAGAGTCAGACATATCTCATGAGGCACGAGTGCAGGCACGTAAAGGGCCATAATATGTGTCAAATTTATTTTGTCATGAGAGCCACACAACTAATTGAAAATTATTGCAGAATATTTCTATTACTTAAACTTATAATCACAATATGCATACAAATGATTTAGTGGCTTGCCACATTCCTCAATGCAAAATAATACGATATTTTAAACGGGAACATAGGCTTGTATGCAACAGCAACAAATTTATGTGCAAAAATCACAATAATTCAAAATGAATATTTACTTTTATGTTTTGACCTGAGACAACGACAATTTTTGCTATGCTTCTCTGAAATGTCTGTTCAGTTCTCTCTTCGATTAGAGATGACAAGTGTTGATCACTCAGAAATGATCACTGAGAAGTTTTTTTTGATTTCATGGAGAAAAATAAGTGCTCACACACATAGGTGCCAACACTGCCATAATCCATGTGGCAAAATTCTGAAATATTTAAACTTTCCAGGAGGGTGTGAAAGGAAAACTGGTATCCCCGAAATCGCCGGTTAAAATGAAAATAAATTTAGGCCAGCTTATGTATTCTTTGTATGGGCAACAGGTGTGCTTGCAAAGGGCCGCATGCATCCCGCGGGCCGCGTGTTTGGCTTGACTGAACTAGTGCCTTAAATTTCCTCAATAACATCATTGACATCTACAGAGACAGCCAGTTCCGATTCAGTGTACATCAGCATAAGGAAATTAAATCGCTGTGATCGTAATCTATTGGACGTGTTGCTATTTGAATAAATGATGACGTCACCTTTATCTTGTACAGTAGTGCGGGTAGATGAACCAAACATGCATACGTATATTAACTCACCCCTTGTAAAATGTCTGCCAAAAATATATTATCAACACCAGTGCAAACACTAAAGTTAGTTTAGGTGCACATGGTAAAGGGTACACCTAACACTCTGTATACAGTATATATATATATACAGTATACAGTATATATATACAGTATATATATACAGTATACAGTATATACTGTATCCATACAGAATATATATATATATATATATATATATATATATGGAAATTATATAGTATAATGCAAATAGCCTACACATACATGCACATAGAATAGGCATGTATATTGATTTTTAAAATTTAGCCTATATAACCTATAATTTATTCGTCTATTATTTTTCCTTGTTTCAGAATTCCATCATCGAGCTTGCTATCCCATCCACCAGCACGACGAATGAGGTAAGAAAAATGAAAATGTGTATAAAATTAGAATAGGGAGGTTCGCACTTTTCATTCCCTGGAGATGACATCTGAGACTCAAGCTTCTGCTCCAGTACTGATGCGTTAGTACCAACACACGCACTCCTCATTACGAATTTACCTTGAGTACGCAAGAAGTTTCCCTTTCACTGCAGCAGTCGAACCTTGTATGGGAGTATCCTAATGTGGCAGGGCAGATTGTCACCAAGGACATGCCGCCGCTTGTGACGTCACAGAGCGAGATTTTATACATCATTTTATACAAATTGCTAATGATAGCAGCCTGAAGCAATATCTAGGAGGCCTTGGAAAATACACACACACACACACACACACACACACACACACACTGTTACTACTACAAGCATAAACAGACATATGACTAATTGTTTCTACTACTACGGTTCTAACATACATAATTTTGCCTGTCCAAAATCGCCTATAATCTGTTTACAGGGTTGCCATAAAAACCACGTTTGTGGCTACTCTAGCTTCACTTTTCGAAACATATATAGGCAGTGGCGGATTAAGAGAGGTGCACGGGCGCATTTAACCCCGGATGGGATAACTAACTAATATAAATACTGTAATAATAATTAATCAGATTGTGGTTGTGGACTAGATGACTAGAATTATTCTATCACAACTAGCACCGAAGAATAGTAAATTATGCAACAAGTCTATAATGGCATTTATTAAGGTACGAATATATTTATGAAACGGGCAAAGCAAGTTTCATAATTTCCATACAAGTAAGTTATCTTTCTTACCATCAGAGGCAAGTTGCATACGACTCTTCCTGCTCTCGAGATTTCAAGATCGTTCTGTGTTCGATAGCATGTTATAATGAAAATATGTTTCGAAATGGATATCATTATGATATCGTTACGTCACATGTAATAAGCGTATTGAAGTAGCCTATAGTCGAACAAAATAGCTATTTATGTATCAAGTACGCAAAATAACGCATTAGCGGACGAATCTAGTATAGCGGCCAAGGCGAAAGCCGAGGCTGAAATACTGGCTGGATCCGATAAAGGTTTTGCGTACGTGGTGCATACAATATTTTTAGTAAAAGGTCTCTAAATAATATGAAATGAAACAAAAATACCGTGTAATTAATTATAATGGAAGATAGTCAGCCATTTGTTAAAGTCTTATTCTCACGGCCTTCTGAATCATAAAATAACAATGACCGTAGGTACCATACCAAATATGGTATAGATGCATAATATTGAGTTTGTTTGTAAACAATAATGCACAGGAACTAGTATTTATGAAAAGCTTGTGAAAATATAAATGATAATCCACAGTAAATTTCAGTCTAAAATTGAACAATCCAAGCCAGAAACATTAAATTGGAGCTGGTGCCAGCAACGTCAACGACAGCAATAGATCATTAGAAGGAATATATTGCAATTGAATGTTGGTGCATTCGCTATGATAAGCATGTGAACGAAGATGTGAAAAGTTTTTGGCTTATATTTGTTGTTATGTAATGAAAAAGGCTACCCTGTTTTGCGAAAAAAAAAGAAAACCTGGTAAAGTTTCTGATTATCATAAAGAAACACGTTGGCTTAAATTTGTTGTTTTATGGCCAATTATATGATTAAATCTATGTTAAAGTTGGTGTGACTGGTCAATGCCATCTGGATTTTGTTTATAGATTGTCATGACGACTTTAAAGTACAAGGCCGATAAAACTGCATTTTGAATGCAGTTTGAATGCACTTTTATGCAATTTTAGCGGCCTTGGTTGCTAAAATGCAATTGTTCGGCTTGTTACCAGTCCGATAAGCAGCTGTTTTAGAGAGCGTGTACTAAAAATATAATTTTCGGTACTGCGATGAATAAAAATCTACATTTGTAGCACCATGACAGAGAAACAATTGAATGGATTAGCTATAGGCCTAGTGAACATAAAGGGATAATCAGAAGTTCTAAATATCTTCTTCAGAAAATTTAAGACGAAAGTTGGCACAAATTATTTTGGATATCCTCTAATATTGTAACCGTGTTACATTCTTTCTGTCATATTTCCTGTAGTATCTGAAAATGTGAGTAAAACCTATTTGATTGATCCAAATTTATTTTCTTACAAAATCCATGTCCTTGTGAAGACAACTGTCAGGCCTACATCCTGTAGACAGAGAACCTGCGCTAGGCTATATGATGCATACTTAAATAAATAAATTCTGAATCCGCCCCTGATCCAGGCGAGACGTGTTGATAACTGCACCACTGCCATTGTTGAATAGATATTGTATTTCTTATGGCCCTTTTGTAATCTTTCTAAAAGAGAGCTTATGTGTATTCAGTATTAATAAGTCATATTTTATTTTTTTTATCAATAGCTTCCCGAACTAACATGTAACGAGCTTTCGAAAATATGCATAATAATGTGCCCTGTATAGTCATTTTGTCGCAAGATGTAACCTTTCTAGAAGCCCAAATGTTCACCGATTTTTTCATACATCATAATTTTGCACAAGCTGGTTGGGAAAATGTTAATCAGATAATCACCAACGGTATCTCGAATCACCATGTGTTATAGGCAGCATTCAACACACTTCCTTCATGTGGATTGCATACCTTGACCGGTTAACGGGTTCTGCCAGTCATAATCACGTAAACCCTAAAAACTAAACTCCGTGGCACTGCATCCTAGAAAGGGCTAGGCCTATCATCGAACGGCTGCATCATCCACCACAGGCAGGTAGTAGGATTGGCATGTTGACAGTTCTTAATCAAGTATTATTTTGAATTACGAGGCTGAGTGCACCCTGTTCCAGACCTCCCTACCTCAGAAACATTGTAGAAGGTACTGGGAATTGAACCCGGGCCTATGGATTGATAGTCAGCGACCCTAACCACAAGACCCCGCAGATGGTCTGTAACGCCTACCTAATCCTGAATATAATATTATGTCTTCATGAACAGTCAAATGTAAATTACTTTCTTTTTAACTTAAAGGTGTTTTTCTACAGCGTTTGTTCAGGACGGCATCAAATGATAAAAGTACACCAGTTGAACTATATGAATATTTATCACTGAAAATGCTACATTCTACAAATTTCAACCAATTTCAGCTAATATAAAAGTTCTGTTAAATCCGTATCATCTATACTTATATTATATTATATTAAGTTTTTTGTCATTATGTCTGTAACCTTTTTACTTATTAATTTTCAGATATGTAAATAATAATGAAGCTTGAATGCTCCCCCTTGATGAAGATTTTAAAAGTTTTAAAATTTAAATGAACTATTTCATTTTCCAAACGTTGTCCTTTAAAATTAGACGTTACTTTCCTTGTACCCTTACAAATTTCCCTGAAAAAAAATAGGTAAAATAGATTTTATTTTTGTAAAAAAGAAAAACCACAGATTATTTAAAAAAAATATATACTCAACTGCCAAAGAACACGTACAAAAATAATGCATGTATTTATTCACCTGCCTCCTGAGAACTCATTCTTCATACTTCAAATAAAATAATTTACAAAATAACGGCTATCTAAAAATATATTTTCAAAATTATTTTATTTTTGTTGGTGATTTATGAAACTTGGCCTTGAACAGCCTCGTTTTGTAACCATCTACATATAAAATAAAATATCATCTGAAATACCTGTATCTGTTGAAACATAAGCATATAGCCTAAGAATTTAAGGTTAAGGTTTCAAGGTAATTCAGATATTTTCTACTCAATATAATTCACATTTTCCATTACCTGTGCTAACGTAATTAATAAATTTTCATGTAATTTTGTTTGCCTTAGTGAGTATAAGGAATTATTTCGTGTAATATTGAATACTTTCATGCTTAAGAGAGCTGCCATATTTGTTTACAAGCATCGTTCATCAAATGCTCACTAGAGGCGCTGTGATCGATTCAGCATCACAAACATAACGCCGATTAAGCTGAAACCAGCTCAGCGCTTGAAATCTAGCGAATTATTAATTTCGACACATTGTGTGATCGGAATTTAGGAACTTCATATGGATTCAGTGTTTAAATTAGGTGGTCAAAAATCGCGCAGTAAATGAATGCAACATTTTCCATACGTTAAATCAATAGTTTTCCGTAATGACGCCTCAGCATAAAGCATGTCAAATATCTCTGAAACCACTCATTGGAAAACGGAAACTCGTATGTTACTACAACACCTGTCCTTAACCTCAATTATTCATACATCATTTCAGTACATAGACTGTTCGACCAAACAATTAAAGGAAAGGTCTTTGTCTTTAATTAGGGACTTCAATTAATGAATTTAATGGTAATTCTGATAATGACGCAATGAATTAACCTTATTGGTGAAACCTAACTCAGGGCGGCAAATCTCGTCGAATCAGAATTAATATGACATAATTTGTTTATATTATATCCATTGCGCAATCAGTGCATATAAAATAGTTCGGGGCCATTCACGCTCGCGAGTCACGCAGTCGTCTTCATCCACATCATTCGCCAGGCGGGCGAACGTCCGCCTGGCGAGTTTTTCTTTGTTCTCTGACCACATCAGGCCAATCGCCGCCAGTCAGTTCTAGCCAGTCGCCTTCTTCAGCATTCAGTGGTCGCTTCGTATTCAGTCGTCAGTCAGTCAGTTCTATTCAGTAGCCCTTTTCGCCAGTAATCTTCTGAAGAACTGCACGCAAGTTTGTCGCCGATTTTTCGGCCAAACAAAGGCATCATGGTTACCAGTTAGTTCCAGATGCCATGAATCGTCAATGTGGCTGTGTCGCCACTTACAACATGAATCTTAGTTTCTATTAATACAATTCATATACTACGCTTCGCCTGTATATATATATAATATTACTGCTACAATGTAGTGTATTCTACTACGCTTCGCCTTCATACAATTTGTAATAATGTAGTGCATCGCTCATAACCTCCAAGTGCTTCACAACACAACACTATGTAGTACGTCGCTCATAACCTCCAAGTGCTTCACAACACAACACTGTACAACATGTAACTATTTCATTATTCTCCTTGGCAAGGTTGTACAACACTGGAAATTTATTTCGCCAAATCTTGGTGATGGAAATCATTATTCATTGCACATGCCAACGTGACTAACATCAAGATTGTGTCACTGTCATCACATCAACCTCAAGTCAACTTCAAGAGAACAATACTCAAGAAGATCTAAATCCATCAATCATTCGAGTCAAGACCGTGTTTCAAACAGTGTTAAATTTCTTCAATTTTACTTGTTTTTAATTTTATATTATGTAATCAGTGATTTTTAACAGTGATCAGTGCTTTCTCCGCTCACTTCACTAACAAATAGCAACCTCCAGTATTTAACTTAATAAATAAATTACTAACCCCAAGGTTTGTGAATTTCTTATTTTTTGGTTTTCGATGTAGGGTCCAAATTTATTATTTATCCTTTCCCCCTTTCCTTTTCATACGGTCCATCTTACTAGAGGCCTTAACCCCCTACAGTATCGAATGTTAGTACCCAACATGTATGAAATTACCCTTAAACTATAAAATGATGCAATAAATTACCACTGATATCTGCATGTTGCCATTTAAAAAAAGGCAGGCAGATAAGAAATTACTGGAAAACGTTTGTCTTTGAAAACTCTGAACACTACAGTTCAACAGATAAAATGAAATGGTTTTCTTAGACCGTCGCAGGTAAAAGAAACGGTTTTAACGTTAGACGGTATGATTACACGTTACCCGTTCAAATCAAGCAGTTAAATTATTTATCTTTCACACCTCAAGTAAAGATTTGGCTGTCCAATAATCCATTTTACAATTTGACTGAGTATATAGAAAATCCTATCTCTCTGTGATACTTACAATTTTATTATATAATCCTCTGACCATGCCTATTGTACAATGTATTTAAGGGCTAAATAAAATTATTATTATTATTATTATTATTATTATTATTAAATGGAGAGAATCATGCCACTGAGTGGTATAAAATTATATAGCTCCAGGATTTCCAAATTGTATTGGTTCACTGGGAAAATACTTTTTCAGTTGAAAATATTTGCATATGTTTATTAAATAGTCTCAGTTTGATAAAAAAAAAAATGAGCATTTTTAAATTCACTAGGCATTTTTAAAAGTGAAAATCCTCACGGTGATTACAAAAATCGTCATACTTGGTGGGTGAAAAGCGGTGTCCATAAGTTGGCAGCAGTGTACCTAAAAACAATAACAGCTGTCTGCGCGCTCCAATATGGCTGACTCCACGGTGCATAAGTAATTACAAGAAATCTAAAATGTATTATTATTTCACAAATTTTAACGGCTTTCTAAAAAAAATTGTATGATACACATGGTAAAATGTGTATACCTAAGTATTTAGCTCGTTCCCCTAGCTCTCGGGGTACGCCATAGCACAGTGGTTAGGCGCTGTGCTACAAACCGGAAGGTCGCGGGATCGAAACCCGATGAGGTAGTCGAGATTATTCAATTGACCTAATCCTTCTGGTGGCACAATGACCTTGGGGTCGACTCAGCCTCCAACGAAAATGAGTACCAGGAGCAATCCTGGGGGTAAAGGGGGCCGGTGCGTAAGGCTGACAACCTTACCACCTTCATGTGCCGAATGTCTAAAATCTGAGAGCCTCTACCTCCTGGAACCCTCTGGGCCTCCATGGCCTGTATAGAGATCAATTTACTTTACTTTACCTAGCTTGCGAAATACTTTTCCCCTCTTATGAAGGATGGGTAACCAGTTAGACACTTATAATATTCTTTTTAAATTGTTGTTCTTATGTTGTAAGCAATAGTCCTAAGTTACTATCTTTTATGCGAACGTATGACTGATTGTTGCCACTGTCATGAAGATTCATGGGGCCTGTCAAAAGGTGCCACTTTTTTGTTTGTATGTTTGTAAGATCCCTGAAGTCTTGTGATGACACTTATTAGTTATCTTCCTTACCGTATCAAATTTGCAAAGTCACAACCTTAGCACGCGCCGATTTATCAGACGAACATCCTGTTGGGAATAAGTTATAGCTTTCTTTTTAATAGAGGTGTTTCAATAGAATGCCAGGCATCTTTGAACCGCTATGATGTCATAGGAGTGCATTTTAGAATAATACAGAAATACTTATTTTCATATGGTAAATATTATTAAAAAAAAAAAAAAAACTTGTGAGACCTTACTCCTTCTTGCCATTCATTTGCTTTGTACAGGCGGTATAAGAAGAAAGCGTTACTCTCACCTATGCTAGTTATATAAGAATGTACTTTACGAAGAAAAATCTGATGTAGCGTTAAATCAGTTTATGTTATTTTAAATCGTAAACATTAACACAACTCCTTATGCCTTATGTAAAGTTTCATTTTACGGGCTGGGCTGTAAAAAAGGGGGTTTCCCCGTTAAGGTAAAGAAAAACGTGCAAGTTCATTATAGAAATTATCGAGGTTATCACCTGATGTCACTGTCGTTCTCTTCCTTTTCGTACAAATAGATAATTATCCATCTTCTTAAATTTAACCACTAAAAATAGGCCTACTGTTATTCTTATTAGACCTATTTCTATTATTAACCATTTCAGCATTGCGAATTAGGTCCAAAATCTAGAAGGCTTAAATTGTTTAACAAAACACAAACGTAAGTCATCACAATATTTAGTTTCGTTCAAATTATTACTTACGAAATTGTTATCTCCATTCATTAAACGTCTGCAACTCTTTTTCATAGCGAAGAATTTTTCAATATTAGTTCGTTTCTTGCCTTTACTATAACTTCAAGAGTGATGTCGATTTCTTTACAAATAAATCCCACCGCTGGGACTCGGGAACAAATCTCGATGTATCCATGTGGAATTTGTGCCCAGAAAAATGATCTGGGCAGATTTTCTCTGGTTGCACCTGTTTCCCCTGTCATACATTATTCCACCATTCATTCCAATATATTATTATTAGTATTATTATTGTTATTATTAAGTTGGCCTACAAATTATGTGACGTATCATGGCTGCAGACAAGTAGGCACTTAAAAAAGTATGTGTAAAATGCATTGCATTAAATCTGCTGAGAATTTCATCCCATAGTATCGCCGAAGAAACTGTTATAAATTGATCTGTATACCATATTATTAGAATATAGTTAGGCGATTTTTCGCTTCAAAATTTGTATTAGGCCTAATATTTTATAATTTTGAGGCCGTGCGTTAAAACTTGACTGCTTCGATCTAGCACTGAAGGATAAGTAACAACCAGTGGAATTAAAATAAACTAAACTTTTTAGGAATTAGGTTAAGTATTACAGTCATTTTTACACATAATTTTGCTTATTCTTTGTACTGCTTGAGTTTAGTCTGTGAGTTTCCCTTTCTCGTTTTCCACAATACCAGCACAAGTTACATGATAAAGGCTATTTGAAAAGTAAAAATACGCACTTTCTACTATTCAGACCAAAATATTTTCATCAACTTGTTTTAGATGATTGTAGCATCTTATAACTCATGGATTGCTCGACTGTCATTAGCTGAGACCGTGTTATAAATACTTATGTACAGGAGTATCGTGAATGAGCATTTGGTGGGATTGTAGATGTAAATAACAAAAGCATTTTCTAAAAAAAAAAATACTATCGTACTAAACACAAAGTATTAGATGTAGCTCTAGAGTACTGGGGATGGAGATCCTGGTAACAAATGGGTGACTTAGAAATGGGCCTCCTGTCAAATGATATAGCTGGGAGAGTTTTTTTGTCGCCCACCCGTCTTGGCGGTGAGATTAAGTTTATAATAAAAATGTGTAAAATCATTAATGGTTGTATGTCACGCACATGTTACATATTAGGGTGAAAGCTGTCAATGTCGCTTACTATCAACCATCAAGTCTACAAGGTTACACGCAAGGATCGGTGTTTGGTTTCGTCTGTTCTTAATGTTATCTCCGGTCCTCATCTTAGGCGAATCCCATTTGAGACAATAGAGTATTCTTTAACAACGTCCGCACAGAAAAAAATGAATATGGCTTGCATTCGATTACTCAGAAAACCATGCTAAATTGACATGAGTGGAAATGTAAAATTGATCAGAAATCTCCTACAAAATCTATGATTTGAGATATTATCAATACAGAAGCATTTATTTTTAAATCTCAAAAATTCAGATCTAGGATAATGGTAATGGTAGACTAATATCGAAGTTGTTTTTCTGAATATTTTAACTAGTGCTGCCTAGGATGCTGTGTGAATAACTAAAAAAATATACAAACTTTAAAAATATGTCAGTAAATTTCAACTTCGTGCCGTAGTTGTTAGTTACTTACATGTTTAACCGTTAAACTTATTACTAGAGCATTTCAAATTAAAATAGTAGAAAACGAAACAATGCTATAAGGCAGTATAATCTGATTCCACCAGTAGGCCTAGGATACCGTATAGTTATTAGGCTCGGTCTAGGGTACCCAAGCCAAGAAAGTTAAGAACGCACGGACCATCGAAGCGGTCCGAAGCAGGTTGAAGCGAATGGGAGATTGAGCGTGGCGTCACTCGTTGCCGCAACACGTAAGCATTCAGTCACAGCAGAGTACAAACTAATTTTTAAAATTTACAGTCATAAACATGGTACATTAAATTTCTAGTTTAGAAATGGCGGTGGTCGCGAACGCGCGAAGTTTACATTCCGAAGCATAGCTTAGTCTCCGAGACTACGAGTGCTAGTTGGTAGAAACCAGTTCAGATGAACCACTTGTACGATTGCTTAACAAGGCTTAATAAGTTTTGTTGCGGAAAATATGAGAATTTCAGTTGAAGTAAATATAATTAGTTGATTTAATCAACATTATTATCTTAACGACCGCTTTAACACAATTTTTAGTGAAAAGAAGCAATCACAGCAACCCCAGTTTATAAACCTGCACTACTGATACAAACGCGATTTTCTTTGCGCTCTTTACGCAGAACCATTTAAAATGAGTAAAATATTGAGCTCGCTGTAAAATGAGACAACTTTTACTAAAATCTATTGTATGCACCGCGTACGCAAAAACTTTAGTGGACTCATCACGTATTTCAGACTAGGCTTACACCTCGAAATACTAGATTCGTCCGCTAAAGCCTTGCAAATTAAACTCAAGGCTAACTTGCGTACATATGCATACAGTTTCCCTAAAATATTGGGGACCGCATTCCGTAACGTGTTGTACAGAGAGGAGTTTAAGTGAGGAAGATGCACAGATGAAGAAATGTGGAGGAAGAAAGCGTATGGACATAAGGGTTGATTGAAAACTACTGTACTGTATTGTAGAAAATTCCTAAATGACAAAATAGGAATGCAATGCGGCAAAGGATAAAGCTAATTTGAGCATTTTAATAGCAAACAAAAATTAAGGTGCAGCGTCTAAAATTCATAGCTCTAGGTATCACACCACTACTTCTGTGGCATATGTGGCTGACATGGCATCAGTGAGTCATGTGCACAGATCTTTACACTTTCGATTGATTATCACTACTTGTAAAATATAGTTCGAAATGTTTGCGGTAAAGAGAAAGGAAAGTTCAAGGAGAATAGTAATTATACTGCAAGGAGTGGAATACAATTGGATATCCTGAGAGTGTGTTTTTTATTGGATGTATCACTCTTTAATTGGTGCCTTTTACTTGCCAAGAGTTGTCATTTAGACGGTTGCCGACATTAGAACCTTGGCACTGACAAAATGGTTCTCCAGATGCAGTTAATGGAAGATTATTTCATGGGTATAAACCCCATCTCTACCTGCTATACATCACAACAATCTTCTACACCATCACCACCGTGGATCGTGACCACCAATCGTCATGTATACTAGGTAAGTCATGGCAACTATTTTGTCTTTTCTTTTTTCTGTTGAAAATGTGGGACCATTTTAAAATGTTGAAATATTCGTGTTAGCTATCTTCCGGAGTTGTGCAACAAAACATGGCGATAATTATCTTCTTGATAATATTTTTAGTTGGTTGCGACACTTCGTCACAAACCGAAATGTCGTTGGAATTTTATAATTGGCCCAATCCATCTGGTGGAGCTATGGCCTTGGGGTCAGCTCAACCTCCAAGAGAAATGATTCCCAGGTACAATCCCGGGAGTAAAGGTGGCCGGTGCTTAAAGCTTGTTTCACATTGGCGAACGGCGCCGTTAGGAGCCGAAATGGTAGTTCCGTAAGCAGCATTCATATTCGTCGTCAAGCGTCTGAAGGTTATAAATTTTAATCCTACCCTCGTCAATGTCAAATCTCCTTCAACCCCTATCCCACTACTCCTGGCAATTACAGCTATTTTGCTCAGCTGCTTTTTAAATCGAGGTTTGTGTGCATATGCTGATGACACGGTAGGAACAATTAATGGTAAAAACTGGAATGAAACATATGAAATCGCCAACCAAGCCTTAAAAATAATTAAAAAATGGTTAGATTCAAACTTATTATCTTTGAATATCTCAAACCAACTTTTATAAGCTTTATATTCAGTAGTAAAATCCAAACCTAACCCAGCTTTAAAATAATATAAAATTGCATTAAACCTTATGTAATTCTAAGCAAATGTGTAATTGCCCTTGTTTAAAAGAATCTTCTGACGTTTAATACTTAGGAATTAATATTGATAGACATCTCAAATGGGATAAGCACATTGCATTCATCACAAATAAAATACGGAAGACTATATATAAATTTGTTATCAATCGAAATTTACTTCTAATTTCTACATTACGGTCAATATATTTAGCAGAAGTTGAATCGTTAATCCAATACGGAATTATTGGCCGGGGTAGCGTTTCTAAGACCATTTGTACAAAATTAATTTTACTTCAAAAGAGAATAATAAAAATGTGTTTCAATAAAGCTATTAATTACCCATCAAAACTATTATATGTTGAATTCAACGTTATGAAATTCGAACAGCTGTATAAGTCAAAATTATTAATTTTTTACCGTAAAAAAATCTAAATTTATTTCCTATAGTCATTGTCAAAATACAATAAGAAACGCCATCTTTCGTTTCGCTGGTTTGAAATTTTATAACAATTTTATTGCTGAGTACCCTGAATACGTAAATTACAATCTTAAACATTTTAAGAGAAAAAATATATATATACTATTTAATATTAATAGCAAAATTTAAATTTAATTTGGTCTTTCAATGTTTTCAATCCAATTTATTCTATTTTTTGTTGTTGTAAATGCTATTTTAAACTACTGAAAAATTCATTGATGAACTTCACTTTTCAACTAGTGCTATTGAATTAGTAATATTATAGGCTAAAATTTTTCCACCTTATGCACTAGTATATCTTGACATTGATATGAATGAGTGTTGACAAGGAATCTATAGTCTGTATCTGTTGTTTAATTATACATGTATTTACAAATAACCTGAGTATCAATAAATTACAATATACCTTATTGAATAGTCTTATTAGGCTATGGTAAACTAAAATGTTGTACAATTGTTAAAATTACAATTAAAATATATAAAATCACAGGTAGTTGTATGTACTAATTTTTGAGAATAGAAGACACGTCACTTCAAATTATATATACAGAATTTTATCTTCTATCACTAAAAAATTATACATAAAAAATTGTAAGTCCCAGTAAAAGGTAGAATAACATTCTGCTATTTAGCATTGATGTTTAGATCTGGAACGATGTGTAGTTGTTAGGCTATATATGGAGCCGTGGAGTCGTGAAGTAGCTTTATAGAGATTCCTATGCCATCATGTCAATGGACTTAATAATAAGACTATTCTGTTAACAGAATTAAATAATTGTGGCCGACCACAGTCATAAGTTACAATGTTTTTAACACGTGTTCGTTGACCAGAATCAATTTATAAGAATTCTTCTTTTTAGCGTGGTTTATTACAGATTTTCTCTACTGAACTTTTAATGAGATTAATCACGAGTATAAAACTCTCATCTTTAAGAAAATGTACATTAATTTGTTGAAAGAAGTGTCAAATAATTATATGTAATTGTATTATTGAACTACTGTTTTTAATGATGTTGTTTACTGGTGCGTGACAATAGCGAATATTTGTAACTGGTTAAAGAAAATAGTTTCTGTCTTGTTGTATGACAAGGGCCTTTATGCGAAGAACGCCGCGCTACCTGCTGCTCTACCTGGCTCTACGGAGTTGTCTGAAAGAATGCTGCCTCGAGAACTTCCAAACAGCAGTTTTTGGTGTAGGTCAGGTAATAAAATTTTTGCCCGATCGCGTCTGAAGCAATGTGAAACCTTTCTTTGTATGAATTGTTTTTATTCTTTACGTTAATCCCTTTCGGAAATGCTGTTCGGGACCGTTCGCCAATGTGAAACAAGCTTTAGGCTTACACCCTTATCACCTTCATGTTTCGAATATCTAAACAACTGGGAGCTTCAACCTCCTGGAACCCTAAGGGTCTTCACAGACTGTATAGGATATTACCACAGTATACGTATTAATACAGTAAAGAAACTCAGTCCGTTTTTCTGCCATACGGACATGCGCGCGCAGATTCCATGCGATCCTACCGGCCATTGAGTAATACTACAATCACTACTGCGGGAAGAATGGAAATAAATAGGAGTCTTGAATTTTTATAGCAATGCGTGTTTGGAAAGGATGTTATTGTTCTGCTATAAATTGCAGTAACAATAAAGGAAGAAATCCTGAATTGCATTTCTCCACTTTCCCAAAAGATCCAGAAAGGTAAGAAGAAAAATACGTAATATTTATTGTATGCCTGCTGGCTTACTCTTGACACATGTTCTGGTGTGGTTATGTTTACATTTACTTTAATGTAATATTTTTATCTTTAATTATGTTGTAATTTCTAACAATAGATACTAATGAAATGAAAATGTCAGCAGTCTATATCACGGTTAAAGATAACAATATTTAGGATGTCGTATTGTGATCGCTTAAGATAACACAATATTTGCTGCGGTGCAGCTTATTTCCTATGTGCATTGTAATGTATATGTCAGGGCCGGTTATGTATACAAACATGTGTGCCGTGTTGGCAGTCAAGAATGGCTATGTGAGCTCTAATGCACATGGCCATTTTGCAGCATGTAGCCGATTTTTTTTCTTTGCTTGCACAAACCTGACAATCAAAGATCCACATGCCCGGTTGTAAGGATCAATGCTAAGGAATATCAGTGCACATAACTCAATTTCGTAAAAAAGTGCACATAGCCGATTTTACAGGCGGTACGATATTTATTTTCTCGAACACGATGTAGGCGTAAAGATGACGAAAACATAATCTTACATCATAAATTTTCGGATACATGTGCCATGTTTGCGACAGTAAACTAACATGACATCATTATCCAAACCTAGGCAAGCAATAGGCTTACCTAAAATAGGCTACTGTTAAGAAGCGTATCTAGTCCAAGGTTTTTCCCACCTTTAAAATCAACGTTTAAGTTATAAATTACTGTATATTAAAGAGTGACCTTTGAATATAGGTTTGTCACACTGCTCGTCCTCAACTTCATTGTTGAGATTGTATTTTGTTTCTGTATCTTACGGCTTCGATCTACCTTCAATTGTTGTAATGATTTCAGGTGTAAAAAATGGGTCATCAATAGTCGGCGAGAAGACCTACTAACAAAAACTGTAAAATATTTAAATGTAAATTGCCGCCTATGTTTGGAACACTTCGAAAACAGCCAGTTTATGAATTCCAATAAGAACTCTTTAATTAAAACTGCTGTACCGACTGTATACTGAAAGCAGTTTTGGAGTATTAGAAATTGAGAAATATTGATAGAAACCTATATTTTTATTTGAATTTTGTATTGTATCTTATGTAATATTGTATTATTTTTGTAAAATGATGACATTTCTATTCTAATGTAATATTAGGCTACTTTTAAAAATAAAAATGAGTTATAATTGGTTTTCCAAGAATCATCTTGAAGTTATTAAAACTTGTAATAAGAATAGCCCTAGGAACTGCAGTGCAAGTTACAGGTAAGTGGCATTTAAAAATTGTGTCTGATCTTAACTAAAATATAATATATGCTTCATTGTTTCTTAAATTTAAATTTCAGTTTTGAAAGAAGATTTTTTTCTCTTATTATAACATATTTTGTTATGTGTTTATGCATTTTCCCAAGTTATTTTATATGGTGAGAATGCAGTTTTACTCAACCGCCGCATGGAGCGCTAGTGTCGCCCAGCTAACAAGTTGTCATAGGACTTTTAACACACAGTTTCCTTACTGTATTAATACTTATACTGTGATATTACTTTATAACGCTTGTACTAACATCTATACGTGAGGCTAGGACAATTGAATGCGGCCATAAACAGAGTAAAACGTAAAAGAAAACATTTTAAAAAAATAAGAATATTTAGTCTGTGGAGAACCATTTTAGTGGTGTATAGACTCTCGTGTTTGCCGACCATTCCACCCACCGAGATTCATCGAGTCAATTCAAGGCTATTATAGATACAAGTGGATCAAAAACTTGTTTTGATTTTGTTAAGTTGGCAGCAGCGACAGGTGTGGACGGTGATTGATGTGGTCATCTCCAGACATAATGTCCTGGGTTCTGTCTGTGCAGTGGCGGATTGCGTACATGGCGGATTAATTGACTTTTTTAATGGTAATTTTTTTGTTGGTCCCGATGTCCACCTCTGGATTACCTGAGCCATAGGTTGTCTCCGGTCCAATAACCAATTTCGCATTTGTTCTAGGATCGTCGCATCAACTTCTCTTGATCACAGAACATAGGAAAATGTTTGGTGTAGCCTATACTAAAGTTGATGAAAATCTGATGAAGGCTATTCCAGTAATCGCGCGTACAGTCACACGGACGACATAGACAGGCAGACATTTTCCCCAATCACCATGTAATCTTATAAAGTAGCCTAACATTCTGGCACTTAATAAATATTTCCATTTTCGAGAACAATTTCCGCAACTTCTGACACATGATCAGGGTTAGGATTTTTAGGTGCAAATTCCATAAGGAAAAAAGGAAGGGGAAAAGTGCTAAAAATAAGGCCAAATAGGAAACAAAAAAGTGCTACTAGACTTTTATGTAACAAAATTACAATCACGAACAGCAGGTTACAGGCTAATTCCAGTGAAGTAAAAAATAAAAATCAGTAATTATTTTTCAATGTGGCAGGTGTGCTAATCCTGCTAAAGCAGACAGGTTCACTATTCCCATTTCCACTGCACCTGATATAAATTTCATTGAAAGTTACTTAAAAATCTTAGATATAGGAACGAAACCAACATAATTATAAAATAACGAATTCACGATAATTGTGAAATAAAAAAAGCAATTCCACTCAATAGCCATAGGCTATAAACGATGAAAAGCGTTTTAGAAGATTATTAAAAGTCTGCATAAAAATACAAAAAAGGAATAAAGGGTGTTATGGGGATGGTTGAGAATTAGGGGATAAAGCCCCTAAAAAGGGGAAGAGGTGCTAGAAAATTGCCTCCAGAGACAACGTTTCTCACTGTGGTTTCTTTCACGGGTGCTCTAATTTGCTCTACGAAAAAAAAATGCTCATCTAAAAATCCTAACCCCTGCACATAATAAATGACAATGAAATAACGCATAATAAGCTAAGTACATTTTGGTACAGATGGCTTTAATTTTATTTTCGAAATAAATAGGTTACAATACGAGGGTTACCGAAAAAGTTACGACTAATTTATTTCATAATGACAGTGGTGTAAGAAATTTTAATAATAAGCTTATACAATGGGAAGATACTAACGATTAAACTATGGATTAGGAACAACAAAGAGATCTGTATATGGATAGAGAAAAGAGAGAATGGAGACACCAATCGTTCTTTACACATGGGCTTATGTTCTAATTACAAGATGCAAACCACATACACATGTGATTTCGACTTAAAATACAGAAACTGAAGGAACCGTTGCGTGTAGGATACGTTTTGAGATATACGCGAAGATATTTCCACAGCAATGAGACATGATATTAGAAGATTCTCTCATGGTGAGGCTGATGGCATTTAGCACCTTCCACATTGTCGGCAGTGTGTGGGAAATGTTTTGGGAGACCTAAAGGTTGTAGATTACTATTTCTAAGGATGGTAGTATGCGTACAAGCACGTGTGAAATAATAATAATAATACTACTAATAATAATAATAATAATAATAATAATAATATTTTTTATTTTTATTTATCCGGTTTTACAATGTAGGCCTACTTCAATTTACATTTTCCGATAACCCAAGATTACACATATAATTTAATTTTCTTTGTCCATTTATGCATATCTGTCCATAAATTCTCTTCAGTATTTCTTCTTCTAATTGATGCCAGAATTCCTTGTATTCATGTGGTCGGCGGTCTCCCTCTTTTCTTCCTTCCTGGTTGGTTCCCAATTCATAATCCTCCTCTCTTCTCTAACATCCTTTTTGTATGTCCATATTTTGTTATTTTAACTCCTAGATATTTGTCCTCTTCAGTGTATGTAATAGTAACCGTCCCTTCTTCGAGTATCAAACCTTGATTTATGTCTCCTATTACCATTTATTTTGTTTTATTCCTGTTAACCTGAAGTCCCCATTTTTTATACTCCACTACTTACTTCCTTGTGATGTATTCTATGTCTTCTTCATCTTGTGCTAATATTAGCTGGTCATCAGCAAACTGTATTAAATATACGGTACTATCATTTATTGGGATTCCCATGTTCTTATAGTTTTAATAATAATAATAATAATAATAATAATTATAATAATACTATTATTATAACTTATACTTATTTACTTAATGGCAATAGACAATTCCTAATCAAGTTAAAGGAATATTATCCATTTTATGAAACCCGGAGATTTATTGCCGCGATTACCTGAGTACGCCATTCAACCCTATTGCGTGCTGACTCCATCCTCCCAGTCAATATTTTTGCGATGCCTTTTTCCCCATGCGCGCAACATGTCCAGCCCATTTCATCCTCCGTGATTTAATTACCCTTACTATATTCGGTGAAGATCACTGGTTATGAAGCCGTCATTATGGAGTTTCCTCCAGTCCCCATGTCATCTCTCTCAGGTCCAAATATTTGCCTAAGCACCCGGTTTTTGAACACACTCAGATTATGTTCTTCCCGAAGAGTAAGCTACCTCGTTATTATTATTATTACTATTATTACTATTATTATTATTATTATTATTATTATACTATTAAACAGCTGTCTGCTAGGAGAAAATATGGAAACAGACTAGCCTAGGCCTAAATGCAGAAGCCTAAAATATGAGGTTACAATTTTCCATTATAAATCCAGCTAACTTATAAAAAGAACATGTAGGGTTAAAAAAGAAACACATTTTCCCACAGAGCATAATTATTGAAATAATAGATTTCACATGATTTTTACTAACTGAATAAATTTCTAATTAAGTTGGCGATAAATTTTATATTATAAAATTATTCCTTCGTTTTTTTTCGTTTTTCATTTTTCTTTTTCCATCGTTCTGATTTTATAGGAAATCGAAACTCTGAATGAAATTGGAATGAAATATTTTGACCTTATATGCGCTTTATGAAAAGAGTAATTAATAAATGTAGGCCTACCGTAATAAAAATAATAAACAATAATGAAACAAAGAAAAGTTAACTTTCATTTAAGGGCTCTGCAGTTTTACCTTTTATTAAAATGTCTTCCGAGATGAAAAAAGTTGGAGAAACACTGTAGTAGAGTTCACTGAATCCTGGAGTTTTCTGGCACACCCGTTACAAGAAGTGCAATTAATTATCCGGTCGTACAGTTCGACACGACACAACAATTCTAGTAGAATTAAATAAATCAGACCGTAAAGTCGAAATTAACTGCGTTTAAAGTAAATAATGGCTCTTATGCAATGACAGCAACTGCAAACACGTTTATTTCACGACGTCGGAATAAATAAAGATGTACAATAAACTCTTCCCTTTGTATGCGAGGTCGTTTATGTGACTCATAGACACATCGTTTTCCTCTCACCCTCTTGTATCGACTAGCTTGTGATTAAATATATTTCCATATAACTTGCTTCCATGAAATTAATATAAAAAGCTAAGTGTCCGCGTTGAGACTTCAAGGGTTCCATAGGAAATAAGTTTACGCAAAATTGTATTTCTATGTCTGATATGTTTAAGTCTACTTAGCAGCAACAGAAGGGTGAGCCAGACGGACCTTGGCCTGGAGGCCAATTGAAGGTGTGCAAAAATAACTAAAAACCAAATTTCCCGCATACACATGGTATAGAGGAAGTAGCCTCCTGTGAACGCGACAAAAAATGAAATCGAATTAACACCGAGAAAACATGTTTTAAGATACCTAGAAATCGAAAACACTGTTTAGGAATGACGGTTGTCTGTCTGTCGCTCTGTGTACATCCTTAGTGGGTAAACGGTTCATTGTATTTACTTGTTTTATTTTATTCTTTAAAATATGAACTTTGTTGGACCTTTAGCTCTCTACTAGAATTTGGTTTATATAACTAAAATATTAATGAAATGAAATCTTTTTTCAAAATTTTGATCTTAGAAATAGTGGATCCAACGATTTTCATAAAACTGTAAATTTCGAAGTTAGTATCTATGACTAATAAAATGGCTATACTATTTTTTTTTTTTAATTTACTTCGGGGGTACTTTACTCGTGTCCGTTTAAGATTCTTCTAGGCTATTTTCAATACAATAGAAGGTACATGTAAACCTTGTAGGCTACAGTAAAGTTGCAAAGACAATTAAAAATGAACATTTTTTGTCATGCACATTTCTTTATATAATTAACATTTATGTAGAAAAACGCAATAAGTAAGACTTCAATGTACAATAAGTTTTAAAAAAATCAATAGACTAAGGCTTTTCTTCTGTTTCCCATAATGAAATGTAATATACAAAAATTACATCTTGAAGTAAGGTACACCTTGAAGACGGATTTTTAGCTTTTTAATTTATTAATAGTTTTAAATATTTATTAATTATTTGCGTTTAGGTTTAATAAATTTATGGTTCATTTTAATAATTTTAATTATTTATTTACAAGTCTAACAGTATACTTAATTAAATTATATATGTTTTGCAATTTATGTTAATGTTAATGAATATTTTATTTTAAATATTTTGCTGTTAAGTACATTATTTAAAAAAAGCATGTAGTGGTTGAAATAATAATTGCGGGCACCTGATAGTAGCACCTATGGCACATTTGGAGCTCTTAAACTCCATGGCGCTACATCCCTTACGGGACTAGGTCTTGCCATCTGACCTCTGCGTCATGTACCTTTTGCAGATGACAGACTGGAAGGCATTTGGTGGCATGCCGACTCTGTTATTGATGTCTTACTAAACCGAGACAGCTACTTCACTATCAGCCCCTCTGTTTGTATCACGAGGCTGCGTGCACCCCGTTCCGGACCTACCTCAACTCAGACATGTGGAGACCACAGGAGACGGTCTCGTACCCAGACCACGGAGGTCGTCATGGTATGGCTAGAGAAAGTAAAAATTATAAACGTGAAAAGAAGTCATTCTCTCGCCCTTCCTGGACAATGCCATTAAATGTTTAAATATTTTTCGATGTAAACATATAAAACCCTGTCCGGCCAACGACCCATCAATAAATTCAGCATCACCAAGAGTGTAGAAAACAAGAGAGTCAGTTATTTCCACCTTCTATTTTAGTTTATACTATTCATGTTTATTTTATTTTATTTATGAAAATTACAGAAATTTATTTTACTCAAATGCTCACTCGTAGTACACTTTTAATAATAAAAAACAAAGATAATTTAAATGTATAACGCTTAAAACTAAACAAAACCCAAAGTTAGAATATATTAACTGGATCAACATTATTTTATTACCGGTACTTTATATATTTCAGCGATATACCTAATTCACTTTATAAATTGTAATGAATTTGTAATTGTATAACATGCAATTCTTTCCGAAGCAGAGTTTAATGTCCACTTAGTAACGAAATTCTTCATCAGTGAATTGTCTATGCTAACAGGTACGCTAGATTGATACTACGTGGCGTTGTGTGCAGCTCTCAAGAGGGAAGTAAAAAACAGATGACAGATAGCAGCGTAAAGGGGCAGAATGCCGAGTGTGTGAGTGATAAGTCGTGTATGAAACATGTGTATAGTTCGTGTTTAATACTACAGATGGTTCACGTGCAGTAATTTTTAATAACCTGAAAGATTTCTTCCATTAACGTGGAATTTTTATTGCTTGATAAATTGCACCAGTCTAAAAAAAGCGGGGTTTTTCATGGTTATTTTTGCGCCCTCTTTGTACCTGCGCCCTTGGCGGGGGCCCACCTCGCCATCGCCTAGCTACGGCGATTTTGTTCATAGATGTCGCTATATCAAGTTTGGAAGACACCAAGATCTCAGAGAGAAGCTGCCTCATCACACCAACCATTCCACCCATCGCCTACTGTGTTACGGGTAACCTTTAATTTTAATATCGGTTTATATTACGGCTGTCATTCCTGTCCTGGAACATATTAGTTAATGTAAGGCTCCGTAGATGGCGACAGTGGCCCGTCTAACTGTTGTACATCCGTTTTGCATCACTTTCAGTACTAGTTTGGCTACTGAAATGTGTGTGGTCTAGATTGTGTTACCTGGCGAAGGAACCGGGTTGATTTGAAGTCGCCACTACACCCCAATATAAATGAGCGAAATAGGTATTGGTTATTAACTGAGCAGTCCTCATTATGCCTTATTTTATTTAGGCTAGTTCAGATACATAGGCTAAAAACTAATGTGTTTGTAGAAACTGTCATATAACTTGAGGTTATGGTATAAACTTCATTTTGTTTAATGTACAGTATGAATACACGAAAGTGTTTGTATTGCACTTACTTGTGAACTGATCTGCTACAGTACTTTTCAAATGAGAAGCCATTTCCTTCACCGCCAATCACGTGTACGAGCTAAACGAGCACCGCTAGCAATATGAGTCTTCCCTCAGTCTCGCCGTCACTGATTGGACCGCGTATCTATGCAGTTGAAGGACATAGGGCTTGTCATCTGCAAAGCACCTTAGTTTCAAATTAACTTGCCTTGAGGCAAATGTTTTAAAAAATGTAATACAGTTTTATTAGTTACTTAGTTTTATCTATTCCACAGATGTTTTTCATTATACAATATTTTGTTGTTGTTGTATTTTTAAAAACATAAATGCCATATAAAATATTCACAATATTTTAAACATGTTACATAGTTACTAGGCCTATACGTTTGAATATTTTACATCTACATAGGCAATTAATCAGTGAATAACTTATTCTTGCTAATATGAAATATGGAAATGATAAATTAAATAAAAGAATTATATACAAATTACGAAGCTGAGGTTTTAGTTGTAGGTTAATTAGCTTTGATGGGAAGTGTTTGTTTTTTATAACTACATAGGCCGATATTGTAAGCTTATGATTTTTTTTTATTTGCAAAAGGCTTTTGACACTGTAAACCACAAGATACTTATAGAAAAACTAGAGCAAATTGGAGTAAGAGGCACTGCACTAAATTTATTTCGGTCTTATTTACATAATTGAACGCAAATAACCAAAATTAAGGATCTGATTAGTGGTGTCAGAGAAGTGGATATTGGTGTGCCACAAGGAACAATTTTGGGCCCAATTCTTTTCATTATTTACATAAATGAGTTGCTGTATTTGGACTTAAATAATTTCCATGGCCATCTTTATTCTTATGCCGATGATACCGTATTGCTATTTTCCGGTCCAACTTGGCAGGATACTTATAAATGGGCTAATAAGGGATTAAGAGTGGTTAAAAGTTGGCTTGACTGCAATAGGTTAGTATTAAATATAAATAAAACAAACTGTGTTCCATTCTCATTAACAACTGCTGGTACTCCACAATCAATTATGGATCAAAACTTGTGCGTAAGACTCCATGATATCAACTGTGAAGCTGACTCATGTACCTGCCAGGCTGTGAAGGAGACAAATCAGGTCAAATACCTTGGTATTATTATAGATTGTCATCTGAAATTCGACAAACATATCACATATTTATGCACCAGACTAAGAAAAACATTATACAAATTTGTCAGTCTAAAACAATATTTACCGATTGAAGTCTTAAGGATAGTCTACTTAGCTCTAATACAATCTGTCCTCCAATAGCCTACGGTATCATTGGCTGGGGAGGAAGTGGCACTTCTGTATTGACTCCTTTGATTCTAATACAGAAGAGAATTATAAAAAATTGTTTAAAAAAGCCTATAGAATATCCAACAGAACTGATATTTCTAGAATTTAATGTTATGACGGTAGAACAAATTTATAAGCTCACACTTTTAAAATACTTTCACAAATACCGCAACGTACATGTATCGGATCCTCATAATTACAATACTAAAAGAAATAAAACATTGCCTATAATGGAACCAAAATACTTCACCTCTTCTGGCTCTAAACATAGTATTTATTCTGGTCCAAGACTCTATAACTCTATAATTAGATCACATCCAGAAATAGTACATATGCACAACAAAAAATTCAATAAGTTTATAAAAAATCTTATTTCATAGTTCAAAAGTTATTTCACTCTGTACTTAGTAGACAATTAAGGAACGATTTTATTTGTAATAATTCAGAGTTTCAATTTTGTTCTTACTACATTTCCTTTTTTTCTTTTTACATTGTCTGTTCTTTCTTTTTTATTATTACTTTTTTAGGTATTGATTTAATTATATTTTCTTTATGTATTTGTAAATTGTAATGTAAATGGCTGAACTGTGCCCGAGCACGAGCGCTTGCTCATTCGGGTGGTCTTGTTTTGTATAAATATTTATTAAATAAATACTGGCAAAATATTGAAATAAAAGAGATTTTGTGATTGACATTAAGAAGTGGGCTTTATTTATGCCTCATTTTCTATATATTATGTTATCAAAATTATAATTTATAAATATTAGACCACTAGAATCAAGGATACCAATCCCGTCAAGACCAAGGTGGCATTAGCCTATTCCTAATATGCCTATGTGTTGCGTCAGTTATTAGTGTTTATTGCCTTAGTTAATTAATGATCTTTGTACTCTGTGTTTTAATCAATTATCTTGTGATAGTTAATCATATTGCAGTAGAAATACAGTACTGATATAGTTATCCTAATGTCATATATAAGATTAGATTTTGTCAGTTATCAGAACGGAAATGCAACCTGCTCTATGATTGGCTGTAGGAAGTGGGTATTCAGAATTTAATTGATAGAAGTAAGATGATCTTTGATTGGTTGAAATTTGCTATATAAAGCAGTACGACCCGGATGGTTGGGCGGTAAGTTTACTAATTAAGTTCACTGACCAATTAACACTTCAATACCAATTCCAATACTGTATATTCACGCGCCAACCTGTGAGACCTGTAAACAGAGACCTGGTAGATTATCATAGTAATACCAGTAGGACAAGAAATATTGTTACCAATAGAAGATAATTTCTACTTCCACTTTTTCTCTAGAGACCTATATCCAGGATATTCACAATCATATACCTGTAACTGGAGACCCGTAGATTATCATACTAATACCAATAGTACAAAAACTAGATACCTGTAGATTGTCTTGGTAATATCAATAGTTAAAAAGTTTTGATAATATATTCTGAGTCACTTTTTTAAATGAGTCACTTATTTTATTTAATCGTTCAATATTCGTGAGTAAAAGAATCAAATAAAATGCACCATTTGTTATTTATTTACATTTGTTTAATTTTGTAGACGGGCCAAACAATAGCAGCTTGCCGGCCGGATTCGGTCACCGGGCCGTATTTTGGCAAGCCCTGCTATAGGAGAAAAACGTGGTTTTCTACTATAGTATATTTGTTTGGGGGTTTGTTGAGTTTACAAATTTTATCCCATTCTATCGTTGAGGCTGTAGGTATACTGAACATAAATTTCAGGAGTCGTCTTTGTGTATACTTATAGCCTACAATCTTTATTAAGTGCCAGTATGGTACTTGCTGTGATTTTGTGGGGGACGGGAAAATGTCTGTCCGTCCGTCCGTCTCTCTCTGTCTTTCCGTGTGCCTGTACGCGCGATAACTCAAAAACGCTTTATCGGATTTTAATGAAACTTGGTATACGCATTTTTAATCTCTGAGGGAAGACATCTATTGATATTAGACCAAATCGATTGGCCGGTACTGGAATAATGTCCAATTTAGTGCCTATTTTATGGTAATAATTTAGAAAGAATTTATGAAATGCAAATCAGTTATCATGATAACATATTGTTTTACTGTGATCATATACGGCTTTAAAAATTGCAATACAGTTACCTATGACAAATAACACTATTCCTTTACGTATGCTTAACAAACTAGACCGTTAAAACTGAGCGAGGTGCCCCAGATGGTATCGTCCTGGATTTACATTCTGGAGGTCCTTGGTTCTAATCCCGAAACCGGCCATTTTGACGTTGTTTTTTATTTTTAAGTGAGTGTGCGATTTGTAAGATATCACAAATCTGTATAGTTCAGCTGATGCTGGACGATTTTATTCTGATTAAAAAAACTGGACCTTTTTTCTTCCGTAAGCCCTACTTAATGGATCAATCTGGAGCTTAACTGGGAAATCAATTTTAAAAAATACTTATTTTGTGCATATCATAATTACAATTGTAATTGATTAAACAATAGCATACTGGCACTTTGTTACATCAGTTTACCTGATTTAATTGGTCATGATTTATATAAAATTTCATCATAATAGGGTTTAGGATAGTGGATGAATATTTTCTGTAAAACATTATAGTCCAGTCAACGAAGGGGTTGTAGAGGACATGGAAGGGGGGAGAATTTTTTTCTTCAGGAATGTGTTCGGGGTAGTTAGGACGTAAACATACTAAAAGTCCCCACCCCTAGCCCTTCCGCTTCAGGGGTGGAAGGGGGTGGAAAAGGCACTTTTTTTGGTTTTTTGCTTATAACTTGAAAAAGGTGAGTCCTAGTGAAAATCTTTTTATATACTAAATTAAAGCTGATAAAATTTTCTACAAGTTTGTTTATATGCATTGTTGTCGTATCTAAAACTGTTTTCGAGATATAAGCTCTTGAAAATCGCCAATTTTCCGAAAACTTTATTTTACCTCATGTTTTTTGTTAGATTTGTCCATCTAACTCCTCAGCCTTTCGTTTCACAGAAAAATCGTCAGGAAAATAGTTGTAGAGCATTAAACTTTCTTTAAATGGGTATATAGATATTTAATTTATCTTCCACAATACAAAAGTTATAGTAATTTGAAATTTTGGGGTAAATTTTGGGATTTCCTAGAAAATTTTTCATTATTTATTTCCTAATTCAAGATATGTATATACATATAAGTTATAACTTATACATATATACATACATATATATACACACACTATACATACTATACATATTAACATATGTGTGTGTTTTAACACGCTGGATCCAAGAAACCGCTTTCATCTCTGTAGAGATAGGTCTAAATTCTACCAAAAGTTCGTAATGATAATTAGGAATGGGCAAATTATACAGTTCTAACAATTTTTAAATGGTTTAATTTCGAAAAAAGAATACTAGAAAGAAATTCCAGATTTTAAAAGTATACAATTTGAAAATCGTTGAAGAAGGTGATTGTATAGTAACGAACAGCAATACACAAAAATTGCATATATTAAACAAATAAATCAATGTGCATTTGCTACGAATATTAAAGAAATACAGTATATTCAAGACACTAATGTTGTCCTTGCTCTCTTGGGACGAGAAAGTCCGGCTTCTGGCTGCATCTCCACAACTGAATGTAGCAGGAGCTGAGAATCTCCGTTATCTTCCATCACATTTTTGATATCGGATTCAGCGTCTGCAGGGGATGTTTGGATGGGCTCCATTTCTTCCTCATCGTCGTCTTCGTCCATTAAAGGTGCCTTGTTCAAACAGTTCCCCTGGCACTTTTGGCATAAAGGGGAACAGTTTAACGAAACTTTCTTGCAGTCGCATTTAAGACTGCTACAATCCTTGGTGCATTTACAAAAAATCTTGCTTAAAATTTCTTGTGGTGCTGCTGGGTCTTTGGTCGGCACTGGAGCAAGATGATTTCCCTTGCGTTCCCAACCCCATAACTCTGGGGGTAATTGGTTTCCTAACCAGAGCTGCACTTGGTGGTATGTCCGAAAGGCGTGTTCTTTCGTTGCCCCCTCGCTTGATGGAAGTGACGAGAGATCAGGTTTTACATTGGTCATCGATTTTAGAAATGAATAGTAACGGTAGGTGTTAAGGGAGCACTCCTTTGCTGGGGCGCCATACCATCTTAGCATGCACGTTCGTCCAGCTTCCTCAATTTGAACTTGTGAGGAGGAAGGGTTGTAAAATACTTCGGCTGCTCTGCGAATATCTCGGTGCTTTTGGTAGAGTTTGACAAAACCAAGTTTACTCTTTCGGAATGTTGCTGACGTTGAATCCAGCCAGTAAAAGCATGCATGAACAGAATTTGTTTCAGACCAAGCTGCTGCATTTGGCGGATGGAGTAAACCTTGGTAACAACTTTTCCTCTCCCTGATTTCATAAGTAAAATATTGTGATCGGGTGGGGTATTTGCAGTAAGTAGCAATGCGAGATCAACATCTTCCCCAATGACATCCACATTAGTTGTTTCTCTAGTTGATTGTTCAACAGCTGTACTTACAATCAGTACATCAGCATCGTCTGATGCTTGATGGGTTGCGATGCCGTTTTCCGAAAGTTTAGACCTCAGTAGGTTTATCAGTCTGTCTTTATTGTGCGGATTGGAGAGGAACAGTTCTTCATTCACTGTTATTTCGGTGTCCAGATTGAAATTGATGTCTACCGACTTTCTCATTCGATAGCGTCTTCCTTGTTCGGCCGCCTTAGTGCGGCTTGCAGCGTATTCCGTTTCTCAGCGCTTTTACACCGGACCGGTGGCAATCGATGACGTCACGCTGCAGCGGAATTGGAACAAAACTGCTGGATTTATGGTGCCATCAATGGCGACTAAATTACTAGTGATTCTATTATTTTCTTACAGTTAGCATTGGTGTATTATGGTTTCAAACAAATAGAATTTACATTATTATTGACATAGCTAAAAGTCTTCCCATCTAGTAATAACTGAAAATATCCCCCTTTGCCGTACTAGTCACGTCTAACCTAAAACTTTCGGAAGAATGTCTCCATATAAAACCCAAACACAACTGACAAGTGTCACAATTTTTAATATAACACATTTTTGCAGCTAGGTTTTCTTAAATAGCGAATACCATATCAAATTAAATCAGGTAGGATAATAATAATATAATTGCTGGTCAATAATTTTAAACATACCATCCAGTTATAGACAGCGAGTTCTTATAATCTGAAGAGAATATACATAGCCTACTTCTTCTAATATTGTTTTTATGCCTATACTCGTTACCTTTCTTCCTAAACATTTTGGAGTTTTATTGTTCCTATGCATCTATCATTAAGCTATACATACAATAATAATAATAATAATAATTTTATTTTATATATATATGTCATCAAGTCAAGTGACAGCATGGACACCGGGCAGGATTGAGTGAAGCCCATCGTCTGCTAATTCCCCCGCAGTTTTACGTGAGCCAATCAGATTCATTGGTGGATTCTCGCACCATATCCACAGGCCGGTGGAACCGATGCCAAAGCGCTGTGAAAACTGGTGGCACCGATGACGTCATTACTTAGCTTTGGAATAAAAATGCTGCCAGCGCTTTAACAGCGCTGAGAAAAGGAATAGGCTGTTGGTGAGTTGCTGTATCCATCGAACACTACAGTGCATCTCCTCCCGGGGTAGTGGGTCTTGACGAATTTGACGTATCCATCACAAATTGCGGAGACTGAGGATCCTTTTTGCCAGATTACTTTATGTATGAGAAATCCCCCATCAATAACTACATCAAAGTTTGGTAAATGTACGGTCTCGTCAGTTGATTCAAACAGTTTGTAGGCCTACAGGACAGATTTGTTGGTTTTTCTCATACCACCTTCATTGAAGAGGGCTAAGGGAAATGGAGCCAATTCGTATCGTAAATAATCCTTCAAGTCTTCATCACTTTTTTTGCTAATGGAAATCCTTTGGAAGAGTAGGAAAGGGTCTACTGAAACATTTTCGTCATGGATATTGATGGATGAAGTAACAGAGGATATAGGGAGTGCCTTGTCTTTGCGTGACAACTTGATATCTGAAAATGGCAATTTTACCATTTTATTCATTGCTTGCCTACCACAAGTTGCAGTAGCATAGCAGTTGACTTTATCATCTCCCATCACCCCTGTAGCTATCGACATGATATCACTGGTTTTAGGAAAGGGAGGATGATTTTCTAGCCACGTTGAGAGTTTAGCAATATCAGCCATGTTTTTGGTTATGCTGTTAGTATACTGATTACTTATACTCTTCATAATTATATATATATATATATAATTAAAAAATTTCTTCTACATAATTGTGACCTTGATTTGACAACAATATTTTATATTTGTGTCTATCTTATAAAAGCTGATTTTGAGTGGATCCAGATAAGTTAAGTTTTATGTTAAGGGTTAAGGCGGAACTTTATTAAAATATATAATATGTATATATGTATACGTATGTATATATGTTTATATATATATATCTGTATCTGTTGAATTGGGAAATAACAATTGTGCAATTTTCTTGAGAAATCACAAAATTGACCCCAGAATTTCAAATTACCGTAACTTTTGTCTTGTTGAAGATAAATTAAATATCTATAAACGTATTTAAAGACAATTTAATGCTCTACAACTCTTTTCCTGACAACTTTGCTGTAAACCGAAAGGCTGAGGAGTTAGAGGGACAAATTTAACAAAAAACACGAGGTAAATTTAAATTTAGACCTATAGGTCTAATTCTATTAAGACCATTTTTGATGGTATTAAAAGTAAACCGCATGTGAAGTTTATTAAGAGAATAATGACCAGACCTTTAGCGGCCTGTCACACAGAGCTTCGATCGATCAAGACCAATCGAGCACCATCAAGCGCTCTCGACTACATTTTTGTTCGTTGTCACAAACCATCGAGCGTCATCGATCAACGGAAATATTATAGGTTATGTACCAGTATGATTTTACTAGGTGTACTCATCACTGTATGTTAGAAAACTACTAAACTACAAATAAACTCCGTGGCGCTACATCCCTGGATGGACTTGGCCTATCACCCGACCGCTGCGTCATCTACCACAGGCAGATGGCAGTATTGGGGGCATGTGGTCAGCATGCCAACACCCACGGCCGTTAATGGTGGTTTTCATGACCGGAGCCGCTACTTCTCAATCAAATAGCTCCTCAATTTGAATCACGAGGCTGAGTGCACCACTGCCAGACCTCCCTACCTCAGAAAAATCCGAGGAGGTACCGGGGGTCGAACCCGGGCCGACGGATCTGTAGTCAGCGACGCTAACCACAAGACCACGTCGGCGGTCACTGTATGTTAGAAGTAAAATATATTACCTTATTATGCTTATCTCCTGCAGATCATACTACATGTGTTGGGATGTAGGGTTAAATATTAGACCTACTATCTCAAGCTACATCTGTTTACTCCAAGCTTCGGCCGAGCGAAGAGGTTTGTTGTTTATTGTAGTTCGTTCGCCCACCGCTAGGTGCTACAATTCGATGTATATTTGTATTTGTACAATTAAATTACATAAAAAGATATCGTTTTAAGTGCCTTAATGGATTCGTGCAATTCTATTTCATTAAAATGTGAGTCTAAAACGACATTATTGTGTAAGTTAAATCTCCCAGTATCAATTCTGAAATTCAGGTGGGTACGAAGCTTCGGAGTGATGCCACCATTTGCCATCGACCGTCGATTGAAAAACAGACAGGTTTGATTTCACAGACCAGTTGATCCCTCTCGCTCGTTGTTGATCGCTGGCGATCTATGCTATGTGACTGGTACCACTGCTGTCTATAGGTTCGTTATATCAGTCGGTCGGTCGCTGCCGCTCGATCGATCCAGTGTGACAGCTCCTTTAGTGAAACATAAACTCTTTACTCGAACAGACAAGAAGGCAACAATATAAAGGTATATCAGCCACGACATATCATAAATGATAACAGAGGCCATGGAGCTATGACGAAGTTAATCCTCCACATCGCAGCTTATGTGGCCATGACTACACCAGTATAGTCTGTTCATATCTGTGCTAGTAACACTTTCTTCGATTGTTGTTACAAGGAGTAAGGTCATTATTATTTATAGCCGTTAACGTGTTAACAGTGATTATGTATATAGGAAGACAACTGCATGCAAATTTATAGCAATTCGGGGCAGTTCTTGGGAAATTGAACTTTATTCAATGGCACGAACAGATTTATACCTCTCCGTGACCAAGTGCGTTCAATTCTCAACCATCACGCCACGATTATACAGGGAGGATACAAACGTTGCTTCTTGCTGATGATACAAACCTTACATCTACTCAAGTTTCATAAAATCTGCATGAGATGGGAATTCTTCTAATCATAGGCGCTGACTTTAGGGGAACAAGGGGCCCGTGCCCCAGATACATTTCTGTGAAAAACCTATGTTAGTCAAAGTTATAAGTTAATATTGTTATTACTAAAACCCGGAAATACTCTATCAGAAGACTAAATATGCTTGCAAATGTGCTCTAAAATTTGTGAAATATGTTCCAGAACCAATGAAGTATGCTCTATCATTTAAGTAAATTTAATATTATACGTTCTCCTTTTAGGTGAATTACATTATAATAATTCCTTTATTGAAACCTATGCTTTATTGAAACCTATGGTCATGGCCGGTCAGTCCTTCTAGTCACAAAACACTCAAAATCCATTGCATGTTATCAATTTTAAAGCCTAATTGTAGCGATTATTTGCAGTTATACCCTAAACCCCTAAGACATTTTAATAGTAAATACTCTGCTATAAGCAACATACAGGATATGATATTGTGGGAATATATTTGGTACGTATTCTGCTAAAAGGAATGGGTCAGGTAGCTTCTTCTCCACACATTTATTATCCCTGCTTACCAAACCAAACGAATTAATCATTAGTTTCTTAAACAAGTTTCACATGCACCTACCCAACATGAGATTAGTCATAAGGAGCCATATTATGCGATTACGAATTGAAATGCCGTATCTGGGCAACGTGAGTGTGTTTCTCAGGGGTTTCCCAAGTCCTAAAAGCAAACTCCTCTCCTTCACTTTCTCTTTCTGTCCCTCTACTCTCTCTCTCTCTCTCTCTCTCTCTCTCTCTCTCTCTCTCGCAATCTTTCACCCTCTCCTATTATGATTTGCACTTCCCAAATCATTATTAATAAGCCTAAACGGTGTCTTAAGCGATGGAAATCTTTTGCTCTGATAATAGTGTATTACGACTTCTGTGGTGCCGATATTTTACGAAGCCCTTCTGCGGAATCAAAAGAATATTCAAATTAATAAAATTAGAATAATTCTGCTTCGTCATTTACCTCAAAACTTCGAAGCCTATTCGAGCTTGCTCACCTCTGAATTGCTATGCTTTGATTTGAGCTCAAAGCATGTCAAATTTTGCTCTGAGGTGCGTTAAAAGTATCGTAAAATTTCAAATTCGGATCCCCAGGTATCAAGAATTTTCTCTTCGACGATACCTCTACCTTCTCTCTTACTTTACCCTGCTCTTTTCCCCTCTCATTTCATACGTCGTTCTGTGTAATTCTTTATCTTTTCCTCTCTAATTCTCTTTCTCATTCACTATTGTTAAATTTCTATCTCTATCTCTATCTAGCTCTCTTTTAATTATATTTTAATTATATTTTTAATTGAAGGATTTAAAGATGCGAAAAGTATTTTTTATGATATGAAAAAAATTGTACTTCAAATATATTTGTAGAAAAAGATATTCTAATTGCAGTTGGTTAGAATGCTTTTGAATAAAAAAATATAGGTCTACGTTTAAATTATTTTTCAGTAATAGCCTCAGTTCATCTCTCAATCAGTAGCCTACACTCAATATTCAGCATTCTTAAAAAACTTCAGGTATGCTTTTTGTTAGTCTCATCTTGTCTCACATCATCTAGTTTTAAAAATTAATTGCAAAGATTGTGTTTGTATGGTAATTTCTTTAGTATTACGATATTGGTAGACAAATAGAAGTGACCGAGATTGAAATATCACAAATTCGCATTTGTGAGGCCGGTTCAAATTTTGTGAACGGCTATTTTGTGTTGGGATTTTTCAGAAGCGAGTACTGGATTGAAATTAATTTGCCGTGTAATGTGTGTAATTATGTACCGTTCCGGATGAGCTGTCGATATTGAGACGTCCGTAAACCTAAATAGGCTCAACAAATAAATATGTAAGTAGGCTTAATATTTCGGAAATCCCAGCTAAGAAGCTTTTTAATGTTGTAGCGTAAAAATTCAAAAATATCGTGTCCGGGTTTAAGACTTTGCTTTATGAAAATGTTTATTTTATGATATTTAAAATGCTATTGTTATCGTAAATCAGGGACGTAGCCAGGGAGGGGCCCCTTGCAATAGATAAAGCTAAAATGTACTTCTCATTTAGTATTCTTAAATAATGTGTTTTATTACCCTTATGGAATTTATATCCATGGCTCAGTGCACATAGAAGTACAATTCTGTAGTACTAAGTAAATCCAGTTTAATACCTTAACATCATGGATCTGTACTCAGAAAAGTACTTACCACATATTTTTTCCCCTACATAAAATATTCTGAGTTTTTGTTCATTTGTCACATTTGTATACGTGTAGAGTGAAGATATGTCTCAGGAGCGTCGAGATTTTCAATTAATACGTAGGAATACTTAACTTATGTGTGCATTAAACCATCCATTTTTGACTAGCTGTACTTATTAACAGTTGTGAAATTTAGCCGTCAAATTTAATTAAAAACAAACAAACAAACAAACAAACAAACAAAAAACAAACAAAAAAACAAAAAACAAAAAAACAAAAAAATAGTTTGGAACCGTAAAACGTGGAGTAGGCCTATATGTTTAAAAGCATTTTGTGTCCAAAAAATGACGTTCAAAATAAATATTGACGGCGTAATTTTACAGAAGAAATCCGGGGAGTACCCCCTCCTGAACCAAAATCTTGGCTACGTCCGTGGCGTAATTCTTTCCATTGTCAATAGAACGGGCAGTATTTTAGACAAAGAGACCATCGTGTTCACATTGGCCTGAAAATTCGGTGACTTAACAAGGGATAAGTCAGATCCTTTCATTTTTCATAACATTCTTTTTTTGAGCAAGTTTATAGGACCTGAGCAGTAATTCCTCGAAATTCTTACATTAAAATAAGAGCAAGTCACAGGGTATTCCAAAGCCATCACTCCAAACAGTTTGTTGTTGTTGACTGGATTATTCTACGTAAATTTAATCCTTAAGATGCTCATCAAATCAGCGACTACTATGACCTCCAGATGATATGTTGTTTTCATTATTAAAAGAGTAACAAGTATGGCTAAGAAATCTGTGAAATCTGTGTGGTAATCACTGCGCTGTAATTAAATTTAAACTCGCCTCTTCGTTTGAGCAAATGGCGCACAAAAACTTGCCCAGGATTAAAATGAGGCTACGTCAACTGTTTTTAGTAAGAACGCACCTAGCAACGTACCTTAACGATTCTTTTAATGTTGTTAAGTTAATTGTTTGCTCCTGCCAGTATTTACAATAGTAATCCGAACAAGCAATTTACTAATGATGTAATTACAACTGTTTTAAACGTCTGGCAGATAGTGAGTTTTTGGCGTTTGTCATGTTACCTTTGGAATTGTAACATGCTGGCTTCAAAGCACCACTGCCTTCTTTATTTCTTAAGATATAGAAGGCAGTGCAAAGCTCCCATTTCATGCAGAATTAACATTTCAACAATGGCAGCCTTGTGAGTGAAATTTATACCACATTCGGTATTAGGACTGTGTGCTTGGGCCTAAGTTTTGTCTGTGTTCATAAATGTCGGCGAAGTTTTGGTATAATATGAGTGGTTATTTTTTTGGCTGTATTATTTGTTTTATTATTTTATTTAGGCCTAAATCCATCCGAGGACAGTCATTTCCGTCCTTTGGTTAGTTTGCTAACTTATCCAAAGAAATTGAACGCCAGTTCCGTTCAAGATATAACTTTGATTTTTGTCACAAAAATATTGAAACATAACAGGCCTACCTTCGAAGCTAAAGGCTTGGAGAACAAAGTTTCGTTCGCAATAAATACATTAAACATTTTTTAAAGTTTAAGAGGAAGGGCTGTGAAAATTCTAAAGTGAATGCACTACTGCAACTGTGTTAAGCGACTCTTATTATAAACTACACGTTGAATGTTTGACATGTACATACTTCATTTTTATATTTTAATATACAACCTCAGTACCTGCAATTAATGAAAAATGAATTGAACAGGAGATTTCAAAATGTTTCATAGCTCTGTTAGAAATTTATTTAAAATATTAAATAATAATTATAATATATGAAGATGTGCTGTTTTGGAGTTGTTGAAGTTTGAATATTATAAAGCTAGCAAAATATTCGAATTTGCTAGATCCTTTGGTACTTGTGTTTACAATCTCCCATGTTTGGTGGTAATCTAGATTTTACAGTCATGCAATTTTTATGTAAACTCTTCAGCATTCATTTTCTTCTGGAGAGTAGCGAAAACTTTTATTGACCATTTCCTCCATAATCGCAAGAAGAAGTCCTTGAACAAAACGTTTATTTTCTAGAATAGCTTTCTGTTTCTTCATCCATCTTGCCTCACTGTCATTTATCCAACTTTTATTTTAGATTATCATCCGTTTTTACATTTAATTATCATGATCTGTTGACTTATTTTCCTTAGATTTCTCCTTTAATATTATAAGCTTGTTGTAGTAGGTCATCTCATATGCTATCTTTGTATTAGTGTGTAAAGTGTTATAGCTAAAGTAAAGACTAACGAAACCAGTATAACCATACGAATATACAGTTCTTTAACTGGTTCCCCAAAACTATTAATAATTTGGCTCAAAACTCTCTGTTTTAGATGTATCAAGGCGTATAATTCTTTAAATATTGTGCAGTCGTGAAAATAGAATAATCTGTAGACCTAAACTAGAAGTGAAACTGACATTGTGCTCCGGGGAAATTAACGATTAATTTAGCTTAAATCAGAATATTTAAATATTAACATATTTTGTATTTACCAAGACAATAAATAGCTTTACAAAAATGTGAACGGTAATACAGAGCGATGTAACCCAACGTAAGTTAGTACATAAACGCTTACTTTACCATTATGTGCCAAAACAATTTATTGTATTCTTATCTGTATGTACATTTTTGAGAATTTTGGTTCAATTTGTTCCTAAGTTCTTCTCTGCAAACAGTAGAGAGATAATGAATTGTTATGATTAATTAATACCGTTCCTGTGTTTTATGTTCCCCATACAGATAAGGAGGAGAAATTAACTGTTGCGAATAATATTTTCTCTCTTTTGTAGAAAATAATTTACTAACAAGAAAATGATTTCAGGTAATACCGTCCTTGGGGATGTTTCATTGGAAAATTGTTCTTTCATAAATGAAAATTGAATCGCACACCTATAGGTCACAATTTTCGAATTTACAGGACACTCAAAAAACTATTTAGATTGAAGACAATTCGATTGGTTTAAGATCTTTCCATGATAACTTGAGAAGGATACTAATATAGGCTACGCTTTACACACGAGTCTTAGAATTTTTCATGAAGAGGGTGGTTTCTATGGACGTTTCTTTGTCTTGGATATATGCCCTTTCTAGGCCTATCTGTACAATGGGAAATTATAGATGAACATGTAAAAAATTATGCAGAATTCATTTAATGAATGCTTTAGTCAGTGATAAGTGTACAAAACATTGTTAAGCGTGGAAATGTGCCTTTCATTTTCTTATTAGGCATTACAAATTTTGCTCTGCATTTTCTTGAGATGTATTTGACCACTTCTCAATGATCTGCTAGAAAGACTCTTGGTCTTTGCTTTCATATTTGTGAATCTTTGTTTATGTTTGAAATTTTGTTTACATTAATAGGGTTTATGTTTTCAAAAGGTCGTTCATTTGGAAAAGTGATATGGCGGTTTCTTAATCCAGGATGTATGCTTTTTTTTATATAAAATAAGTGTTTTTCTAGCCACCATAGCTATAGATATAGTTGGATTAGGACTGTCTATTTCTAAAACAAATTTGAGCACCTCAATAAAGTATAAATTTAACAAAACATCAATTGCGAAAAAAACAGTGGTTTGTGCCCCTTCTAAAATAAGCGATTCAATTTGGGAAATACTGTTTTGGTAAAACCTTAAAAAATGGTGAAAGCTTTTAAATATAGGCCTACTTGTCATGACGATGGTTGGTTGTGACCCTGCAGGGGCACCACTACTGTAGGAAATAATATCCTAGTAAGGTTGTATAATTTGTAATGGAGCAGAGTGCAGTGTTGCGTAACGCTCGCGTCCCTGCCCTGGGGCAGAGGGAGGGCCGCGACCCACCCAGACCTGGTGCCTAATATGGAGGCAACCTAACGAGATGTCGGACCATCTCCCCGCGAGCAGGGGTCATGGGTCATTCACTAGCTACACACCCCGCTCGCTCTCTCCACGCACTCTTCCTCGTTCTGATCAACATCCAATCAATTCGAATCCAGCGAGTATGGCTAACCAAGTCATCTTTTAAACGTCAGTATCAGATCACTCTATTCATCACGATCACATATCTATCTAAATGTCTACTAAAACGCGAATTCCTATGATTGTATCATGATAGAGTTCCATAATACTATAGAAATTGTCCATCATAGATAGTATCTTGCTTCATATTTTGACACTTCTTTAGTCCACCGGGTTGCTAGCGACCCCTGGTGATTCACAGCGTATTTGTTTCCAGGGTGCACCAGTCCACTACCTAACAGCATTAAGTTATACCTAAAGATGAGACAAACACCCAGTCCTGAATCAGGAAAAGAGATTTTTCACAATTGAAAACTCCCTAACCCGGCCGGAAATCGAACCCGGTGGCGGACTTAATGATACTATTTACCTGTTAGTTAATGAGAAAAAAATTACTAGAAAGTGGATTCATATGCACTACAAACAGCAAAAAATACTCATGCATCTATGAATTAATACAGGAGAACTTACATGGCATAAATAGGTATAACTTACATGGATTTTGTTCTGTTGGCAAGGCGGATAAAAATGGCTTGAATTTTCGTAGTTGATTTACTTTGGAATCAATAACAAAATAATAGCCTATTTACATTAATAATATTATAATAATTATTACTACTGTATTATTATAGGTAGGGGACTTAAGGTATTCATCATGAGATATTTAATAATTGCTTACGCTTTAAAGGCTAACTTAGGCTAGATATTTACAATTGCCGTAGGGTAAAAAGTGGACTTTTTTAAATAGAAAAATTGTTTCACAATTGTTTTAAAATTGTTTTTAATAAAAATAATTAACATTTGGGATCCCTTAATAATGAACTCGACGTTGAATTTTAGGGGAGAAACTTAAATAAAAAAAATAGAAGGAAGCATTAGTTCATTACAATAGGGATTGTTGTAGGCTATCACTTTTTACAGGAAGAGTGTACCTTACTGTACACTTTTAATTGATTTAGTAATGCTTATCTAAAAATGCGTTATTGCGAAGCAGTATAGATAACATCTATGTATGTGCACGGTATCGAAGTGATAGTACCCGCCCTGGAAGCCTGGCAGGAGAAGAGTGGGCCGTGAAACTAACAAGTCTGCCCGTATATCCCGCCCGAGCCCAGTCACGATCCGTGTCTTCATGTAGGCCTACTGCAGAATCGCTTCACGCAGAAGCGTACGCAAAACTTAAAGGCATATGAGCAATAGTCAATAGCCAATCACAGGAGCAGACACTATTACACCGCTTAGTATTTTGCAGTTTGAGATAGTACGAACCATGTCATTGGGTTGTATAAATAAAACGAAGCCACTGCTACCAAGCTGTTGCTCATGAGAAGGTTGAGAATCTAGCACCCGCTGTCTGTTTGGTATAAATAAAAACTTCCCCTCCCTGCCAAGCAGCTGCTCAGGCAACTGGTAGCAACTGCTTGACACCTGCATCCCATATCGCCCGGCTGAGTAACAAACATGCCACTTGACTGTCTGTACAGCGATTTAAAATTTAAAGTTTAGTATAATGTATCAGAATGGTTGAAGAAAACAGTGTATTTCAAAAGCAGATCGTGCAAATTCTGAAATTGCACAAACGAGTACTGAATAAAGCTCAACTGCCAGAGTGCAAAAAGAAAAAATCTCTAGCAGTAACTGTTTTCAAAAGTAAGCTAGAACGAGAATGTAACGTAGTGTTAACTGAAAACCAGATTTTAAGAAGAATTAGTAATTTGAAGAGCAGGATAAAGTAAAATTCGACCTGAGACTCACTGCGAATAAGCCGATAGTCTTAAAAAATTGGGGACAGACGTTCCTAGACCTGCTACAAGCAGAATCAAATCCGTCTATTACAAGAATGGCAGGTAAGAATTTATTTTTAAAAAATACCGTATTTACTCATTTATTTTAAATTAATTTGTATTATAATACAAAGAAGTAAAATATGAACTTCTTTTATCATCCAGCAGGAATAAAAGTTGGTTTAGACGAATCACCATCTACATCAAAACGATTCACTCCAGTGCCCTTCGTTCTTGTAGCTGCGGAGTCGACTCCTGAGCTGAGGGACGAAATACTAGTTAGGGAACGCACGGGAACTCGAAAAACTGCAGGAAAAAGAAGACATAGATGAAGATGAAGAAATAGCTGGACTCAGCAACACCAAACTCCAAAGGATGGTGTTAGTGAAACAGAAGTGTTGAAAAAAATGAAGAAAGAGAGAGAACCCGAGAAGAAAGGGAAAAATTAGAAATATAAGTTTAAAGAAAGAAAAACTATTTTGGGAGAAAGAAAAGAGACAAGAGAGTGAGGCCTAGTATACAAAAGTCCTGGATATCCAAAGGTCCTGGGTTCAAGTCCCAGTGTCAGAAGAATTTTTCTCCTACAATATTCTGTAGTATTCATGTTTTATTAGCAAACCTTGATTTTAGGGCACTAAAAATTATGTTTAGGCTTTTAAATTAATATATTAAGCATTTAACTAGAACACCAATTTTACTTATTTCTAATAAACAAAAGTTAACATTTTATACTAATAAACACATTTAATACTTAACAGTGTAGGCAATTGCCCTAAAATCACAAGTCTACTTAGTAGCTATTAGGTAAATAATAAGCATATTTTATAATCTTAGCATTTTTAATATTTTACTCTTGTGCAGACTGTACCACTGAAGAGTCTAAAAGCTGGTGCTCTACCCAGTTTCTTTCATTCCCTCCTAGTGTTGATGTGTGTATGAAGAGGGGGAGATAGTTAAATTGATAGTAAGACAAACAAACCCGGATAAGCTTTTAAGGGTGTGAGATTTGTTCAGATCAGCTGATTTTATCCCACATTAATACATATAGGTCTATATGTAGTTATTTTATTAATTTAATTTATTGTCCCACATTAGGCCTAATATATGAAGTTCTTTTATTAATATTTCATTAGTTCCCATAATTAATTGATAAAATACGTTCGTTTTGAATCTGCTTGCTATATAATAGATTTGAAGTTAACCTATTTAGTTTACAGTATTACAATTTGAAATAGTGTTATAGTATATTGCGATACAAATGCCGTAAGCGGTGCATAAGAGTTTGAAAAAACGAGGCGCTTGCGCCGCGTTTTTTCAATTTCCGTGATCCGTTATGCGCTTACGGCACGAGTATTGCATGCTACTTTTTGCACGATGAATATTTATATCAATTTATTTATATTAATTGAGATATTAGCTGAAAATATTATGTATATACACTATTGATGATGGATGTCATATTTCAGAAAGTGATTCGCATATGTTGGTTGTTATGGGGACCGAATATTTGTCCTGTTAAAGTCGCCACAAACTGGGGGGCCTTGGTTCCGGTCTTCCATAAAGGATTGTATTATGATGATTTTACTTACGGCACTTGTGCTTTTTGTAATTTTTACCGCACGGAGATTTCTTTTGTTTTCATAGCAACCAGATTGCGTGCGGGAATGTCAAGTTACGATCCACGGCAACAATATTCGTAAGTACCGCTAATTAGTTACGTGAAATATTTTAGTTCATATTGATACCAGTAAAATATGAGAATGTGTTAGACCTTTAATTATGTATTAATTTTGTGATTATTATTATTATTATTATTATTATTTTATTATTATTATTATTATTATTATTATTATTATTATTATTATTATTAAAAAGAAAAATAACAAAGTTAAGTTACACATGTTTTACAATTTTATTGTACAACCGGTTCTTTACATCTGTGCACATCATAATCCATACGCCCCTTATAAATTACTCATATTCGTTAAAAAATCACCCCATGAACCCCGCCAACACGATTAAAAACTTCACTTGAGCAAGCTGAGTCCGCAAATGAGGTACCTCAGAAAAAAGCAAACCGCTGCTACCAACAGAGAGCCGCGGCTTAGTTTTATTTATACCAAATCCTAAGTAGCGGCTCAGCTGTCAAGGTCATTGAGCAACTGCTAGGCAGGTGGCTGAGGAAGCAGCTTTTTATTTATACCAAACCAAGCAGCTGCTAGGAATTAGTCAGTTTTGAGCCGTTGCTTGGTTTTATTTATACCTTGACTGACGTTTTCTGTAACTCCACCCGCATATGACTTTATACTTTTCGTCTATTCTAAAGGTCGCTATTCCTCAAGGCTTGTAAACTTGGCTATTCCTATGATTTTATGTTAACGAAATGAATTATTCAGGATTTCTTAATTCTAATTGACTATATTATACGTTAAAAATTGTTTCAAATTATTTTCTCTGTTCATACCATAAGTACTAGCCAATAGATAGAGTAACACAGTTTTATTTTTCGGTTAGATACCTTCTTTGTATGCAAAAAAAAAAAAAAGTTTTTGCGAATAATTACCCAAAACAGCTCTAACGATTTCGTCTAAAATTTGTAAAAGAGGTGGCCATACTAAGAGCAAAAACTGTTATTAGGAACTTTTTTTTCTAAAAAATTCTCTGAAGGTTAGTTTTAAGCCAGCCATGTTTGTACAAACTCAGGCTTTAAATTTTGCGTGGCAAACAAATTATATTCTTCTTGCGATACAGCCTTTATCAGAATATGAACTGAGAAACCTATATTGTCCATGCATACGATGAGAAATTTGTGTGTGTATGTTATATCACATCAACCTTTTCAGTGCTACTGGCGTATAAATGCGTCGCTTCAAAAACTGTAAGAAAGTTGAAATATAAGTTTAGTAAAATAGTGCTTTATGTAAAATTTGAGTTTTTTTATTCACGTGATATTTATGTTTAAGGAAATCTAGCTATTCCATTGAAATTTTCCTCATCGTTTTAAAAATTAGAGCCCCAGGACGATTTCATTTTATGACTGCTTTACAACAGTGTATAGGCTAAATTCAACGTTATAATACAAAAAATCATGTTTCAATATCTCTGCAACTTATTTCTCCAGGTTCAGAGATTTATGCAATTGTATTAGAGCTAGCGTTAGTGTTTATTATATCTTGTCTGGCCAGAAATGTTAGCTTCACAGTACCCATATTATTTACCTCACATTCAGCAGTTTATCAAAACAGCGAAGCTCATGTATGAATAGGTAGGAACCAGCTTATAATTTGGGTTTCCCGACTTTATTGTCTTCTCTACCACAATATGATACCCACCCAGTTCTAGGTATTATGTTGTGTTTGAAGCAATTAGTTTATAGGGAGCTCCTCAGGGCACAGTTTCAAATGCAAGGGAATGGACTGCTTTATAAATATAAATATTTCGTTTTGTGTTTTATTAAACGTAGACGAAAGAGAAACACAATAAATTGCACGTTTTATGTTTAATTTTAAATCCTTACCTACAATCAAGTTTTCAAACATATATTCCGTGTATCATAATAATCATAATGTTTTCTAAACCTCCTGCTACTTTCCCTAGTAGACTGCAATCCAGATACAAACAGGAGGAATGAAATTATTTTTTCAGAGCCAAAATAAAAACTATAAACTACAGTTTAAAACGAACTCATATCTCGCATTTAATTATTGTATAAATACAATTGCTATTAAAATAAAATAAACTTATATTGTTTAAATTTATTCCTAAAGAGGCACCTACTATATTTTACGATCCTTTTGCCGACAAAAAGGGTAGGCCTAAGTTATATGTATAAACAGAAGGCTGATTAACAAAAAATATATAAATTTTCAACTTCAGTAGATAAATGGTCATTTCAGTTGCTCAAGTAACTGCGGGATTGACTTGCAATATGGTAATATGATGGCGCTGCGGATTCGAATCCCTCTTGCATTGGATGCCCTTTTCTGCCTTGAGCACCCATTCTGAAGTACAGTACAATTTCACAACTACGGTTATTTAATGGCATCCATGTGGTGCTGGCTAAGTACTGTAAAGGACAAAAACAATATTATAAAATCTTCGTTGTAAACGTTTTTGACAGGCTTCTTAACGCAGCACCTGGAGACGTCGACGCCGCCGCACCGCCTCTTGTGGGGTCCAATAACACCTCCCCCAACATCTGTAATAAATCGTCTCTTTTTGTACCTACTTATTTTGACTTTGTTCCATACCTATGTTCCTCTTTTTACAGCCAACAGAATCTTAAAAAAAAGTACTCGTTAATCGGTCGATTGTTACACACAAAAACATTCTTAAAAAATAATAAAATTCGTGCTATCATATCCTGAACTACACTCGCATAACCAATAGCACAGGAACATTTATACTCTAGTATCAAAGTATAGATCCCTTTACACCTGTTTGGAACAACAGAGGACGATTGTCTTGTGGCAGGAGGGACGAAATCTGATGATCATCGCCACAATACACGCTGTAAGTCAGCAATGGCATCTTCAACTTGCATCTCTGTGTATTATGATTAATAACTACAATCATCAATCACCATTTACTCGCAACTAAAACTTACACCAACAACTCGCAATGCTTGACCGGGGGCCCTCACGAAACCCGAGGAAATATGGAGCTCTGGGGGCGTGAGACTTCACCACCACCTATGATATAAAATGGCTAGGGACGGGAACCGACTGCGCGGCCGCCCCGGTCATGTGGTTATGGGTGCGCGTCTTGTCTCTTTCAAAACCTGCATCTCGGAGGGCTGGGGGATTTCCGTTAGACGACCTGATCCCAGTCTGTTAATTCGGGTGCGGGGCCTTGAATCTGTCTCTGGATTGGCGTCGGCTCGGTTACTGAGCGGTCGGGTCGTTGGGGGTTCGGAGAATGAAATTTATTTTTAATTGTTTTCAAAACTATTTTCTTGTCTGTTTATTTCTATTTTGTTAATAATTCTGTTTTCGGGGGAGATCGACATGCGTACCGGCTGCTGATACAGAGTGGTTGTTCGGTCGGTCACTGTGATCCCTCGCCAACACTAACTGCTCCACCTACATTTCTTAAGAGTGCTGCAATTTTGGGCGATAGATACCATCAGACGCCGGAACACTCTGGGGATTTTTTCTGGGCCCCTTCTAACAAGTTTGCGTATTGTGAATAAGGGCCCCCTTTTCTTTCGGCTTTCTTTCTTTCTTTCTTTCTTTCTATCTTTCTTTCTTTCTTTCTTTCTTTTCTTTCTTTTTTCTTCCTTTCTTTCATTTTTCTTTCTTTCTTTCTTTCTTTCTTTCTTTCTTTCTTTCTTTCTTTCTTTCTTTCTTTCTTTCTTTCTTTCTTTCTTTCTTTCTTTCTTCGATTACCTCTTATTTCGTCGATAATGTAAGTTGGGGGCCTGCGGGAATAGGTAGTTCACCTCCTTTATGGCGGGCTAAGCGGTGCATTAGGAAGCGAAAGCCATGTCTTTTCGGTAATGTTGGACGCCTTTATAGGACTAGTGCGTTCGTGTTCCTCACCATCTGAAGTGTGTTTGTTTCCTAGGCACCATACTTAGGACGCAAGGAACATTGCTGCTCTGACGTGGCCGCGGTTCACTGGGTTCGCGTAAACTAGGGTAGCTAAATTTGAAGGAACAAACAGGACTTGCACGTAACTCGTGGCCAATGGGTACCTCCGCCGGAAGAGAGGAATGTTGTGAACCTTCGGGTGTTTCAGATTGCCCTTTCAGGTTTTCTAGGAGGGAAGCTGGTGCTATCACGTAAGCCGGGACTGAATGTTTCTTTTTTTACCTCCGAAACGGAAGATTCGACTAAGACCCCCTTGAATAAGCGCAACTGCGATTGGAGTAGTGCCCCATGCTGTAGAGTGTCGCAGCGCCCTCACAACTAACACACTACTTAAACGAAACATATCAGTCCAACGCCACACCCATCCAAAAAGAATCCCAGTAGGAGCGGAAACTACTGTAAAAACCTCCATAGTAGAATCGGTGAGGAACAACTCACAACAGATGGCCCCTTTGTTTCAGAGCAAAGCATGACCAACAAGGGGGGAATAACATACAGGCCAACAAACTGAAAACAACTACGGTAACAAGCAGCCTTAAAAAGACATACGGGAGTCAAGCAGAGACATGGGACGACATTACAGGCTCACTGCTTGCAACGCTTTCACCAGACGATGGCCCGGATAACGAAATGAATGAACAAATACAGACACGACTGGAGCTAGTTCAGGAATACATAAATAACGATCCTACTGAACCGTTTGATGCTATAGACTTACGAATAGCTTTAGAGACGACAAAGAACAAGAGAGCACCTGGAATCGATGACATAAACGCAGAATTAATAACGCAGGGAGGTGAGGCACTTCATGCAAACCTCCTGGAGATATACAACGCTTGCATTAGACTTCACTTGTTTCTGAAGGCGTGGAAGAAGGGTATACCTTTCCCCATCCTAAAGTCCAAGGCTTTTCCTTTCCAAAATACAAAATAAACTAGAAGCTTCGTATTCCCATGTCCAATTTGGATTCCGACCGGGAAGGTCCAGAGAGGATGCGATCACGAAATTACAAAACATCGTCAGACATTCGCAATCGAAATTCGTATTAGGGTATTCGAAGACATCAGGGCACCTTTGATAAAATATGGTGGCCCTTGGTTCTCAAACAAATAGGATGCCCTAGGGACGCATATTAAACTATACAACATCACTTTGAAGATAGACCGGTAAGGAATACATTTGAAATCAAAACAAAACGAGTTTCCTAAGGATACCCCCAGGGATCATTCTTAGGACCGAAACTTTGGAACTTGATATTTAGCGAGATTATCACCACAATTGAAGGAAGTCAGGAAGCTAAACCCGTAGCATTTGCGGACGATGTAGTATTCATAATATAGGCGGATACTCGTCGTAATTTAGAAAGGAAAGGGTCTTCTACCATGCTAACGTTCACCAACCGGTGCAGAAATGCCAGGCTAAAAATGTCTACCGGATAGATTAAGACACTGTTGTTAAAAGGAAAACTTAATCCGAGGAAATCTTCGACAGTTCGGGTACTAGGCGAAAATATGCAAGGCGTACAGTACCTAAGATATTTAAACTTGTTTCACGCATTAGGACAATTATATGCCCAAAACATGGGGGTACAAGTACACGAATATAAATGCCTGTACAAAGTCGTTTTTATGGCCCTTATAACATATGCAGCCCACGGTTGGGCCCAATACCTAACAGTACACCAACAGAATAAGTTGATCTCAACATAAAGAGAAGCCCTACTTAGAGTTAAACGTGCCTACTCGACAATATCAAATAATGCGTTAGCGGTAATTGCTGGAGAAATACCAGCTGGCTTGCTGGTAGAAGAAAAGTATAATGCCTATAGACCGAGACAGAATCTTCCAACGAGGATAGGAGGCATAGAAATCACACAGGAAACGTAGGAAAGAACTATATTCGCAGCTTTGAAAACACACTATAAACAAGTGGGATGACCGTTGGAGGCATAACAACGGGCTTAATCTGAAGAGACTACTTCCGGACTGTTAGGCAGGGTTCACACTCAGGCGATAAGCGATAAGCGATATACGATACGCGACACGCACGGACAGATACTTGAAATCTAAAGGTAGGCGATAAAAAAGGTTCACACTCACGCGATAGCGCAACATATCGCAAGCGATATATCTCTCGAAGTGCAGCATGCTGGTCGCCTGAGCGATTTGCTGCTTACGATATTTCGAGCAGTGAACGTGTCGGGAAGAAGAGAAGACGATTCTGTAATTCATTTAATTCATTTAGTGAAAGCTCATGAGTGCATCTGGAACTATTCCATTGCCGCATATAGTAAGACAGGTGTGACGAGTGCCGCATGTAGGAAAATTGCGGAGGAAGTAAAAGACACAGGTAAATACATTATTTATTTATTGTGTAAGACAAGTAAGTAATCAAATTGTTATATTATTAACTCATAATGTAAATATTTCGAAACTCTGACACAAGAAATAAGTAACTTAATTATAATTCAGGGATTAATTATAATCAGGTCCTGGATTCTAATGACATGTCATCTTTTTATTCATGCCACATAGACATTGCCAACTTGTTGATAAATCCTAATCATCGCCTCTAGATTATAGAAATACATTTTTATTAGGTAATTTTTTGTCATTTTATGCAATTTTATATTTTTAAGGCATTTATTTCAATTTTAGGTCATTATTTAGTCGTTTTCGTGTCATTTGCTTCCTTATTTAGTCATTTTTTATGTATTTACATTGAGTGTATTAAATTTTTTTTCGTCGATAGCAGTGCTGTCTTTGAAGTGTTGTTCGTTTAATGCAAGAAGGAAAAATTCGGCGTTAAGTGTTGTCATGTCTCAGTCGGAAATGAGAATCAAAGAAACGCCAACATTTTGTATTATATTACTATTGTTATTAGATTGACTTGGCACCAGAGTCTGCCACCTGCTTGGATTTGAGAGTGCAAACTACTGTTTACCCTCAATTAAATAACATTATAATCCAGCAGACCACAAAAGGAAATGGCGAATTTTGACTCGCCAGTGCCTCAGTGCCAGTATAAATGTCCGTGAGAAAAGAACATTCACAACATTACAGTTATTTACAGTTTTTATAATTATGTACACACTAGTACACACTAGTCTATAATAATTTTTTATAAATAAAATGTTAGTTTTAGGTCATTTTTTTATAGCCTAATTATTAAGTCATTTTCTTTAAATTTAGGGTCATTTTTCAAACAATTTTAGGTCATCAGAATTCGGGCCCTCATTATAATACAATTTGACAGAATTAACATGGAGAGTATATTTTGCATAGCCATTGCCTTAGGAAATGAAATTTTCAGAATCCCGGGGATGTCATAATTATATTGCCATGCTCTTCTCAGGACTGTTTATCATTCAAGAATCGCTAGCTCTATTTACTGCTTACTATTTAAAATCTTTCAACAATTGACACGAAACTTAGGCTAACACCTGCTTCGCGGGAAACTGCAAGCGGTGCTTGTCAAGGGACTCCTGCCAACTGTATCCAGTTACTTACTAATGAGTAGGGAAAGGCATTTAATGACCATAAAATAATGAAAAAAATGCAAAATAGAAAAATGCATTTATTACCTAAAATAGTGAAAAAATGACAAGGATTTTTTTTAAAAGACCAATGAATTTTCCATTATTACTTACACTCATTAAACTTTGGTATTCTTTTTTTTCCCCAAGCATATACAGGTATATAAAGTATTTGTTGTACTAAATGGCTGGGTATTGTAAACCGACACATCTCCAAAATTTAAAAATCCAAAAATCCCAAAAATAAAAAATTCAAAGATCGAAAATTTAAAAAATCCAAAATTAAAAAATTCAAAGATCGAAAATTTAAAAAATCCAAAATTAAAAAATTCAAAGATTCAAAATTTAAAAAGTCCAAAAACCCAATATTAAAAAGTCCAATAATGCAAAATTGAAAAAATCCAATAATCAAACATTGAAAAAATAAAAATTAAAACAAGTTTCACTTCTGTCGCGTGGCGTTCCATGCACACGTCTTTATTTGTTCAACAGCCAAAACAGAGTTTCTCCAAACAGTGGGTGGCTTATAATTACCCTTCAGAACTTTTTTTTTTCGAAATAAGTTTTCAGGGTTCATTCGATAAAACTCCCTGAATTTTGATTCATGTTGAGACAGCTCTCGAGAAACAACAGCCGAGCTATGGTGCACGTTGGTAAGATTGTAGGGATGTACCCAATATTTTCTTTTTCATCTCATTCTACGCCTGAACCAATAAGCCACTACAACATCTTCCTCACTTGAACTCATAATTGTAAGTGAAGTAATGAGGATTGTATTCCACCATATTTTTATCGCCCAGGTGCGCCGATTTATCGCTCGCAGTATGAACCTTCCTAGCAATATATCGCCGCAACATATTCCTTGCGAAATATCGCTTATCGCTTATTGCCTCAGTGTGAACGCTGCCTTAGAGATAGGTTAAAACAGCAACATTTGAAGATAGATTACGCGACAGCACAGTTCTATGCGGGCTATGGATAGCCTACTTCACAGCAAATCTAAATCGGTTCAACCTGGCAGAGGACTACCTCTGCTACTGCGAAGATTCCGAGTTAGACACAATGTATAATGCGCTATATACGTACGCGAGATATGGAGAGGCACGCCGAATCCTTGTTCAGATAACAACACAAGCAGGAGAACGATGACCGCCAGAACTCAAGTTCTGGACAACTAAATCAGCAAACACAGTATTCAAAGATTTTGCAACGTATGTAATAGGAATTAGAAAACAACAGGAGATTGACTATGTCTGTACATACCTGATTCGAGACAACCTAATTGTGAGACGCATCTCAGGAAAAAGCTCAGACTCTTGGGATTAAACCGAGCACTACATATGGCCAATAGCCCAAGTGCCCGGGTTGCTGTGGGAAATCTCGCAGCAGCCGATCTGAGTGGGGTTTTCGGGGTTTTTCCTCACTCATTAGGTGAATACCGGATCGGAGAGAGACCCCCGACAGACAGACGACAAGACACAAGCAGAGTTACACAGTTCTATTAGTGCTGAATCAAACAGCTGTCTCAGAACACATTACCCACAAGCGTAAAGTACACAAGAGCGAAAAATAGAGTAATAGAACACAAGCGTCGAAAAGTTGTTGGGACCGGAGTATGGTCTGTGGTCGAGGGCTCCAATGGCGGTGGAGGGCAAAAAAAAAAAGCTTTTTAACTGAAACCTTACCTTATTCATCCCCTTTTATTCATAAATAAATGACAACATAGACGGATTTATGTTTGTTAAACCACATTTTATATTAATCACAGTCCTTTTAACATTATAAACGTTACCGTATTTGTTGTCCATTCATCCTGTTCAGCTTCGATCGGTTGGGGTCTTGACTTCACACATCGAGTTTGCATTGAAAACTGGATTCAAGATTTCCTCAAAGCACTGTAGTAAGGAAGAGTTTTAGTTTATGGAAATATTATACAGAATTAAATTTATCGCAACTACAGGATTCAGATAATAGTAAAATATCACTGCGGATCTCGTACAACATGATTAGAGCAACAAACAAGATAGTGATATTTTCATATCGTTATTATAATAGATACGGTGTTTAAAGAAAAAAATCCCTTTAGGCAAGCCTACAGGCTGAGGTAGATTTCGAAGTGCTTTTGGTTTAATTTACTGTCGCTGCGTAGCACTCTTCTTCTTTAGCCTTGGCATGACAAACGCGCAATAATAACTGTAAAAAAAGAGGAAAGAGCACTTTTCAAACTTTCAAATCTAGCCATATATGAGAACTATCAAGAAACTAGTTATTGATTTGTAGAGTACTCATCAAGAACTTTTCAACGATACCCCACAAGACGTAGTTTCAAACATTTCGAATTTCCATCCCCCACCCCCACTCGTACCCCCAAAACCCCCGAATCGTTGGTGTCACTGTGAACTCCATAGGGAGTACTCTAATTTATTCAAACAAAGTTTCCCTCCATACTTCATAGGGGCCGAGATATAAATGTTTTAAAATTTCAACCCCCTCCTCCGATCACCCCCTTGGCCCAATTTTGCTAATTAACGAACTTGTCCGAACTATTCGGCCTAGAAATAACATAATAAAATTTGGTTCAAATATCTTCAAAATTACGGCCGCTAGCGTGTAAAGATATATATATATCACATTTTTTTTTTGAACTGGCGGTGGTTTCGTACTTAGGGAGGCATGAAACGAAGAGATATGAAAGAATTTTATCGATTGCAATAGGTAGATTTTTCTTTGAAATCTACCTAAAAATATACCAACAGGGTGGAAGCAGATATCTATGCAGATTAAAGGGGGAAGTAATTAATGTTAAGTTAAACATAAAGCCTTATTTTGCGGTTTAAGATTAAGTCCATGGTTAAAGAGATGAATTATGTGTCTTCACAGAATCACAAAACAAATGCATTTATTGGCGGAAGACACGTACCTTGACGTTGCCGTATTTTGTGGAATGTAATGGTCCGCATATGAATCTTTGTTTTAAATTTTTTGCAGGAAAACTTCAACTTGATTGAAAAACCGCTAAGGAAAAATGTATTCCTTATTCTTTCCTGGGATGTTGTGAACAAAATAGTACAGTGCGATTAACAATTTACCAAGTGAAGTGCGATTGAAGTTAAGGACCGATAATTGAAGAACTTACTTCCAAACTCCACTTAAGTCATGTTATTATGATGTTCAGGAGGAACGTAACACTTATAAACCTATTATTCTATTTTAAATGTGGTTAATTTTACTCCATTAAGGATTGTTTTTTATAACAATGTACCAAAGTATGAAAAACTTATGATTTTGGTAGCATCTCCAGCCTAATATTTTCTTTCAGAAATCAGTTAAGTCAATAAAAAAAAGCACAGGAATGGACAACAATGAACTATCTCATGCTAAGTATACTTGACTTGCACAATATTGTCCATATGATAATTAACTAATATATTAAGTTCTTTAACTTAAACACTAAAAAAGTGTTCCTTTTGATATAGTTCACAACGCAGAAGGATGATTCCTCGGCAGTTTGATTATAAAAATATATGTTCCTCTTGGCTCTCGGAGTGTTCAGCAACAATCAGAATTACACGGCATCCAATGAAATAAGGGAATAATAACGTACATGACTTAAGAGAGTTATCGAAATTAATTTTTTCATGACGTGGGAGGGGTTTTGATGAAAATAGAATTATTTTCATCATTTCATTCCAATGTGGCGTAAGGGTGTTTTGCGTGATAATATAGTGAAGTACTTGTATCTCATCCTAGTAACAGATAATAACACAAAATGAAACTTAAATAGAGTTTGGAAGTAACTTCTTCAATGGTTTTTTTTCTGAGAAAAGTACTCACTTAAGACAAAAATTATATTGGAATTTTTTGTTTGTTTCTACAGAACGAACGCGGTGTTAAAATCAGCACTAAACGAATTTTAAAATATTTCTACTTTACTTTTTATTCAGAGAAAAGCGCCAGGAGAGGAGTGCAATATGAGACAAGTATAAAATCCTGAGTCCAGATATTGCGCCAGTTAAATAAAGTTCAGTTTTATGGTTCATATGAAAGTAGTAAAATTCTTCAGATGAGATGCAACGAGTGATGTGATATGATATATAGCCTTATTATTAAAACGGAAAGAATTTGATGGAATCTCATATGAAGAACTTTCTGCACTTATTAAAGTTAGGTCAGGCGCGGTTCTTGCTATGTGTTTAGTGGCTCGGTCTTCGTTGGTAAAATGAGATCTACAAAAAATGTCAAACAGAACACAACTAAGACCAAGACGTTATTCACTTTTATCGAAGTTATGTTAGAGGTTAATATTGTTATTACATCTTCATGCCCATTATTGGAAATTCAAATAAATCCCAGAAAACCAATAATTCTCTGAAAAAATATTGAAAGAGATTTAATTATTTATTATTTATTGAATATCCAAATTGAGAGTTAAACCATATTTCCCCCGAAGGTTATTAGGATTAGAGATAATACATTTGCAATAAATTACATAATTTTTTATAATCTGAGTACTGTAAAGAAACAACCGCTGTAATATTTGCATTAAACAATATTATTATTTTATTTCTTCCTGCAACACCTGCAGGTTGCAATTGACAAAGAGTACCAACAACAAATATATAGGTAAAAAATAAAAGAAAACAGATTAAATTAATATTGAAGCATTAACAATTAGTATTTAGATAACAACTTAAAATTAGAAGTCATGGTGCACAGGTATGATTGCGAAATATGGCAATAGACCCTTTCAATGCCACCAGTGATATTTCTACAAGGATGGGTTTGTGCAGGCCGAACTTTTTGGAGAAGTCAAACAATAGTTTTGGGATGGTACCACGTGCTCTAATCCTGTCACTGTTATGGATGTTAGATGGTATTTATCCTTGTAATACTTAATGGTGGGTTCATAGATTCGTCTCTTCTCATTCACCTCCTCCGGCTGATCCTCGTGTGACTCAAATCTTACGGTGGATCGATTATATGTCCTTCAGATGACTGAGGATTGAAGGCTATAATATTCTCTCTGCGAATACTACCCTCAATGGAAAGACCATGCACTTCTTCAAAAGTAGAAAAACCCTTGTCCCTTAAGGCATTAGCAATTAATGATCTAATCGTGTGATGATGCGAATTGCGCGGGAGTTCACCATGTGGACAGGCCCCTAGGACATGAGCAAGGGTTTCGAACTACCTGTGGCAACGCCTACAGAGGTTACCGTCCTGGGACCTGCCTGGTACACTACGGACTGCTGATATATTCGCTGTCATCTTCATTGCTTCTCGCCATTCATTGCAAGTTAGTCCTTTATGCTCTCTAATCCACTTATTAGCTGGTGTGTACTGTTTAAATAAGAGCACTCCTTTCCCTTTATGGTCTTTCTTGCTCCAGTTCTCAAAAGCTGCCGTACTATCCGGGTATCAACATGACTATGCTTATCAAAGATGGAAGGAGATTCGGTGATTTTTAAGGCTTCAAGTCTTCATGAAATTTCTTGGGAGAAATGCCTCGTAATATTAAGGAATGGAACATTAGATTTCTGTAATATTTTACATGCATTAATATGCTGTAGGTGCATTTCTCATGTTGAACAGAATAGTCCTAAGCCTTTGAATTTAGTATCAGCATACATTATATCATTGGGAATATCATTTGGCAGTTGTAATAACTCCTTCAGTGCCCCTCGCACCATGATATTTGCATAGCTATATGAGCATTCATGAACCACAGATTATTGTCTCTGTTGGACATTACATGAGAATATTATAGGAGAAAAATTTCTCCGGCACTGGGACTTGAACCCAGGACCTTTGGCTATTCGCGCCAATGCTCTACCAACTGAGCTAATCCGGAGCTCAATTCACAGCACCAGATGGAACCTCTCTCCTATGACTGATTGCCCTAATGGTCCACCTCACAGACAGACAAGTCATGTCATATGCAGTACTGTGAGGCACACAGTCTGTCTGTGAGGTGGACCATTAGGGCAATCAGTCATAGGAGAGAGGTTCCATCTGGTGCTGTGAATTGAGCTCCGGATTAGCTCAGTTGGTAGAGCATTGGCGCGAATAGCCAAAGGTCCTGGGTTCAAGTCCCAGTGCCGGAGGAATTTTTCTCCTATAATATTCTCATGTAATGTCCAACAGAGACAATAATCTGTGGTTCATGAATGCTCATATAGCTATCTTGAATGTTAACTGTACAATAACAGTGAGAGCCCGGTCACAAAAATCACTACTTAGTGTGCCTCACAGTACTGCATATGACATGACTTGTCTGTCTGTGAGGTGGACCATTAGGGCAATCAGTCATAGGAGAGAGGTTCCATCTGGTGCTGTGAATTGAGCTCCGGATTAGCTCAGTTGGTAGAGCATTGGCGCGAATAGCCAAAGGTCCTGGGTTCAAGTCCCAGTGCCGGAGGAATTTTTCTCCTATAATATTCTCATGATATTTGCATCTGCGATGAACTTATGAGGGATTTTTTTTAGGCTGGACTGTCTGAAATGGATATACCAAACTAGGACATATCGAGGTGTTTATTATGGTGAATTTCTGATCTGCCTGCAAGAGTGGTGATGAAATAAGGAGTTCCAAGTTCAGTTTCAGCTTACTCGTAAGAGAATCAACATTTATTTCGTCACAGAAGTTAACACCTAAATAGGGAATGCAGTCTCCTCTTTTCAAGCAAGGCAATGTCTTTCCATTCGAAATTTGAAAATCATGTTCAGATAGTTCACCCTTTTCAATACATATTCGCTTGCATTTTTTAATATTAATGTCTAAGCCAATTTCATTAAACTGCTGAATGGCATGGAGTTAAGAGGATTGCAGCTGAAATTTTATCTTTACCTATGATTGCTATGTCGTCAGCAAATCCCAATACGATTAATCTCTCCTGAGATGGACTTAATTTAAACCCGTATTTTGAAGCTAGGCTGTTTTCACTAAGTTCGTTGAAAATATGATCTACTGACAAATTGAACAATGTTGGTGATAAGGTGAACCTTGTAATACTCCTTTGGCAATGGTTATAGGCTTGGTTTTAGTTCCTTTTGACTGAATCTGAGTTATGTTACCTGTTTGAAAGTTAATTATTAGATCTGTCAGTTTTGTAGGAATTGGCAGCGATTTTAAAGTATTTTCAATATGCCCATGACCTACATTATCAAATGCTTTCCTTATATCAAGGCAGATAACACTCAGATTGGTTTTCTTAGTTTTGGCTTCAAGCAACAGAGAGTCAAGCAAAGCAGTGTTGACATGAGTACCTGAAGAGTTGGTGAAACCTCGTTGATTTGGATTAAAACTGACATATTCACGAAGATGCTTGTCAAGAACACGTTCAATTATCCTTCGTATCACAGAACAAATCGTAATAGGTCTCCAGTTCGTTATGTCCATGGTATTACTACCTTTATGAATCAAATTGTTCTGTCATTATCTGAAGGTTGTTTGTGGCTTCTCGCTAAATGTATATTAATACCACGCCTTGTAAACTGCTTGTTACATACTCTGCATTCTACTTGATTTGACGAGTCACTTGAAGATGTGGATGGAATTCCACTATTCATTGTCATAATGTGTTATATTATTTCAGTTGCTAAGGTAAACAATGTCATTTGCTGAAACTAATATTTTATATTGAAATAAATATATTAAATCACTTACACAAATTGTTCCTATCATTACCACAGAATGCTACTGATATATACTATAAATCTGAAGTATAGATCTCTTAGCAGAACTGATGAATACTACAAAAATTCAATATTCTAGTGCACCTAAATATTAGGATTATGAACACCACCATTAGTCCAGTCATTTGGTGCTCAAAAAGGGGGTTACCTGGAAAGTTTTCCGGGAGTTTTGAAAATTGGTGATTTTATAAATTTCGACGTGCTCTTTTCGAATTTTCACTTTGCTACCTCGTATCTTTGCCGCTCGCGCCGCCATATTGGAAAAATGGCGCGCAAAAACAGTTTTTTCACAATATCTCCTTTACGATTCATTTTACGATGAAAATAGTTATGTAATAAATTAAACTAGAGAAAATGTCCTATAATTTATGTCGTAACGATTTTTTTGTAAAATGGATAGTTTCGGCGTACGAGCGCCGCAAAGTCTACTCCGACACGTGTTTTGGCCAAAGCTACGGAAGATGCGGATACGCTAATAACAATCAATACGGCAATCAACACTTCATCTACATTTGATTCCGTAATAGTTGTCGGCAAAGATGTAGAGCATCTTATTCTTTTGACAGCTTTATCTCCGCGTTCAGAGACACACACACATGTATATATATATATATATATATATATATATATATATATATATATATATATATATATATATATATATATATATATATATATATATGTGTGTTCTCAAACCAGAAAAAGGGAAAATTTCGCAACGAATATATTCAACAAAAAGTATCGTAGATAAAACAGCCGCAGATAACATAATATTATTTCTGCACGCCTTCAGTGGCTGTGATACAACATCAGCACTCTTTAAACAAAGAAAAATAAAATGTGCTAATTTATTAAAAAACAGAATTAACCGAGCTTGTCCAGGTATTCAAGAACCAAAATGCAGATCCAAAGATCATTGCTGAAGCTTCCTCCTTGCATTGAAGGTTACAGTGCCGTGAAAAGTGTGTCGTTAAACAACTAAACATGCATCACAAAATCAGCATATGAAAATAAATTTAATATTGCACCGCTGCCACCGACGGAAGCAGTAGCACGACAACATTCGTTCCAAACCTATCACCAGGTTCAGCAGTGGTTGTGGAGTTGAATATATTCGTTGATAAATTTTTCCTATTCCTGGTTTGAGATTATATAGGCTATGTTTGAACGCGTAGATAAGAGCCGTCAAACGAATAAGAAGATCTACATCTTCGCCGACAACTGTTACGGAATCAAATGTAGATGAAATGCTGATTGCCGTATTGATTATATGAGCCTAGAAAAAAGACGAAAACTTCTGCGGTATAAACGAAAATAGGTGTGTTTGATTATATTCGCTGTACTAAATTCGAAAATGCATTTCGTTTTTCTCTATCACATCTGGTTAATTGAAATTTGTGTAAAATATTATTTTGACATTTTGTATAATAAAATAGCTGTTTGCAGCTTTGATGCTGAAATTTGAAACTTTTCCTTTGCGGTAAGTGGTGTGATAGGCGATCTTAACCAATTTTGGGTTACTGAACATGAATCCGTTGACCGTTTCTACGTAACACGTCATGTTTTCTTGAATAGGTATTTCACAACGAGAGATATAAGTTATTGCTTAGACTAGCTTACAGGATAAAAAATACTTAAAAATTAGGATAATTTTGATAATACTTTCGGGGAAAAATAAAATAATATTTTCAAACAGTCCAAGACGTATGTATTCCAGTATTTTTTGTGAGTGCAGGCCAAATAAATATATTTTTCCAAATCATTTGATGCCGTACAAATGCTCAGTGACAAAAGAATCGAAGTTTGTTTGAGGGGGAAATATTACAGATTTGAACTTTTGGGAATTTTACATTGGTTATTTATCTTATTACATTGATCGAGCTGAACGGTTTTGAACATGTATTTTAATAAATCTAAAATCTATAAGTTTGCCAAATTTCAAGTTTCTAGCTCATCTGGAAGTGAATAAACATCAATGTTAATAAGTGGAAGATTAGACTGTCGTAGATGTGAATGATGTCACGGCTATCCAGCAAGTTTTTCTATACTTATGGGGCAGCTAGAAACACCAAATTTAGCACGCTTATGACTGTTGTATGTGCCCAAATTCCTACCAAATTGTATGATTCTGTATTTCATACCATGTGTGCCAATATTACATAATGTGAGAAAAACATACAGAATTTATTTAAAATAAAAAAATCTAACTCAATCTAAGGGATAACGGATAAAGATACGTCAAAAAGTCATAAGACTAAAGTTGTAGATCTCTAAAAATCCGTTACTGCTTCTGCAACAGGTTTTTTTTATACGACTTACCGTTTAGCTACTATAAGCCCCCAAAGAAGTCTACACAGACCTTAAAATTGCGTCCGCCATAACAGCAAACACGAAAACTATATGTGAAACAACAAAAATAATGGCATTTTTGAAATCAGGAGACCTTATTTAGTTAAAATTGCTCATTAAATGCTTTACCGCAAAATGATGCAGGTAGTGGCTTTGGCCAAAACGCGTGTCGGAGTAGACTTCGCGGCGCTCGTACGCTGAAACTATTCCATTTTACAAAAAAATCGTTACTACATAAATTATAGGAAACTTTCTCTAGTTTAATTTATTACATAACTATTTTCATCGTAAAATGAGTCGGAAAGGAGATATTGTGAAAAAACTGTTTTTGGGCGCCATTTTTCCAATATGGCGGCGCGAGCGGCGAAGATACGAGGTAGCAAAGTGAAAATTCGAAAAGAGCACGTCGAAATCTATAAGATCACAAATTTTCAAAACTCCCGGAAAACTTTCCAGGTAAATATATAAGCATTCATGAGCCACAGATTATTGTCTCTGTTGGACACTACATGAGAATATTATAGGAGAAAAATTCCTCCGGCACTGGGACTTGAACCCAAGACCTTTGGCTATTCGCGCCAATGCTCTACCAACTGAGCTAAGCCGGAGCTCAATTCACAGCGCCAGATGGAACTTCTCTCCTATGACTGATTGCTCTAATGGTCTACCTCACAGACAGACAAGTTATGTCATATGCAATACTGTGAGGCACACTAAGTAGTGATTTTTGTGACCGAGCTCCCACTGTTATTGTACAGTTAACATTCAAGATAGATATATAAGCATTCATGAGTTCCATCTGGCGCTGTGAATTGAGCTCCGGCTTAGCTCAGTTGGTAGAGCATTGGCGCGAATAGCCAAAGGTCCTGGGTTCAAGTCCCAGTGCCGGAGGAATTTTTCTCCTATAATATTTCCTGGTAAAACTACCAAATGACTGGACTACATGGCCTCCTGCTCCATTTAACAAAAATAAACATAAACAGAAGAGAATAAACATTGAATTGAATAGATGCCCTTAAGGCGGGAGGCGGGATGGGAACGCCCCTAAGCACCGAAGCCGCAGGCTTATTGTACCTACCTCAGGGATGGAATGAGTTGCGTGCCCATAGGCCGCCCAGGACTGCAGATCCCCCCGCAGATTTGAACTCAGGACCGCTAGCATGCCAGGCTCACGCGCTACAGCATGAGCCACCGCGCCGGCGAAATAAACATTAGAAACATTGCTTCTCAGAGTTTTGAGTAGGCGTGTATAATATACACGCAAACAAATAATATTATTATCATTTACAAGAGATGTGAAATGTTTGTATTCTGCATTATTATTATAGGTAGGGGAATGGTATATTGAATGTTCTATTGATCAAATAGTGTACCAATTAATGACTTTCGTGTGTGTATATATGGTTTACTGATTCTTCTCTTTCTCCACATTTACAGTCTGCAGTGTTCGTTATAGGCTACGGAATCGATGCAAGTGGACCTATGGTTGTAATTTTCCATGCCATGTATAAAACTTTGTCATGATATAACTTGGAACCAATTGTTTACATTTCATTCTGTCGAATGGCCTACTGATGGGGGAAATATGTTCCTAGTCATAGACTTCAGAAGTGTGATAACAAATACTTGCTAACTTTTTCTGCCTCCCCCAGGTACTGTTGAAGTTTAAGGGGATACACTCATTTCCGCCATTAAAATCAAATCATGTTTTCTAAATTGTATCCCTCCATATCTCTAAGCCCTATTATGATGAAATTTTATATCCATCATGTTTGAACTTTGTTATTTTTCCGTTAGAGTGAAGAACGATCACACCTTATTAACGCTATAAGTTTTTGAAATGTTCATTGTGAGAATTGAACAAAACCCCTTTTAAGAGTTTAATTATCATAACTTCAATGTATTTTATTGTTTTTTCTACCAAACGTTATAATCGAATTAATAGGCCTAAGCAGTAAAACAATTGTTTTCTTTTAAGTTGTGGTTTATTAACCCCTTCAGAGCTGAATTTATGTATATCAAGCTATATCAGCAGGTTTATAACTTTGAAATATTATAACATATTGTAACGCAAAGCATTACTCTATTAATGTTATTATATGTGTGTTTATGCAATATCTTCGGTACGTCAGTAGCAGAGAAAAGGTGAACAGTTTTCAAGAATACAGTATTGAGAAAATGAAATATAATCTGAACCCTCCTAACTTAAAAGTTTTATCATATGTATAAGCTAGAAATTCAATAGAATACTGTAATCCCTCGCTCAGCCATCTCGTTGTGAAGTTTTTTTTTTCTTAAAACGTTTATGTAAAGATAAAGGTTCTATGAAGAACTATGTTCCGATAATGCGAATGCGAATGTGAATATATGTTTGTAATAATACATATAACAATTTTTACCCAGTGTGTTGCATTTATGTTGTGCGCTATTGAAGAGTCAACCAAAAATAATGAAGCGAACACCGATCAATCGCTTTTGATGTGTTGACTACACCCAATAGTGTCCGTATATAAATAAATGAAATAAATACCTACCTCAGTATCTCCTGAGGATGGAGGAAGCGTTGTCTTCTGAAATATTCGAGTGTTCTAATTTACTCGCCAGGCTTACAACCCGAGAGCACTAGGCTATATTCAGACTCGCCGGTAAAACCTCAAGTCAGAAAATTTAGTTTTTTATACCTGATATAAGTATTTTCTTCCTTCAAGAATAGGCCTATAGTTTGTCTGTTTTTTTAAAGAATAAATCTTATACACATGCAATGAATAATTCATATTGTTCCGAGCACATTATATTAATATTCAATATTTCGAAATCAGGTAGCCAGTTGTAGAAAATTGGTTGTGTTAGTGATGATTATATGTTAGGTCTTGGTGGAAGGGAAAAAACATAGATATTGAACTATACCTCATGACTTAAATAATTATATAAATATGGCAACGGGATCGATATTGTGTTTTTGTAGCACTCAAATAAGTTACTGCCTACAGTCAAGTTAAGCTAATTTTCTACGAGAGCCTTAAGAAGTCAACTTGAAAAATAGTTCCATAAAATCTGAATTGATATAACCGCCAGGCCAGTTTTCTATTATTCTCTCTTTCAAGCTTGATTATTAAAAAAAAAAAAGTCTGTCTAAAATATCGATCAAGTCATTTCTTAGGATTATAAACTATATGCATAATAATAAACTAGATTTACATTATTCAGTATTTTTTTTTAATATTTCGATCCCTTTCACTAGGTTATAATTAGTTTTTTTTTTATTTTCGTATTTGTATCGTTTCTACTTATTTTCATAATATATTCCCGACTTTTGTTTCTACTAGTAGGCTAGTAGGTATTTATTATTATTCAATGTGTTTGAAAATAACAAAGAATTATGGGGTGCAATAATTGTTTTATAGCTCACTATGTTTTGAAACAATAAAGCACATGCTCTCAGTTATAATTGTCTTAACAAATTAATATTATATTGCCGTACAAAAGTTGTATTTCAGTAATGCTTGGCTTCATTTCTGATATTATAACACATTTTCAGGCACGGTGACCTGCAAAGCATTAAAACTCTCATAAAAAGTATTTCATTACACCTTAAATTCTTGAAGATACGAGATGATAATGTTTGTAATTTATACAAAACGTTAAAAAATTGTCTACATAAATAACAAACAAAACCAAACATTGGCTATATACGCGTTGGCAATTATTATAAAACTGTACTCTTTGCAGGAAGCATGATCATAATTATTGGTTGGAGTCCGCAATTACATGTAATATTATCCTAAACATTTTTACTTAAATGTGTAACAAAACTTCAAATATGTACTAATTATGTAATATCAAAAGTGCGCTTGGGGTCTAAAGTTTTGGGGGCTAATTATTGTTTTATAATTTAATTGCTTTGTAAAGTTAAATAAGAAGGTTCATTTCAAGCAAAGGCCTGCCGCTACGTCAACTTAGACGGAGATATATCAGGTTATACATAAATAGTCCAGTCCTGAGTGCTGAAATTTACATCCCATTAAGTTGGTTTGCTACAGTTATTTAATGACATTTGTTCACTGTTATTTTATCTATAATCGTCCCCGATGTGCCAGAATTTTTACAATGGACAATATTTTTTTATGGTTGAAACTCTGCAGATATGGGACAGTCCCATTTAAAGTTAAGATAAATTAGGGACAGCCCTATTTGAAGTTCAGATAAATGACATCGACCTGGTCCAGGATCAAACGAGTGGAACACAAAGCCAATACTAGGCCTATACTCTCAGTTCCACCGAGGCAGACTGCATATTATTTTGCTTTTTCCAGGAGCACTTTAAGTTTAAAGTTTTTTTTTTTAGTTTATGCTCAAATATTGAAAATAAAGTATCTCTGTATGATGTTAAATTAAACGGTATTTCAGATAGAAGTTACTTTTATTTATAAATATTAAATTTACGAACCATGCCTTCTTGACCTTGCTCAATGTTATGGCATCGAGTTGAGTCATTGGTCAGTGATTGTAATTGTGTTTGGTTGCAGAGGCACTTGACCGAAATTCACATGGAATTATCTTCTCTCCTTAGGAATATCCATGGAACTTGCGCATACCACACTTGTGGGGATAACAAAGGACTCGCTTTGTACCCTGCACAGGCACCTGTATTCCACGTAAATATAATTTTATTAATACTCCTCCAGCTAAATTAAGCAGTTTAAATATCGTTTATATTATATATTGTTAATATTGTATGTACTGAGGCGTATTCAGGACCCCTGTGGTCAATCATGTTGAAATGAACTGATGCCATTTCAAGAAAAAAAAAAAATGGAATAATAATCTGAGGATATTTCAAATAACTGAATATAAATGACTAGATAAAAATAATTTTTATAACTTAACTGAATTTTATGAAGCCAATCATGCTGATATATAATTTTAAACGTAATGGTTTTTATGATTGTGATGTACTTGTAATTTAGTTTCAACGCTGTTGATCATTGACCAGATTTATGACACGTATATGTTATTTTGGAATATAAATTACATAACTTATAAACATACAAAAATATATAGAGTTATGTGCGAAATATGTATATAACTTATAAGTTATAAGTATTGTTAGAATTAAATATGAAGGCAAGTAACCTAATTTGTAATCATTTTAAGTTTTCAAAATGATAAAAAAATATAATTACATAAGAATCCATTCTATCTCAGTCTTACATGCATATTATATATTTGTTAATGAGTTCTCTTATCATTTCACTTGTCCTTTCTTTATCTTCTCCGTCCCCTTCTTTATTGAAGAACAGCCCTCTGGAACTGAGTGAACTTGAAAGAGAGAATCGTAAAAACGGAATTAGTATGGAAAGTGCTGCACCAGGCTCACTTAACAGGAGGTTATGATGGAGGTTTAATGGTTGCTCTTCTAGCTATGGATAATGATAGTTGTTAGAAACGTATACCATAGAGAGATCTCTTTAAAAATCGGTGTCATATTTCTTTTCAAAGTTTAAGCTAAATGAGAGCATGTGTTCAGGGCATTGTATCATAATATGTATTTATACTAAGATAAGTTACGTCTCCACTTAGACATTACTTTTATTACAATAATAGTGTTTCTCCGAATAAAAACAAAATAATATAGACAGATTAATTAAGGAGTTGTATGTATCTCCAGGAAATGATGTGATATAATTTCCTCGAAAGAAGATTATATCAACTTGTGTGCTGTTCGGAATGGCTCAAGAGTGATTTTTGTTGTTTACTTTTAAAGACGCGATTCACTTTGAACCAAACGTAGTTCTTACATTCTCTATGCTATAGCGTCGTAGTGGCACGGTTTATCAAGAAAAATAGATATCAGTTGTGACAATCTAGATTCTAGAAGATGCTTATTCACGCGCCATTACTTAACCATTTCAGTGCTACTGACTTTTAAATTCGTCACCTCAAAAATTGTATTAAAGCAGAGATATAAGGTTAATGGAGTAATGCTTTAAGTTAAAATACGAGCGTTTTTTTCTTTTCTTTTATGATCATCATTCACGGATACCAATTATTATTATACTGAAAATTTCCTTGATGATGTCAAGGTTACGGCCCAGTGACGAATTCACTTGATGCTTCCTTATTTTAATATAATAATTCAGTTGTGAAAGGGTTAATCGAAATTAAAGGACGTATTCATTCCTGTGAGATGAAATAACTATTTTTGTCTTGAATAAAGTAAATACATTTAAAAAATAGAAGCTCTATTGAAGCAATGTGATTATCTCTTTTGAAGTATAACTAGGGCCGGTATTCATAGTCGGCGACTTAAGAACCGACTTTATAAAGCTGAACTTATTTGACAAGTCGATTTATATATTTTTCGTATTCATAGTCTTCTTTAAAGTCGTACTTTATCAAGTCTGACTTCATAAAGCTCAACTTATTCTTCATATTAAAGTCGAACGCAGTAATATGAAAATCACGCGTTCGCTGCCGTAACAATTGAATTAGCCAATCGTGATTAAGATTTTTCAGATTTTATGTAAAGCAAAGCCAACTGAGTACGTATTTCGCTATCGTGATATAAAAATACAGACGGGACTGTGCATTGTAAACAAAGAATTCAATTCATCCAGTCATATTATGCAGCGTATAAGTAAACCGATCAATTGTTTCTAGAGAATATTCTGCGTATATATTAGATTGGAGATCGTTCAGAATTATTACCAGTACGCTTATGTATTTATTTCGATATTAATTATTATTGTTTTAGAGAGATTCAAAACAGCTTAGGAAGCTGAAATTCCAGCAGAGAGAAATGCCGATGAAAGATAGGCGATTGATATTTCCAAAATTGAAACAAAATCTCTTTTTAAATTCATTGTCACGGTAGAATTTGAATGGATTCATCATGTTTCGCAAATAATTCTTTGGGGCGTTAGTTTCTTCTAATACTCGGCTAAATCCTCAAAATTACTATTCATGGCTTAAACTGAAATAGGTCAGGGGGACCCTTGACTTGATAAAGTACGACTTATTTCGACAAATAAGTCGTACTTTAGTGACTACGAATAGCAGTAAGCTCGGCTTTGTCAAGTCTGACTTTATAAAGTAACTACGTCATAAGTCCGACTTGTTTGTGTCAGAAACTCAACTTAAGACGAGATTAAAGTTCGACTTGGATGTAAGTACGACTTATTACTACTATGAATACCGGCCTGTTAAACTTTTAAATGCAAATATCAACCGTCAAATCTTGAAGTTATATGCGATACTAACGAATCACTATGTTCAGTCCAATCTGTATAGACCTATTAAGTAAATTTTCAAGGAGAGAAATTACATTCTTTTCGAACGCAAAGAGCAAGCATATTCATCTGACGAAACTAGTAATCTCGAGTGTGATTTGTTAAGGCTATTCCATGAAAAAATGTATCAAATTATATAAATGATAATTATTGCTTTCCAACTTGTGTTGTATAAAATTAAGTCAGTATGTTTTCAGCTGTCAGCGCCAGGTACATTTCTGCTACGCTCTAGATATGCCATTATCTATAGCGAGGTCGACAGGGGTCTAGAGGGATGTTTGAAATGGGGCTGAATATGTCCTGTGGTAGTCGAGTTGTTTTAGCAATCAGCATACTGGGCTGAAAACCCGGGTTGCTTCCCGACTAAAACAATTTTTTCTTTAAATCTATTTTCCACTGTCTTTTCTTGTAGCCTATATTCTTACTTTGTTCTAATATATTCTTATTCATTTAATATTACTTATATTGTTGCATTCATCTTGTAAGACATTGTTGGTATAATGAAGATTCCACTCCCCTACATAGCGCTGATTTCAGGAACAGTATTATGCCTACCCTACAGCATTGTACACAAGTGTCTTGTGTTTGTTTGCACTTCTGATGCGATAAATATTGCAGAATGAGTGGATTGGACAGAGGAAACTCATTTTATATGAATGTGTGAAGTAAGGAGCTTGGAAATTGAACCAAGGACCCCCGCGGAGCAGGGGCAGTAATTCTGCAGAATAGCGAACAGGTTGTAATGAAGAACTGTGAGCCTCAAGAGGCAGCGAGCTATAGGGTGTGTGAGGTATAATGTTCCTTGCAGTATTTCACAGAGACTACCCTACCACTTTTGCTTCTGTTTCTTGTCATAATGTGTTTCTCCCCTTCGGCTTGGAACAATATTGCATTGTGTATAATATTTCTCACCAAAATATAAAAATATTCGGTAAAGAACATTTTGAAGTTCCACATTGTAGTAGACTATAGAGTTCTTCATGTCTCCTTTTTACAAACATTCTAGCTTAAATGACCCGGCATTGCCCGGGTTTTGTATTTTGGCTATTCCTCGAAGTAAACTTTTGGACTACCGGCACTTCCGATTTTCAAAGTCTAGGTCCTTATATAGCCTCCCGTCTTCTAGATTGGATGATATATCGGAGAAAGGACCCATGTAATAGATAGTCAGTTCTGTTCATAGTCTATCTATACTCCTGGGGTTGCTACTGACTCGACTTCAGAGCAAAAGTCCATCAGGTGGATTAGAGTAATAGAAAATTCAAATAATCTTGTCAGGATCGAACCTATGATCTTCTGGATTCTAAAACAGTGACTCTTACCCTGTCATTGTTCACGGGAATATTTACACACTCTGAGGTGAAATTAATACCTAGGAGAGACCTGAGTTGAAACATTCCCTGTTATGGGGTTAGGCCTATAAAAAAAATTTGATTTTTCATTTCGGAGTGCCCTAAAACGGTAAAACTTTTAATCGAAACGTGAGAATTTTCATGAAATTTAAACATAATTTGTGCTGTTGTAGATAATAATGGATTATTTTTACACGTGTTCCAGTGCTTAGACATGGGATGGAGTTTCAGCTCATTGGGTAAACTGCGCAAAGTCCTCATGCCTCAGTAGCTTAACTCTACAAAATATATTTTTAACAATACGAGTATAAACTTGTATGTATTTTTTTTTTTTTAGTGAGAACTGTGTATGTTTCTTCGGTTCTTGGGAATTGAATGTGGCCATAAGAGGCCTGAAGAAATCTCGAAAAGGGACTGAAAGGATATCTAAGGCCTATCTTCAAGTTCTGGGTAAAAATGCACTCAACAGTAAAACTATGTACGGACATAGTTCTTCCAGTACCATGTTCAGGATTATGCGAAACATGATGAATCCATCCAAATTCTACAGTGACAATGAATTTAAAAAGAGATTTTGTTCCAAACAGACTTATTCTACATATTAAAGTCGAACGCAGTAATATGAAAAATCACGCGTTCACTGCCGTAACAATTGAATTAGCCAATCGTGATTAAGATTTTTCAGATTTTATGTAAAGTAAAGCCAACTGAGTACGTATTTCGCTATCGTGATATAAAAATACAGACGGCACTGTGCATTGTAAACAAAGAATTCAATTCATCCAGTCATATTATGCAGCGTATAAGTAAACCGATCAATAGTTTCTAGAGAATATTCTGCGTATATATTAGCTTAGTGAAGTCAATTAATACAAATATTTTCGAATTTTATAGCCTGCCACCAGTAGTGATGTGTATAATGGGAGCATTACAAGAATCGTCCTACCAGTTTCATTGTTCAATAGGCGAACTAACCGTAGATGGGTGAAGTCCTCTGTATGCGAATACATGATGATAATAATAGACTAATGATAATAATAACAGACTAATGATAATAATAGAATAATATGGTTTGCTATAAAATACAATAACAAGAGCAGTAATAGAATATGTCGCACATTTAATTACAAGTTGTCGAACATTACTTCGATCCAACAGTGGATCAAGGTGTATAGGCTTAATTTGAATTTACAGTAATTTGCATAGATAAATAGTGAAGCGATTAATAGTCATTTATGATACATAGGATATTTTTCCCCTAAAGACTGTGTAGTTAAGAAACGAGGCAAAGCCGAAAATTAAAAAAAGGAGCTAGTTGATTAACATATGCGATACACTGTTATCTTCGGTAACACTAAATTTACAGAAAATAAATATATAAACGTAGGCCTATAGTTAATAAATATTCAAAATATAGAGGTTATAAGGTAACGATTTCATTACCATCTTATATATTTTGGTGAAATTAATAACAGTATCAGTAAATAAAGAGATGGCTTGATTTTGCTAGGAGTTCTAAAGGCTCGCCTTAGGCACTAAGGACAATCGGCCAAATTGCAACTAGAGGTACTGTCGTTTAAAAATAATTATGTTAAAACGATTTTTTTAAACAAGTAATCCATAGAACTTGCGCATGTTTAGACTTACTAACTGAACTTGTTCCTAATCAGTAATGACTTAAAAACAGCTTCAACACACATTTCAATCGCCTTTATTAAAAAAAGAAAACTGTACCCTACGATTAAAATCTGTTGATGTAAAATTTACAACATGCCATTCACATATTTGCAATTTATTGTGGCAGTAGAAATAATAAACAAAAGAGAGATATGAACCTGTGGCTTCGCGTGTGAGACACAAAATTAAAAGGCGGTGGGTATAAAAGCCGCTGCAGGGGGCCGAGCACAAACCAATACACCACAAACATTCGTAATTACATAGAAGTGACGGTGTGTGACTTTGATCGTTGGAACATAAACTAATAAACGTGGTTGCTAACTCGCAGAGAGCTGTTGAAAGACAAGCGAGGTCAGAGCGATCTGCCGTGTGATATGAACATTAATTACCTCTCCCAGAAACTTAATTTACCATGTCTTCATTTTGTTTTTTCGCGCCGCATGGACCAACCAACATTAAGGAATGTGAGTCACAGAAAACTTTCTTGAACTCACTCTTCCGTCTAAAATGTTCTTTTTTATTACCTGAGGTAATTAATAGAATCGTTACTTAAGGTCATGGAGCCATATATTATTTCTTCGTTTCCTTCAAACAACTTTGCGGAAGTAACTTATTTGTACCATCTAATGCCTTACCAGATATTGATAGATGCCGGTTGTCGACCAAAAGCTAAGCTAAGTTAGTTTAGCTTAGCTCACACACAGTGCGGAATTTCTTATGTAGTTGTGCCGACAAAACTACATATGAAATCCGGCACAACTTCCCTCACTGTATGTGAGCTAAGCTAACTTAGACAACCGGTAGACTGGTAGACAACCGGCAAGATGCTTATTTAAGCTAACAAATATTTAAATGTGCAATATATAAGAGAGAGAAAGAGAGAGAGAGAGAGAGAGAGAGAGAGAGAGTGACAAGATAGAATCCAAATTTCTATATGTGGCTGAAATTTGGGGCGAAAATGAATCATGGAAGTTCATCGATAATGTGCGAACAATATATTGTAACAGGATTCGCGGAATACCTAGAAGCTCAGCTAGATGAGAGTGTACACTTCATCCAATCCGAGCAAGGTGGCAGAGGTAAGATGTTCCAGGTTCAAAACTCAAACCTCGTGGTCGCCATTTTCTTTATGGTTTCTCATTCGCCAAGCCTGATGTAACTCATCGCCGCTATGTCCCTAATATCATAATAAGTTAAACTGAATACAAGACGATACAGAACGCAGGTGCACACGCATATGGGGAAGATGGTAATACGCGCCACAACCTGCTCCCCCTTCCATCGGCGCGGCCGCTTTCCCCGCCTAGCCGCTACCCCACACGCCTTCCCCGCCTGGCCGCTATCCCCGCAGCGCATGCCAACATGCCTGTATCCACCCGCCGGTGTAACGGGAAAACTTGACTTCGGGAGAATAAGACCCCCGACGTCAAAAAATCCCGGGAAAATATTACCGGGGGTCTATTTTTCCCGGGATATTAGGAAGCAGGGTAAAATCTTCCCGGGAAAAATTGACGCACAACAAACAAAACGAACTTCAAAGAACTAATCGCCGCAGGTGGGTACAATCTTCCCAGGAGGAATTGACTTCACACAGGGGGGTATTATTATCCCGGGAAAATATTACCGGGGGTCTATTTTTCCCGGGATATTAGGAAGCAGGGTAAAATCTTCCCGGGAAAAATTGACGCACAACAAACAAAACGAACTTCAAAGAACTAATCGCCGCAGGTGGGTACAATCTTCCCAGGAGGAATTGACTTCACACAGGGGGGTATTATTATCCCGGGAAAATATTACCGGGGGTCTATTTTTCCCGGGATATTAGGAAGCAGGGTAAAATCTTCCCGGGAAAAATTGACGCACAACAAACAACACGAACTTCAAATAACTAATCGCCGCAGGTGGGTACAATCTTCCCAGGAGGAATTGACTTCACACAGGGGGGTATTATTACCCCGGGAAAATAAGACCCCGAAGGAATCCTTGAATATATCAAAGAACAAGTTGCCGCTGGGGGGTATAAATACCCCGGGAAAATAAGACTCTCCACACAAACATCAAAGAACTAGTAGCCGAAGGTGGGTACTATTTTCCCGGGAGGAATTGACTCACACAGGGGGCATAATTATCCCGGGAAAATAAGACCCCCCAAGGAATCCTTGAAGATATCAAAGAACAAGGTGCCGCTGGGGGGTGCTTTTAACCCAAGAAGAATTGACTTCACACGGGGGGGGGGGGTTAAAAATTCCCGGGAAAATAAGACTCCCCACACAAAAATCAAAGAACTAGTCACCGCAGGTGGGTACTATTTTCCCAGGAGGAATTGACTTCACACAGGGGGGGGGGGTATAATTAACCCGGGAAAATAAGACCCCCTAAGGAATCCTTGAAAATATCAATGAACAAGCTGCCGCTGGGGGTGCTTTTAACTTAAGGAAGAATTGACTTCAAACAGGGGGGGTAAAAAATTCCCTGGAAAATAAGACTCCCCACGCAAAAATCAAAGAAGTAGTCGCCGCAGGTGGGTACTATTTTCCCAGGAGGAATTGACATCACACAGGGAGGTATAATTACCCCGTGAAAATTGTAACGGGAAAACTTGACTTCGGGAGAATAAGACCCCCGACGTCAAAAATTCCGGGGAAAATATTACCGGGGATCTATTTTTCCCGGGATATTAGGAAGCAGGGTAAAATCTCCCCGGGAAAAATTGACGCACAACAAACAACACGAACTTCAAAGAATTAATCGCCGCAGGTGGGTACAATCTCCCCAGGAGGAATTGACTTCACACAGGGGGGTATTATTACCCCGGGAAAAAAAATATCCCCAAAGGAATCCTTGAAAATATCATAGAACAAGGTGTCGCTGGGGGGGGGGTGTTATTAACCCAAGAGTAGTAATAGCGTAGATTTGTTAAATAAAAAATATGAAACCCTAAAACGATGAATAGGTCGGTAAAGCAGAGACCTGCAATACCAACCTTATAACAAACCAAATTAAGATAATTAAGATGATTTTTAAAAATTAAGATATTTTTAAAAATTAAGATAATTTTTTTTTAAAATCTAGTTTTATAATAATTTATAGGTAATCTTATGACCATCCATGACCAAAGGGTGGTTTTCACTCCACCTCCAATCTAACACAATTAAAAATTATTTTTTGACATATATACATCATGTGGAGTGATATAAGATATTTGGCATGATTTACACCCCCAAGGGGGTTAATTTTATGAAGGGGTGGTTTTTCAAGGTCATCCACATTTTTGCAGAAATGAACAAATTAAGTCTATATAAATCATCTAGAGGGTAGTTTTCACCCCCACAACCAATCTAACCCATTAAAAATTTATTTTACAACAATAAAAAATCGTACTGAGTGATTTTAACTATTTGACATGATTTACACCCCCAAATGATTTAATTTTACATAGGGGTGGTTTTTCAAGGTCACCCAGGTTTTTACAGAAATGGACAACTTGAGCCACTGTAAATCGTCTAGAGGGTAGTTTTCACCCCCACAACCAATCTAACCCATTAAAAATTTATTTTACAACAATAAAAAATCGTACTGAGTGATTTTAACTATTTGACATGATTTACACCCCCAAATGATTTAATTTTACATAGGGGTGGTTTTTCAAGGTCACCCAGGTTTTTACAGAAATGGACAACTAGAGCCACTGTAAATCGTCTAGAGGGTAGTTTTCACCCCCACAACCAATTTAACCCATTAAAAATTTATTTTACAACAATCAAAAATCGTACTGAGTGATTTTAACTATTTGACATGATTTACACCCCCAAATGATTTAATTTTACATAGGGGTGGTTTTTCAAGGCCACCCATGTTTTTACAGAAATGGACAACTTGAGCCACTGTAAATCGTCTAGAGGGTAGTTTTCACCCCCACAACCAACCACCACCACAACCAACCCATTAAAAATTTATTTTACAACAATAAAAAATCGTACTGAGTGATTTTAACTATTTGACATGATTTACACCCCCAAATGATTTAATTTTACATAGGGGTGGTTTTTCAAGGTCACCCAGGTTTTTACAGAAATGGACAACTTGAGCCACTGTAAATCGTCTAGAGGGTAGTTTTCACCCCCACTTGCAATATATCCCATTTAAAAATGTTTTTTCGACACATAAACATCTTACAGTGTAATATTAACTATCTGAATTGATTTCACCCCCAAATGATTTAATTTTACATAGGGGTGGTTTTTCAAGGTCACCCAGGTTTTTACAGATATCGACAACTTGAGATCCTGTAAATCGTCTAGAGGGTAGTTTTCACCCCATTTGCAATATATGCCATTTAAAATTATTTTTTCGACATATAAACATCTTACAGAGTAATATTAACTATCAGAATTGATTTTCACCCCCAAATGATTTAATTTTACATAGGGGTGGTTTTTCAAGGTCACCCAGGTTTTTGCAAATATGAACAACTTGATCCACTGTATATCGTCCAGAGGGTAGTGTTCACCCCCACTTGCAATCTTAGTCATTAAAAATTGTTTTTTCGACATATAAACCTCTTACTGAGTAATATAAACTATCTGAATACACCCCCAAATGATATAATTTTACATAGGGGTGGTTTTTCAAGGTCACCCAGGTTTTTACAGATATCGACAACTTGAGCCACTGTAAATCGTCTAGAGGGTAGTTTTCACCCCCACTTGCGATATATGCCATTAAACATTGTTTTTCGACATATAACCATCTTATAGAGTAATATTAACTATCTGAAGTGATTTTCACTCCCTAATGATTTCATTTTACATAGTTTTTCAAGATCACCCACATTTTACAGATATGAACAACTTGAGCCACTGTAAATCGTCTAGAGGGTAGTTTCACCCCACTTGCAATATATCCCGTTTAAAATTATTTTTTCGACACAAACATCTTACAGAGTAATATTAACTATCAGAATTGATTTTCATCCCGAAATGATTTAATTTTACATAGGGGTGGTTTTTGAAGGTCACCCAGGTTTTGCAGATATGGACAACTTTAGCCACAGTAAATCGTCTAGAGGGTAGTTTTCACCCCACTTGCAATTTTAGCCATTAAAGATTGTTTTTTCGACAGATAAACATCTCACTGAGTAATATTAAGTATCTAAATTGATTTGCACCTCCAAATGATTTAATTTTACATAGGGGTGGTTTTTCAAGGTACTATTTTCCCAGGAGTAATTGACTTCATACAGAGGAGTATAATTACCCCGGGAAAAAAGCCCAGGACAAGCAGAAAAATGATTATAACCGTAGGCACTTTCCTTCTGGTAAATTTCTTGCTGGACAAAAAGTATTAGTCAAGAACTTAAGACGCTGTGACCGTAAAGGTGGATGGTCCTAACTCCCATGGACTGGACCATACTTTATATCAAGAATACATTCCAACAATCTGGTTTCTTTAAAGTCAACAAAAACTGGAAAAGAGCTGAAGAGAAAACAAAATCAAAAACTTGAAGTTCTTCCAAGAGAGATTACCTACATTGAAAGAACAGGACATTGAAAATAATGAAGATCAGAAAATGAACTCTACATCTAGGATTAACGAAGGCGATTGCAAACGTGAGGAGACACACATTAGTAAACATGAAGGTGAAATAACAGATTTTGAGTCAGACGAATCAAAGTACGAAACGCCCACTTCTTATATATCGAAGAACGAGAAGCGATATTTCTTGCCAGTGGACTTCGTTTGGCAGGAGAAACAGTGCCGTGCTCTGCAATTGAATTTGATTTGCCGCAGAGGATGCACTGCTCAGCAAGTGCCCTTGAAGCATCCGTCCCAGTTCGAGAATGTTCTGGGCGATGGAAATTGCTTCTTCCGCTGCATTTCTCTATATATAACGGGGGATCAACAGTTTCACAATACTTTACGGAAGAAGATAGTGGAATTCATGGAAAAGGATGAAAGAGTAAATAAATATGTTAGAGGCGCAAAATCATATCTTGAAAAGAGTTTAATGATGGTAGAAAATACATGGGCAACAGATGTGGAAATCTACAGCACAGCATTGATGTTAAATTCTGACATTTACGTATTTTTCAGTGGTGATTGGCAGTTGTTTAGCCATAATGGAAAAATTCCAAAGAAAGTTAGGGCAGGACAACGAGGACTATACTTGCAAAATAAAAATAATCATTTCATGATTGTAACAATGGTCTGCTCTAATACTTAGATGATCTAATGCATGTACTTTTCATTTGCATTTACATATTTAAATATTTTATATACTTTACAACTTGTCCAGAATCTATATCTTTCATCTTTTTTTTTCATTTCTTTCTTTTAGTAACTTGTATTATATATTATTCGAGTACTTAATGATGGAATTTCTTTTCTTTGTATTTAATGTACGTTTCGTGCATTCAGGCATATAATTTCTTGTTTTCATTTATTATTATTATTATTAATATTATTATTATTATTATGTATATCATGTATTTGCCCTGGCTGAGTGGTAGAGAAGGCCTTATGGCCTTAACTCGGCCAGGTTAAATAAATAAATAAATATATTTATATATGTACTTATATATATACCCGCTTTTTTGTTTTGTTTTTGTACGCGTCAGTGAAGAACAAACTTTGAGCGACAGCAATCTATGGGGACAAAATTTCATTCGATAAGATTAATTCACTAGGAAATGCCAAACGCATCTAATGAACAACACAACTCTCTTGTCTTTTCTATCCATCTTACATCACATATTTCATGATCAATCTTTTTCTGACGGTTCCACCCCTGACATTTCTTTGATGTTTGTGTGGGGAGTCTTATTTTCACGGGATGTTTATACCCCCGTCAATTCTTCTTGGGTTAAAAGCATCCCCAGCGAAACGTCCAACAATTTTTCAATAATGTTTCAACAATTGTCAGCATTCCTTGGGGAGTATTACTTTCCCGGGGTAATTATGCCCCCTGTGTGAAGTCAATTCCTCCTGGGAAAATAGTATCCACCTGCGGCAATTAGTTCTTTGATTTTTGTGTGGGAACTCTTATTTTCCCGGGAATTTTTTACCCCCCCCCGTGTGGGAAGTCAATTCAACCTTGGGTTAAAAGCACCACCTAGCGGCACTTGTTCTCTGATATTTTCAAGGATTCCTTGGGGTTCTTATTTTCCCGGGGTAATTATACCCCCCTCTGTGAAGTCAATTCCTCCTTGGGAAAATAGTACCCACCAGCGGCGACTAGTTCTTTAATTTTTGTGTGGAGTGTCTTATTTTCGCGGGAATTTTTTACCCCCTCTGTGAAGTCAATTCTTCTTTGGGTTAAAAGCACCCCCAGCGGCAGCTTGTTCTTTGATATTTTCAAGGATTCCTTGGGGTGTCTTATTTCCCCGGTATAATTATACCCCCCTGTGTGAAGTCAATTCCTCCTGGGAAAATAACCCACCTGCGGCGACTAGTTCTTTAATTTTTGTGTCGATAGCCTTATTTTATCGGCAATTTTTTACCCCCCGTGTGAAGTCAATTCTTGGGTTAAAAGCACCCCCCTGCGGCACCTAGTTCTTTGATATTTTCAAGGATTCCTTGGGGGGTCTTATTTTCCCTGGGTTATTATACCCCCCCGTGTGAAGTCAATTCCTCCAGGGAAAATAATACCCACCTGCGGCGACTATTTCTTTGATGTTTGTGTGGGGAGTCTTATTTACCCGGGAATTTTTTACCCCCATGTGTGAAGTCAATTCTTCTTGGGTTAAAAGCACCCCCCAGCGAAAACTTGTTCTTTGATATTTTTAAGGAATCTTAGGGGTGTCTTATTTTCCCGGGGTAATTATACTCCCCTGCATGAAGTCAATTACTCCTGAGAAAATAATACCTTCAAAAACCACCCCTATGTAAAATTAAATCATTTGGAGGTGCAAATCAATTTAGATACTTAATATTACTCAGTGAGATGTTTATCTGTCGAAAAAACAATCTTTAATGGCTAAAATTGCAAGTGGGGTGAAAACTACCCTCTAGACGATTTACTGTGGCTAAAGTTGTCCATATCTGCCAAACTTGGGTGACCTTCAAAAACCACCCCTATGTAAAATTAAATCATTTGAGGATGAAAATCAATTCTGATAGTTAATATTACTCTGTAAGATGTTTATATGTCGAAAAAATAATTTGAAACGGGATATATTGCAAGTGGGGTGAAACTACCCTCTAGACGATTTACAGTGGCTCAAGTTGTCCATATCTGTAAAATGTGGGTGATCTTGAAAAACTATGTAAAATGAAATCATTAGGGAGTGAAAATCACTTCAGATAGTTAATATTACTCTATAAGATGGTTATATGTCGAAAAAAACATTTTTAATGGCATATATCGCAATTGGGGGTGAAAACTACCCTCTAGACGATTTACAATGGCTCAAGTTGTCGATATCTGTAAAAACCTGGGTGACCTTGAAAAACCACCCCTATGTAAAATTATATCATTTGGGGGTGTAAATCAATTCAGATAGTTTATATTACTCAGTAAGATGTTTATATGTCGAAAAAACAATTTTTAATGGCAAAGATTGCAAGTGGGGGTGAACACTACCCTCTGGACGATATACAGTGGATCAAGTTGTCCGTATTTGCAAAAACCTGGGTGACCTTGAAAAACCACCCCTATGTAAAATTAAATCATTTGGGGGTGAAAATGAATTCTCATAGTTAATATTACTCTGTAAGATGTTTATATGTCGAAAAAATAATTTTAAATGGATATATTGCAAGTGGGGGTGAAAACTACCCTCTAGACGATTTACAGGAGCTCAATTTGTCGATATCTGTAAAAACCTGGGTGACTTTGAAAAACCACCCCTATGTAAAATTAAATCATTTGGGGGTGATATCAATTCAGATAGTTAATATTACACTGTAAGATGTTTATATGTCGAAAAAATATTTTTAAATGGGATATATTGCAAGTGGGGGTGAAAACTAACCTCTAGACGATTTACAGTGGCTCAAGTTGTCCATTTCTGTAAAAACCTGGGTGACCTTGAAAAACCACCCCTATGTAAAATTAAATCAATTGGGGTGTAAATCATGTCAAATAGTTAAAATCACTCAGTACGATTTTTTATTGTTGTAAAATAAATTTTTAATGGGTTAGATTGGTTGTGGGGGTGAAAACTACCCTCTAGACGATTTACAGTGGCTCAAGTTGTCCATTTCTGTAAAAACCTGGGTGACCTTGAAAAACCACCCCTATGTAAAATTAAATCATTTGGGGGTGTAAATCATGTCAAATAGTTAAAATCACTCAGTACGATTTTTTATTGTTGTAAAATAAATTTTTAATGGGTTTGATTGGTTGTGGGGGTGAAAACTACCCTCTAGACGATTTACAGTGGCTCAAGTTGTCCATTTCTGTAAAAACCTGGGTGACCTTGAAAAACCACCCCTATGTAAAATTAAATCATTTGGGGGTGTAAATCATGTCAAATAGTTAAAATCATTCAGTACGATTTTTTATTGTTGTAAAATAAATTTTTAATGGGTTTGATTGGTTGTGGGGGTGAAAACTACCCTCTAGACGATTTACAGTGGCTCAAGTTGTCCATTTCTGTAAAAACCTGGGTGACCTTGAAAAACCACCCCTATGTAAAATTAAATCATTTGGGGGTGTAAATCATGTCAAATAGTTAAAATCATTCAGTACGATTTTTTATTGTTGTAAAATAAATTTTTAATGGGTTAGATTGGTTGTGGGGGTGAAAACTACCCTCTAGACGATTTACAGTGGCTCAAGTTGTCCATTTCTGTAAAAACCTGGGTGACCTTGAAAAACCACCCCTATGTAAAATTAAATCATTTGGGGGTGTAAATCATGTCAAATAGTTAAAATCACTTAGTACGATTTTTTATTGTTGTAAAATAAATTTTTAATGGGTTAGATTGGTTGTGGGGGTGAAAACTACACTCTAGATGATTCATATAGACTTAATTTGTTCATTTCTGCATAAATGTGGATGACCTTGAAAAACCACCCCTTCATAAAATTAACCCCCTTGGGGGTGTAAATCATGCCAAATATCTTATATCACTCCACATGATGTATATATGTCAAAAAATAATTTTTAATTGTGTTAGATTGGAGGTGGAGTGAAAACCACCCTTTGGTCATGGATGGTCATAAGATTACCTATAAATTATTATAAAACTAGATTTTAAAAAAAATTATCTTAATTTTTAAAAATCATCTTAATTATCTTAATTTGGTTTGTTATAAGATTGGTATAGCAGGTCTCTGCTTTACCGACCCATTCATCGTTTTAGGGTTTCATATTTTTTATTTAACAAATCTACGCTATTACTACTCTTGGGTTAATAACACCCCCCCCCCCAGCGGCACCTTGTTCTATGATATTTTCAAGGATTCCTTTGGGGATATTTTTTTTCCCGGGGTAATAATACCCCCCTGTGTGAAGTCAATTCCTCCTGGGGAGATTGTACCCACCTGCGGCGATTAATTCTTTGAAGTTCGTGTTGTTTGTTGTGCGTCAATTTTTCCCGGGGAGATTTTACCCTGCTTCCTAATATCCCGGGAAAAATAGATCCCCGGTAATATTTTCCCGGGAATTTTTGACGTCGGGGATCTTATTCTCCCGAAGTCAAATTTTCCCGTTACAATTTTCACGGGGTAATTATACCCCCCTGTGTGAAGTCAATTCCTCCTGGGAAAATAGTACCCACCTGCGGCGACTAGTTCTTTGATTTTTGCGTGGGGAGTCTTATTTTCCCGGGAATTTTTTACCCCCCTGTTTGAAGTCAATTCTTCCTTAAGTTAAAAGCACCCCCAGCGGCAGCTTGTTCATTGATATTTTCAAGGATTCCTTATGGGGTCTTATTTTCCCGGGTTAATTATACCCCCCCCCCCTGTGTGAAGTCAATTCCTCCTGGGAAAATAGTACCCACCTGCGGCGACTAGTTCTTTGATTTTTGTGTGGGGAGTCTTATTTTCCCGGGAATTTTTAACCCCCCCCCCCCCCGTGTGAAGTCAATTCTTCTTGGGTTAAAAGCACCCCCCAGCGGCACCTTGTTCTTTGATATCTTCAAGGATTCCTTGGGGGGTCTTATTTTCCCGGGATAATTATGCCCCCTGTGTGAAGTCAATTCCTCCCGGGAAAATAGTACCCACCTTCGGCTACTAGTTCTTTGATGTTTGTGTGGAGAGTCTTATTTTCCCGGGGTATTTATACCCCCCAGCGGCAACTTGTTCTTTGATATATTCAAGGATTCCTTCGGGGTCTTATTTTCCCGGGGTAATAATACCCCCCTGTGTGAAGTCAATTCCTCCTGGGAAGATTGTACCCACCTGCGGCGATTAGTTATTTTAAGTTCGTGTTGTTTGTTGTGCGTCAATTTTTCCCGGGAAGATTTTACCCTGCTTCCTAATATCCCGGGAAAAATAGACCCCCGGTAATATTTTCCCGGGATAATAATACCCCCCTGTGTGAAGTCAATTCCTCCTGGGAAGATTGTACCCACCTGCGGCGATTAGTTATTTGAAGTTCGTGTTGTTTGTTGTGCTTCAATTTTTCCCGGGAAGATTTTACCCTGCTTCCTAATATCCCGGGAAAAATAGACCCCCGGTAATATTTTCCCGGGATAATAATACTCCCCTGTGTGAAGTCAATTCCTCCTGGGAAGATTGTACCCACCTGCGGCGATTAGTTCTTTGAAGTTCGTTTTGTTTGTTGTGCGTCAATTTTTCCCGGGAAGATTTTACCCTGCTTCCTAATATCCCGGGAAAAATAGACCCCCGGTAATATTTTCCCGGGATAATAATACCCCCCTGTGTGAAGTCAATTCCTCCTGGGAAGATTGTACCCACCTGCGGCGATTAGTTCTTTGAAGTTCGTTTTGTTTGTTGTTCGTCAATTTTTCCCGGGAAGATTTTACCCTGCTTCCTAATATCCCGGGAAAAATAGACCCCCGGTAATATTTTCCCGGGATAATAATACCCCCCTGTGTGAAGTCAATTCCTCCTGGGAAGATTGTACCCACCTGCGGCGATTAGTTCTTTGAAGTTCGTTTTGTTTGTTGTGCGTCAATTTTTCCCGGGAAGATTTTACCCTGCTTCCTAATATCCCGGGAAAAATAGACCCCCGGTAATATTTTCCCGGGATTTTTTGACGTCGGGGGTCTTATTCTCCCGAAGTCAAGTTTTCCCGTTACACCGGCCGCTGCTCAACGCCGGTAATGCAGCTTAGCTTGCCTGTTCGCTAACTGGCAGGTCGCATGTTATGGATTAAGTTTCTGAATTATCTCCTTTTTTTATTTTCATTTCTTTGTTATTATATTCTCATTCATAAGGTTTTGAAGACACAGAAGATAATAGGAATGAGTTTATGAATTTAAACTCATTACAGGAAGCTTCATCAAAATTAGTTACATGTAAAATATGTCACAAGAGTATTTCACTGTTTCACAGAGTTACTAAATTTAATGTGTATTTTATAGTAAATTTAATGCTCTACAGCTTTTCTTCTAAAAGTTTTCGTTGTAAACCCAATACTTTAAGTGCTAATATACAGAGTTCGCCGAAAAGTGGCGTAAAAATGTTTTCGGCAAAAAAAGTAGATTTTTGGCAGGGAATATGCATTTTTTAAACGGTTTGAGATGGAGAACCAATATATGGATAGAAACATTATTATTATTATTATTATTATTATTATTATTATTATTATTATTAATATTATTATTATTATTATTATTGTTTTCTTGAGTTGGTGTGACCATTGTATTCAGTCTTCAGAGCACAAGAAGACAATAAAACGAACACACTTAACCCCGCAACACGAAAATTAACATAATATAAAATTATTAGGTTACTATAAATTATACAAAAAAAACTGAATATAAACCATACAAGTCAGTGACGGTATCCATGAATGATCTCTACAATCCCTTCATTGAGTAGTAACAATATTTATTTTAGTGGTCTGAGTTGATTACACAGGATATCTCTTATAAACAGTCCTTTGTTTGTGTAGCGATTGCGTAAGTGCAACGCCTGAATCTAGACTACACGCTAGCGGCTTATTTCACATTTAAAAGAAAAATTACCCTTGCATCAACGCACTATTATAAAAAAGATTATAAAATAACATATTTCACAATAAAAATGACCCTTGCACCATACATCATATTTTCCAATTTTTAAAGACGATTATAAAAAATTAAATAATATTTCACAATAAAAAGAGACCCTTGCACCAAACATAATTTTTCACAATTATAAAAAACGCCGTATATATGCCAACAGAACATTTCGCAATTACAAAAAACAAAATAATATCTCAAAATTAACAAAGAACCTTGCACCATACATAATATTTCACAATTTAAAAAAAACGCCGTGTTATAACATAAAACATGACTCAATTGATGCAGAAAAATTCCCTTGCGCCAACACTGCTCTTTTCTTACCTAACAAAGTACTGTATCTCAAAATTATAAAAATCGATTCTTGCGTTCAAACTCATGAACTCATGAAATCCCCCCTATCGTAACTCAAATATACGAAAGCTTCCTTAACTGCTCAACTATCACTCGTGGCGTAATGGTTAAGGCTCCTAGCTACGAAGCTAAAGGTCTCGAGATCGAATCCCGGTCGATCCAAACTTTACGGTTAAGAATACGTCTGGAGCAGGTAGGTAGGGTGAAGAAAAGGTGAGAGGAAGAGAGGAAGGAGACGGGAAAAGAAGAAATAAATTATTCTTTCTGTTTCATCAGTTGCGAAATAGATGGCGCTACCGTCGCTGCTAGTAGTTCAAATGCCACCGCTAGATGTCTCCCAAAACCCCTATTTTCTAGGCGGGTCCCGTTAGAGAGTTGGAGTGGGAGACTCGGTTGTGGAGTATACTCCCATTTCCCCCGAATATGTTATAACTCGATCGGTAAGACCCGAGCCAAACACGCACAGATGGCTTATCGTCAGGCCGGTAGCAATGGAGTAAGGGCAGAAGAGAATGCATATACTGTACTATTCATTCCAAACTATGCGGTTCATAATAGCCCGTAACTATTGAAGACAAAAATAAAGCGAATAAAGTATTTGGTTTTTTAGTTATGAAATATTATTTAAGTAATGGTATGTAGGGGTACGCCGTAGCGTAGTGGTTGAGGCGCTGCGCTACAAACCGGAAGGTCGCGGGTTCGATCCCCGATGAGGTTGTTGGAGTTTTTCAATTGGCCTAATCCTTCTGGTGGCACTATGACCCTGGGGTCGACTCAGCCTCCAACGGAAATGAGTACCAGGAGAAATCCTGGGGGTAAAGGCGGCCGGTGCGTAAGGCTGACAACCTTACCACATTCATGTGCCGATGTCTAAAAATCTGGGAGCCTCAACCTCCTGGAACCCTCTGGGCCTCCATGGCCCGTAATAGGGAACACTTTACTTTAGTCGGCCGCGGTCAAGATCAGTAAACTATACAGGTTGCGTATTCCGGGATAGACCAATCGCAGCACTTGAGTGTGTGACGTCACAAGATTCCAGATCTCGCAATTTTCAGATTTTTCTCAGTCTAGAAAATCTTACACCGCGTGATTAAACTCGTAACCTTTAATTAACCCGTGGTCGGATTCCTGTGAAATTTATACAGAAATAATCTACACACATCAGCCCTACTGATGGTTAAAACAGAGCCTTAAAAAAGCGGACACAAATGTTTTTATTTCATTTTATAAACATCACCCGTTACACAAAATTCATGGAGGGAGAAGCAAATTTCACTATGCGACAATTTTTTGTATTTTTGTGTCCCGAAAAAACTTCAAGCGAGAAAGTTTTAGTGAAATAATTGAATTTTAATACAAATGAAGTTCCAGCCCCATATCTCGAATGGTTTACGAGTAATTGAGTGGTAATTATTCCAGGCGCTTCAGTGTCAGAGTGATTTGTGACGACCGTGAAATGTTCAGGAAGAAGCATATTTGACTATGCGACAATTTTTTTATTTCTGTGACCAGAAAATGATTCAAGCATGTGAGCTTATTTTATTTCTGTGACCAGAAAATGATTCAAGCATGTGAGCTTTAGGGAAATATTTGAATTTTATTATACATCAAGTACCACGTTTATATTTTGAATGGTTTACGAGTAATAGAGTGGTAATTACTTCAGGCACTAAAGCTATGGGAACGGTACAGAGGTCTTTTTTATTCTATAAAATAGGCCTACTAGCAATTACGTAAAAATCCTTAAATATTTTAATCGTGGACTCAATAATAAAGGATATTAACTGGCTACTTGTACCCATACTGAAAGATTGACCCGCTGGGGAAAAAGAATGAATTAAACTTTTTCCTAATCTTGTAAATCTGCACTACTGTTATTTAGATATTTGTTGAATTATTTATTTTATTTTTGGATCCTTTGTGCTAGTAACTTTTATTTCTAATTACCTTATCAAATGCCTTATTAGTTTAATATCTTGTTACGCCCTTTTCATATTTTAATATAATTTATCAACATGAAAACGTATTACAGTTAAAATTGAATTGCCGAGGCTTTAAGAGCATGCTATCGGGTTATAGTTAGGGCAAGACGATGATACTTTTTAATGAAAAATTCACGGAAAAATCCTTTGAAATATTGTGTGATTTATGTAGAATGCATTGCGAAGCAATTTGTGTCCTGTTTTCTACAATCTACAAAATTGCTGTTACACACTGCCACAGCACATATCTGGCCCGGCATAATGGTTCAGTCAATTGCACTTTCTAAAGCACCTTCCATTTGTATGATTAAAAACAGTATGTACTGGTAATATCTATCCTAAAAGACTGCGGTCAAGCGGCCGAGATCACCATGCTCTCTACTGTCGTGCTTGAAGCGCCAAATCATTCTGACACCTTGAAGCGCCCGGAATTTACCAATCAATTACTCGTAAACCATTCGAGATATGGGGCTGGAACTTCATTTGTATTAAAATTCAATTATTTCACTAAAACTTTCTCGCTTGAAGTTTTTTCGGGACACAAAAATACAAAAAATTGTCGCATAGTGAAATTTGCTTCTCCCTCCATGAATTTTGTGTAACGGGTGATGTTTATAAAATGAAATAAAAACATTTGTGTCCGCTTTTTTTAAGGCTCTGTTTTAACCATCAGTAGGGCTGATGTGTGTAGATTATTTCTGTATAAATTTCACAGGAATCCGACCACGGGTTAATTAAAGGTTACGAGTTTAATCACGCGGTGTAAGATTTTCTAGACTGAGTAAAAACTGAAAATTGCGAGATCTGGAATCTTGTGACGTCACACACTCGCCTGCTCGCCGCAACCCCCTGTCCTATAAACTCGCCGGAATACGCTACCTCTGTAGTTTACAAGCCTTGGGCCGCGGTGGTCTAGAGGGAGCGTGCCCGCCTCTAGATCCGTAGGGCGCGGGATCAAAACCGGCCGCGGTCGATGGATTTTTCAGGACGTAAAAATCCTGGGCACGGAATCGTCCGGGAGGGACTTTAAGCTGGGGGTCCCGTGTCGTAGATTTACGGCACGTAAAAGAACTCCAAGCCTAAATTAGAGCCTCTGGACAAAATTTCTCGGCCCTTTCACGTCCAAGAAATACTTAGTTTCCAGAGGGGGGTTGCGAGGCGATGGGCTTACCACCTGTCCCTCTACCCTCTCTCGGAAAATAAGCATATCAAAATTAGTATAGGTAATGAAACCTCCATTGGAGGCCCCTTCGCCCCACCTGGGGATAATAGGGTACCAGATACAGAATGGTATGTAACTCCCAGAATATAGCTGTTGGGTCTTCAATATTGACTGCTGTGAGGCTAACTAAGATGTTTCTACACGGTCTGTACAGTACGAACTAGCAAAGAACATCACGTGCTATGAAGGTTAGGCAGGTCCATATTACGCCATCGTAGGCTACTGTGCAGCCATTTGTTTGGCTCAGGTCTTACCGATCGAGTTATACTAAAGACCTACTGATAAGTCCAAAGATCCTAAATAGTTGATATGACCTATATGCAGTGAAAGTATGCAAAGAACATGAGTAATAATAGCATTAATAATAATAATCGTCATCGTCATTATAACAATAGCTTTAATAATAAAGGAAATAATAGGCTTAAAACTAGGGCTGAAAATCGATTAAAATTTCTAATCGAGTTAACGCTTGACTTTAATCGACAAACAGGTTGGTATTTTAAACGAAACCAAAGTGTACATTTAATATTGTTATACACGTTTAATAACTACTACACTACAGATAATCAGAAGAAATCCTGAATTAATGAATACAATTACTAGTTAACTAATGAAAAAATATATACAAAACTTACATTTCCGGTTACTTTTTCAGCCAAGACTTGCAAAACTAAACTACCCTTCAGGTTTCTGAATAACGGGAATTGTTTGGACACAATAGGCTGAATGACACATGTTGTGCCAAGGCCGGAGAAGCGAGTTTTTCGGAATTCGACTAAACCGATTAATCGGAAAATGTAGTTGATCGACGATTAAATGTTTAATCGATTAATCGGTACAGCCCTACTTAAAACATAGAGTTGGCCTACTATATTACTTTTCTTCAACAAATCTGAATGCAAACAGAAAGAATTCAGATACCGGTATTGTAATAGTATCCTAATAATATCCCACTTAAAAAAGCAATAATTAAAGTGTACCTAAGTCATACATTATACTCCATCGACTTAGTTTAATTTGCTTTCTCTCATAGGATTTATTTTCTTGACCTAGGAAGTCTAAACGGATAGTCGGATCAATTATTTATTCTGTTAATATGTGTGATGCTATAAGGAGAATCTTGTACCTAAATTCTGTAAGATCTTTAAATCAGTTTAAACATAGGGGTTGTATACTAATTTTTGAATGGCACATACCAGTTTCTTTCCTTATCCTAAAAGCCCAGTAATACAAAAAGTCTTAAACACATATAAAGTGAGAGAGTTTGTGCAACAAATTTTGCACCATGTCTATAATAGCATTTTCTATTTTTGTTTTGTTTCTAAGACGTATGCCCCTAAGACAGTAGATCGTTAATTTGATCCTACAGAAGGACAATACTTTTTTCTATTTCTATCTTATTTATACAAATACTAATACATATTTATACAAGTAAAATAAAGCAGAACAAATACAAATTTCAAAAATAATTACAACTGCTATTTAAAAAGGGGAAAAGAAAGATAGGCTAATCTTACATAATTAATAATTATTCTATCACAAGAAATATTAACATTTAGAAATACACCCGAATGAGCAAGACTGCTCGTGCTCGGGTGCCGTTTAAAAGATAATAATAATAATAATTTATTGCATCTGTAGCTATACATTGTATAGGTAGACATTGTCAATATTATTTAGAACAAATAAAGGTTACAGTAACTGCAAAATCATTTACGTAAAAAATCCTTAAAAGAATAAAATGTCTTCTCATACAAATACTCTTTCAGTTTAAATTTAAAACACCTCAGATTTTTCACATTTAAAATACTAGCTGGTAAGTTATTTATAACTTGACTAACAATGTAAACTGGCGATTTAGTGTATCTAAAAGTCCGATATTTAAAAATATGTATAACGTCTTTGCTCCTTGTGTTGTGCTCATGTAATTCTGAATTAAAGATGAACTTATCTTTGTTGTTAAAATAAAATAAAGCAGCCTTGTATACTAAAATTCCAGTTACTGTTAAAATCTTGTTATTTTTTAAAACCATTCTAAAAAAATTTCCTTGGTGCCAAGTTAAAAATAAGTCTTAAGATTTTCTTTTTAACAAACATATCAAAGTGAAGAAAGAGGAGAGACAAAGCAACAGTGTATAAAAAATGTTATTAACTAATAAAGAAAGAAAAGAATGTTAAACATAAATACATAAAAGGAATGAAACAAAAATGCATTCATTTTATTCAGTAAATATCATACTTGTATCTGCTCTCAAGTGTCATATTAAATATTTATAACAAATATTGTATAATGACTTCTAATAGCACTAATTTTATGACTTCAAAGTGAAAGGCCTAAGATATTCGAAGTGATATAGTAACAAATGTTTTATTGACACTGAAACCCCTTTTATATATCATGTAAATTTTCCTGTATTTATGATTTTAATTTAGATATATTGTTCGGAAACAATAGTTATAATATATTCCACACAACATCGTTTCATACAAATAATATGAGGATTTCCTATATTGGTTTGATTGTTAATATTGTTTTCCCTCTGTTTTTTATTTTTATTTTTTTTTAAATTCATTAGCAATTTTAACAGAAACAAAGAGTAACACAGTTTTAGTATTCCATAAATAATTTATTCCTATATCCGTAGTTTTATTTGAATTCTGTGAACACCTATTGTGTATTAATGGTGAACTGCTGGATAGATAAAAAACATTTTGCATGAAATATGTTTTATTGTTATAGAATAAATTATATTTGTAAGGACTTTTGCAACATAGTTAAACCACTTTTAACCAGAAGCACGTCTTTAACTTGTTTGAATGTCGTATATCAGGGATTAAAGATAGGCTATCGAAATGTAGGTCTATAGATATTAAAAATGTATCGTTCCTAGAACAATAAACCTACTGTGTTATAAAAACTGTATTACATAAATAGTGTCTAGGGCAGATATGGTTAGAATGGCTGTCGTGAATAAGCTTGAGTCACAACCTTAAGGTGGCCCAAATGGCATAAAATGTTACAAAGTTACACTATAGGGTATGCTGGATTTTTTTACACAACAATCCAAAAGTAGAATTTTAAAAACGAAAATGGATAAGCCAACACTTTCTGTCATCCGTTAGGTGCAGTCATAATGGTCCCACTCCAACCCGTATCTCTTTCGTGCTACTGGTCTCTATTTAAAAAAATAAAAAAAAAAAATAAAAAAAAAAAAAAAAAAAAAAATAATAATAATAATAATAATAATATAATAATAATAATAAAAAGCTCACTTTCATTCTTCAACTCAAGTCTCGCTTTATACTATGTCTGTACGGGTTGCATTCACTGTTGCTTAAATTAGCGTATGCCCATCTCTGATGTAGGTGTACAAATAATTATTGCAATTACAGCAAAACAGAATTTCTCATTTTATATTTTATCGAAATATCGATTAATAGCCTGGGTATTAGCCTTTTCACTGCTCCTGTCGTATAAATTCGTTGCTATAAAAAAGCATAAAAGCAGAAACTCCATACAAGAAAATCTGCTTATGTCCTTCCTTACATAGCTATAGGCCTACTGTAACAGCTGTGAAGAAGATAAGATTTTTACGAAACTAACAATTTATTTGATATTGGAGTACTTTGTTTCTTAGATTTTTCGTGTTTATTTTCCTGCTTATTTTACTGTTTTAGTTTCTTTAAAAATCCGGGCTCTAATAATCATACTCGTCACGATAATGTTTAGGCCTACCTCTAAATAATTACTAAATTTTCAACTTATGTGCCCTCAGCATCTATGTACATTCAACATGCAAGAATAGAGAACTAGGTATCTGAGTGGAGGAACCGGTAACATCTCAAGTATGACAAATGCACCATTTATCTCTCATGGTCAGAACAACACACGACACAGTGGTAAATACTGCAGACAGGGTGGGGAGGGGGAGGCACGGGACACTGATTACGTAATTTTCAAGGGGAGTTGACTTTTATGGTGCCCCATGGGGAATGGGAGGCGAGATTGTCAGAATCAGTGTGTCGTACTTTACAGAATTTCAGAGTGGCACTTGAAAAAGGAACGCTAGCTGGTGTATACGAGCATCTCCACAAGGCTTCTTGGTCCACGTATGAATTAATGGCACGATATAGCAAAGCTTCGTATATCGGCCAGTGGGATCAGAACCGCCTTATGCCTGCAAAAGTGACCTAAGTCTGCTACTATAATCGAAACTCAAATCCATTACCCATAGCTGCTATATTAGATATCGACATATTAACTAATCCGGGATGTTTATATTATAAAAGCAAGGAAAATTTGTCTTGAATCGGGATTCTGCATCCGATCATTCTGTTCTGAATGCAAATGACTTCCAATGGTTATCCTATGAAGTATTTAAGCCGGTATAAATCTTCTTCTAGACCCATAACAGGGAAGGTAATCTTATCAACTTTCATGCGCACACCTATCTGAAAATTTTGGTGAGAGAATATGTGTGCTTTTGGAAAGTTATGTGAAACAATACTGCTTCTTTACACTAAAAATCCCTGAAATAGAAGCCAGAATCCAAAATGGCTCGAGAGAAAATATCAATGGGAACCCCTGTTGTAAAATTCACTCAGTAGCATGTATACTTTCTTGCATATGCTAATATTCAATCCGTGGCTGTTCAGTCTAACCACTGGATAACAGTGTCATTTTCCTATCATTTATTTGTATAATTGATGGCTGTATTTCCAGGAGATTCGGTGGAAACAAACATTAGTTTTTGTTTTTACCCATGTGATCTTTTTATACCTTATTGTTTCTGTTATCAAACATTATAGTGTGTAGATTTGATCATGATGGTTTTGATTCTTTCCTTCTAAAAAAATGTTTTAAAATATAGACATTAACGTAACTCTGGTGAAAGAAAAGCCTTAAATCAGATCATTAAATTTTCGTAATAAAGTTGTTATGACTTCAGAAATCTTTATTAAGTAATGGAATATTTGTAAGATTTGCTCCCAAACATAATTTCATTTTTATTAATGCTATAGTTAATCTTTGGTGTCAAGAATAAATTGATAAATATGCAGACAGACATTTCGAAGGATTGAAATGAATATAGAGATATATGGAGGCGTATTATAGAAGGCGAAAAAAGCTACATGTACTCCATAAATCTTAGTCTGATAGTTTAAGCGTACACGACACTTATTTCCTCCAAATTATCACCTGTGTGATTATGTTCATCTCCCTAATATATTTACAATATATTAGGTCCATGCCGAGGTTTTACCAGCACACTAATAGTATAATAGTATTGATATTGTTAGTGTGTTACCAATAATATCTGCTAACCTTCGCATCAACTGTACAATGACAAGGTTCCCGTATAAATTATTCTAATCTAGAGTGAGATCTGTTGAGAAAGAGGAGAGTGAGTGTGTATGTATGTGATTGTGAATGAGAGACAGGGAGATAAAGGAAAGAGAAAGAATAAAGAGGAAGTAATGTTACATTTTTGTTTAATAAATTCTTGAATTGTTGCATTCAATTTTATTATAAATTCTACGTAACTGTAGTGACTCAGTGGCTCATAAAGTTGTAATATTAGAAAACTAATGTGCTAATATATTTGTTAATACTGGTTATCGGCGAGCCGAGAATTATGACTGTAGTTATTAAACTTGTCATTATATAGAAGTGTAGGCCTATTTTAATCGTTACCGGTATATTAAAATTATTATAAATAATATCTGTATTTTCCTACTACATTAGATGCTAATAAAATCCCGAACATTCATGGTCGGTACTCTGTATTCCTTTTGAAGTATAGACTGAAAAAATGAGCCCTTCTTCACACTAAAAACGTTTGTAGATAATGCAATCGGTATTTCAGTTGTAAAAATACCCTTTTCGGCTATAAATATGACCAAAAATACCTGATAAAATTAATAAATTATCTGAAAATTACTTCTATTCAACCCTAATTGGTTTAATTATATTACCTGAAACTTGTTTTAGTTCAAGAATGCTCATAAAGTAATAGGTAGTATACAACGAACAGAGTACATGCAGTCATAATTTAAGTATGAAGTCGAAGAGATCTCTGCAGCACAGGAAACAACGAGCATGGAATGACCTATTACTTTCACCCTCCATAGTCCAGGGTGGGCTTCAAAGCAATAGATTATAGACAAAACCTCTTCCCTGCTACTGACATATAAATTCGTTACCTCAGAGAACTCCATAAAATCAAAACATAAGATTAATAAAATATGAGGACTTTTATTCTCGTGTCCTTCATGGGAACCAGCTATTCCACTGAAATTTTCTTCATCAGTTTTAAACTTAAAGCTCACTGATGAATTCACTTGAAGATTGCTTTTATTAAGATATGAATTCAGCTCTGAAAGGGTTTAACAAACTTGATTATATTGTATTAGGCTTCAGCGGTTTATGTCGTCTTGTATTATATGATCCAATTCTAATTAATACTATGGCATATTTTAAAACCTTAATAATATTTTATTTATTACAAACTCCATCTAACATTAATGGAAATAGAGCTTCATGAGAAATTAATAACAATAAAATCATATTTGTTAAACTAGACGGACAAAATAACCCAATTGAGCCTGGATAATATAGTGTGAATTGTATTTTGCTTTGCGTTAGCACTTTTAATACCCATAATAATAACAATAATAAAATATCACGATAACCATAACGATAATATGTATGTCGCTTTTGCAGTGAACGCCGGTTCCTACGCGTTTCCGTCCACCAAATACTTGGTTTGATCACGACGGTCCTTGAACCTGCTACATCAAGGTTAACAGATGAAAGTGACTAACTCTCTCGCATGTTTGTTCCAAGAAATGTGGCGAGATTAGATCACAGGACCGCCGGCAGAAGATACTCCAGCACTGTGAGTGGGAGGACATCCCCCCACCATCACCGGTAATCCGATAGCTATTCACTGCCCAAATTCCTGCGTAGTTAAAAAGGGAATAATAAAAATTTGTTACATAACTAGTGTTGTTACGTAATCACACTTTGAAGTGAATTCGGTTGAGCTTGGCCAAGAAGTTCGGTTAGCAGGGCCATTGAAACGTCTTCTAGCATCCGGTAACCGCCTCGCCCCCGAGGCAACCCTTTTTGCATCTCACTCAGAATTATTTTTTTCAAAAGAGGAAAGGTCATATCCATAAATAATTCCAGTGTACGCAAATTACCTAGTTTACTAGATCTGTGCGGATTCGACTTAAAATTGAGATTATAATGGATATTGAAACTAGTGATTTCGAGTATTTAAGGAAACTTTGGTAATTAAAAGTAGCCTATTGGTCTTCTTATTAACAATGATCTGTATATATTTGTCTGATTGCAATTACTCTATACCGGGGGGGGGGATCAATTACCTGTATTGGGATCCGTAATCTGAAGGACGTACTTTGAAAAGAGCCACACTTAATTTCGGGTAAAGTAAAGTAGAACCTAACGTAGACCCTAAAAGTATTTTAGTTTATAAACACATAAGTTGTAGATCATTATAGGATGATTCGGCATGTTACATAATTTATTTATACAAAAACCCACAAGTTATTTACACTTTTTCGTGTGTCATTTGAGCTGTTTGCTGCTTGAAATCTGGTAAGGCAGTTCGCACAAATTCACTTAAATTTTCATCACTCAAACAGCTCGAGGCTAGATTTGATGCATTGAATACAATGACTGGCAAGATAGGTTGGTCGAAGTAGCCAATATAGGTAGTCTTTGGGACATTTGTTTAACCTTGGATAATTTTTCTCCAAAATTGAAGGATTGAACATTCTCCCAATTTTAAACTGTTTTAGACCTTCATTTTCTTGAATCTCCAGTTGCTCCAAGCCTACAGCTGCCAAATGAAGCATAACTGTACATCATGTCCTGCATAATATATAATTATAATCTCTGCTGCCATGCTAGAACCGACTTATTTTCTCGAAGATACCTTTTTTGTAGAAAATTTAATTTTAAATACTGCAAGTGGTCTCGGAATTCAATTCTACCACTGGTTTGACCATAGAAAATTCGAAAATGGCAAGGATCATAATCCGGTTGTTACTGCAAGCTATTATTGAAACTGTGAAACTTTTCGAAATGACTATAAGCCTATGTTCTTTCCACGTATAAATAGCATGTTCGTGCAACATTTCGGCTCTATAGGTTAAGTAGCTTTTACGAGAAAGAGTTACAGCCAAACTCACAAAATCCACTTGAATTTTGCTAACTAGCATAGATTAAAATTCCAGGACTAAAATGTTGTCTGTACCTCGAGTATAATGTTGGTACTTAAGACCCTTATGTTGAATGGCACTCGAACGCCAGCGTATTAGATATCACTAGCCCCATATTCTCTTAATATCATACAAACTGTGTAAGCTAATGTAATACAGTAGGAAAACATTTTAAACATTTTAATAACATATTACATAACATATTTTGTTTTCTCATGTTCAAGCATTTATGGGCTAGCAGTTAATAACGTTGTTATTAGATAGGCTACAAGAGCTGCAAAAACAGTACAAATCTCGATTGTAATAAGAAGACCTAATTTAGTCTGACTTATTCTTAGGTATACAACCTATTTGTCCTATAACTTAATAATTTTATTTGCTTTTAACATTTAGGCCTACTGTAATACGATTGAACAAGAAATATTTTGTACTTTGATTTAAGCGTCTTTCCATTATCTCCTATTTGTGACTTTCTGCATCCAATTTATGTTTAGAATTCTTCTAACAGTGCCAGACTTCAAAAGCGGCTATTATTCCTCTTTTCTTCTGCCTTCAAAAGTCCATGTCTGAGAGCCATATAATGAAATGCTCCAGATAGGCTTTTAATGATTATCTCACTATGGGTTTTATATTTTAATATAAAAACACCTTCTTGTTTAAAGTGGAAGGTTCTGGTTAAAGACGAATAACTTAAAAGAGCTACAGTAACTTGAGTAGGCCTATACGCGTATAATTGCTAAACAATTGCATTCAAACTAGCATAGACAATATATGGGTACTTAATTTCTTAATATGATCCTGTGCATTTTACACTTCGAATATTCTTTTAATCACTTACATCTCCAAAATCAATATAACATAACGTAGGCCTAACACTTTCAGGTATGTAGGCCTACTGTATTTCTAAGCATTTTCCCTATCAGTGAAAGTCGTATTGCGATGGTAATTTCACTCATTAGTCACTCTTTTGGTTTTTACCATAACACGTTAGATTACCGGTTTCCATAAATGGCAATCCTAACTTATGGATAAAATATCGTAACTTATGGATAAAATATACTCACATATTATATAAAGCAACACTATCCAACTTAAATACATTTGACGAACTTTCCAAGTATAGTGAGTTGACCTATACAGTATGATACTATTATAAACAAATAATCCATGTGTAAATTTGCCCCGTCCTTGGGATTACTTTACACACAAATGCACATTACCATATAATCGTGTTATCTGTTCAGTATGGGGTAACATTGCATGCATTTAAATACTAGGATTTTAAAGATAAGGCTTTTCAGAAACAAATATAGGCCTAGCAGGTTTTACCATTTATTAGCCAATATATTTACTACACTACGCAATGACTACACAATACTAATGTATTGATCAATCTGTTAGAATTTAAAATTGACAAGGAAAGTCAGGAAATATGATAATGTTTTAAAATACACATTTGTAAAATTTGCACCAGCAACAATGACTATAAGAGGTACCACAATGACACGGATTTTAGGCTTCTGCTAACACATGCCATTGTGACATGGAATCAGCTCTACGAAGCTGCCACACATTGCCTATGATGTGCAGCCATCTAAAAAAAAATTCTAAAACTGTGTAAAGTAGACCTAACCCCGGTTAACGGTGCGTACCCGTTTTCATAGAAAGAAACCTCAGTGTAAACAGTTTTTTCTAGTTGAGAATGACAATTCTTCTCCCCTTTTGTAGAGCATTTATCCCTTTTTCTCCACCATGCCCATAATCCCCCCTTCAATCTTGTAGTATATACTGCAGCTTTTTAATAATCTCCTAAAGCGAATTTCATCGTTTATACCCTATGAGTTTTGAGTTTAATTGTTTTTTATTGTATAAGTATCTTCGAGTGAACTTTTCATCAGTTTGCAGTGAACGAGGGAATAGTGAACCCATCTGCTTTCAGCATACGCGGGACACAAGGCATCCCTGCAAAAATGAAAAGTATTTCCTAAATATTTCCTTTTCTTTTTAACTTGATGCTAATAGTCAGAACTTGCTGTACGTGAATGTAAGTTATTTTTATAACGAGTTTAGTAGCACCTTTTTATCTCTTATTTTGCCTTACTTTTAGCACTTTTCCCATGTTTTCCCATATGGAAACCGTACCTAAAAATTCTAACCTTGACAATCACGCTATTCAATGTACTAATCCCCTTAGCCTTCAGCTGTAATAATAATTTTTCATTATAGGTTTACCGTGAAAGAATAAATAATGTGATTCTATTACTCTCTCCTACTATTAATTAGACTTACAGAATTAAGCTGTCTTCCAAAATCAGAAACATTTAAGAATGGATGACATTTAACAGCAATAATTTACAGTGTTGAAATGTTTATACACAATAATTATGCTAATAGGCCTATAGTACCCCTCCTAGTATCGAAAATATTAACTTCAATAATACTTATTAGATAAATCCTGTTATACAAGGTACACAAAACAAATGGCACTTAAACTCCTTAATATTATCTCTTCTTCTTGTTTCGATTAGGCCTACTTAGGACTACGCTTGTTCAACTGTTGGGTCTTGATTTTCGCCCAAAACTGTCGCATTTTCTGTCGGTGTAACTCCTTTCCTCCGAGGTTTCTCCTGAAATCCATGAACTTCTTTCAAGGTACGCCTCACAGCATGTCTGTCATGCAGATCTGATATTTCCAGTTCTTTAATGTCCTTCTCAGCTTCTGACAACGACGTGGCATAAACCTTCTTATTTTGCCAGAAAGTGAATAAATGATGGTCAATCTTGTGGGAGGCAGTCCATAGAAACATGTCCATAGAAAGCTATTCTCCTTTTCCTCGCACAACCAGAGAATTTCTCCATATGGTCGTATAGTTCGGAATTGTGTCTCCTACCTTCATCTACCTTTCCAGAACCGATGATCTTCCTGAGAATTCTCCTCTCTCTGATTTCTATCTTCTCTATCAGACCCCTTCGGTTTAGAGGAAGACACTCCATGGCGTACAAGGCTTCTGGTCATATGACTGACTTATAGTGTTTCAATTTCAAGTTACGTGACAGGCACTTTAAATATTATTCCACAATTAGCTCTTTCATTAAGATTTATAACCATTGGTTGAACTTGTGACACTTAAAACATATTTTTTACCACTTAGTTCTATAAAACCCTCCTATAAAAATGTAAGGAATTTTTAAATGAATGTTTTCACAGAAATTGATGGCGTCTGAACAAACAGTCCGTAAGTTGCAGTGCTTTCTTTTATAACTCTGGGTTGCCTATGGTAAGATGCATTGTAAATCGCCTCAAGAGTATGTTTATAACTTACCGGTTACGGATGACTTACTTTATCTGTATCCTCATCATGTAGTTGCTGTACCACTCCACCTCCTGCTTAAAAAAAGGACCATAACGAAACCATGTTATTAAGGTACAGCTGTTTACGTTTCTGCAGTAGCTGACTGGCAAGAGAACACACGTAAAAAAGCAGTCTTGAGCGAGGCTGGAGAACAGGATCATTTGGAAGCTGTAAACTTGGGCCTTCCGTGTCTCATCTTCACATTTAAAAAAAGAAGCCAGAGGGGTCAATGAACCTATTCAATTAGATCACCTGAACGTACCCATCGCTAATAATGATTGTACCCTAAAGCTGTTAGAGTAGGTGATGGCTAGTACTTGTGAATGCCCTCTGGTGGCACCAGAGCGCCACCGCGCCGCCCACAAATCAACATTGTAGTTCATGCATGGTCATTTTGACGAGGATGATGATGATTATAATAATAATAATAATAATAATATAACAACAACAATAACAATAATAATAACGTGACAATGGAACCGGTGGTTTGAGAAAAAAAATAGTGCCATAGTCGGTTTCTACATGACACGAAGTTAAAAATAACATTTTAAGCATTATTTTATAAATATCCATGTTATATCTATGCTTCTATAAGGTAGGCGATAGTCTTTTGATGTGACGCACAGCAGCAGTGAAAAGGTTAGAGATTCCCTTGCTGTGACAGTGATAATGTTATCAATGGTATATTTAGGTAGTCAACAGTATCTCCAAAATTGTACGAAAAATAAGGGATAGTGACATGGGAAGCACTAAGAGGTCGATAACTGCAGCTACGACTCCCATGAATTCAGTAATTCATTTCATAATTTTAGAAAAATGTATTCATTCTGTTAATATTTGTATTATGTTCTCTATGTCTGCCCCTTTAGCTAGCAATGTTTTCCTCACATCTGTGTTCTTTCATTATTGTAATTTTTTTTATTTGTAACTCGGTTTTTATCTTGTTAAGTTGTCTTAGTAAACTTTGTATTATGCGATTCCTAAATTGGGAAAGCTGTAGTATATATTACAAAATAATGCCCAGTTATACTTGTATAGACCATATCATAATAATTGTTGACATGTGTCTGAGCTATTTTGACTATTTGTTTCATAAGTTTGAAATATATCATGCAAGTTCAATGAATGAAGGTGGCAGAAAGGAAATAAATAAAGCAAGAAAGGAAAGAAGAATGAATGAATGAGCGAAAGGAAGGAAGGAAAGAAAATAAATAATTTAATAAAAAATTATATATATATATATATATATATGTATGCATCTTATGGAAAGCTTTAAAAGCATTTAATATTAACCCTATCATAATTAAAGCAATTCAGAACCTTTACAAAAACTCTACAGCAAGAATATAAATATAAAAGTTATATCTCACCTGGATTTAAAATTACGAAAGGATTACGTCAAGGATGCAGTTTATGCAAAATATATACAGAGAAAGCATTGGAAAACTGGGGGGGGAAGTAAGAGCATGAGAATCCCAGTAAATGATAGTACCGTATATTCCTTACAGTTTGCTGATGACCAGCTAATTTTGGCACAAGATGAAGAAGACGTAGAATACATCACAAGGAAGTTAATAGAGGGGTATAAAAATGGGGACTTCAGGTTAACAGGAATAAAACAAAATATATGGTAATAGGAGACATAAAACAAGATTTGACACTGGAAGAAGGGATGGGAACTATTACACACACTAAGGAATACAAATATCTAGGAGTCAAAATAACACAAGACGGCAAACAAGTTAAAGAAATTAGTTCAAGAATAAATGCTGGAAAGCTGGCTATTGGAAAATTAAATGGGTTTCTGTGGGATCGACGGATTAGAAAGGAAACAAAAGGAAAAATCTGTAACACAATTATCAGAAAAATTATGACTTTTGGATCATAAGTATGGACAAAATTAGCCTAATAAAAAGGTTAATGGCAACTGAGATGGACTTATGGATGCGGTCTGCAGGGATATTTGGACGAGAAAGAGTTAGAAATGAAATCATCAGGAAGAAAATGTATGTCACAAATTCGATAACTGATTTTGTAGAAGAAAAATCTGATGTGAAAGTCACATAACTTCCTCTGCCCAAATAAAAGTTAGGAGTATTCACATAGGCCTATCCTTGTACAGAAACACTAGACACAATTTAACGCTAATTATACGATAAATACCTGATAACCTCTTCTCTGAAAAAGATGCGACTAAAAAAAGTGCATACTATATAGCAAACAAAAACAAGTGACTGCAGACATTTATTGAAACTTCCGTCGTTAAGAATAATTTCCGAACTTTATCGAATATTTCCCTCCAATATGTCTTTCTCACTTCATTCTTATATAGAATAAGAGGCCGTGAAAGAGTGTGTATTCAATTGTTCACCACACAACACAAACTTTTTACAAACAGTGGGTGAACAGTAGGTGGCTTGTAACTGCCTTCAGAGAATTTTTTCGAAAAAAAGTTTCAAATAAAAGTTTTAGCTCTCACTATAAGCTACACTTGTGCAAAATTTAAAGAAAATCGTTAGAGCAGTTGTCGAGAAAATCGCGAAAAACGAAAATTTCTTCATGTAAAGTCCCCTTAAAAATAAGATAAAATAGTCGCCAATCTTATCCTCACATCTTCAGAAGGTACCTGACCCAAATACGAAATTTTGTTTTCATACGATGTTCCGTTTTTGAGCTAGCTTGTTCACAGATATTCCACACAGACACACACACAGACACACAGACACACTGACACACAGACATGTTTCCAAAAATAGTATTTTTGGATTCAGGGGGCCTTGAAACGTGTATATATGTCAAAAACTCAACTTCGAATTTTGGGGTCGAAAACAATACTTCCTCTACCTATAGTACCTATGGTACGGGCAGAGGAAGTAAAAACAGCTCTTATGGCATGGATAATTGGATATACAAAAAGGATGTAAGAGGAGAGACTACCACGGCGGATTATGGAATGGGAACCATCAGGAAGGAAGAAAAGATGGAGACCCCCGACCACATGGATATAAGGAATTCAGGCATCAATTTAAAAAGAAATATTGAAGAGAATTTATGGACAGATAGACATAAATGGAGATATAAAATTAAACTATATGTGTAATCTTGGGTTACCGGAAAATGTAAATTGAATACATTGTAAAACGGGATAAAAAAAGGCGAAGGAAAGAAAGGAAGAAAGAAAGAAAAAGAAAGAAAGGAAGAGAGGGGGTAAGAAATAAATTTCGTGGAGCCATGTCCGGTATTCGAATCCTGCAGACTTCATTGCCCCAGTACAGTTGGCGCCTAAGATTGGATCACCCGAACTTAAACTTACCCAACGCTAATAATGATTTTGCCCCTGAGGCATAAAGAGCAGATGATGGCTGGTATTTGAGAATGCCTCCGGGTAGTTCAGAGCACCACTGCACCGCCCACAAATCACCTTTATAGTGCTCTGTCTTCCTGTAAACTTGAATCCAAAGTGGCACGAGTTGTACGTTATAATTTCCACAACATTTCAATGATGCTGGTGGAAATCTTGGAAAAAGTCAGTGATCTAGAGGTCAAAGGGTTATTCCCATTACCGGACGCCACACCTGGATACCGTTCAGTTAATATGTCCCCCATGGCTCTCCTCATAAAAGAGTTTGGTATTATACAGATTCGTCAACTAAAATACAATTCTTAAACCATCGTGACATAACTAGGGCGGGTGACCATATCTTCACATACGTCATTTCTTATAAGTGAAGCATACATGAGGCATACCGAGGTGGCAAATCATCTTATCCTTAACTAAGGACTTGATTATTCTCTGACATTAACATAGACGTTAGGTCTGACAAAAAAAAAAAAAAAAAAAAAAAAAAAAAAAAAACCTTTAAGAAATGTGATTTTTTATGTTTATTCAAACAAATTAATTCCTAAATGTTTAAATACCAAAGCATTATTTTTACACAATTATTTTATGGGGGTTTTCAGGGCACACATCCGAGTTGCTGCATCACAAAATGCAATGGAATGCACAGTTTGAATTATATGTTAATACTTTTCAAACGAATAGCTGATACACATACAAGTTTTAGTATTGTCATTCACATCACTCCCAACCAGATATTAATAACAGTTCATCGTGTTCAAAATTGCAGTAGTTTAACTTAACAACATTTTCCCTTTGCAAATGATAAATGCAGTTTTTCTTTCAAAACATTCTCTCCAAAAATTTCTCCCAAATAAGTTATCATAACGCTCTCATTATATATAGTCTTAAAACTCTCGACCTGACATTTTTTTATGGTCCCGGCCTTCACTCATCGTTATTCACAAAATAGTAAAGCAAGAAAACTAAAGTAAGCATGGGTGAGGTCTCAAAGACCGCCAAAAAAAGCTTTTCTTCTTAGCGCGGCTCCACTAACACTGGTGGGTGACACATATGGGGTGACAAAGGGCCTTTAGATGCAGATTATTTTGTGAAGACGATATCCAGACAGTACCAGTAGTTTGTTTTATTGCGATCACACAGACCTCACATTCCATGGTTAAGGGTTAAGTTGTAGATCCCACTCATCAATCCTATAGTCCAGTTATTCTTTGCATACCCAGGCGCCTTCCTTTTGTTTGGGGAAAAGTCGGCCGACAGCTCAACCCATCTCACCAATCAGCCAGTTACCTCAGTCAATCAAAGTCTAAGAATGTTCTGTGACGGTTGTGTCAGCTACTTGTCTACTCCGCGTAGAGCGAAACGCGGGGTTGCCAGATCTGATTACAGTAAACAATAACACGTATGAATTGATCAAAGTGAGGGAAGAACTGAGGTCTGTGATAACAGTGAGAGAGTATTGCAACGTTGCTTTTGTTTTGGAAAGCGGAAATCAAGACCGACTTGGTCAGATCAATTAACATAAAGGAACACCGACTTAATGGTGTATATATGTAATGAAAAACTCTACTATACAATCCTTTATTCTCTAGAGCAGCGTTTCTCAACCTATGGTCCGCGGACCACTGCTGGTCCGCGAAGATGGTGCAGATGGTCCGCAGACATAATTAATTTAAAAATATCATGAAGCAATTGGGAAGTAAAGAAGTAAAAATTTTTCACATAAAATGGTCACTAGATGTCAAAGTTTTTAAAATCTTCGAAAATACAGGTCCTATTGCAAGTTTCCTTGCTTATGCAGTTACGAACCACAGTTTCAAACCCCTGATGCACTGACGTCTATGGTTCCCTCTTTCAATCAAAATCCTGAAAATCACACTTTGTCGGAATTTGTTATTAGAGGCGCCGTGCAACCTATCTTTGTGAGAAGGGATTTTCATCGCTCCTTTAACTAAAAATAAAATACAGAAACCGACTTAATGTACTGCTGATCTTCGACTAAATTTGGCTAATATTCAGCCAAATATCCAGGAACTCTGCAAGAGACGACAACCTCAACCGTCTCATTAAAAGTGAGTAATAACATAATTCCTGGACACGTGAAGTCAGAATGAAAAATTCAATGCCATAGCCGGGATTTGAACCAGGATCTTCGGCTCTCCGTGCCTATGTTCTAACCATCTGAGCTACCATAGCAACCATTCTAACATAATTCCTAATTATATTATCAAATTGGTAATACATATTAAAGACAATTCAAAATATAATTTTACTTTCAATAGTTCACTTCCAATTCAATAACTGTGTTTTCGTCGAATTAAAAAAAGATGTATTTAGATTTATTTCGTTATAATGACCTATAATTAATACCCCAAATATTAAGAATATAGGATTACATATAGCCTACTTTTAAAAATGGGATGTAAAATTAGGGGTCCGCAAATTTTTTTTAGACATTTTAGAGGTCCTCGGGATCAAAAAGGTTGAGAAACGCTGCTCTAGAGCAGTGAGTTTCCGCATTGTAACTAAAGGACTATTAATACGTCAATGTGGCTCTATATTAGCAACCATATAATTTTTTGGTAGAGATTACTGAGACTGAGACGTGGAAATAATTTTTAAGAATATGTATTATTTCGTCGTATTTAGTATTTGATCGATAGTGATCATCTGATCAAGATATGTTTACGAATGCTCCTATACCACTAATCCGTTGCATTAATTAGGTGGAATCACCGATGCCATTCTATAATGAAGATGTATCCAGTTAGTGAGGAAGCTGGGTGTCGTTGATCTATGCTAATCTATCGCTGAGATTGTAAACATAGTGTTGTGCTAAGACTGCTCTAGCAGCTTGCAACACACTGCTCCAACTCTTCACACTTTTTTCGTTAGAAATTAACTTAAATGTCTTAGTAAAAACTAGTATATAATTATTCTAACACCAGTTGAAACATCGCCGTATAATTATCTAATTTAGTATTATACCTAATTTTGTTATTATCTTTTTTAGGCTTATGAGTAATAGTATTGGAGTTGAGAAAACTTTCTTGATTATTTTTCATGGAAAATTCATTACAGCATTATACTAATAATAGGCCTAAGGGAAAGGATGAAGGATTTCAATACAGAAGAACAGGTTTAACATGAAACAGCGTTATTGTGACGGAATTCAATGGGATGAAGACGTAAATGTCACAAGTTAGACATGTGAGTGTGTCTTGTGTTTCTGAAAAGCGTAGTCCAAAGACGAACATTGGCACGGAAACTGGAAATCCAATCTTTTCGAAAATATTAGACGAAACTAGTGCCTTCATTATTTTCAGAGGTAAATTTAAACAATAATATAAGTAGTAATCAAGCTAAATCATCACTGGGCTCTAAGTTCGAAATCAATGTGGAAAATTTCAGTGTAATAGATGGTTTTTGTGAATGACAATTATAACTTTAGAATAAAAAAGCCTTTTATTTTGTATAAAGCCGTACTCAAATGATATTATTTCTCTGCTTTTAAACAAGTTTAATATGACGAATTTATTTGCCAGTAGCAAACAAAAGGTTATCGTTCTCAGTTATATTTAGCTTATTCATTACTTACATGAATACCTTCAATTTTTTAAAAATTATTATTATTATTATTATTATTATTATTATTTATTTTTAAAATTTGATGGTCTTTCCTTAAATTCTAAGGCAGTTGTGAATTTATAAGAAGGAGAAATGTTAGCCACTTTATTTTAGGATGTGCGAAACAGTACCCTGTAGTAAAATTACTGATTACTTCAACTTTAATTAAGTAACGTTTTCTAGCTACATTTATGGCCACATTTTCTTTAAAAATTCTATTTTCAAATGTTGTTTTTTGTTGAAGTAGCACTCATAAGTAAATAGTGTTTTATCTGTACACTTTTTTCCCATAGTTATTTTTTCTTAAGTTTTTCTTGTAGGCTATACCTCATTCCAATTATAGCTTAAAAATATCTAAAGTAACATTATGCAAATTAAATAAGTGTGAATAAATGGCAGATCAGCGGCACGGAGAGCCGATCTTGGTTTAAATCGCGGCTATGACATAGATTTTTTCAGTCTGACTCTACCTTTCAAAATATGAATAATGTCATCACCTCGGAGGACAGGAGTAATAGTCTACTGTAACAGTTCGATGTTTATCCATGTGTACTTTTGACCGCCTTCGTATGTGGCCTGTTTTGTATGATTTATATTTTTTTAGAATCCTGATCAATCTAGGAGAAACCTTATGCCATTAAATTACTTTAGCAACAATTGCAAGTGCTAGCGAGTAAGCTAGAGGCGTGACAAATGAGGCAACAGGGCAGATTGCACCCCTAACACCTCAGCTATTCCACGGTTGCTCCATTTTTCATTTGCAGCCGTAGCACGTAATGCAGAGGCAGTAGGAGAAGGAGCCAGTCGGCATATTATCACACCCTCGTATTTAAGAAGGAGAGGAAATTATTTTCAATAGGAAATAGTCACGCAAACTCTGTTTTCGAGTGAATTGGCCTGGCCTCTGCAGTTCGAGGAGGTGAGAGAGCATGTTTCCATGTTCTACATCACCCTATCATGTGAGAATGGGCGCATTGAATAAGGCTCTTATATACAAGCCAATAAATCATGGGTCGTATTTTTATTTAAGAAGTGGGAGAAAACGAAAAACCTTCAGGAATCATAACAGATTTTGAACACGGAAACTATAGATCGACACAGGAATATAATATTATTTTTAGTTTCCAGCAATTTTGTTTTTACGACATCATAAATTATTTTCATAATCCCTAACAAGTTTGTAGCCTACATAATACCAATGTTAAATGCATTATCCTCCAAAGGGGATTTTACATGAAAAAATAATAAAATTTCGACTTATTTAGGAGAAGTTGTTCTTGCTAGTAGAGTTACTGTGCCTTTTATTCAATCAAATGGGGATTAACTAGTCGAGTAAAAAGCATGCTGTACAAAATTCACGTAAGGCAATGGCCTACAAATGCTTGCAAAGGGGACTAGGCTATATTTTTAAAATCAGATTTCGCTGCATAATTTAAGTGAATAAGGTATTCTGAGATATCAAAAAGTAGCATTGTTTATTTCTAGCGGAAAACATTATCTGAATCTTCTTGAACAAGAAAATAATACTTTTACACTATTACGCAATATTTTTCCTCCAATAATAAATTGAAATGGAATTTTCATCCCTTTAAAATGAGAGAAAGCATTTTGATTGATCGACAAGAACCACATCCATCATGCAGGCAAGTATAGAAGAAGCTAGGAGCAAGAGAAAGCAATGTGAGAGTAAAGAAGAGGCAGAGAATGAAGGTGATAATAAAATTATGGTCCTAGAATGCATTGAAGTAAGACAGACAATTGCTAAACTTTTAATCACAAATGTCTTTTCATATACACTACATTCTTTGTACCCTCATCTCAAAACGTATTAGAGCTACAGTGCTGAAATTTTGTACACTCATTTAACATACTTTGGTAACAAAGACTTTGTAACAGAATTAGCTTACTTTGATATCTTATTAATAAATATTAATAATTCATATAATTATATGATTTATGAATATTTTAATGTTGTAAATTTTACTGTTTTTGTGACGGTTTGTATACGTGTGTAATTTTTAAAACTAATGATAGAGTCATAATAATGATACAGGAATTACGTATGTGGATGATGTGCATGGGCAGGTTGAAGTCTGTGTTTAAAGTAGTTTCAGTGATCAGGTTATATGAACTTGCCCATTTTTAACATGTTTTTCTTTATTTTTTGTAGCCTATATGTATTCTTTTAATTTTAACTAATGAAGTCACTGTCATATACGAATAACCAATATAAATGTGAAAGTATCCAGACTAACGTATCAGAATTTCAAATCGTTACCTTTTATAGTTTGTACTAATAGCCGCTAAAAGAAAGTATTGTCCAGAAACAGAATAGCCAGAGTAGGCCTACTTTGTTCCCTCAATGTTGTGTCGCAGTTATTGTTTTTAATTAGTTAAATAGATAAGTTAACATTAAATGTGAGAGATGTTCTAATTTTAAATTATGTGTTATAACGTAAACTGATTAGGCCTATCCCATGTCAGAAGTCGATGAAAAATTGGCTTTGATTGGTTGAGAAAAAGGGACATTGACAACTGAAGTAATATGTTACCTATGATTTTAGGTTATTTACCATACATTACAAGCACTTTTCATCTTATGACAAATTACAATTTATAATTTCAGTTTGGTTATATGGTTATCAATATGGAAGAGGAACTGAAGGATAAGGCGGAAGAACCATACACACTAACGTAATTCACAAAGGAAGTCACGAAATTTATAAATAATCGGGGAATCTGGAAATGTTTGCTTAGGGAGCATCCACAGTTCTTTATATTAGTATCTCTAATGAGTTATGAAGAATTCTGTATAGGCTATACTCGTACTTGCATCGCAGTATCGTTTTCATACACACACTTTGCTTGAAAATAACGTATTTTCTAGTGTCTATAAGTTGATATTTTGTTTCTTTGAAATCTGAATGTTGAAATCTGTTAGTGAAAAGTTATGTCAGAACAAAATGTGAAATAATTAAAGTCTTTGTATCTATATCCAAATATTTTCCTTCTATTGTAGCATACACCCTAAAATCATGAAATATTACTCTGTAAACCTGAAGTGTTATAAATGACATTTCAAATTAGGGTGCGAGCGGATCTTTTATAAAACATGGGCTCATCCAGAGTAAAGAAAAGAAGAGAATTGTTTCTACTAAAGAACGGTGATACAAAGATTAGTTTGGAAACTACGATAAAAATAAAGCCAGGGGAAGGGACTGGAAGACATTGTAGCCCTTAGGAACGGTGCGGAGCCTTCCTAAATTTGTAATTAAGATGGATGAATTGTCTTAACTTTCCGCTGCGGAGAATAAAAGTTGCACATCATCACAATTTTTTTTTGTGAGGGTAAAGCAATAATTCTTATCTGGGAAGACGCTTGGATGATTTGTGTACAACGCCTTTCTTTGTAACCTCGTGAAGCAGTGGTGGATTTTTACTTTCTATTCTCATACTTACGGTAAATGGAAATTTGTATCCTAACATGAATTAATATGTCAAAATGAAGGAATACGTATTATAAGTCATCTGGGTCATCTTGTTTCTCAACACAGCATAAGTAATCAATTTGTTTCTTTAGGACGGTTGTAAATTCTGCTGGTTCCCTCTCACATAAGGCAGAAATAGCAAAGATTTTCAAAAATAGCTTGAAAATTAAACAATTTATTATATTATATATTTTATCACCCTTCTGTGACATAAAAATGTGATCTATAATAATAAGAGGAAGTGTTTGTCTATCTGTCTGTCTGTGCGCGATGCCCAGCGAAATCTACTGAACACAGACATCTGAAATTTTAAACATACTGTAGATGGACTGAAGAGTGGCCGAATGCACCTCGAAGCCGAATTTTTATATTTTCGCATTCGTTCGCGAGTTATGAGTGAAAAATGGTAAAATACGTGATTTTTTTCGCTATCGAAGTATCAGTTTTCCATAATACATTCCAATTGTCAACTCAATAGCAGGTGGCTTTGCCTTCTTTTGTCTTAACTTGGAAATAAGAGCATCGTGATTTTTTCAATATAGGCCTATCGCATGGAATCGTCTCGATTCTGTGAGCTCACTTTGGTCAATTCGTTTGTTTATAATGTCAAATACAATAGACGCGCTTTCTAATCGTGGAATGCACTCCAAAGCCGGAGTTTTAGCTGTTTCATTATAATTATTAATCGTTTAGTTTATGAACAATTCGCGTGTAAGTGGTAATAAATATGTTTTAATTATTATGCTCTTAATTTTTAATCTTCGAATTATTTATCGTGGGCGAAGCCGCAGCACCTGCTAGTAGTTTATATTGCCCTTACTATAGCCATAACCCTACTTGAATGTTTGGCCCTACAGTATGGAACCTCATATCTGATGACCTAATCGACACTCTAGTCCTGCTACGAGAACACCTTGAGAGAGTTTTATACGCAGATGATGTAATGTTAGTGATTAAAGGGTCATCACATTCTCAGATAGTCAATATCATCTCAAACACCCTCTCAAAAATCGAGGGATGGTGCAGAAAAAACAAACTGGAGTTAGCAACTAAAAAATCGGCGATAATGCCAATGATCTGTCACACACTACAATACTAAATACTAAAAACGAGCAATATACCAATCGTTACACGATTGCGGTGATTTTATATTGTAACCTCAAATGGAGCCACCACATTCAAAATCTACAACAAAAAACGCAGAATATCCTGCAGAGACTCGTCCAATGCTCAAAAGCATCATGGGGGCTATCCTTCAATCACCTCACTACAATGTATAAATATTGTCTGTTGCCGACAATAACCTACGCTCCTTCTGTTTGGTACCAGAAAATTCGACACAAATCGCAAATGGAGAGACTGACTAAATTGCAGAGGCAGATCCTAATATTTATTACAAAATCATACCGTTCAGTTTCCACCGAAGCCTGACAATCATTGCAAACGCCCTTCCGATAGAACTGGAAATCAAAATACGGAACGACACCTGGGCACTTACACATAATCAGAAAAAATCAGCAGTTGTACCTGAACTGCTGAAGGCAGAAATTCCAAGAAGACAAGAGGAATCTCAAATCTTGTGTATGAAAGTAGAATTTACTGGCTCTCGAGGAGAAGGAGATTACACCCTCTAATCGGATGGGTCAAAAACAGAAGGGAACGAAGGGCAGGTCTCGTAGTCTAAAAGAACGGACATAAGTTTTTGAAAATCAGTATAACTCCATCAGCAATGCATAGTGTTTCATGCGGAGCTACTGGGTATACAAATGACAATAAAATGGATAAAAAGCCATATAAAACCTTCATTAAAAAATACATTAACTTCGACTCTCAAGCAGCTCTGAACGCAATAAAAACAAAGAAATCATCCAATCCCATCGTTAATGAAATCAGAACAGATCTCACAAATTTACAGTGCAATAGCCAAGTCATTTTCTACTGGATCCGAGGACACACAGGTCACTATGGGAACGAAAAGGCATACTTTCTTGCAAAAACAGACTCAAAGTCCCAAATAACAATAGCGTACCGTACGACAGACTACCTCTCTCACTCTGCAAACAAAAACTCCGACAATATTACGTTAACACCTGGAACGCGCTGTATATGTCACACAAAGCCTCTCACACAAAACTAATTTTCCCAAATGTAAATACCAGACAGAGAACAGTCATAAATGCAACATTCATACTCACATAGTTCCCTATAAACCATGGCTAATTCCTGCAATACCTGCATAAAATTGGAAAGACACAATCACCGAAATGCCCCTGCTCAGAAGACAACCAAAACAGCTATACACTTAGTACTCCACTGCAAACTACAAGACAAAGTTATATGAGGAACTATAACATAACTTACTACCCGCGCGCCACTTCTTGTTCGCTGGATTTACGGGGAAGTGAGGGTCGGGGGGAACAAAACATAGCTAGTCCGCCAGTCTTTCTGCAGTGTTGTCAACCAAAGAAATAACGTTTCAGCAGAATCGCGCGTATGGTATTTTATGTAGTGACATTTAATGTACGATTTCAATGCAGTCCAATAATATAACGTGGTGACGGTGTTGCGTAACAATTAATTACACATCAGAAGTCTTTGGTTATCAAATAAGTCATCAAATAAGAATATTATACATAATATAGGCTCAATATTTTTACACTGGATGACTAATTTTAAGCATAAAGAAGAGTCTTAGCAGAACATGCTTCACCATTTCGTTTGTAAAACGTAAGAGAGGTAAGGCATCTAAAAGTGGAGAAAACTATAGGCCTAATTTTAAACGTATTTAATACGTTTTGTGAAAAGTTCGCTCAACTTTCAGTCCATAAAATTGTCATTAGAGTTCACGGGATCGTCAGAAATTAGCACGTACGGAATTCTTAAAGAGGTGAGGAAAGTGTTGGATGTACAATGAAGTGTTTGTGAAATCAGCAATTCGAAAGATTGTATTTTTTCCCCATAACTCCATGCGTCAGAAAAGATAATGTCAATAAATAAATAAGAATCCTGAGACAGAATGAAAGCTTAGTATTGAAGCCACTAGATGTCAGGGTGTATAGCATACTTCGTGTTTCAATGTTGTCAGCTTTACCTACGAAGTTGAACGAAACCTACCGAATGAGGACTAGGGAGCCGAGCGCCCAAGAAATCGCACGCGGGTAGTAGTTCTGCGAAAAGTGATCGCATCTCCACAAACAATCAAGTTTATTTGTGAAATGTACAAGACGCTACCGTAAAGCCTAAAATATTTATTTTGTTTAATCCTGAAACACTAAGTCAGCCACTGTGTTTTATGCTACACAATGTAAATATTATGTATATTTAGACTAAATATCCCGCGATATACCCTCAGGGTAAAACGCAGGTTGTAAATAAATATCTAAAGTAAAAAAAATACCTACTTGAAGGCAATACGATTTTTGAAACATTGTTTTAGAGGTTATGAGAGGAGTACCGATGGTTGAAAGGGACCCTTCTCTCTGTACTGAAAAACGAGATTACAGTATATCATATACTAAAATGAAATATGAATCAGATAATAGAGTATGTATTTCTGCTACAAGGCCGGGTTTCCGATACGTTAGATACCTATTTGACTGCATTAATTCATCCATAAGCGTTTCTGAAACATCAGATGACTGTTATTCATTCGATGAAACACTCGACACATTATAGGTAGACAGATCACTGGATACCTCACGAAACGTTAGATAAACTTTCCATATGGCGGACATGTGGATGTACGTTTCCTTATTGTTGTAAGCAGTTTACCCTACGTTATGTTAACTTACTAGCGTGTTATGGTATTAAAAATTAAAAATAGTAACATTGCTGGCATTGGTTATTAATTTGTGTGAGAAAAGCTGGTAGATGAACGTGGTTATAGAATAGGCTTTAATATAGCCATCGTTTACCGGTATTTATTTCATTTTCTGTTGTAACACTTTTTCGAACAACATGCTGCGTTTTTTTAAAGCGCGAATATTAATTCATATAATCGTCTTCTTGCTCGCCTTCTTCATTGTCATATCGAATAAGGCCTAGGTCTGTATAGAAGCAAATCTTCCCTGAAAGAAATACAGTAATCCCTACGAAAAATACGACGATTATCAGTTTCGGAAAAGAAATGTAGCTTATGTATATTAATTTCATTTTCTGATGTAGCACTTTTATGAAGAAAATATTGCCTTTTCGCAGCACGAATATTAATACATAATCATCGTCTTCTTCCTCGGCATTTTCATCATGAGATGATAATTAGGCCTACAAATATATACAATACAAATATTCCCCCAAAAAATAATCCATAATATACTACGTTACTGAGTTTCGGAAAAGGATCATGTTGACAAAGCAATGACCTTATGGATAAATAGGCCATCATATGGAATAAGAAACAACTGGAAGCCTCAACGTTAAATAGGTCATCATTAAGAATTGGGAACAACTGGAAGCATGCCTTTTTCAGCGTTAGTAGGCCATCATTAACAAATAGAAGCATTCCTTTCCCACTGGTATAAGTAATTTATTTCGTTTTATGCATTACATTTTCAGATTGCGATGGGTGATTCTTGAATGCACAAGTCTCAATGTCAGAATTGCCGAAGTTTCTCTTACATTTTACATTCATTTTACCAGAAAGAAAAACAGCAGGCAGAAAATTAAGCTATTTTGAATACAATAACGAGAAGTGCTCCCATTGGTTGCTGTGGCTCTCTACTCAATCAAGGCCAATTTTATATCACAGTTTGCATTGTGTCTCCATTTATTGAGTTGCTCAACTCATTTATCTGACAGATGGCTATGATACGAATGTATTCCTTTCCGAAACGGGAGGGGGTTTATCCAACAGATGAGATGTACAGAACAGATAGCTGTCTAATAGATATCTGAAGCTTTATGCAGCCGGGCCTAAGAGCACACTTTTCTCTAATAGCGGGTTTCATCCACTCAAGACTCAAGAAGAGCTGCCTGGGTAATAATAAAATTGATGATTATCATTAACCTGCAATGGGGAAGAGATGATTCATGTAAACTCTTGACTCAAGACACGATATATAAGCATTCATGAGCCACAGATTATTGTCTCTGTTGGACACTACATGAGAATATTATATTAATATAATATTCTCTTGACTCAAGGTAAATCGAATACCCATATACGAATGTTTGATATGGGTCAGCCAGGAAATGCATTTCTTATGAATTAGTAGTTGTCTATAGTCTATTCATTGATAATTCATTCCAGCCTAATTAGCCTCTTTGTTTTCTAAACTTTCCTTTTGAAATGAAAAAGAGGTTTTATTGGTTTGTGGCTTACATATAGGCGTACACTTAATTTTCACTGAAACTACAAATATATTTTCGAAATATAGCGCAATGATGTTTGTTTGTAAACCGCCTCCACCATGCCCACTCTCTACCCCTGCCCCTACCCCTTTCTTGTTATCCTTGATACGTAGCAAAGACTAAGAGGCAATGCAGTTTTAGATCCGTTGAGTGAACATAATAATTTCAGAATTAATGTTATCTTAACTTAATTTTATTATTAGGCCATGAGTTGTCCGAAAACGGAATTGGCTCTGGACATCAAACCAACACAAGTCGTCCACTCACACCTTCTAGTCACTCAAGTAAAAAAATATTTTTTTCTCATCTTCTTTCACCGCTCACCTAGGCCTGAGCGTTATTCATAGGCTAAAGCGTATGGTCACACTTGAATTAAGAACGAATAAGAAATTGGTTCACCCAGTGATGGTGTGGAACAAGATGGTAAGAAGATTCAATGCCAAATTAAAAAAAGACAAACACTAGAAGAAACCAGAAGCATCTCTGTGCACTCGACTGTGCCATCGTAAACAAAAAAAATTGATGCAACGGTATCTTCAGTCCTAGAAAGGAGGTACCGCGTATGTTCAGTCAGGTTTTGATGCTTGTGAAATTGTCTGATCCTGTGCAGTGCCTCCTTTCTATGACTTAAAAGATAATGGGGCGTCATTATTTTTGTCCAAGATGGTATAGGCTATAGGCGTACTTACACCACTGCTTAAGTTGGAAAATTCCCAATAGGGAAGCGGATTTTTAAAACAACGGAATTATAACGGAATTATTACTGAATCCACCACTTCCTTTCTAATCTGCAGAACTTAACGTCAAAAGATGCGGGACTGTAAACTTTAAGGATCAGCAGGCGTCGGGTTCTTCTCTAGTACCGTTAATAATTGTAGAACTACGCTTTATATTCGAGAAACAATGGAGTATTTATCTTAAAAACGCTTTCAGTGTATACTGTACAGAATTCGAATGTGAGGTCTTTGTTACTTTCGGACGGTGCACTTTAATCGTGAATTGCACCTTTATAATTATTAATCGTTTTGATTGTTATTGAATGATTTGCGTATAAGGGTAAGGTTTTTAAATCCATTGTTTGTTTTAATCGTGTCATTTCGGATATTATCATACCCATATGGCAGCACATGATTCGTTTTGTCGTTTTAATGATTTACTTACCACGTCTAACATAATTAAAGTAAAATTATTTTACTAATGTGATTCATGTAAAAACGTTGTTATTGTTAGTAAATATAAAGTTTTGATTATTTTGCTGTTAAATAAATTATTTTTAAAAATTCTAGCAATTGCATTAATAACGCGGGTGAAGACGCGATCTATTGTAAATGAAATATTTTTAATGAAAATAAAATGCAATATCATTCGTATCACAGTTTTGTGTGTAATGTGGCTGGGTAGACACACTGCATATCACAATGGAAAATAGTTTAAAAAAGAATCATAGGCCTACCAACATTATGGATTTAAGTAGCACGAATTTTTAGTAATTTATAGTAATGCAATATTGTAGTAACTATGATATCATAGTTGTTGAATTAGAACAACTCTTCCCTAATAACGATCTGAGTTAAAATGAAACAAGGCGGATACGGTAGTCTTGTATTTCAGCACTGAATGTTAATCCTTTTGAAATAGATGCGAAGTCCCTAGCTCCCAGGAGTTATAACTTCGGCATATTTGTGTGAGGGGAAGGAAATATCATTTCTAGGGAGTGTTGTCGCTGCTTTCGCCTAGTCTAGCTTCTACATAAATCACGAATTGGAAAGAGAGGGGGAAAATCTTTGAAATGCTGTCAGAAAAGAATTTCCCTATCTCATCCCGCCCTTGCAAACTGTTACTGATAACATCGATTAAGTCGTGCCTTGGAGTAAGGCAAAAAAGAGAGAGGAGAGAAAAATGGAAATGTCGGCTCTTGCAGTCGCCCCCGTCAATCAAAATGCGCCAACCAACGCTCCTTCTTAAACTTTTGTATCTTCTTTTCAGTGCTTTGAAAGGAAATCTGCAGCTCTTCCCGCAGTGCCAATTGTTGGGACCGTCGCCTGGCAACCGACTCAAATCACGCTGGTGAAACATTTCTATAGAGACACAGTGACAAAGTAGGAAGATCTGGCACAGGGGTGGCAAAAGATATGCACCCTTCTTGAATTTAAACAGGGGCAAAAGTTGGAAATGCTGAAGGGCGTGTCGAAAATGCTACATGAAATAACTCTATAGGGGGCGCAATGGGACCTACGTGCTGGATAAAGGCAATGCTGGAATACAAAGGCATAAGATCGGAGAAGGGGAAAATCTACAAGCGAAAGGCTTTGATATTTGTGGTAAAACAATTCAGTGCACTGGAAATATACAAAGGGAAGTCTAAATTCGCAGCAATTTCAGTTTAAATTAAGAAAAGAGTTTCATTCATAAGATCTATGCATGCATTTTAACATTGTCTTGTTCAAGCTACAATAACTGCGGAGAGAAACGAGAGGATTTCTTAAGAAATAGAATGATTCTGGATTAAATGGTTTAAAAAAAGGGAAGCTAAATACAATACTTTGAAAAGTAAAGTTGCAATCGAGGTAAAAAGATTCGTAGTTTCTTTTATAATTCGAAGGATATGACATCAGTGTCAAATGTTATGTTTAGGGCCCGGAAGTTTATGAAAAATCGTATTTTTAAATAATCCACTCTATAACATGCTCCCCGTTAAGAGGGGGAACTGATGATTCTAACATAATGAATAGAGGAGAAAGTGTGATGACTGAGGTAGTTCACTGGTTCCGCCGATAGGTAGCAGTTACTCTGCTTGAGATTCGCGGGAGCAAGATTACTACGGGCGGTATAGGAAAAATTGCAAACATTCTTAAACAAAATAATACATTAATCTATTTCAAAATGACTCACCTTATCTAAATTGAATTGTTAGATACTTTTGACAATTTTCGGGCTGGTTTACACGTCTTGGAAGATCTCATCTCCATAAATAAACGTGGCCGTGTGTAACAGTAATTTCTCAGATTGCAAGAAGCTTGACCGTAACATTTCGTTCCACATCTTTCAAAAAATCGAAGATGTTCACAAGCAATGAACAATTATATAATATAGGTATGAAACAGCCAAGGGATGATTTGATTTAATATTTTGTTGCCTAGAAAATAGGGTAGAGGGTAGCATAATGTAAGTATAATTTGATGAGAATTTGTTAAAGAATGTACATTTGTATAGAAATAACAACGTATAATTAGGGTAGAAAACAGCTAAGGGATATTTTATAAATTAATATTAATATTACATTGTATAGAATATTACTGAGTAGGCTATTAATTTGTATTAATATTGTATTAATAGTAATATTATTTATATGAATATTAATTTTCTCCTGGCTGTATGGGGTAAGTTATGTAGGTGAAACACGGTCAAAAGTGTAGATCTGTGTACAAATTATGTGAACAGAGATAATATAAACTAAGGGATGGTTTGTGAATTGCAGGGCACGGAAAATTTCATCAGCCGCACTACAAAAATAGGACGCGTGATCTTTAAAATTGGCGTCTCAACATCCGATAAAGACGCGCATACGCAAAAATTGTTTTGCAATGCATTCTACATATATCATACAATATTTCAAAGCATTTTCCCTGATTTTTTCATAAAAAAAATTAAATCCTCTTGCCTTAACTACAGCCCGCTATTTGCTCAAACCCTCGACCATTCGCCGTTCGCTGTAACTGATGTACGTCTTATGTTGTTAAATTATATTATTAAAAAAAGGAACAAGATATTAAACTAATAAGACATTTGCTATGATAATTATACATAAAAATTACTAACGTAACTGAACAGAAAATATAAATAATCCAATAAATGCATAAATAAAAGTAGTGCAGATTTACTAAGTTAGAAAAAAGCTTCATTCACTCCTTTTCCCCAGCGGGTCAATCTAGCAGTATGGGTACAAGTAGTCAGTTAATATAGTATTATTATTGAGTCCACGAATAAATTATGTAAACATTTTTACGTTATTGATGGTATTTTATGGAAAAGATGCCTGCTAATACCTCAATACCATTCTGATAGCTTTAGCTTTAGAGTAATTACTATTACTCGTTAACCATTATAGATATATAGGTGGTACTCAATTTATAATAATATCCAAATATTTCACTAAACCTTACACGCTTGATCTCTTTCTGGACACAAAAATAAAATAATAAATGTCGCATAGTCAAATTTGCTTCACCCTCGACATTTCACGATCGTCCCACATCATTCAGACGGCTGTAGCGCTCAGTATAATTACCACTCAATTACTCGTAAACCATTCAAGATATAAAGGTGGTACTGAATTTAAAATAAAGTTGAAATATTTCACTAAAACTTTCTCGCTTGAAGTTTTTACGGGACACAAAAATGAAAAAAATTGTCGCATAGTCAAATTCCGTTTCACCCTCCATGAATTTTGTGTTATTGGTGATGTTTATATAATGAAATAAAAACATTTATGTCCGCATTTTTTAAGTTTCTGTTTTAACCATCAGAAAGACTGTGTTGTGCAGATTATTTCTGCACAAATTTCACAGAAATAGGATCAAGGGTTAATTAAAGATTGTGAGTTTAATCATAAGATGCCAAACTATCATGATGCAGCATTGAGTAGTTGAAACGCAAACGAAGGTGCTGCCAGTGTTTCGGTGGACCGCCGCTCTCCCTATACCCACCATTGTATTAGCGGAAGAGTCATCGCACTTTCTCATTCTATTCATTATGATTCTAACTTCGGTTGTTCGAGTCCCCGCCGGTGACAAGATAAAATAATAAATAATTATAAAATCATGATATGCATAAGAGTGCATTGCATTTCCCCCCTCCAATAACCCCTCGACAAGGAAGAGGAGGGGATATCATGACGTCATATGGATTAAAATTCCTGGGTTCAATCAGGATAACGTAAGATAACGTAAGGGGGCTATAGAGCATAAGTGAGGATAACATAACAACCTTACTTGCGGGATAGAATCTGGAATCATAGGAACAAAAAGTCCTAACTGCAGGGACTTCAATCGGGATAGCTGTCGATGTGATGCCAAAGGGTTTACCTACAGTTGCACACGTGCATAACCCAGGGTTAGCGTGTGGTCATAAGGACATAAGCATGACATCTCTTCCAGACGTTCCAGACCGTAGGGCCTAACTTCAATGCCGTTAATTAAAACCCTTGCGCAAGAGTGCATATTCATCCAGACGACCCTGGCCAAAGGGCGTAAATGCGACTCCAGGCGTTGGAGGGGAGGGGAGGACGCATGGCTGCCAAATTTCAGCCGGATGGGGGGAGGGGTGCTGTGTTGCAAGATTTCACTTCAAACGCAACCTATTACTTCTATTTATTTGCCGAATAGGCTAGCAGCACATATTTCCTGCTGTTCTCTTGAGGCTGAGTACAACCCTTTGAAGATCTCACGTTTTAAAATATTCGAAGAAAAGCGGGGTTTGAACATGTGTATCCAGTCTGTTCCACGAGGTGTTCTTGTTAAAGTAAATAGTCTTGCATAAAGAATTGTGTTTATTTAGTGAGAAATATATAGTTGCAAGGAATATTATTGTGCATTTAAAAACCCGACTTGAAGTATAGTGGAATATGAGATTAACCTGAACTCTAAGACATGGGATACATATAAGGACAAGCTGAAACGAAGATGAACTCATATTGTATGAAGTCTGTAACAAGATAAAAACGAAGGATAAAACATAAAAACCATCCGGTTTAGTCATATATCCATTCAATAAAAAGAAGTAATGTATATGTTTGTTGGTTACTGTTTCACCGTCAAAAGGGCATTTTTACGGTTGTCTGGGCTGTAAATCTGCAAAGTCGTTTGAAATTGCAATATATTTAATTGATTTAATGCCAGTCATGTAATGCTGCAGTATTGAAAGAGCTCCGACATATTTTTGCATATGGGCAGTTTCTATATTAACGTACATCCGTGTATACTGTCCTTAGCTTTTGACAGCTTTCTAAATGTCATATTCGACAGTTTCCTCTGATCAAGCCGGTTCCAGTATTAATCTTTATTGCTATGACGTCTTATGTAAACCTATGCTATAATAATCTTTGTTTACATTTACTTTCTCCTATATTAGAAACTAATCCTAGGGATGGAGCGTAAGCCATGGCAACAATTTTTTCTTTCTCAAAGTAAGGCAATGATACGTTCCGGAAGAGTGTGGCATGCCATCAGGGTACCATTTCTAAAATTTCCGTTAGCCACATTATCGATGATCCAAAATTTGGCATTAATAGGCCTAACTTGATGCCATGCCATTCTTTTAAAATCAGTTTCTTTTATATTTAGCACTAACACAAGACACGTGTAGGACATTGCAACCAAGAGATACTACTTCAGAGATGTTCATGTAATATACATATGAGATTAATTTTGTGTGAATAGAGATGTTGAGGAAACCGTGGAAGAAAATAATTATGTAAAATCAGGTATTCATTTTAATAGATCGAATGAAACTACAAAAAATAAACAGAACTTGGTTATGCAACATCAAGCGTAGTGTCTAGGGTTTCAAAAATATGCATCAGGCATGCTCGTTTAAGTTTCCTTTGCGTCTAGTTCAGATACAAAATAAATTAAGCCTGGAATCTGATTTCCAGACTAAAGAGTCTACTGCTCACTCGCCTGGAGACCTAGGATCTAGGAATGATAAAATGGTAGAGAATGCCAAAAAATGCAAGAAATGGAGTTTTCAAAAACAATAGTGAGGTAGAAAAATTATGTTAAAAATATCAGAAAAAATGTATTTATGTCAGTACCTTGCGTTGCTGAGTTTTAGCCAATCAGAGGTCCTCGATAGACATCAGGGTGAAAGTCATGATGGAAGTCTGAAATGAACGAAAAAATAAAAAAATAAATTAATGAGCACTAGAGTGTGTCTCACGGTTTCTTTTACGCAAGTTTGTGTCTTTACTATCTTGACCTAAAGATAAAAATACTAAATATATTACTAAAGATAATTGTTACCTATTATTTTGGCATTTTTGAAACCTGGTTTACCATTAATTTTTATGTAGAAAAAGTGGCATTTACTTGCATTAAAATAAGCTTGTAAAGAAGATTCAACTTGGAGTAGACAGTTTTAAAATTATGCATGCTTTTTATTTTATAGTTATCTGTTTTGTAACATTTTAAAAATGCACTCTTCTGCAATTCAGCGGTGTAATTTAATTTATTTCCAACAATCTTGAATTAGGCCTTCTTTTTGGGAAAAGCAGAACTTTGTTCAGTATACCACAGTGTGGAGTTTCTCAAGACGTTCGGAGTTTATTTTGAGAGGAGCAACGTAACAGTACTTGTGATGAAAAGCAGTTTCTTTCACGGTGTGGAAACATGTGCCTGCCACACAAAAACCAAATAAAAATGATAGCAGTCGCACATTCGAATCAGTGCCGACATCTAACGACATGTCTCCCAGGGATTCTCAGACTGTGGTCCACGGGATCAGAATTAGCTTTGGTATTTGGGATAGTAAAATTAAATAAAATCATTTTTAAGAACATAGGTATTTGAACTGTGTCATCTTTTGGAAATGGTTTATTCTTTTTATAAGTAATGTTTTTGGGAGGATCTTGTTAATGGCGAATTATCAGCAGCATACTGACTTAATACATTCACAAAATGCATTTACACAAAATGTAGTCCATCCATGAAGTTAAAATCTGTACAAGTTGGCTAGGTCTTCAGTAATATATCATCTGAGTTCTGAAAGTAGTACGCTATACTCTGAAATTATGGTTCTTTGTAGACAGGTGAATGGATAAGTATCAATAGTGAGTTCGACAGAATCGAAGTCAGAAAATATTTATAGTTCTCCAAATAGAGTCAATTGTCGATATCATAAAAGAAAACGTAATATTTCGCGGTGGTTTTTAGCTACCTTCGCTACTTCCATCTCTTGACGAAGTTTCGAGTAGAAGAATACCAAAATGAAAATAATTTCAATTTTTAATTTGTCTACCTTATAGTAGTTGTTCAAAATGATGTTCCATCAGATCTATACGTAACTGATGACTCATCCAAACCTACTGTGGCATTGCTTTCCTGTTTACCACAGGTATTGACTGCAGAAGCTCCTCTACCTATGATTTCTGATAATTTAGTCTCCTTTTTAAGACGCGTTAAATTTTTCCTGCTGTCTTTTCTTAAATATACTCTTTCTATGTTAAAGGCACTAGGGAATTGCACAAACAAACTTTCCTACCTGTTAACACACTCCTGAAAACTCCACACATCATAGTTCGTATTTTATATTGTGGCATAATTTAAATTTACCATGCAGCTTTCATTTTCTTAGCTAGTAGAGTTGATTTAAGACTCTCTAATTAATGAGTCAAGCAGTGTAGTCCTATGACATACGATATCGTATAGGCCTAGCCTACTATTCTGTGGATGGAATCTTGTTCCTACCTAACCACCATAGACGTAGCCAGATTTTAACACCAGGGTGTGCCTAATTTAACATTACATATTCCACTACTTTTTACACAGAAATTCGTAAAGGGAATAACTTAGCTGCCAGGCTACAAATGTTAAATTAAGTTATTTGAGGAATTTTTGTAGGCCTAAGTAATATAACAAATTGTAAAAAAAAATACCCCAAAATTAGTCCGTTCTTAGAACAGGATGTCATGTTATTTCACTGTTTTGATTATAAACATAAAACTACAGTTCACACACCAACACATTTGATTCTAAAATTTTAAAATTCAGGTTACTAATAGAAATGTGCATTTCCTGTAACAATTCGTTTAGTGTCCCTGTATGTTTTCTCGTTTGGGTTACGGAATTTCTATAACTAATTAATATAAATACAGAATCAAAGTAAATTATTATAGACCAACGCAGAGTTTCCGCAGTTCATTGATTTCAACGCTGCTTTAGGTGTAGGCTAATTTGCATTACTGTCAAATCTCCCTCATTGTTTTATTTTCCACTTCGTTGGATTGCATCGTTACAGCATATTTTGAGAGCTACTAATTCAGTTTATTAATAAAACTAGACAATAGACCATAAAGTGTACGGAAGAATGGCATACATATAATCTGTAGAAGTCACAATCGAAATATCTTAATTATCCTTCCTAATTTGGATTTTTAAATGGAGCCACTTTTATATGTTGATTTAGCTTGTACAATTCAACAGGACATGGGTCCATATAATGCCGCGTCTTTGATTATACAGGTGGTATTTTGTACGAAAGAGTGTTCTTATATTTATTTTTATCGCCTCCAAGAATTTATTGTCTGCATTAAGAGGGAATTTATAGGAAAGTATATTTCTTCTATTACTCTTATAGATAGAAATGGTCTCTTACATTGTGGTATAATTAGGATGCTGATTTTTATATTAGTATCATATGAGATTGAATGTGTTTTTGCCACAGATGGAACATCTTCATTTTGTACGATAAATGGAATGATTCTTCCGCCTGCCACTAGACGTCTTCGTGCGTGGGCTAGCATAATGCGATCGTTCAGAGTCACCACCGGTGTTTATAGTTGAACAACATTTCATTAGAAAGAAATTAAGAGACCGGTAGAGAAAAATTAACTGAGTCCTGGATCGTGTTTGCGAATATAACCGCAGCCAAAGGAATTATAAGTAGGTAATAATGTAAAAGTTAGGATGCCATTTAATTTGGTTTTAAGATTCGTTCGCTTTCGATGGAACAAATGCATTAGTAAGCAGCGCCACACAGAGAGAAGATTCCTACCTACAGCATTGATTTTATTCCGATGTCCTCTTTTTTTTCTGAGCAAAATAAGACTTCTTAATCGAAAGGGCGTTGATGCTGTAGATGAGTATGCTACTGTAAATTACATGCACGAAAATTCTTCAGTTTCCGTTGTTCGTCTAATCTTTTTCTTCATTATGATGTTATTGTTGAGTCCAATTTTTAGTTAAATTATATTATAAGGAATGAAATGCGAGAATAAATAGATTTTCTCACGGGAAATTTATCTTCTTCGTTGAACATTTCACTCTTAATCAAAATGCATCCCTATCATCTTGTATAGAACCATAAATTATCATACACAGTGTGTACTGTAGAATGTATTTAAGCCGCCATCCAAAAGACTGTGATTCTTCATTATCCATACACCAAAAATATCAACATAGTTTCATGGCATGTTATATTTAGGCAGATTAGAGCGTCTCTAAAGGTACCAAGGCAATGAGAAATATTATGTCGTCTTCTTTTGGAACTGTTATCCCCTTGCCAAAACTCCACCTTTATTTCATTTACTAGTTTGGTTGTTTTTATACTTTTCCGTTTATCGTTTAATTTTCTTAATAATGTTATTGAAATTTATATTACATATCACTATATTAGTTATAATTCCGTATTTATTTATTAATTTTAGTTTTTTTTTTTTTACACAGGCACCAAAATTTAAAGAATCATTTCTCGATTGAAAGAAAATTATAGTCGAGTGAACCTTCACTTTCTGTTCTCTTTTTTGTATTATTTTAGCATTTTTCCTCTTCCTATTTTTCATACCAAAATTTTTCCTGAAGTTTCAACCCTGGTACATTCTTTATAAATATAGGATTCGATAAAGTTTTGAATTAGCCCTACCCCAAGCTCTCAATTATTCAATCATTCCAGGTTTGGAGGTAGCCTAAGGATTATTGTAACTCTACTTTCTAGAATTCAAACTATAATTTAGATATAAAAGAACACATTAAGCATTTCCTTAACTTTGTAAGCACAGTTATGTAAGTCTTGTGATCAATCGCCAGAAGAAAGCTATCAGTCAAGGAAGCTGGTGGCTCAAATGTATTTTTGAAACCATCAAAACGTTTTCGAATAACTACAAGTCAGTAAAGAGAAGTCCATATACCGGTACTAAAGGTCTAGTAGATCATCATTTATCCAAACTCTTCCCTGGACTGATATATGTTAGATTATTCTTGGTTAACTTCTAATGTCTGCTCAAAAGTGTTTGTAAAATCAACAATTCAATTACCACAAATTCTCCTTTAAAATCCAGGATATAAATCTGCCCCTCAGTGATCCACTGGTAGCTGTACAGGAGACTTCTTCCTTCATCATCCATCCTTTATTCTTCAATACAGCAACTAGCATAGAACGATACAAATAAATTAAATTGTGAAAGTAACAGCTCCTCTGTTCCCTGATTTTGCAATGCGTGAGTAAATCAGATTTCATGGCTGGAATAACTAATGTGGCGAAGCAGAATTCCGTGTTCTAGTATACATTATGAAGAAAATGCAACGTGATGACAAGCTGGTAAGCAGGTGTGTGTGTTCCTGAGCTCAGTATGGCCATACGTCAGCGGAGTGACGCGATTAGCAGGATTGCGTGGGTTCGAATCCCCTCGGGACATGTATTACACACCGATGCAAGCCTATTAATCACGCTTTGATGTGATATCTCGGAGGGACAGTCCCTTCTGTCTCCTGATCAATAGCTGCCAGCTTCAAATTAGGCCGGCGACTCCACTAGTACCATCACAAAGTGTCCAGTTAATTCTGCTGTATGCATCTCTATGTATCTCAGTCAAACAGGATCCTAATGACCCGTTCATCATCAGTGAAATTATTATTATTATTATTGTTATTATTATTATTATTATTATTATTATTATTAACGCTAAAACTATATCTTGCTCTGGCCATTCAGTATTTTGTTGTTGTTTTTTTTTTATTGATTGTTACTGGTTCGGAGGAAATTAAATCACGGACATCGGGCGGACATATTGAGCGCTTGGGGAGGAGGGAAGATATGCTTAAAAAATATTGACTGGGAGACCCGATAGGAAAATACCACTTGGAAGATTTACACGTAAGTAGGACAATATTAGAATAGATATAAGGGAAGTGGGATTCGCGAGGGATGTTGGATGGAATTAGCACAAATTGGGGCTCACGTAAGCCAAAAACTAGATAATATCCCTTTAGCTTGCTAAGGAATTCTTTATTGTCATTGTGTAAGTAAGTAAGATTGTTACTGATTTGATAAAACACGTTCTAATTTAGAGATTATGAAATATGTCTTTACATTGCAATTTATATTTAAGAAAAAATTTAAATAGACAAATTGACAAAAAATTAATAATTAAAATATATATTATAAAATTTAACAGAGTTTTTTATATTATGGATGGAGAGCATATTTTGGTGGACGAGGTATACTTTATATATTTAGTTTATTGGGAGGATAAATCAGTGGTATCAATATAATGTGGTTTCTTGTTAGCCTATATGATTTATTGTAATGTTTATAATTTTATGTGTTAAATTTTCCCCTTAAATTTTTGAGAATGTGAAATATAATGATGACAGAACGATGAAAATAAGCTTTATTCAATATTTTATTTATAAAGGTAGATAAAACATGTGATGAATATGTGAAAGTCAATTATTTATTGAGAGATAGGATCAAAAACTGAATAGAGGTGTTAAGAGTTAAGCTACAGTTACGTACCATTGAAAGAAAATGACGTTTTCGGATTCAGTAAACATTGAAACTTTAAGAAAATACATATCAGATCGAATGTATTCAGATAATTGAACCAACATACGTTGATGCGCTTGATATGAGTTCCTCGGCTCGCTGGTTGTATCCCCAAATTATCTCTTAGGGACGAACAACTGACAAATATAGGCTGAGTACCAAAGATCTTCCAAGACTCTACTGGTGGGCGAGAAGTGCTTGCTAGTATTACTGTGCCGACTTAACAGGTGCGGTACCCTTTGCATATAATCACCAGTGAACTGAAGTATCCCCTTCCGACATCGCATGGGTAGCGCGACCAATGCTTCGCAGATAGCTTCGTTTGGAAGAGCTGACAGAGCGAAACTTTATAAGCACATAGTTTTAATACCCGGAAAGCACATAGGACTATAACCGTTTCGAAATGTTTCATCGATTCAAGAGGATGACCGTTTAAATGGTTTTAGGGTAGCAAACGATATCTGCTTTGCCGATATGTTTTGCAATACTGGACGACAAGACTACGTCCAAACCTCTGTGATTTTTTTTTTTTCACAAACAAAACAAAATATCCAGGAATAGGCACAGTGATCATTCTAGAAATTCTACAAATGTCAGAGCAATGTCGTCTGCACGAGAAAATATATCTGGTCAAGCGGGGCAACAGGTCTAGCGAGATGCATTCGGAAGGAAAAGTTACACATATTGTATACAAGCCCATTCTTTAGATTGCTCCAAGAACGCATTGTGTACCTTTGTTTATAACATTCTAACCTTGACATCAGTGTTCATCTTAGATTGCCTGGCTTATGTTAAGAGAAATATCAAAAGTTATGAACTGTATACAGCAATCCATAACTACCCCACACGTGTATGTTCGAATATGTAAGTTATACCGTATATGTGTAGACAGATGTAAAATCAGTAAAACACAAAATACTTTTATAACAGTAGCTCTAACATTGTACAATAGTCTCCCAGATGAATTTATAAACTTTCATCACCTGTTTTAACGAACAGTTAGATCAATACTGATGTGGAATCCTGTTTATAGTCTTGAGGAGTTTCTAAAAGCAGAATATTGTAATTTGACTGTTGTTAATGAGCCAAAAACGTGTAATTATGTACATTTAAATTATCTTCATTATTATTACGGGTATATTATTATTATTATTATTATTATTATTATTATTATTATTATTATTATGATTTTGACTTTGCTGTACATTTTATTGACGTCTTGGCAACTAAAGTTAATATCATCATCATCATTACAAATTGTTCCAAAAAAAAACTTAGAAATGAGAAACGTATTACGATCACTTCATCGTGGTGTTTCTAGGATAACGCGAAGAACCGTGCAAATTACCTTTTTACTCAAACGAAGGACTGACAACCAGCTAGTAAACAATTAGACTTTAATTTATAGTATACAGAACAAGCATAGATAGTACTGTATTATAACATGCAAGTAATAAAGTTGCCAGATCGAAGAGAAATTCATATTAAGGAGGACATGACCTTCCTAAACAAGGAAATGAATTAAAAAAGAACGCATCTAAAATTTGAACATCGTCTGCAGTACTATTGGGGTCTCGAAACCCAGACAGTGTGTGAGAAGCAACGAACCCTTCTTCTGGAGGTCAGACGACTGTAAGGTCATACAGAGCATAAACCAAAGAATATGACCATAATAAAAACTTCATGTATTCTTTACTTGTTGCGTTTTTATTACTCTAGACTATGAATATAATTTTAATAGGGATCAAATTTTAAGCGAAGTAAAATTTATTCCAAGAATTGCAGCTGAGTTATTTCCTAAGTAAAACTAAGTTGTTATAAAAAAGAACCCCACAAAAAACACTTTATATGATATAGCGTTTGGAAAAAGGATCATTAAACGTCAAGGCAAGAAGTAATTTTGCGAAATAAGAATTATGGCCCCTTTCATGTCTCATACGTACTTACAGTGAAGTCAGTCTGCCCTTCGCTCACCACAAATGCATTTCTGCGTATGTTATTTACCGTTTGTCCCACTTTTCTCCTCTTGCCGTGACAGACTATAAAATTTACCTTTTATAACATTTTATGAACCCTTGTTATCAGAATAATTGTAATATATCCCCATAAAATATACTAACATTGTGATAAACTATGAACTATGTGCAGTATAATTAATATGCCCTTTACACATTCATATCTTCATCCGGTGGTCTTAAATCAGAGGCTTAAATAAGGAATAACCATTTAGTAGTCTCATGCATCCTTATATTAGTCTTAACTTTGCTAAGCCTAGACCTACTCAGACACTTCATTACAAACTAGGAAACCTCCTATAATGTCTACACAGAATTGTAAAAACAGTATCAGAATACAATCATGTTCAGAAGAAAACCAAACAGCCGTATCTTCTTCTCTACTGCAGACTACAAGACAGAAATAGGCCACCTTATATGACAAACATTAACAAGGTTCTGCGAGATTTGATCACAAACAATCCAGTTTAGAAATTAAATTTTCAACATACCAAGTTAAACACCTTACAAAAGCAATTGTTTTATAATTTTCCTAGAACACTAACTCAGCTACTATGTAATGATGTGTTATACCATAAACTTATGCAGCCTAAATAAGTTATAATGCGATATACTCACAGGGTAGAACGCAGATTGTAAAATAAAGAACCAATTAAAAATAGACTTGGTCTTTAGGGTTTACCAGGTTGTCGCTGTAAAACAAAACATCGTTTTTGGCTCTTTACCGAAAATAAGCCTATATTACGTTTTGAGGTCCCGCCCGGTGATAAAAAAAAATGTAAGAGCGATCTATGTGAAGTGTGTGCGTGTATGAAAACAGTTCAGCAGCCCTATTCTGTAACTTCTGAATTTCAGAATCGGAATCGGCGAAGAAACCGATTTTTACATGTTTTGGTATTCTGTAACTCCATTCCGATTCCGAGCGATCGGAATCATTCCGATAGTACAGGAATCTAAAAATTGTGTGAGAACCAAATTTCATTTCCATAGAATAACACATCTTCTGTAGATGCTAGTCTAAACCTTTCCATTATTCTTTGTTGTCTTTAGTACTACATTAATTGAAAATTAATTTTTCATGAAAATTAGTTACAATTTTCTTCTTCTGAATATTTTGTTTTCTCACTCTTTTCAGAAGTTGACCATTCTCAGATATTTTGTCTGTCATTCGTTGGAATCCCCTCAAAGAGAAATGTGAGAATGTTAGGTGAACCAATGTACATTTAAAAAAATATATATTTGGTCATAACTCATATAATAATGTATGTATATATACACACATGCTACTGTTTTCATATATATTTAATGTTAACGCAGTGAGAAAAGTTAATCAGTAATGTATTTCATTATTAACACAGGATCCAAGGATAAACGAAAATCTAATTAAATATACGCCTAGTCATCATGTTTGGTACCTCTAAATCAGAGGTAGGCCAATGTGCATTTAGTTGAGGCATTGCTCTACATACAAGAAGATGTGTGCATTCACTAGTGATTTGGACTCTTCAATTGGCTTTATCTTTCCGATGGGGTCGACTCGGCCTGAAATGAATGCCAGAGTAATTCTGGGGAATACCACCTTCATTTACCGATTCTGTAAAGTCCGGGATCCTCAGCCTCCAGAAATGCAGACAGGTCAAAATAGCACCGCATTAAGATTAAAAGAAATGCTATGTAAGCAATATAGTTAGTCATATCATTGCTGAAGGCTAAATTTAAGCAGGTGCAATTTTTCTGGCCCCAAGAAAGGCAAGTAATGTTTGCCCTTTCAGGATAACTGGTATTACCAGCAGTCTCCTATCCCGTAAGTATAGGTATTAATTGACCTATCGTAAAAAAGATAGGTTCCTTTATATTTATAGCTTTTTTATTTCTCAAATTTTAAGCTTCGATGTTAACTGTAATTTTTCCTAGGCCTAAGTGTTGTGATAGTTGTTTATCTTAATTTACTGCACGGGTATGAATTGCAGACTGAGGATTTCCTATGTTTAGTAATACAGGAAATCTTTATCTTCAATTGTACAGTAAGAGGAAGTGATTCCTTTGACTAATCACTTGCTGATAAGGTTTAAATCCATGTTTCATAATTTGTTATAATAAGTTTATTCAGGTCACATCTCAAGTTATCGAAGATGAGTAATTTTTTAATCACGTCACGTCTTCAATAAAGTAGGATATTAGAATACACCTTGTGTGGCGTGTGCGTGTATTACAATAGGTAATGATCTATTTGTATAGGAAAGTATTAATTTATCCAAAAGAAAATAAATAACGCTTTGGACGAGTTGTAAAATTATTAGACTAAGTAGGCCTACCTAATATTTCTGTAATAATTCCTTAATCAATTATATTCAATTTTACGCTTAAAGGGAGAGCAGTATATCTGCACACTTCCTTAAGGAACAGACACACATTTGGACAGAAAAATTTACTTTGAATCTTGCAGATAAGTTTTGGTACAATCTGACAGCGTTTAAAAGATAGCATTATTAATTATTTGAATTGTTTGAATAGATCTTACATTGAGTGATTCGTATACACAAATCTACAACACGTAGGCTACCTTAATGTCTGCTATGTCTCTTAAAAGTATCTTTTTATTTTTTACGAAACTGTTTTACTTATTCGAAAGCCATATTTCAAGAAACGCTCTTAAAATTAGTTATAATATTACAAATCCTAAAAAAGCATAAGCCTTTTCAGGTATTTGAAAAAAAAAACCTTATATATCAAAAACAGTTTTTGTTTTCCTTTCTTTCTTTCTTTCTTTCTTTCTTTCTTTCTTTCTTTCTTTCTTTCTTCCTTTCTTTCTTTCTTTCTTTCTTTCTTTCTTTCTTTCTTTCTTTCTTTCTTTCCTTCTTTCTTTCTTTCTTTCTTTCTTTCTTTCTTTCTTTCTTTCTTTCTTTCTTTCTTTCTTTCTTTCTTTCTTTCTTTCTTAAAATAACTTTTTAACTTTTTTGTAACACCAGGGCAGTCACGAATAACGCTTTCACGTATGATAAAATTTGCATTGCAAAGACAGCAGAGGTACAAGTATTGTAATAAACGATCTACAAGCATTCAGAACAGTAATTTCATATTCAAAAATTAAGCGTGGGCTGTCAATAAGACGGATTTCTTTACCACTTTGTTAGTTTGTACCTTCCATGATAGCATATTCAAGATAGCGTATCTTCTGGATGGTGGAATCAGTATGAGGTCAGTGGTGTGTGACGGAAGTTTCTTGATCTTGTAACATCTCCCATGCCCAGAAGGACTTACAATGACTGTCGTATATGGAAGTCACAAGGTTAGCGGGTCCAGATCAATTTCTCACGCCGCCTCCTCCTCATCACTTTCTCGTGTGGGTGCTGGTTCGGTTCCCGGCAGCTCTTGGACTTTATACCAATTAAAATATGGAATAATTATAAACTGGTCGTTTTAAAGAACGAAATTCTCATACTCCGAATTACACAGTGGTGTGTTCGGAACGTGTATGGGCCTAGTCTAATACAAGGAGTTTCGTTATTGGTGACGTTCCAATAACTTCCTTTTGGAGTTAATTTCCTACAAAATAAATTATCTCTGTAAAACATTGTGTAATTTTGCATGATATTAAAATTTATTTTTCGATAACTTTTCTCTCATTTTATATAAATACAACAGCTTTGTCCAAAAGGATAAATTACTCATTTAAAGCTAAAGAAAACGAATAGGCTATTATGAGAATACATAAGATAAGATTCTATACAGTATTTTTAAAATGGAAATTACGGTTGAACACACATTCTGAAAATAATTCTCCAAGGAGTCGAAATTTCTGCTTTGTGTAAGCTAATAGGCCTATGGCGATGGTAATTTATTCCAGAAAGCTTTTCTGGCGTTTTCATAATTGAACTACGCTCACACTTCAGATTTTTCTCTTCATACTATTAGAGGATGGATGGAGACGCATTCTGAATGAAATAATTAAAATAACATAAGTTTCAAGTTAAATTATTCTTATTAGTCTTTCCATGGTAAGAGTTTCATTTTTTTCTCTATCGGAAAATAGCCGCATCTTATCCGATCAGCATGTTTTAAGCCACTAGCGAAATTTTTAAAAGGTCATCATACTGTAATGAAATTCAAACTCCGGGCCTCTTTCTCGGCGCATTTAGAAGCACTTCAAATATTTAGTGTTATTATAGGCCCAACTATTGATTCCATGTACAGGAATTTATGTCAGAATTGCTCGAAACTAGATTAGTATGTTGTCGGGCGGGGATTTGTTTTATTTTATAATATAAAATTTAGGATGTAAATATACATTTAATAATATAATTTACAGTAACTTCATAACTAAGCTATCACAGGTAATCCAATGAGAGTCTACGAATTTATCTGATGAACTCGAGTTGAATTTATTAAGACTATTCCATGAATAAAACGTAATGGATTATACAAATAATAATTACTTTCGTGCTTTATTGTAAACAAACTAACAGCTGCGAGAACACGGCATACTATGAATCAACCATCCATGTTTCGATTCGAGTTATTCATTGGATGGCCAGGCGGCTTCAAAGAGATAAACCATTAAGTCGGTGTTTCTTTCTGTAAATTGATCTCACTATATCCGGCTTGGTTTCCGCTTTCCAGTACAAAAGCAACGTTGCAATATTCTCACATTATTATCACTGACCTCAGTTCTTCCCTCACTTTTATCAATTCACACGTGTTATCGTTTACTGAACCTAGATCTTGCAACCTCGCGTTCCACTCCACTTGGAGATGACGAGTAGCTGTCATATCTGTCGCAGGACATTCTTAGATTTTGATTGGCTGGGGTAACTAGCTGATTGGTGCGGTAAAATTAAAGAACATGGGTTGAGCCGTCGGCAAACTTTTTCTCCTAACGAAAGGAAGCCGCCTGGCCATGCAATGAATAACCAGAGTATACCATATTGTAACCAGTGCTACCAATTGTGCATATAAGACACAGTTAATTTAATTCAGGTAGGCTAAGCTAACAGCAGATTAGAATAAAAGCACACGAACTGGCTTGCACCGAATCAAAATTATGTTTTAACGAATGTACATTTCAATTTCCAAACAAGTTATGTTGCATAAAATAATCTGTTTTCGTGCTGCTTAATGCCAACATGTGACGTAATAAACACGGCACATTGATGCCTGCATGTCCAGTAACAAGCTGACCATTTTATCAGGTAAAATTCCTTCCTCATATTAATAGCAAGCATTTTATAAGATAAACGATCGATATCCGTGGAATTGCTAAACGTTATTGGTCAATAGATATACCTATGCATATGCATTCATGTACGACAGATTATTATCTTTGTTGGACATTACATGATAATACTATAGGAGAAAAATTCCGCTGACACCGATATCTATATTAATAAAAATGAATTTCCAAAATGTATGACGGAGCGTCACTTGAGAACGACAAGACCGATTTGGCTGATTTTTTCTTTGTTGTGTTCGTAATTGTCAGGACAAGGTTTGTATGAAGGAAAATTTTTTGAAAATCCACGGGAAAAGTCGGAAATGTGAAATGCGGCAAAGTTAGAGAGTTATGCTGTCAATTGTTTACATAACGAAAGTATTGTTTACGGTGTTCACATAGGGCTTTGGAAACTATATTAAAATACTGGGCTTGAACGAATTCTAATACTATTGATGTAATTAATACATTTGTGAAAATAATTCTTGCAGAATAAAATCCACTAAAATAAAGCAGTCACATAACTTTCTCTACCCTCGACATGGAAAATATTATTTTCTCACTTCACATTTTTATGTAGAATAAGCGGTCGTATTGCAGGAACAACTTAAGTGTGTGCCAGTGAGTATGCTATATCGGAAGTCGGTAACATATCCTATCCATTGAAGCGTCACTCATAGCTGTATTATTATTATTATTATTATTATTATTATTATTATTATTATTATTCTGTTTATTTATTCTGGCAGAGCTAAGGCCATTTGGCCTTCTCTTCCGCTCTACCAGGCTCTACAAAGTTGAGAAATAGGCCCTAAGCATCTAATAGAAGACAAAATGGGATGGAAAATTTTCAGTCCTACGCGCGCAGTATATTATGTCCCAGGTTTTTGGGAAGGAAAGTATGAAAGTGATATTGAATTTCTTGTTTACTTCAGCCCCGAAACGGTTGTATGGTAATATGAGAGTAGAAATACAATTTTCTGTCAAGACAATACAATCTTATGTAACTGGAATTTCTTTTTCTTCTTATTTGCACTCCTCCCAGGCATGGTGTGTAGAAGCAATGGAATGCAACATTCGACATCCTCTATGAGCCATAAAAAGCTATATCTAGCGTTTTCTGAGTGTCATATGTCGTTCTTCCTCATTTCGAATTCTACATACATATTATATAAGGACCTAGAGTTTCAACATCGAAAGTCCTCCATAAGTTAATTTCATATTACAAAATACAAAACCCGGGTGACGCCGGGCATTTTAAGCTAGTAATATTATAAGTATATCGCCATGTTATTGGTCAATATCAAACACGCGGCATCTGAGTGGAATAGTCCACATAATTCAAACTCGGTACACCATTAACCTTAATTGTTTCTGTTTATACCCTTAGCAAGCAGGGATGGCGATTGAGGCCAGGTAGGTTCCTTCACCCACAAGTACCCTCACATTTACAAGGGCAGGGGATTAGTACCGACCGTAGTACCGCCCCATGAGTCACCTAGTCTACTTCATTCAGTCAATCTTAGATTTTTTTAATATGTCATTTTATCTTAAAATGTTTGTTATATATCAATTCTACACATAATTACAAGAAAAATGACACCAAACAATGTATAATTTACTTTAATAGGAACATTTATAACAAATACAGAAATAAAAGTTACGAGAAAACTGCTTTCAAGTCCTATGTTCCTAAGATAAAATGACATATTAAAAAATCTAAGATTGACTGATTGAAGTAGACTAGGTGACTCATGGGGCGGAAATTACGGTCGGTACTAATCCCCTGCCCTTGTAAATGTGAAGGTGCTTGCGGGTGAAGGAACCTACCTGGCCTCAACCGCCATCCCTGCTTGCTAAGGGTATAGTGCAACCCTAAACTCATCTTCAGGTCTCTGAAACTGTAAATATTAATAAATTTTGTCGTTTTGCCCATTTAATACACCTAATTTTAGTAGAAAATGATTTCTTCGTGGTAGCTTTATTATAGTTCGTTATAGAAACCCTCGCCGTACTATTGTATAGAACTTCTCTTCCTAAAGGAAACTCCACAGGAATTTTGCCCAAAGGGACGGTAGTGAAGAGGGAATTGTACCCTTTGAGGGCGGACGTCCGTCTTTATTACAGGCGTTTCAATACCCTTTCGTGCAGGAGGGTGAAGACGGCAAGATTACAGCAAATGTACCTTGTCTTATATAAGTGTAAACTAGACAAAGTGACACGTATCTTGAGTGGTGAACAACCAGATGGCAAGTAATAAGTTATACTCATGACACTGCAGTAAACTGTTAGAAATTATGTAATATTTAATACTTAGTTGTTTTTGTCTGCGGTTTAATGCAAAAACAACCTTGCATACGTGTTTTCTACTAAGCTAAATAAAATAATGTCAAATATGAGTTAGTGCACATGATAGAGTAAGCTAGCGTTCAAAAACTGAAATAAAATCAGGTAAACTGAAATAACAAAGTACCAGATGGAGTTAATAGGCCATATTACAAAAACTATTGAGTTTTAGACCACGGTTTCTTGAGAAAGTTTGTTAAAGCATTTGTGAAGGATTAAGTGGGGTAACTACAATATTAACAGAACAAAATTACAATAAATGCCTCACATCTAAAGCGAGGCGTGATAATAAATTTAAAACATCTGACTGCATTGTAGTCAAGGCCCTCAGTATTCAATATAAAAAACGGAATAAGGCTACAGAGGCCATAATTTCTACGTTTCAATTGCCTAGACGACGCACCAGTGCTGATTTGCATTTTTAAACCGATAATTGGTCGTTACTCCGATACCGGTCAACCGATTTGGTCCTGTAGACGTTTTAGGCCCATAAATAGGAATATCGAATTTGGAATGAGGAAGAACGACTTATCATACTCAAACTATTCCCTCAGAAAACGCTTGATATAGCTTTTCATGGCTCATAGAGGATGTAGAATTTTTCACCCCATTGCTTCTACACACCATGCCTGGTAGGGGTTCAAATAAGAAGAAACAGAATTGCCGGTAACATAGAATTGTATTGTCTTTACGGAATATTTTAGTTCTCACTCTCAAGTTACCATACAACCGTTTCAAGGTTGAAATCAGAACGAAATTCAATACCACTTTCATACTTCCCTCCCCAAAACCGGGGACATAATAATATATTGCGTGCATAGGACAAAAATGTTCCATCCTATTTTGTCTCCTTTTACATGCTTACGGCCTATGAAAAAAAATCCATATTTATCAACTAAAAATACAAAACCTACAGCTATGAACAACGTATCGGAGGGTACCACTATTTACCGACTTCTGATAGAGCATAGTCTAACTTACTCGTTGACACAGACCGTGACAGCTGGATTAAGCTGTCCCCGCAATACGACCTCTTATTTTACATCAAAATGTGAAGTAAGAAAATGGTATTCCCTATTTCCAGGGCAGAGAAAGTTATGTCACTGCATCTCATTGCACATTATTTTCGTGGATTTAATTCTTCAATATTTATTTACACCAATGAATTCTATCGACAGCTTCTCTAATTTGTCCAAGTCCCGTATCATTTATTTCCAAAGTTACCTGTGAACACTGCCAACAATACACTGTTGTCATGAGAACTGTACATGGAATTTGATTTGGGTTTAATAATTCCGTGTAAAAAAGGTATTAAATATTCTCAAAAACATTTCATTTTTGGCATTTAGAAACAATTTATTTTTAAATCCTTTCTTAGTGTACACTTACATTAAGAAACGAAGGTACTGTCAAAATTCAAAGTGTCTACCTACTGTATTATAGTTTAGGCTCTACGTTGATTTTCTGTCAGTCAGTGATTCATTAAGTCAGGACAATGCCTCTTATTATATATATATAGACATAGCGAATTCAGCTTCCAAACAGTAAAGTGGGGTGAAATCTTCTTATATAATGCAATGAGATTTCCAGTGGCTCGTATACTTTGAGAATTAGAACCCTAAAGCAGTACGAATGGAACAATAATTCGAACTAATTTACGGTACAAAACTATTCCAGGTAACAAAATAAGAATATGAAAAAATCGTGCAGTTTTGAAATTTGGTAGAGTCGTAGGGGGAGTGTCCTGAACGATATATAAAAGTCCCCGTGGTTGGGGCTGAGCGGGGTGCAGGGAGCACGTAAAGGTCCCTTTTATGGATTTCGTGCTTATATCTAAACGACTGGAGATCGTAGAGAAAAAGTTACTCCACTCAAAATTCAAGCTGATACAATTTCCTACGAGACTGATCTGTAGCATTCGAGATATCCACCACCGAAAATAGCCAATTTTGGAAAAATGCTTTTCAACACACTTTTGCCTTTTAGCATTTCATCCGCAGCAGTGTCCTTATGAAAGAGATTGTAAAGCAATAACTATCCTTTAAAATAAGTAGTCATTTGTAATTTTGTCTTAAAGTGATCAAATGTCAAAGCAATTTTAAGTTTCGGACAAATTTAGAGATTTCGAAAGAAAATCGTACCTCGCACATTCTCCCTATTTAGGGACTATAACTTTGTATATAATCTGTATATTGTGTATTTACACCGCAAAACATGCGGAGAAGCCACAGCCATTTATTAAAGTTGCATTTATTAAAAATCCGATTACGGTACAAGTTCAGTACGTGTAGGCCTAATGGAAATACATTAAATCTACTCGTGCGTTGCATGTCGCTAAGTGAAGTCAGTCTGAATTCATAATGTGATATCCAGCTGTATTGTGCAGTGAGTCCCACGCAAGAGTTGGCCAATGACGCGGGTTTCTACGTCGCTGTGGGCTCAAACTCCCAAGCGTTCGTGTGAAATATCTACTCAAATAAAGCCGCGATCGGTGTAATGAATCAGGTTCTCTCAGTTACAGTTGAAATTACAATGAAAATAGCCACGTACCTCATGACAAGAGATGTTAGAAATTTAATCCTCTTGCATCCACACGACACTGGCACTGTGTTGTGTGGATGCAAGAGGAGGACATTTCCAACATCTCTTGTGATGAGGTACATGGTATTTTCATTGTAATTCCAACTGTAACTGTGAGAACCTGAACCATTACACCGATCGCGCCTTTATTTGCGTAGATATTTCACCCAATCGCTCGGGAGTTGGAGCTGTGCCCGCCGCGACGCAGAAATCCGTGTCATTGGCCAACTCTTGCGTGGGATTCACTGTATAATCTGGCATATAATTACTCATCGTCCTTGTAAGCTAGTCTAAATTGGAATATAAGTGTTCTTATTACAGCTTGAAATTCAAATATCAGGCCATGGAAAATGCGGTTCCTTCATATTATTTTCGGCATGGATTTCCTAGCGCATTTTCAAATTTACCGAGTTGGCTCCCACTGTTTACTGACGGCGCCGTTTTTGTTTTGATGATGCTGTACTCCAGAAACTGCTGTTGAGTGTTTCTTGCACCTGCTAACAGGGATTACTGCTCATTTCTGTTCGTTTAATCATCTATTTGTTTTTGTATAACCCCATTACGGATTCAGCAAAGAATTTTTTTTACGAAAAACGTAAACATCGTGCGTTGTCTACCGAAGAGAAAGTGGGAATGCTAAAATGAACTTCGTAGCTGCGTATCTGTGCGAACCATTTGTGAAATCAGGCATTTTTAAAAACTCCTTCCAAGATGTATTTATTACTATTTTAAATACTAACTGTCATTTTTTTAAAACTAGAGTTATCTAATGTTGAACACTGATATAGGCATAATCTACCTCAGTACCATAGCAATATAGGCTACACATGAAATTTCTTACTTCTATATTTAAGGGTTGTAATTTTATGATTATTTTATTTGCGTATATTTTCTTGTAATATGACTATGATAATCTCTATCCAACACTATTTCCGAATTATTAAAATTGAGGCATATATTATTCTAAAAAATGACATAAATATGACTCATATTTTATCAACATTTAATGGGCATTATTGTAGTAGTAATTTAAATTTGTTTAGTTGGAGTTTAGGCTTATAAAGACCGGCCAGAGAAATTAGGAATATAATTGTCTTGTCTCTTCAGCGATGTGCTATACTGTTATTGGTTTTACTTTTTATCAATGCATGGAAATATATTATTACCATAGGTATGCAATTTTCTATAAAGATAAGCTAGGAAACGCGCTAGGAAACCTATTCATTTGTAGATTCTTTTATGCTGAATCCATCCATCTTTTTGTATTAACTTATTTTAACGGAAGCGTAAATTTCGCAAGTATACACGAGTCACTGGTGCATTCACTACATCAATTATACCGTGCTAGTTTAGGTTACACTGCTCGAAAATAGCGAAAACCTGGGGGTCTCGACGGTGTTTCTTCTCCCCTTTGAAAAGGGTGAAGAGCCCCCTGTGCGTAACTACACCCCGTACACGTGACCCCCGGCGCTCGTGCCCTTCCTGCCACGTGACCTGTCAACTGCAGTGTTTTGTTTTGCTCCTCCTCCGCGAGTTCTCTTAGGTTCCATGTTTGCGATTATCACGTGGATCAAATCGAACCCAACACAAAAACTCTCAATTTCAGTATGTTATTTCATGGACATTGTTTGTGCTTATTTTCTTCGCCTTAAAAGATTTGAGGGAGTGAAGCCCAAAGACAAAGAAGATTTAATTATATTAAATATAAAACATCTTATGGGAAGAACACTCGTCAGTTTCTCTACCATCGCATTATTTAATAATAAAATTAACGATACAATGTAGAGTAGGTGAGGACAGAAAGTTGGTCTGTGACGACATTCCATCGACTCTGGCTACACGCAGTAGACTCTGCGAGGAATTTGTAAAATATTGGCACCATTGCATTGAGCAGGAACGAAGAGAGGACATTGGTATTGCGGTCACCAAGCTCTAGCGTAACCTACTCGTCTCCTCTACCTTGTGCTCTAGTCTGACGTTATGCACGTCCTGCATAAACGTAATCAGGAGACGAAGCTGTCTTCCACTGACCTAGCTGTTATATGATATAATCACTTGTCTATAATGCCCCCACGCTTTGGATTTTTCGGGGGACAAGGCCTCTTGCCATTCCCTATAGTCAGCGCCTATTTTGTGGTGTAATGTTTAGCGTTGTATTCAGAAAATTTTCTGAGCTATGGGGTCTGTAACAGGATGTTCAACTGAGGAGCTACTTAATTTTTTTAAGTGGCGGCTCCACCATCAATAATGACCGTGGGAGTAGAATTCTGACCATATACCCCCAATATTCTGTCGTCTGCCAGTTAAGTCGAAAACTAAGGTAGGTAATGCAGGTTTCGATTGGTAGAACTGGGTAAGCTCTGTCTTCCATGGGTTACAGCACCACGAAATCGGTTTAGTATAGCTAGTAAATCAATAATGTACTAAGCGCAAATACACGATTAACAAATGGTTGTCGGCAGTTATTTGGGTATATTACCAAAGAATTTCAGCAAAATTGTAAGAAATATCCCTTTTGCAAAACTACAAGTAACTTAGATCAGATACAGTCCATCTTGTAAACACCATGTATTTCAATTACTGTAACAGTCAATCACAGTGCAGTAAGTATAACCCAGTGCATGTATTATTATTGCTTAGTAATGGACCATGCAGGGACTAAATTAATAAAAAACTAGGCAGTTACTAAAGAAAATGACAACATTTTGCTGCCTAGAGAAAGGTTTTTAAGATTATTTTGTATCCTATAGAGTCTCGAGATAAAATTAGCACAGTTGTATTTATATTTTAGCGCTTAATGGACTTTTATGGGTCAGAATATAACAAATTAAAAAAAATGGTGTGGGTGGTTTTTTGGGGGTCTAAAACGAGATGTAGACAGCTATAAGTTTTATTCTGTGTGTTATTAATGACCAAAACAACATGGATATTCAAGAGATAAATTTTTATTTTATTTTGAGGGGGATTCTGGGGCTTCTAGGAGTGGTGTCATATATGATACATCGGGTCAATATTAAGATTCTTAATATTCTTAATATTCTAATATTCTATATTCTTAGTTTTCTTAATTCGACCATCGATACGTAGCAGACATAGATAGAAAAAAATACAAGCATGCAGTGCAGAATGTATCAAATATTATACGATCTGCCGTCATTACTTTTAATCGTTCATAAAGTGAGTAAGAAAACCGAAACCGAAACCGAAACCTGATGTATCATATATGATACACGTAGACTGTAGAGGGTATGTGAAATGCAATGCTCTAAAAACCTTAAAGAAAGTAGCTTTAGTAATCCTAAGTGAAATGCCACGTGAAATAAATCAATATAAATTTCTCTATAGGCTACAACCTACAACCTTCGTGCACCCAGACCCTGCTATTAAGATACATAATTCCATTATTCTGCTCTAGTTTGAAGTATTGTTCCTTCGAACCTTTTCATGGGACTTACCTCAGTTTCAGATTCAAGACTATAAGCATAGTCCCTATCATGTTCCTTAGCAATTACAACTTCTACAGACTTAATGGGTTATTATCAGGAAGTGATAGACACTTGAGAGGTTGTAGCTATCAAAGAGATTAGAACTTCAAAGCAGTTCCAGCACACTGATGTAATCTGCGAGAAATTTCAAAGCGTTATTCGCCTGTTGTTTAAGCGTTACACCTTTCCCTGTCATATTCGAATTATGTAGATATACCTGAAAATGTACTTCAAAAGTAGCCTATCTGAATTCTTAAAAGTACAGTGGAATATTCTTATCATTCTAAATGAACTACATTGCGTTCTCATTTTTGTATGGTGTGTTACTCTCAAGAAAAGAATTAAGAAGACAATGCTCTTATTTAGCCGGTTAGTCTATATCTTATGTTCCTTTGAGGAAAATACACACCTGATAAATCTGCGACTATATTAGAAAATAATTGTATTAGGAAACCCCGAGTATTATATTTTAGGTATGCTGTATTTCATGTCTGTAACCCAATTGTTTTCTAACACTTGGTGGTTATGTTTATCAACATATGTTTATCACCTTTGTCATTGAAAACATATGGTGTTGAACGGTAGAATAGTTGCAAAAGTCAATTTTTCCGTGGTCAGCACACAAAAGCATAGGACAACACAAACCGTATTTTATTTTGTCTTCAGTGATAATTAATCTAGTTATTAATTCGTTAGATATTACATTGTGCGTTTTAGCAGTGAACTGTAACTGTGTGAAATGTAGTTAAAATAAATAAACGCACATCCTAATTCGATTATTAATTATTATTAAACCTCTCAATGAATACAATAATGAGGTTCCACAGGTAGATATTAAATTGTTTAACAACAAGATCAATTTGCTCGGCCTGGAAGTACCTAGGTAGAATAGGACCAAAAAAGATAGGTCCTTACTTTAAATGAGAATAAAAGTTTAATATTTGAATTGATCTTGTAATGGGTAGAAGTGCCTGAAGAACAAGCACTGCGCTCTTGTGAGAAATAATTCCAGGCAATCGGGCAAAAATTTAATATATTTCCAATATTAAGCCTTCCATAACAAAGATAATGCGCTTCAGTGACACAATGCTTTCTTGAAGGTCACACTTACTCAACTGATGTCACCTTGATACCTTCTTGATGATAAAGTTATTTACGAGAAGATTGTGCAATTGTAGATTTCAGTGACAATTTATATCCACCCAAATATTAAGACAAGTTTGTTTATAATATATTTTTATTCAATAGTGATTTCGGAGGACTACTTGATAACAAATACCAAGAAAGAATATTGTCACAATGCCGCGAAGCTTCGAGAAATCGACACGTCAAGAAAGATGGCGGTCCTCTAAATGAACAGACTGGAGCCGCCTGCCGAGGGGTGTGGCTTAGTGAGATACTTCGCAGTGAGTGGACTATGTGCTCTGGAGGGGAGGGGCTGCGTGCTAAGGGGTGTGACTGACTGCCGCCACAGGCTTCCAGATCGTGCGCGGACAGAATAATCGCGACCTCACCTCCAGAACATTCGACGGCCCTATATAAAACCGTGAGCGAGCCGTGGAAGAACAGTGTGTGTGAACTGAAGAGAGTGTGACCTGAAGGAAGTGGAACTGAACTGAGGCAGTGCTGTTCTGGTGAAATCAGCACACAGCGGAGAGCGACTGGTGGATCGTGTGTGTGCAGCGACGAACCAGCAAGGACTGTGGGCTGACCGACGTGGTGGTATCGAGCTGCGGTGACTTGGGAGTCAACACAGTGTGTGAACGGAGTTAGTGCTGTGACTTGGAGTCAGCACAGTGGAAGTGAGCAGCGAGCAAGTGAACTGGAGAACAATCAGGAATTATCTGCTTGTGTATTGAGCATTGCTACATGAAATAAAGGAACCTTCAATCCTCAATCAGAAAACAAGTGTTTTGACTTCGAAACCCCGACGGGCCCTTGTTACAATATAATTGATTGAATGTACATATTGCAGATCAATGTTGCTCTAATCGTATTCATAATCATGCGCTGCAATCGTTTTCCACACATAATCAGATAACTTATTACATCGCCAAACCAAATTGCGTCGTAGAATAATATAGTTTATAATGATGAAGTTCAAGATTGGATATTACAAGCTGCACATAGATTATATGAACTTACTATGTCAGTAAAACACTCACTTTTAAGAGCAGGGAATCCTTTGCGTAATTCAAATACCACAACAAACCAATCTTGAAGTCAAATTATGGAAGAATCTTGCCTTGAAGAAATTTTTAGTAATTGCATTGAATAATCAGCTATTATGAGTTGAACGAACGTCCCATAGTTGCTTATTTGCATCCCAGATATGACAGAAAAAACCTTGGCTCGTAGAAATAAAAATAAAGGTCCTTTTGACTTGATGAAACCTAAATTTGGGGTAACGTGTCTTGAAGAGACGAAGACTTTATCCAAGAATAAGATGGCGAAGTAGAAGGAATAATAAGTTTGAATACAGCGCTATTTAACAATGATCAAAGAAGCACTCCCATTGGTGGAGAGATTATAAGCCAACCAGTAATGATATTCTTAAAAGAAAATGCAGATTGAGAAGCAATCTGACAGTCATATAATAAAGGACGAATAAAATATATTCATAAATTATTTCTTAATTAGAATAATAAGAAGTAGTAAATGAAAATAAATACTGAAATGAATTGAGTAAAACGGAAGAACTTTCATTTGTTTCATATAACTTAATAAGATTTTCAGCCTTTGTACTAGTAAAATTTCATTACCACAAATAACTTATTATGTCCGAATATGAAATACCTGGGAGATATACAATTCAAATTTTATTTAAAATTTTTTATAAGTCAATATTTATATAATAATATTACAGTTTTTGTAAAATGTATCTGTAGCATTCAAAACAAACAATAATCTTAGAACTCAACTACAAAAACAGGAAAACAATAAAGAAAACCTTTTAAATCAAAGTGGAGACTACAAGCTAACATGTCAAGATTGCAAACAGGTTTACATTGGTCAAACAGGAGGAACATTCAAAATTAGATATAACGAACATATAAAATATTTCAAACATAACCGAACTAAATCCACGTTTGCTAACCATCTGATAAATAAGAACCATACACTAAATGATATAAATAATACCCTCGATATTCTTCATATATATATATATATATATATATATATATATATATATATATAACAAAAGTCTCAAATTATATACCCTAGAGAATTTTGAAATATACAGAGTGCTTCAGAAAAAAGTATACACACTTTGAAGTGTCATAGAAAATCTATTTTCCGTTCTACGAGGTTAAATTTCTGGAAATGGAAAGCTTAAAGTCCAATTTGAAAAATACATTACTTTCTAATGAAAATGTGATTGTTCAAATGTTCAAAATGGTGGCCTTCAGCATCAATACATTTCTGAGTAAGAGTCACCACTGATTCCGTACATCGTACCAAAGTGTCCAATGAGAATTCTGCGCACACCGCTTGAATCTCATTCCAAAGTGTGTCTAAGTTACGTTGTTTACGTTTGTACACATCTTTTACTGTGCCCCTTAAGAAGAAATCCAGCGGCGTTAGGTCTGGAGAGCATACAGGAAACTCGACTGACTCCCTCCGTCCTATCCATTGCCTTGGCAAATTTCGGTTCAGGTATGCTAGTACGTCTTTTGACAGTGTGGCGGAGCGCCATCTTGTTGGTAGTAAAACCGAATAATACACGAATGGCAGGGAATATGGAATGAGCAAACATTGTTTGGTACTTTTCATTGTTGGATGATTATGGCACGTTTGTTGGACGATTGTTGAATCTATTCTGCTGCAATCTGTTGAAGAAATATAACATTACTTTCTCCCAGAAATTGAACCGTGTAGAACGGGAAATAAATTTTCTATAACAGTTCAAAGTGTGTATTCAACGAAAACATAATCGACAGAAACTCCCTCTATGAAATATATGCAAACTATAAAACACGTAAGAAGCTTACTCAACAACCAGTATCCCGTCAACCACCATAGGGCACAGCTGGTATACACAGCTGAACATCAGCTCAACGTAAGTAAATCAAACAAAAACCTTTTAAAATATAGCGTCAGTGAACATTAATATTTAATAGTTTAAAATTAATGTTTTAGATTGACTGAAGATGACACGTTAAATTTGTGTCGAAATGCATCTCATCTAAATATTAACCACTAACGACGACAAGTGCCGAATACGAAAGAAATTGTGGATTTGCAACGAGATAACGTCACAAAAAACAATACAGCTCAGCATTCAAGATAAAAAGTTGTGTAAGTTATAAAAAATACTTTAAACTGAAACTTACACATATTAGTCAAATTACAGACTTGGTGTATGGTAACTTTAAAGGTAAATGTATGACAAGTGCACCAATAGACAAGAGCTAACAACTGGCTTACTATTTTTAGCAGTGATTTAGGTGTGATTTATACCTTATTTAAATGAAATACTCTTCAATGCCTGCTTCATCATAAATTATATTTAATTATACACAAAAAGTAGTTCACTTTTAACCTAACTTGATGTTAGCGAACTTTATAATTCACTCTCAAGAATTCTCACGCTTGCTTAATGCCAGATACAAACAAAACGCTCAAGCAATATAACATACTAGCATGTGCTCGCGGCTTCGCCCGCGATAATTTTTTCAAAAATTAAAAATTAAGAGCGTAATAGTTAAATCATTATATTTATTAACACCTAAATCACGTGGACTACATACCACGATTAGATAGCGTCGCCTGGTAAAAGCGACCTCAGATTCGAGTTCCTTGGCCCAGAATACCCCTGTACAGTGAGTTTCGTCCAAATCGAACAATGTTTGACCATATTTAGGCCTAGCTATATTGATTATCCCTCTTCCGTGTAGGTTGAAAATTTCATATGTCTTCGGGCCTTGATATTCTAAAAAAATGAATCGTCCAGGATGGACTTACAAAATCAAGCGATCGCCCGCGATAATTACTTCAAGAATTAAAAATCAAGAGCATAATAGTTAAATCATTATATTTATTAACACCTAAATCACGTGAATTACATACCACGATTAGATAGCGTCGCCTGGTAAAAGCGATTTCAGATTCGAGTTCCTTGGCCCAGAAAATCCCTGTATAGTGAGTTTCGTCCAAATCGAACGATGTTTAACCATATTTAGGTCTATGTTGATTATCCCTCTTCCGTGTAGGTTGAAAATTTCATATGTCTACGGGCCTTGACATTCTAAACAATTGAATCGACCAGCGTGGGCTTACAACATTCAAGCGATCGCGATGCTTTTATTTCCACGGTATGACAAAAATAGCCAAAGCCAACTACAATTGATTTGACATTGAAATGTATTACTGAAATCTGATGCTTCGACAGCGCTAAAATCACGTTTTCTGCCAGTTTTTCACTCACAACTCGCGAACGAAAGCTAAAGTTAAAAATCCGGCTGCGATGCGCATTCGCCCACCTTTCAGCCCATCTAGTTCAGTAGATTTCGCTGGGCATCGTGGACAGACAGACAAACACATCTTTTTATTATTTTAAGATAGCATTTGCCCGCGGCTTCGCCCGCGATAATTATTTCAAAAATTAAAAATTAAGAGCTTAATAGTTAAATCATTATATTAACACCTAAATCATGTGGACTACATATCACGATTAGATAGCGTCACCTGGTAAAAGCGACCTCAGATTCGAGTTCCTTGGCCCAGAAAACCCCTGTATAGTGAGTTTCGTCCAAATCGAACAACGTTTGACCATATTTAGGCTAATATTGATTATCCCTATAATAATAATAATAATAATAATAATAATAATAATAATAATAATAATAATAATAATAATAATAATAATAATAATAATAATAATAATAATAATAATAATAATAATAATAATAATAATAATAATAATAATAATAATAATAATAATAATAATAATAATAATAATAATAATAATAATAATAATAATAATAATAATAATAATAATAATAATAATAATAATAATAATAATAATAATAATAATAATAATAATAATAATAATAATAATAATAATAATAATAATAATAATAATAATAATAATAATAATAATAATAATAATAATAATAATAATAATAATAATAATAATAATAATAATAATAATAATAATAATAATAATAATAATAATAATAATAATAATAATAATAATAATAATAATAATAATAATAATAATAATAATAATAATAATAATAATAATAATAATAATAATAATAATAATAATAATAATAATAATAATAATAATAATAATAATAATAATAATAATAATAATAATAATAATAATAATAATAATAATAATAATAATAATAATAATAATAATAATCCTCTTCCGTGTAGGATGAAAATTTCATATTATGTTTGCGTGCCTTCACATTACAAACAAATGAATCGACCAGCGTGAGCTACAACATTCAAGAGATCGCGATGCTTTTATGTCGAAGGTGTGACAAAAATAGCCAAAGCCTAGTGTAATTGATTTGTTTTATTGAAAACTCATGCTTCGAAAACGCAATAAATACACGTTTTCTGCCCGTTTTTCACTCATAACTCACGAACGAAAGCGAAAATTAAAATTCCGGCTTCGAGGTGCACATTCCGACCCTTTAGTCCGCCTATGTATAAAATTTCAGATCTCTGCGTTGAGTAGATTTCGCTGGGCATCGCGGACAGACAGACGGAGGACAGACACTTCCTTTTATTAATATAGATTAGTTTAGATCATAAATTATGTGATAATTTTAGTTAAAAATTCTATTTTATTGTATTTATAATAGTTCACTTAACTTATATTTTAATTATTTTGAATAATAGTGTGATACTTTTGTGAAACGTTCCATGCCAAATATCTTGAATGTAATTACTTTTATATATATAACAATACAGAATGAACATGCTCATCTAATTGACACTGTACAAAAGCTGTAAAATTATTATATAAATATTGGCTTATACAAAATTCTAAATAAAATTTTAATTGTATATCTCCCAAGGTTTTCATATTCGGACATAATACGTTATTTGTGGTAATGAAATTTTACTAGTAGGCTACAAAGGCTGAAAATCTTATTAAGTTATATGATATAACTAGCATGTGCCCGCGGCTTCGCCCGCGATAATTATTTCAAGAATTAAACATTAAGAGCATAATAGTTAAATCATTATATTTATTAACGCCTAAATCACGTGGACTACATGTCACGATTAGATAGCGTCGCCTGGTAAAAGCGACCTCAGATTCGAGTTCCTTGGCCCAGAAAATCCCTGTATAGTGAGTTTCGTCCAAATCGAACGATGTTTAACCATATTTAGGTCTATGTTGATTATCCCACTTCCGTGTAGGTTGAAAATTTCATATGTCTACGGGCCTTGACATTCTAAACAAATGAATCGACCAGTGTGGGCTTACAACATTCTAGCGATCGCGATGCTTATATTACCACGGTATGACAAAAATAGCCAATGCCAACTGCAATTGATTTGACATTGAAATGTATTACTGAAATCTGATGCTTCGACAGCGCTAAAATCACGTTTTCTGCCAGTTTTTCACTCATAACTCGCGAACGAAAGCTAAAATTAAAAATCCGGCTTCGAGGTGCATTCGCCCACCTTTCAGTCCATCTTCTCTCTTCTTTCTTCTTCGCAGTTTTACCTCTCCCTTTTTAGGATTTAAGCGACCCAAGCCGCGACCTGTCGGGAGAGGGATTACCTTTGGATCACATACATACTTTTTTGACCAGACAAGGACATGGAGAGCCTCCCCGGATGAGTGATCAGCCCAATGCCGGAGCCACCTCCGAGACAACACGAACATATAGGACGATACACACCATTCACACACACACTCACTCAGAACAAGGCGAGGATGAGGATGAAGATGATAATGACGGCCAGATGATATCCGGGGACCACAAGGGCCTAAAGTTACCTGACATTTGTCTCACAGGTGAGGGAAAACCCCGGAAAAAACCTCACCTAGGTAACTTGTCCCGACCAGGAATCGAACCCGGGCCCGCTGCGTGAGAGGATTGAACGCATCCCCTGAGCCACAGCGGTGGATTTCAGTCCATCTATGTTTAAAATTTCAGATCTCTGCGTTCAGTAGATTTCGCTGGGCATCGCGGACAGACAGACAAACACGTCCTTTTATTATTATAAGATAACATGTGCCAGCGGCTTCCCCCGCGATAATTATTCCAAAAATTAAAAATTAAGAGCATAATAGTTAAATCATTATATTAACACCTAAATCATGTGGACTACATATCACGATTAGATAGCGTCACCTGGTAAAAGCGACCTCAGATTCGAGTTCCTTGGCCCAGAAAACCCCTGTATAGTGAGTTTCGTCCAAATCGAACAAGGTTTGACCATATTTAAGCTAATATTGATTATCCCCATAATAACAATAATAATAATAATAATAATAATAATAATAATAATCCTCTTCGGTGCAGGTTGAAAATTTCATATTATGTTCGCGTGCCTTGATATTAAAAACAAATGAATCGACCAGCGTGAGCTACAACATTCAAGAGATCGTGATGCTTTTATGTCGAAGGTTTGACAAAAATAGCCAAAGCCTAGTGTAATTGATTTGTATTACTGAAAACTCATGCTTCGAAAACGGAATAAATATACGTTTTCTGCCCGTTTTTCATTCATAACTCACGAACTAAAGCGAAAATTAAAATTCCGGCTTCGAGGTGCACATTCCGACCCTTTAGTCCGCCTATGTATAAAATTTCAGATCTCTGCGTTCAGTAGATTTCGCTGGGCATCGCGGACAGACAGACAGACAGACACTTCCTTTTATTAATATAGATTGTACTAGTTGATATATATCCAAGCTTCAGAATGAAGTTTATCAATGATTTCATTTGTTTGTTTTGTCAACAAGAAATAATATGATTCTAGAAGGCCGTGCGCAAGATCAGCAATTAATAAAATATTAGCATAGCCGCTAAACAAGACGAAATTATTTATAATAATTCTTTGAGATATATTATTAACAATAGGAAAATTATGAGAGTAAAGAAAGCTGTGACTGTGATAGCTCTATCAAGCTCAATGTGTCAACATAACTGAACTTATCCCAAAATAAAGACAAATATTTGATTATTCATTATGATATATACTAATTCGCACTTTCATATTACTAAGTTATTATAGTCCCACTAAGGTGAGAGTCCTGATGATATATTATGTGTGTTGTGATTTGTAAAATAAAAACTACTCAATAAAATTCCTATATTCCAAATTATAATTTCTGACCGCACAAGAAGATCTTCTTTATATCCCATAACTTATTTTGGAACAGTTTTTCTTATCGTTACCTTTATATTACATTTTTTTTATTGAATATGTTACAACCCTAAGGTTGCGAAGAAACCTATTTCTACATTGTTAATAACGAAAATTCTTAGAAACAGGAGCCAGACGAATGTGCCAAATGATGTGGTAAGAGCAATTTGTGTTTCAGAAGGACTGATGTATGTTTCAGTTTATTGGTTCTAAAAGATGTAATAAGCGGTCATCATAAAATGACGTTTGCGTATTGTCAGTAAGCTGCGCGACGTATGCGATGACTGTTTCCGAATGTCTGTAGGAACTACAGATGAGTATGGGCAGGGCTCCGGCTGAATTGATTTGCCCCACTTCATTTGGGAATAAGTTACCTCATCTTTATCTACCCCTTTTAACGCATGTGAAATTTTTGCATTTATTTGCAATAGAAAACTCATTTATTAAGTGCCAGTACATTCTGAGATTGTGTGGGAGACGGGAAAATGTCTGTCCGTCCGTCCGTCCGTGTGTCTGTACGCGCGATAACTCAAATACGCTTTATTGGATTTTAATCTAACTTTGTATATACGTTTATAATGTCCATGGGAAGACGTCTGTTGATATTGGACCAAATCGGTTGGCCGGTACCGGAATAATGCCCAATTTAGGGCCTTTTTATGGTATTATATATCAAAAGGCCCCATAACTCAAATACGCTTTATCGGATTTTCATGTAACTTGGTATAAGCATTTATAACGTCCATGGCAACAAGTATATTTATTTTGGACCAAATCGGTTGACCGGTACCCGAGTAACAACTAATTAAAGGTCACATTTAAAAAAAATCATGTCTATACTTCAATGCCGCATTTTTAATCATTTGAGGGCTTTGTCTGCAGTGCAGTCAGATGTTTGCTTACTTCGTTGATGTATTTGAAATTGAGTGCTACATGAATACTGTTATATACAGAAGGTACATTACTGTGAAATAATTAGCGTAGTTATATGCCACTGAAATGTTAACGTATTTTAAGAATTTCAAGTTGCAATACATTGAGATTTGACAAATAACACTATTCCTTTACATGTGGTTATCAAACTACATTGTCTAACTGAGTTGGCCGAATGGTAACGTCTTGGATTCGTATTCTGGAGGTCCCTGGATCAAATCGCGGGTCCGGCCGATTTGATGTGGATTTTTTTTATTTATATTTATATTTTTTTTATGTGAGTGCGCGATTGTCAAGGTATCACAAATCTGTAGTTCTGCTGACGCTGGTCGATTTCAGTCTGATTAAAAAAAAAAAACTTATTCTCTGCACATCATAATTGCAATTATAATTGATTCAACAAAAGCATACTGGCACTTTGTTATATCAGTTTACCTTATTTTTTTTTATTCATTTTACTTTTGCAGCTGATATGTTGTGAACAAAATTCAGAAGCTTATTATTTCAAGATTACAATTACTTGGGTAGGTTCCTATTATATAACTGTATTATTATCCTTTAAAAAGATGGAATATTTTTCTACAGTGAGTCCCATGCAAGAGTTGGCCAATGACGCGGGTTTCTGCGTCGCGGCGGGCACAGCTCCAACTCCCGAGCGATCGGGTGAAATATCTACGCAAATAAATAAGTTTAGCTTCCGAGACAGTTAAGTTCTCTTGTGATAGACCTATGTGATATTGTCTTTTAAGTTCTTCTAACAGTATGTGAATATTATTTATGGGGAAACTTGAAAAATAAAGTGTATAGGTCAATTGCCCATACATTAGAAGAACTTAAGGACAATATCACAAGGGAAATTAACTCTGTCGCGGAAGCTGAACTTATGCGCGTGAAAGAAAATTTCCTAAAAAGTGCCAGTATTGTGTGGATGCAAGAGGAGAACATTCCCAACATCTCTTGTGACGAGGTACGTGGTTATTTTCATTGTAATTTTAACTGTAAATGTGAGAACATGGATCATTACACCTATCGCGGCTTTAATTTGCGTAGATATTTCACCCGATCGCTCGGGAGTTGGAGCTGTGCCCGCCGCTACGCAGAAATCCGCATCATTGGCCAACTCTTGCATGGGACTTACTGTAGATTACTTGTATAAAAATGGTTAAGTATATATTTTAAATATACGAATATTTGGAAGTACTTTAGTTGCTTTTATGAAAGAGCTGATAGACGTAGACCCGAGAGCTGCGTGGATTTTTCTTGACGGGCCAAAGTTTGCTACCTGAGGTCGGATCGTACAGCCTGGCAGATAGGTCATAGGGGCTGAAGTCTACTCAGTGTCTAACGCTGACTGCAAATCTCACGAAGCACGCAAGCAGGCTGCGTTAGCTTGCTGTTTCACGAGCGTTGGCAGCGAGCCCAAGGGCTGCCCGTGCGCTATACTACAGTGAGTTTCACGTAAGAGTTGGCCAATCGCGCGGGTTTCTGCGTCGCTGCGGCCACAGCTCTAACTTCCGAGCGATCGGGTGAAATATGTACGCAAATAGAGCCATTAATGGTGTAATGATTCAGGTTCTCACGATTACAGTTAAAACTACAATGAAAATAACCAAGTACCTCATCATAAGAAGAGATGTTGGAAATGTCTTCCTCTTACATCCACACAACACTTGCACATTTTTAGGAAATGCTGTTTCACGCGCATAAGTTCAGTTTCCGAGATAGAATTAATAATTTCTCTTGTAATTTCTCATTTAATGTATGGGGGTTTGAACTTGATACTTTATTTTACAATTTCCCCCATAAATAATAGTCACAGGCCTATACTGTTAGAAGAACTTAAAGACAATATCATAAGAGAAATTTACTTTACCTTAGAAGCTGAACTTATGTGCGTGAAAGAAAATTTCCTAAAAAGATGCCAGTGTTGTGTGGATGCAAGAGGAGGACTCTTACAACATCCCTTGTGATGAGATACTTGGTTATTTTCATTGTAATTTTATCTGTAACTGCGAGAACCTGAATCATTACACAGTTAGCGGCTTTATTTGCGTAGATATTTCACCCGATCGCTCGGGAGTTAGAGCTTTGGCCGCCATGACGCAGAAACCCGCACGATTGGCCAACTCTTAGGTGAAACGCACTTTATTATTTTTTGTGCCCACGCTTACCCCCGGAGTGCCCAACAATGAAGTCGATTACCTCCGGTCAAACCAAATTTTGGTGACCATTTGTTTGACGAGTGTACCTAGGGTTACCCATTTTTCATCCTAATACTTTACTACAAAACTTCCATTGCACGACTAATGCACCGTGCAATCTTACAAAGCAGCAGCGGCCAATCAATATAATTAGGGCGAGCAGGTAAGAAGTGGCTCTGTACAAACATTTTATATTCAGTATGATGTTGATTTGAGTGGTTAAGCAAACAAGAGTCACAAATGGTATACTTATCAGGTAACTCCATGTTTTCATGGGTTTCTGTGGGAATTGACGACATGCGGCAATGCTGCAATCAGTTGGCGGTGGCATCAGACAACTCAGTAATCTTATTTTTGTGTTGTTGCTGGTTTTGGTTTGTTTCAATCAGTTATTGTTGCTTCATTTGATTATCTGCAGCAATGTCAGGCTGACAGCGACCAATTAGAATTTCTTTTGTTTCCCAGTGGAGCTCATCTCTATAGGTGCCTACAAGCCGTGTATAAAATGTCTTCATCACTTAACCGATGTGAATTCATTTTTGTAATTTTTTTTTAAAATAATTTAGTACGTATTGGGATTCTGTAACAACTGCATGAGAAGTGATGATAATACGCTGTAAGCTTTGAAACGTATTGTGTTAAATTAAATTAGGATCAAGACATGTTAAGATATTAAATTATTTTTTAATTCAAATATTTCTTCATTTGGCCTACATTACTGAATTGTATATTACTAGGAGGTGCCCGTGGATTCGCCCACGATAATTCATTTAAAAATTAAAAATTAAGAGTATAATAATTATTAAAGCATTATATTTATTAACACTTGCACGCGAATCATTCATAAACTAAGCCATTAATAATATTAATGAAACAGCTAAAATTCCGGCTTCAGAGTACATTCTACGATTAGAAAGCGCCCCCTGGGAAAATTATATCAGAATCGATTATGCAGTTTCAAAGGAACCTGTGAACACATAATACGTATTGTTTCTCATCTGTTTATTGACATGAATATGATGTGAATTTTATTTGATCAATTCAGTGTAATTTTCAGAAATTATATAATGTTTCAAGGGAAGGAATGGTTTGTTTGGATTATGATTATCAGCGATATTTCAAGAGTTAAACCATCAATATTTTACAGCTGGTGCCCCCGGCTTCACCCGCCATTATTCATTGACTCCAGGATTTTTAAGAAATTTACACTGATAGATTATTAAAAATGTTTGTGGTTCAGAGCTATGAAAATTGTAAGTAAAAATAAAATTAGAATATTTGTTCATTGTGTTCATTTCACTTAGGCCTTATATAATAAAGAAACGGTTTTCTTAATTTTGTAGTCGTCATGAAAGTTTACACTGCGAGAGACGAACATCGCCGAGTATACCCGATGTCTCACGAAGCGGGCGAGCGAGCAAGCACGCTATTTAGGGCCGTTGAATTGTATAAGAGTAGATTTATAAATAAGGAAATATTTTTAATGGAGTAATCTCGGAAACTGTTTAACAGTTCAGTGGCTGAGATTTCTATAAGTTGGAAACAGATAATAAACAATTAAAGATATATACAGTGTGTCCGTAAAGTCATGGTGCACTGCTACTACTGTGACCGGTCACGGACACACGGTATCTATAGTGATGTCTAGTAAACTGAGTCGTCATTATTTTCACATTATAGGCCCCTTTTATACAGGAAGGGATTCTTACTGTATATAACCTGTATGTATTTGAACTTTTAATGCTTTTAAAGAAGAACGTTTCTAATTATGAACTTAGGAGTGGTATTCAGTAATAGACATAATAATGCCATTCTCTAGACTAAGTAAAGTAAATTCAAATCATGTGTTTAATGCTGTAAAAGTTTTTAACAAGCTTCCTGACACCATAAAGGACCTAAATGGAAGTAAATTCAAATCCTAAATAAAAACTTGGTTGAAGAACAATCCGTTTTATAATATGCAAGACTGTGTCAATAATGATTTCAAGTTTTAATCTTTTACAGCAGTCTTAAGTTATTAACCTTTTTTCATATATTGGGGCCAGTAATGATTAATTTTGGTTTTATTTATGAAATCTTTGATTTGACCAATTGTAAATTTTACTTAAAGGCTGAAATAAATAATAATAATAATAAAATAATAATAATTATTATTATTATTACTATTACTACTACTATACACTATGCCTGGTAGGGGTTGAATTATGAAGATACAGAAATTCCTGTAACATAACATTTTACTGTCTATACGCGATATTTTATTCAAAATGTTCATGTTGCCATAGGCTACAAATGTTTCGGGGCTAAAATCAAAAGAAAATCAATATCACTTTCACCCTTTCTTCCCCAAAAACCTAGGACATAATTTTCTGCGCACATAGGACTAAAAATGTTCCATCGTATTTCGTCTCTTTTTACATGCTTGCCTTACACTAATCATCCCTATTTCTGTATTATTACAAAACCTACTGCAATGAATATCATTTACCGACTTCTGATATAGCATACTCGCTACCCATCGTTGGCACAAACTCAGGCTGAGACAACTGAAAACGCTTTTTCCGCAATACGTTCTCTTATTATAAATCAAAATGTGATGTGAGAAAATATCTTCCACGACCAGAGTAGAGAAAGTTATGTGTTGCATCACATCCGATTTTTATTTACGTTAATTTCATTTTCAATTTTTAAAATTATTAATAATCTTGCATAAAACCAAAACATTAAATTCATTGTCTGTACAAAGAACAAGTTGTTGAACAAAATGATCTATAAAATGTAAAAAAAAAATCTTCCATGGTGGAAGAAGGTAAGACTGTTCCCATGACAGAGGCCGAATTTATTTATTTATTTATTTATTTAATCAAAAATGAACATTACAGGTATACACCCAATTACAATGTTCATGACTATACTAGCAATACATCATGTGGTTACAATAACACAAATATGAAGTAGATATTATAAAAAGTAGAAAAGTTAGAATAATGACAATATAAGTTAAGAAGTAAAGAGAATAGGAGAGAGTAAAGAGAACAAGAGAGATAATGAGAAAGCAAGCATGAAGGATGTAGAGAAAAAATGAAAATGAAATAAGAGTGAAACAAGTAAAATAAAACAGTGAAAAATATGTCAGTTGACAACGGTGTTACTATTCACACACAGATTCCTATGAATTACCATGTTGGACAAGTTTTAACAGTCGGCTTGCAGCAGAATTAAATTGTTTAAGATTCATTCCAAATATATCTATATCAAGTGGGTGGATTTGATTGTACCTGTTCAAAGTTCTGTTTATTGGTGAATTTTTGTGTATTTCTGTGTTTACTCTAGGAGTAAAAAATAGTTTTCTTAATCTACTATTTTTACTGGGTACATATATATAAATTTTTTCTATAAGGTTTGTATCATCAATATGGGAATTAATTAGTTTATACAAAAAACTTAATGACTGACATGCTCTTCTATGTGATAAAGCTTGGAATTCAAAATTTTCCAGGAGTTTATCATAATTCATATACAATGGATAATAGCCACAAACTTTAAACATTAAAAACTTGAGGAATTTATTTTGTACTTTTTCGATTATATTTTTGTTTTTTACAGTAAATGGATCCCAAATGATAGATCCATATTCCAAATTTTGTCTAACGAGAGAATAATATAAACGAGTTAATGTTTTCTGGCTTAGCATGTATGAATTTCTCATTATGAAACCAAGGATTCCCAATGCTTTCCTAACTGTTAATTCTATATGTTCATTAAATCTTAGATCAGAAGTAAAAACAATACCTAGATCTTTTTTACTTTTTACTTGAAGTAATAAAATGTTCTCAATGCTATAATAAAATCTAATGGTTTCTTTGCATCTTGCAAATGTCATTTTTTTCACATTTTTTAATATTAAGTGGTAGTTTGTTATCTGTACTCCACTTTGATACTAAATTAATATCAGTTTGAAGATTATAACAGTCTTCTACTGAATTTATAGATTTATATAATTTGACATCATCAGCAAACATTATCACATTTGAATACAGAATTTTATCCGGCAAATCGTTTACAAATAATAAAAATAATAGAGGACCCAGGTTTGATCCTTGAGGTACACCTGAATTGCTAGACTTAGCCTTTGTTTTAGGAATAACTTTTGATCTTTGTTCTTCTGTCACTGTTTATAGGAGGTTTCCCAATGAATTAATAAAGTTGACAGCTTCAGTGCACCAAGGACCCAAAGTTCCGGCTGCAAAAGGAACAAATTTGTAGTTCTGTTCTATTACATTCCTATATTTTGCGGATTTGTTGTTTGCCGCTCCAGCGTGATGAGATAAATACTCCAAGTAAGAAGAGGCAAAGGTAAATGCGCAGGTACCATCCTATACTAGATGTTGACCCCTGCACCAAGAAATGAGTGTCATCCCATCAACACATGTTCCGTCGTCCTTGCTCAAACCAACTGGCTCCAAATCTGAAGGAATCTTGGCTGATTGTAATGCCCGACATATTATGTCGTTTAATTCCTGGTGCCTTGAGTGTCTGCCTGCTCTTTTAGAGAAGTTCAAACCATGAGTTCCTTCCTCATGAACCTTTTCACCACACACACAGATGTGAGGGGAACATATTATATTACACCCTAAACGGAGTGCAACATAAATTCTAAAGGTATTGTTCTCCAAGGTTTTTTGAAGGGAGTACTGTGAGCCAACCATTTTATTCTGGTTCCTATGAGCTTCGCCTTTTTGTTTAGGACAACTAAGGGTCAAATTATGCCGAATGATTTGAATATTTACTTCATCCCAATTTTGTTAGGAATCCTAGTCTATTGGAATATCACATCCATGCCTGCTCCACACTTCCAATGCTTCAGTATAATCAGGGACAGAGATCTCGTCTGAAGTAAGGGTTAACATCAAATTGACGAGATTTATCGCCCAAACCACTGAACTTAAAAAAGCAGGCAGAGCAATATCCTCCACTTTCCGGATTGCAAGTCTCCCAAAACGTACGGGTGGAGATGCAATGGTCCACTGTTGATAACTTAATTGGAAATTCATGATGTTTTCAAGTGCCAAGTTGATGTTTGTATCTATCTTGTCAATTATGTCTCTATATTACCAGCAAGGAGTCGTTCTGAGAAAGTAGGTTAACTCTGATATTGCAAAGTAATGTTTCACTAAGTCGTATGCAACATGATAGTTTAGTTCTTAGTTCTGTCAAGCAGAAGGCTAAATTCATCATGCTTCTTCTGGAATAGTCTCTGCGTAGCACTAAAAACAAAAGGAACCCCAAGTAATTGAAGATCATCCACACTTTTAATTCCAGGAGAGATAATCTCAAACTCTTCAATAACTGAGTCGGAAAGAGAGAACAATTCGCATTTGGATGGGTTGATCTGTAAACCTAGCTGATGACATTCTTCTATTATGTATTGGAACTCATTTAGTACAACATCAGGTGGACCAGCCATCATCAAGGAAACAAACATTTAACTCTGATTTTAATAGCTCAGTGATTGGTTGGACAGTAATTGTTAGCGCAAGCAACATGTATAGTAGTTTCTTCTGTTCAAAAGGCCGCTATTATAATTCCCCGCTCGAAGTCAGCATTTTGTTACGTGGTGCAATGGCATAAGCGCCTTTTTCTGATGCAATACTTTACCCACGCCATGAGAAGCCAAGCGGCCTCAAGTCAGTTCATCGTCAGACTTCATAGCGTTCAGACGCATGCAAGTGTTTTCTCCAATTCGTGCGGTTTTATAGTCATTGTGCAACGCTTATTTCAAGTGCTCTTAAAACCCGAATTGCTTACAATACTACAATTATCAAGTTTTGTCTAACATTCACAATTGAGTTCAGTAATTGCAACAGTGTTACATTCATTACAGCTAACATATCCGTGTGTTAAGCTCGTATAAGCTTGCGTGGCATTGTGAAATACATGGTACCAGTGCATCGTTCTTCTAGTGCAAATTACACTTAATATTAATATTTCTGTAATTTAACATAAATTAACGGACTATATCAAAGATTTCGAGTTTTTCAATATATAAATTAATACCTGCTTTAATTACATATATTTTCAGCCACGTGCTAAGTTTTGTATTCCAGTTAAGATCTGTGGATCCCTGTTCCCAGTGCCTACGATAAGTCCATTAGCTTTCCTTTTGTTTCTACTAGAAGTAGAATGGTCCTCCAACCCTAGTTCCAGAGTCTAGATCCTTTAATTATTTTACTATTTCCTGTGTAACCCAACAGTAATACTGAACAGAAGTGGTCCACATGGATCACCCTGCTGGGCTCCAACTTGAGATAGAATTGTATCCTTTCCAAAAAACAACAGAGTAGGAGATGAATAATTTTGCCAACGAGAGCTGTAAAGGGTTGGTGTCTTCTCTTTTACAGCGACCAGCAACATATCTCGTTCAACTGTGTTAAAGGCATTTTTGAAAACTGTTTTCAAAAGCACACGATCTGTTTTGTTGTTTTGCTCGATGTATGTACCAGTTACATGTACTGCTGCTTCACACCCGCCTTTCGTGTGGACTCCAAGCTGTTTTGGGCGAAGGTAGAGTCATATAGGCCTATCTTCGCGAACTGATTTTCATGCCAGCTTTGCTGCCAGTCTTCTGTATGTGGAACCAATTGCAATAGGTCTTATACCACCATCTTTCTGTGACAAAGCGCAGAGTGTAGCTCCGTATAACACCTTGCAGACGTCAGTGCAGACTCTACCCGAGAGCATTAGTTTGCATAGTTTTGTAAGGGATCATAAAAGTTGTCGTCCGGCATTTCCATTTGGTTAAGCGATCAAGTCTTTCAAATGTTGTGGTCGGATGCCATGAATTCCTCCAGCCGAACCCTTCGGAAAGGATAAAATGGTTTCTTCAACATTCTTCTCATTGACAACAAAACTAAGAATGCTCAAATCTGGTAATTCTCTAAAAGTTAATGGTCGGGATGGACCATGTTTATCCCGTATTGTCTCAAGTGTGGCTGGATCTTCTTTAGCAAGGGTATCCTGCGAAGAAAGTATTCTTACGGCTCCTCTGATATCGCCTTCTGAAACCTTCGACTCTACTGTTCTAGAAAGTACTATTCTCTCTGAATAGGATTCACATCGACCCGTAGATTATTAATATTTTTCTTCATCAAAATTGCAAGAGACTTGTTTGACCATTCAGGAATTCGGAAAGCAGCATATGCAAAAGAAAGCAATCTTTCCCAAGATTGAACATCGTTCTTTTAAACACATAATGTCAATTGTATTTGCAAGCTTTTATGCAGCAGATGTTCTTCTTCCCTTTGGCAAACGTTTTACATTACGGATAGTGTTCTTGTAGGTCAAAAAATGGGTCCCCAAAAACTCCAGGTTTTCTGTTTCTGCTGTCTGTGTGGAATTATGTTCATTTCCTGAATGATGGCTCCTAATATGTATATTAAAACCACGATTACCTTTATATCGCTTATATGTGCATTTTCAGGAGGACATAAATGACATGAGACGTCATTAGTATCATTAATGTTGTCTTGAGTTGATCCAAACTGGTTGCAGTTATTGCAGAACCACGGGTCATTGCTGGATGGAAATCTTTCTATTTCCAAAGTTGTTAGTGACACACAGCAGCCATGAAACCAAAAGCGACATCCTTCACAAAAGATGCCAACGACAGAATCATCCAAATCGCTTTTCCCACAAGGACAACGCTGTGCCATAGAGTTCTACATTACCTAAAAACTTTATATAAGTGTAGAAGATTTATCATAATCGAGAGAAAATGAAATAACCAAATCACACAGAACGCGGTTACTAAGGAAAATCAATAAAGATAAATTGTATGAAAATCCTGTAATTCAATGAAGTCTTGCACCAAAAGTATACCATAAAAAGTATATCCATCACGTCTACACAGAAACAAACCTACAATTCACACTCATATATCGGGTGTTCGGAAATTCATGTTACAAACTTCTAGAGCTAGTAGAGGGGACTTAGTAGACAATATTTCGAATAGGAACCCATGTCCGGAAAAGTACCGCTTCCGTGCTACAGCCATTACAATGTGTCGAATTTGCCGGTGTTGTTTTGCAACCGGAGAGGCAGTACATGACGTCAGAAGAGCACATTGTGAAATGAGGTGTGACAAGGTACAGAAGTAAGAAGTCATTATAGACGAAAGTCAAATTTTTTGGTAACAATACCAAAGTAACAAAACCATTTCATTGATCACAATAACACTTGTGTCAACAGTAGAAAGACAAACAAATTTGTTTCTACATTCTGCACTGGATGTGTCCCATACAAAACTGCTCAATACAACAGAGGCTCGATGTGACGACCACCAACGTACATATTGTGCCGACGAATCATGTTCCGGTACACTCGTTCCACCACACCTGGTGTCCCGTTAATCTCTTGTGCAGCGACCATCACTCGTCTACAGGAGTCTCTTCAGGAGTCTCGGTCTCTACAGGAGTCTCATACACCACTCTCTTCATACGACCTCAGAAGAATTAGTCCAATTGCGTTAAGTCCAGCGATAGTGGGGACCATACTATAGGACCACCCCGGCCTATCCATCTTTGCTCGAATCTTCGGTTCATATGTCTCCGGATGTCACGTGTAAAGTGCGGCGGTGAGCCATCGTGCTGAAACCACGACATGATAGCACAGCAGGGTTAACGTGGTGGTCCTCTGAAGTCATATACTGCCTATCCGGTTGCAAAACAAAACCGGCAAATCCGACACAATGTAATGGCTGTAGCACGGGGAAACGGTACGTTTCCGGATTTGGGTTCCTATTCGAAATATTGTCTACTAAGTCCCCTCTACTAACCCTAGAAGTTTGTAATATGAATTTCCGAACACCCGTATATAATTAGTCTTCTCAGATGTTGTAGTTCTCGAGAAATTAAGGTCAAAACATTTCAATACACAAGCCAATGTCATTTGCTTGCCATAGCCACCTCTATTATTGATTTACGGGAAAGAATTTTATCGCTAGACTTCAATCATATTATTTGTCAAAGCTCATTGTCATGCAACTTCCCTAACCCCATGTAATTACTGCAAACAGAATTGTCATCATGACAACTGCACATTGTGAATTACATTTGAGGAATTCAGTGTAATATACTCTGAAATTATATAATTTTATGAGGACAGGGGAAATTTTGTTTGAATTTTAATGTTGCTTACGTTTCTTTCCTAGTTGAGGAGGGATGTGTGCAAAATTTCCTGAAAATTTGTCAAAGCATTTAGATTTGTATAGGGAAAAAATATTTATTCACACTTGTAATTTTATATATTAGAACATAAATCGACCCTTCATTACCACTAACCTTACTGAAAGTGAGGGAATCATATATCACCCTGGTTCAAGTTGTCTCGTTTGAGGTTTTTAACAGACGGACAGGCCTATCCTAGTTCGAGTGTCCATTATCACCTGCTGCTAAGAGGACTACTTCGGAATCATTGAAATCAGCCTGGTTATCAGCAATGTATAATGCGATCTGATATCCAGTAAAATGACATTTGTATAGAAACATTTATAATTATTTATTCTACTGGATAAAATGTCAGAATGTCACTGTATGTAAATGAGATGAAATTTTCCGTGTAAGCGAAATTTGTTGTTACGCCAACATAACGGCATTTTGTTAATAACATTAAAATATCAAATTACAATTGCTTGTTTGACATTTTGACAGTGGATTATAATGACTGCCTCCAGTAATTAAGATAAAATGGATTGGATTTTTTAAAATTCACCGTGCCATCTGCATATGACGGACAGTTTTAAAATGTATATGATAAATAAAATGGATGCCTACAAATTAAATGAATGTATTAGATTGTAATTATAAAAAACCTTAGTTTTTTCAAAGTAAAAGAGTTTATAAAAACAGTTTGTTCGGCCATGCTACTATATAATACGCTTTTTATATGTGACAGTATCTTAATGAATTCCATTAAAAAGCAGATTTTCATTATAACACTGGTGTGGTTTCGATTAATATCGAACACTTCAAAAGTTAAACGTTTATGATCCAACAAGAACAGTCGTATGCAACATGCTTATAAAGGCTTCGCTCGTTTCATAAACATGCTCGTGTCTTAATAAATGTTATTATAGGCTCATTGCATAATTTAATATTTTATTAATCTCTCAGAGATAACTTTCCGGTTTGCATATAGCCCTACTTTTTATTTCGATCAACTATCGTAACATAATAAAAAAACTAAGAACATAAAAATGATTATATTTATTCCTAGTTGGAGTGTTCACCTCAGAATATTCAATATTTCAAATTGAAGAAAATTTGCTTTCTATAGAATATCTGTGCAAAACTTGATTGAATCCATTTAGACAAAATATGATCATGGAATTTCTTATCAGTCTGGAAAGGCATTTAACCTCAGATGAGTAGCATGGGGTCTTAGAGAACTCCGCCATTCTTTATTTTAGAATTTTTCATGATTTTTGGTACGGATGAATTTCTACAGTGGTAGCCTATATCTTCAAATATTAATTCACGTAGTATGGAAATGTTGTTGGAAGGCTTGTCTATGGGGTCTCAGAATCCCTCTCCTTACTCATAATGTATGTATGGAGACAGTCAATCTTGCTAGCTAGTAATATAGTAAATTTATTTTATAGTCTGTATGATCCCTTAATCCTTGGTTGCCTAATTGATTATGATTTCTTACCATATGGAAGGTAGATAGAGATGACGAAAAGATCGTTGTCGAGTCTGGGGGTGCTAAGTGAGAAGATCCTAATATGTTATCTGAAGAACATTATTTAGCAATTACACAGGTCTGCAACTAAAAAACTGCATAGGATGTCTCTTAATTTTCGTACAAAATTTTACTTCCTAATACCTAAAAAAATACCAAAAAACTTCTATCACGTCCATTTTTTGTGTAAGTGAAGTGGTTATATTTATTTTTCGTAAAATTTATGGTTTATTGAAAATCCGGTATTTTATCTTACAAACTCTCATAAACAATTGATTTTTACATTAATTTATTCAATTATAGCTTATCTATACAATATATAATGTTAACTGTTAGGGGTGAGTGGTGGAGGGGGGCGGCACATGTCAAAGAAGGTCAGTATCGCACATGACAGTAGAGCTGCCGTCAGTAGACACATTGCTTTCAAACTGAGCAGTGCTGTTGTTTCTATTTCGTAATCATGGCTCCAAGAGGTTGTGTTATGTCCCCTGATAGCTTTTGTTTTATTTGTGGTGAATACACTGTGAAACGTCAACAGAGAAACATTAATGATTTTGTGAAGAAGGTTTATTTTGCTTACTTCAAATTAAAACTTGGGGATCAAGACAAACCATGGGCCCCTCACAAAGTGTGTAGAAGATGTGAGGAAGATCTTCGTTTGTGGTTTAAGGGTAAGAAAAACTCATTTCGTTTTGGAATTCCTATGATATGGCGTGAGCAGAAAAATCATACAACCGATTGCTATTTCTGTTCAGTATATGTAAAGGGATTTAATACAAAAAATAGAAAGAACATATCTTATCCTAACCTTGACTCAGCTATTCGTCCAGTGCCCCACAGCTCTGAAATACCAATCCCACAGCCACCTTCCAGTTTAGATGAATACTTGAGTGAGTCAGAGGACGAAGACACATTACCTCCACAGGACGAATCTAGCTCAGATTTTTCTGTTGACGAGGGGCCTGAACTATTTTCTCAGAGTGAGCTCAATGACCTAGTAAGAGATTTAGGTCTATCAAAAGATGCAGCCGAATTGCTAGGTTCGAGACTAAAAAACAAAAACCTTCTGTCATCTGGTACCTCATTTTCGTGGTATAGGCACCGAGAGAAAGAATTTACTCAGTTTTTCTCCAAAGAGGGACATCTAGTTTTTTGTAATGATGTACAAGGGCTCATGAAGTGCTTTGATGTAGAATATGATTCATCTGAATGGCGCCTATTCATTGATTCGTCCAAAGCTAGTCTTAAAGCAGTCTTGCTGCACAATGGAAATACTTTTGCATCCCTCCCTATGGGACACTCGGTGCATATGGAAGAAGATTATAACGATTTGGCCATTATTCTAGAAAAAATTAAATATCAAGACCCTCAATGGATGGTTTGTGGGGACTTCAAAATACTAACCATGCTTTTGGGTCAGCAGTCAGGTTATACAAAGTACCCATGTTTTTTATGCTTGTGGGATAGTAGAGCCAGAGAGCAGCATTAGACCAAAAGTGACTGGTCACTGCGAGAAACCCTAAAACCCGGCGAGAAAAACGTCATCAATACGACTCTGGTTCCACCAGAAAAGGTTTTATTGCCCCCTCTTCACATTAAATTGGGGCTTATGAAACAGTTTGTAAAATCACTGCAAAAGGATGGGAATTGTTTTAGATATCTGTGTTCTAAATTCCCGAAGCTGTCTGAAGCCAAGTTGAAAGAGGGAGTTTTCACTGGTCCCGACATAAGAAAACTTTTATCCGACTCCCTCTTTGTGGAAAGTATGAATGAGAAGGAAAAAGAAGCTTGGGAATCGTTCAAGGGTGTAGTGTTAAGATTTTTGGGAAATACTAAGGATCCTGACTACAAAACCATTGTGCATCGTATGTTGGCAGCGTACAAAGCTCAAGGATGCAAGATGAGCTTAAAGGTTCATTTTTACACTCCCATATAGACTATTTTCCTGAAAACTTGGGAGCTTACAGTGAAGAAATGGGTGAACGGTTTCACCAGGATGTCCGTGATATCGAGAGACGGTACCAAGGAAGATGGGATGTCAATATGCTTGCGGACTACTGTTGGATGCTGAAGCGGGAAACCAAAGATGGAAATCAGATACGAGTCCGGCGAAACATCAAAGAGAAGAAGAAAAGGTTTCACAAAAAAGATGAATAAACATAAAATTGTGAATAAATGTCACAAAATGATGTTTCATTTGTTGTAAAAATTAATATGTTTGATTCATCTTAATACATGAGTGCTTTTTACCAATACTGTGTATCTTTTAGTTTTGCAAAAAAACCTTACGTGATAGGGGAAAGTGGATGCCATTTTTGGAATCAGTGCATTTTAAAACATATAATTTAGTAAAAATATCTCATGCAGCTGAATTTTTTTTTTTTTTTTTTTTTTTTTGCAGACCTGTGTTATGTGAAAGAGGATGTTATGTATGTAGATTCAAACTTTGTACTCATTGAGAGTGAAACAGATTAAATTAATTTACGAAAAAATAAACAAATACGCATTGAGGCCTCTTGTGTGAAGGAGAAAACACAGGATCGAAATCTCGATCAAATTACTGCAATATCAATATTTTCAATCGGCTCATAGGCTATGTTTACTAGTATACCCGAGACGAGCTAAGAAGGAAACCTGAAGTAAACAGAAACCAGTATGTCTGTCTCACTCTTAAGTCATACGAGTAATGTGGTAGAGTGAGACTGGTTTTTGTTTACTTCAGGTTTCCTTCTTAGAACGGCCAGACTTTAGATAAGAGTATCTTGAAGGCAAAGAATGGGCACTTTTATTGTGGATTTGGACTGGAACAATAGAACTACTCTAAGTTGCCAAATATGCCTATAAATTTGTTTTCGCTGTTCAAATGTTAACATTTTGTAGTTGTACTGTAGATTGTTTGCATTTTCACCACATGAGGGAAACCCACGTACAGTACAGTTGACCAAGGGAGAAGCACGGTTTCCGAAGATTGAATCCTACAACAATAAAGTGATTGTCCTTCTAGACTTTGTGATAATGGTTGCTATATTTCAGCTATGCTCTTCATTCCCAGTTGTTATCGCAACAGAGCAAGGCCACCTGCAATTTATTTCGCAATTGAAAAGTAATTAGTGAAAACTGGTGCGTTGATTGCGCTAAAATAATGTTTTCTGTCAGTTTTTCGCTCATAATTCGCAAATAAAACCGAAAATCGAAAGTCCGACTTCGAGAACAAACCGGGTCCCCTTCCATCAATCAATGTTAATCATTTCTGATCTCTGCTTGCAGTAGATTAGGCTGGGCATCGCACACAAACAAACATACAGACGAACTGACAAACAGTTCCTCGTATCAGACTTACTACAGTTGGGATTAGTTTGTTCAATGTTACAGCCAACTTTTATTATGAGGTACCCTGTAGGAACCAGTTGCTAGGAGCCAACACCTGGCGCATTGTTATAATGTATTCTTATGAAGTTTTGAGGGAAATCCAATTAACCAGCTGGCCCATTAAGTTGCCGTTTAATTGGTCTCTGAATAATGCTTGTTCGACAACATCTACAGTGTATTTTCGGTACGTGATTAACATAGCTCAGCGATAGCACTGCTACGAGTCAATAAAAATCTTCACCAAAAATTGTACGCTACGCTATAATAGCTTTGTTGCTAGCTTATACACGGTCACGTACTATTGATTTTTTCTAGCAGTATATATTTATCTCAGATCCACGTGTTTCTGCTTTAATTTTGCTATTACGAAATCTAAGGAAACAAGGAATAATATTTGTTATAAATTTAATCGTGTTTATGTATTACTATTTAGGCCTGTTGCTATTGCTGATCTGCTGAAATGTTCTCTTAGCAGCTCTTTCACTTGCTTCTAATCCTTTATACTTGGCCGTCACACAAATAAGTCGCTTTCTGTTCCATGTCTTCGGGAGTTCGGCCATGACCCAGGTCTTTAGTATTTATGTGTGCTTAAATGAGACAGTCCCATTCTGGATCATCGGTGACGGGCTACAGGCTTAAATACTACATAATCATCTTTAAATATCCATAACACAAAACGCGAATCCAGAACACACAAACAGATAATCGGGGTCGTACTAAGGAGGTGGTGAAATTTACCCCCGCCAAAGGCTCAGACAAAGAGGGGTCAAAAAAGTTATCATTAAAAACAAGAAAAATTGGTTAAGAATTTGTGTGAAATCATAGTTTTTAAATCTGTAAAGATAATCTGTAAAGATAATAGTCATTTGTTTTCCAATTTATTATTGAGGATTATTCAATTTTTCATCTTTAATATTATTAATGGTTTGTTACGCGTTTCCCGTTTATAGTTCATTTGTTTTTAGCAGAGTCAAGCTGCTGTCTTTATTTCGTATTTAATTTACATATGTGCTGGCTTGTAATTTGTAAACATTCGTTATTTTCCTTTATTATTCATATTCAATTTATTATATTATGCCAAGCACTTGAGGTAATCTTGTCATGGTCTTTATTCAGCACTAGCGTTCTACATTCGCTTCGTGGAATTTAGGATATTCTTCGACAGTGCAATTATTATTGGTCTTCATAATAGGCAAAGGACGCCGGGGGCCATATACTTCATTTAAGTTATACATATAGCTGTATACAGTGCAACGATATTTAACGAAACTCAAGTAAGTTTCAAGTTTCGAACGCTAGCATTGATTCTACATTGGCTTCGCGGGATTTAGGATATTCCTTGACAGCGCAAGTATTACTCGTATTTGGTCTTCATGGCAAGAAAGAAAGTTAGAAGCCATATATTTTACTTATACATATAGTCATCTTCAGTGCAAAGACTTTCATGAAACACAAATGAGTTTCAATCTCGTACATTACATAAGCAACTATCCTAACAAATCTATGAACATTGAAATTACAACGCACTCACAATTACTGATTGGTGCATTGATTATTCATACTTATAATTGCGATTATCTGCCTTGAATTTCATCATCATTACCTATATAAAGGTGAAATATACATTTACATTTCTAATGCCTTGCACTTGACCCATATCGGTCATATTATTGAACTTTGATTCTTGGTGTTTTCCGTGCTACGAGCTATTGGGCCTTACTTCTACACCAACCCATCAACAACCAGTCTTCAATTCATCGGACTTGGACTCAACATTACACTATCAACGTTCATTCCGGAAGGAATATATATCAACACTTACATGCTGAGGGTGTAAGCTAATATATATAACGACAACGATTACCCAGTGAAGTTTTGTTTATTTGCCTGCAAATCGGGTTATCTTTAAAAGTCTTTACAAGGCCATTGTGCTTCGAAGTGCTAATGTTAAACACTTATCTCTGTTAATTATATTTAAAGAGATTATATATTTAAAACCTTTGTGATTCATTGAGTGAAGAATATATTATTGTGATTCATTAAGGAATCATTCTTAAACAAACGTTATTATAGATCCCGCACGAAATCTGTGCCGATTGCCTAAGTCATTGCATTACGTTTTCGTGGGGACTATAGTGTCGATTGGCCTGCTACCTATCTAACTCGCACAACAGTACCTCCCTTTCTATTTGTAAAGGCCAAGCTACCTCTCCCTCTAGCACAATAGCATGTCCCTCTCTAGAGAGTAACGGTCTCATCGGCACAGATTTCGTGCGAGATCTTTAATTCCTCAATACCAGGTGGTCCTTCAATTAGCAAGAGATTAATTGTTTATGGTGGGTGACAAAGGGTCTCAATAATAAACAATACTATCATTCATTCGTGTAGTTATCAGGGTCTCAATAATAAACAATACTATCATTCATTCGTGTAGTTATCATTGACTATACAGTCAATTTGCCAAGTCACATAACCCCTAACGATACAATTTGAGTGGTAGATCTACTGTGTAAATAAAACACAATTGAAGTATAAGCCTTCTGTGGCTGATTAAAAATTAAGCCTGTAGGTAGCTAAAGTCGAGGCAGAAAGAATATTCGGTTTTCTTAGAACAACTCCAACCCTCTTTCCATTCTCTTTACACGTCCTTACGGCTGCTTCTCAGTGAGCACTCATTCCCACACAGTAGCTTATAGTAGGAAAAAAAGGTGTAGCAATGTACTGTATTACCTTTATTACTTCAGTAACATTACTTTCAAATCTAAGGACTATTTTAAATATCCATTTAATTAAACATTCATAAATGTATAATTAATTTAAAAGAATAATTCAATAAACTTCTTCAATTACGTTATTTTCATGAGCCGATGCTACATGCAACACAAGCGCAACATTCAATAAATTGGGCTACCATAATTAGATTTCCAATAATTTAAATGACAAAACTAAACGGATAATTTGTATTAATAATACTCTCATAATAACTTTCATTTTATAATAAACTGTCGGTCATGCATTAGGCCTCAAGTTCATAATAAAATTAGGCTACAGAACTGTAAATTGTAAATCAAAGAATAATTGGTTCAATATGTCAAAATGTAAAACCGATTTGTGTACTTCACAAGAAACACAATTTCATAACTCCTCGTCATTGTCACTGTCCACGCCAGAATTGTTACTACAACTACCTAAATTTATCACAACTCTTTCAATAATGTCAACCCTGCTTATCTCCTTTGTGGAGGCCTCTTTCTGGAGTCTCTCAGAGTGTGCCATACATTTTATCCAACTTTCGTTTGTAACACTGTACAATAACCACAACATTACTTGACTTAGTAATAACTGACAGAGCGTACAGAGCGAGGTAGAAGAGAGACGAGGTTCAGGTACACGAAAAATGAACTGCCAGGAAAACAGCGAAACGGAAAATCCGTCTACACAACCAGAAAGCCGCCTACTCTTTTTGTCTCTGCTGTAACATTAAAGCTCTTTACCTCACTCGCGGGTTTGAGGCGGGTGAGGATCCTAGAGTTATGTATGGGCTCCATACATAAATTCAGGCCATAAACGTAAGTTAATTACGGCACAGAGACAAGATCTACTTAGATTCACCAGAGCGCTACCGGATATTGCTACCGGATATTGCTGGAGAAATCCCAGTAGATATGCTCTTAGAGGAAAAAGTAAATGCTTACAAATTACGAAAACACCTCCCTACTCGAATTGCAGAGTGTGAACTAAATCAAGACACTTGCGAAAGGCATAACCGTTCAGAACTAATGAAGCAGCTTAGAAGCGCAACTGTACATGCGTGGGAACGACGCTGAAAAGATGCCCAAAAGGTCCTCCTAACTAAGGACAATTTCCTTAGCGTCCGCAGTCAAAAATGGATCGTTCCTGATTTTTCAACATCCCAGTTCTATTCGGGACATGACTACTTCACAGCAATCCTATTTAGGTTTAACCTAGCGGAGGATTACCTCTTCTACTATGAAGACTGTGAGCCTGTACAATGTAAATGCGCGAGATATAGGGAAGCACATATTGGCCTAAGAGAGGTAGCCAAACAAGCAGGCGAAGTGTGGCCACCAGAACTTAGTTTTTGGACGACAAAGGTAGCTAACACTGCTTTCAGAACATTCACACGCCACGTGATAGAAAGCAGGAAAGAACAAGAACAAGATGATGCCTAAGACACACCGAATTTGAGACGAATCCACCTTGGGGGAATGCTCACATCCACTGGGGCCTTACCGAGCAAGACGGATATGGCAGATTGCTCAAGACTTGCCTCAGAAGCTGCGAGATAACCTCGCAGATACCGATCTGAGTGAGATTTTCGCGGGGTTTCCTTCACTCTGTAAGGTGAATACCAGATCGGGGACACACCGCGACAACAGACAGATGAACAAGAGTAAAATTAAATGAAGAAAATGCCTAAGTCAATTCATCAAACATTTTCTCTGTGTTCTATGATCAAGAGAAGGTGACGCGACGATCTTAGAACAAATGTGAAATCGGTTGTTGTACCGGAGATATAGGCTATGGCTCAGGTACACCGGGGGTGGAAGGCAGGGCCAAAAAAAGAAAGTACAGTATTATTCATGAATATAGTTCATTAAAGCATTATTTTCAAGAATAGTTTACATAATTTTTATTAAACTTACTTACAAAATTATAAAATTTGCTTAATCTGTAGTTAAATTTTACAGGGCTCCAGGATCAACTTAGTACGGCCCTGCTAATAACATGCTTATGATGGACGTTCTAATCACATTATTGTTGGTCAATAACTATTAATGTAAATAGCCTGTACAATATAACATAAAATAAATCAGGAACGTAATAACTAAGTTACTATAAATGTACTAACATTTTGCTGACACTTGTAAACACCCGTATGATTGAAGTGGTAATCAAAGTATTCATCAGACAATAAATACTCTTCAAAGACTTAAGCTTAATAATGAAATTTGTTACCGTTGTAACAATTATTTCGCATCTTCTTTATGGGTTTCTTTGGTTGTCATGAACTTGTACATTACTGTCGCTCATATATTTTATAAATCGTGTTATATTGTGATTTTAACTTCCATTTAAAATTTCATATTATACCGACTGAATGAAAGGAATAATCCATACAGAACATTCATAAAAGACAGTGTGATTAATATTACATTTATTAGATATTCTTTAAAAACAATTCAATACCACAGTCCGTGTTAATAATAATTTCATATAACCATTTGAGCGAACCGGTGCTTTCCATTACGTCTTCATTTTATTTTGAAGTAAAAGCGAATCGACGTGATTAATATATTGTCGGCCGCTGTTTTCGCGTATTGGATGGACAAGCTTCGACATATTGTTTTATAGCTAGGATATACATACAGCGTATAGGCTAAACGGTGTAGGTCTCACATGGCTGTCCTTATATACAAACTGGCACATTAAACGTTTGTTCGTATTAGAGAGCACATATAGCAATCTATTCCTGTTATTTAATTTCATTGTTTGGTTACTCGTTACTTTGGTTTATGTCTTACATTTCTGTTCTGTGATTCCTTACTTCTGTACCTTACTTAAGGCAGCACAGGCTACCTTAGTTTTATTTCTTTTTAGGTTTCTTGTTACTTCGAATGTTCATTTTATTTTCTCTTGTTTATTCACAGTACATTCGGTTATACAGGGTTGACCTGATGAACTCTTTGGAGTTTATGTGCATACTAGCAAGCCATCTCGGCCACCTGTATTCTTGCGTGACTGCGCAGTAAGCATTAAATACTAGTATCACTTCATCTGTTTTCTATTTTTTCCCCCCTTTCCATGGTAATTGAAGACTTGATACCAAAATTTAAATCAGTATAGAGGTGCTGTTAATACTGTGTGATTGATTCCCTTTGTTATCAATGTATTACTTGCATGTTAGACATTCAGTTGACTCTTAAAGTACATCTAATCTTACTCCGGTAAAGAATCGTGACTTACAATACAATGTGTATAGAATTATGAATTTCTTTTCATTCGTTTATCGTGTCAACTGGTAACAAGAGGTCTGTATACGGCAGAGGAGGGGAAGTAGCCTCTCTTTAACTTACACGACATTTCTGTTATTTATAACACAGTACGTGGCTTGCACAGATTTTTCTCCCACGTTATTCAAATGAATTGCTAAAATGGGGAGGGAATCATGTCACACAACCCTACAAGGATGTCTAGTAAGCACGTCATAAGGTGCTTTGTTCAGAATTCTATAAGTCGCTATACTGTTTCATAGATTGAAGAATCGGCGGATTGTTTCGTCCAAAGACATACGAAATCTGAAGTATGGTAGATTTCAGTCAATGATTGTTTTGGTTTCTAGAAATATTATAATGCCGCGTTTTATGAATACCCTGATAAAGTTCGACGAATTAAACACGAGGGATGGAGCCATAGTCATGACAATGATTTTTTCCCCTGAAAGTAAGGCGATCGTACCATGAAATGTATGTCAAGGGACATTTGTTAGCATTGTAATGTAGGGTTACACGAACTCTAAATGCTGCAATATTTATCCAATTTTTTTAAAGCTCTCAACGCATACGTATTAATGCTGAACAGAGAAATATGTGACATATACCGGTACTCAGTACTTTTTAAGATAGGCTATTAATAGTTCCAAATATTTTCTAAAAGAAATTGAAACTTCTACTTTTTTGTATAAAACAAAGCATTACGTAACAAAGTTTTATTTATTATAGTGTTAATAAGATTTTTCTTAACTTAATAGCCGTATAATAGCATTTTGATCATGTCAAATGAGTTTATACCCATAGGTCCTTTAGTTATGGTAAAAAAAAATAAAAATCCAACAACTCCAAAACTAGATATAGACTAGTGCTTTCAAAAACATGAAAGTCTCGTCTCCACCGCCCGAGGCCGGGCTGACTTTGCGGAATAGTTTCACAGCGAGTCCCTTCCTAATGAGTGTTGCTTATTGTTCGCTAATCCCAAAGCCAGTGTATTTAGAGAGTATGCATTCTTCTGATGTGGCGAAGATGGCTATTTTTAAACCTGGGTTGGAAAAATTGACATACTAGCGGGTGCAACTATTCAACACGATACACGACACCGGACTGAACAATCTGCAGAAAAGAGAGAAAATCTACCTTAGCCGCCTACCTTAGGAGGGTCGCCTATTGCTCACTAATCCGTGCAGTTAAGGAAATATTACCTGAGTAACTCCAAGAAATGAAGCTATCATGTTTTGGAAAGAACTACACTTTTGAAAACACGTATTTTTCCAAAACTCCATTTGCTGTAGGCCTACTAATAAACTAGGCCTATAAAAATAAAATATAATAAAAATCTTAAATCTCGTTTCTTATACGAAAGCAAAGGATGTACAAAATTTTATGTCTCTGGCTTCAAAAGCATACTAAACAGGAATTTCAGCTTCATTTCATCTGCAATAAAGCACAAGATTAAACTGCTGGCTTGTCTACAGAGATTAACAATTTTATAATTGGAATAATCACTCATTGCCATAACCATTCGTAATTAAGTATTGGGATATATACGTTTATTTAATGAAGTGTGTCTACAGCTTTCAAGATCGCCTCCAGGGATCTGCTAGCGTCACAGTTCATCTGGAACGGGCAGGACTACTTCCTTATTCCTTAGCATATAAGCTTCATTATACGTATATCATATTGGTACTAGTTTGTAATATGTGATTGCTGATTCATGGATGACCTGCATCACCCTCATCTATTCTGTCGGTCAGTGAAAGTTGGACACACGTAGTAGTATCAAAGGCATACAAAATCTCATATTAAGAGAATGCGGGTTAGAAATGTTTCAGGTTTTGTAATTCGTGAGATGCCATAGTTATTAACATCAGTAGAAAATGTCAGATCAGGGTATTCTACTGCATTTAGGTTGTTATGATACGTAACAGAGAGGTTGAAGTTCTTTCCAAAACATAAAGCTTCAGTTCATGGAGCTACTCAGATAAATTTTCCCCCAGCTACTTAACTGTAGGGAGTGAACAATAGGCGATCCTTGTTAAAGCCTAGAAGCAACATTGCTCAGTCCATTGCTTGTATCGTGTTGAATATTTGCATCCGCTGTGTTGGTGTTAAAACTTTCCGACCCAGGTGTAAAAATGGCCATGGGTGCCACATCAGAAGAATGTGTACTTTCTAAATGCACTGACTCTGGAATTAGCGGACAATAAGCGACCCTCATTAGGAAGGGACTCGTTGTGAAACCATTCCGTAAAGTCAGCCCGAGCTGCGGACGGTGGAGTAAGACGAGGCTTTCATGTTTTGGAAAGAATCATACGAACCACAGTCTATATCATAGTAAGATAAGGTGTGTCGAGTTCAGGATTTAAAATCAGTCATAGATAACCCTGGCACCATGGCACTCTCTTGACAAGTTATTTGGCGCCTGCATTTTGTGTAGGCCTACTTTAATGGAAATTCGTTTGATAAAAAACATTATGGTTGTTCAGTATTTAAATTAATAAATTCAGAAACTCCGCCTTGTCAATAGTAAAGTTTTTTAATCAGGTATATTTCGACCAACTTGTGGTCATCCTCAGTGATACATAATATGATTAAGGCTTTGGCCTATGTTATTTAAATGGCCAGCTCTGAACTGAAACTTTATTATATGAGCACAGAGTACACACACAAATATAATGCTACAGGATGTTAGCCAACGTATGAAAGAGAACATTATCTTTAATGGTAAGTTGTTAATTCATATTTACTTCTTTCTTATGAATACGCTTGAGAATTTAGAAATTTTTCTAGACCAACTTCATAACAAAGTAGGAAATTTGAACGAACAACTCACCAATAAAAATAATGTTCTTTTTCATACGTTGGCTAACATTCTGTAGCATTATATTTGTGTATCTACCACCGCCGTCTCGAGAATTACACGATTAATACAGTTTAGAAGGCAGTGGTATGTACTCTGTGCTCATATAATGAAGTTTCAGTTCAGAGCTGGCCACGTAAATAACATAGACCTAAGCCTTCATCATATTATGCAACAAACATCATATTATGTATCTCTGAGGATGACCACAAGTTGGTCGAAATATATCTGATTAAAATAATTTAATATTGACAATTCGCTGTTTCTGCATTTATTAATTTAAATAAGTCAATATGGCTATATTTTATGAACATTGTTCAGTATTTATTCATTCCTCACTAGCAGAGCAGTTTTCAATTCAATTCCGTTATAGTAGGCTCTACAGGGTGTCTCGACCTCTTCATAGTGTTTGGTTAGCCTATGTAGTTCCAGATAGTGCTGTTCTATTTTAATGTAGAGCAATTTTAATAATGAGTAGGCTCAAAGTTTTGCTTGAGAGATTTACCCCTTTCACTTTGAATTTATGCAATGGTAATTTGGCCGTCATCAGTGGACTATAATTTTAAAATCGATCATGAAAATTTAATTGAAATATCTAGTTTGCATGAATGACAAATACAACACCTGGATAAAATCCTAAAATTTTGCATAATTATTCGTAAATCTTTACGTTTATACAGTTACTAGCATGTGCCCGCGGCTTCGCCCGCGATAATTATTTCAAAAATTAAAAATCAAGAGCATAATAGTTATATCATTATATTTATTAACTCCTAAATCACGTGGACTACATACCACGATTAGATAGCGTCACCTGGTAAAAGCTACCTCAGATTCGAGTTCCTTAGTCCAGAAAACCCCTGTATAGTGAGTTTCGTCCAAATCGAACAACGTTTGACCATATTTAGGCCTATGTTGATTATCCCTCTTCCGTGTAGGTTGAAAATTTCATATGTATGCGTGCCTTGACATTAAAAACAAATGAATCGACCAGCGTGAGCTACAACATTCAAGCGATCGCGAAAGTTTCATTTCCAAGGTTTGACAAAAATAGCCAAAGCCAGCTGTAATTGATTTGACATTGAAATATATTACGCTTCGGAAACGCAAAAAATGCACGTTTTCTGCCCGTTTTTCACTCATTTTTGGCATTTAGAATCAGAATTTTTCAAAATCCTTTCTTAGTGAGCATCTACATTATGAAACGAAGGTACTGTCAAAATTCCAAGTCTCTACCTGTTATAGTTTAGGCTGTACGTTGATTCCTGTCATTCAGTCAGTCAGTCATTCATTCAGTCAGTCAGGACAAAGCCTTTTATATATATAGAGATTGAGACGACGCATTTATACGGCAGTAGCAGTGACAGAATTTACAATGCCAATTTATCTGTTCCCAAGAAAAGCAACTTCGAGGGGCACTTTAGTATAGTTCACAGCTCTTTTAACGGACATTTTCCTCTGAATTCTTGTTAGATAAAGAAGAGTGAGTGATGTTTTTCATTACCTCTGATATTCGTATATTTTCAACTTTTTTTTTGTGAATTAAAAATATTACATTAATTTCTTGATAATAATTATGTCTTTTATGGTAGGCCCACTTCGTATCATACCTGCAGCTAAAAATTTCAAACCCTTTGGTATGATGGCAATTTTTTTAAATAATTTATTAATATTAATCATTTAGTCAATATATTTCAATATGGTGGGGAATATATCTCGCATATGTGATTGTTGAATTTCAACTTTCTGATGATAGTGAAGAGGTGTCAGTGTAAATAAGAGAACTGTGTAGCTATAGCGTATGCTGTCAATTGTCTGGAATTTCTAAAATTTTCTATGTCAGCAGCTAAAATATTATAAATAAATCATCTTATAATTAACAAAACACAATTCGTTCTGTGTTCTCTTCTACACATATGTCTTCAATTAAAGTTTTCTTAAGTGTGAAGTAAATTATTTAATACATGATCATATAAATATTGCGTTTTGTACAGTTTAAAATATTAAATTTGTGACCGTACTAAAACTGCAGAAAATCCGCTTTTACGTTCATGATTATATTAGGTTGATCTCAGTGGAATGTATATTTATTCTTGGTTCAGTTAATATTATATAATTTAGGGTTATAACTTCAATTTCAAGGCGGCATAGCAGAAACAGGCAACTATGTTTTGTGTGTGGTCGCAAAAGTTTCAAGGTACCCACATTTCGGCATAAAGGTTAACTATGGACTCCTGTGGCCCATACCACACTTCTACAGCCCATTGGTCAGCTGATCTCAGAGTTGAGTGATAAACTGATAACTCTGGTGAGAACTTGGGTCTAATGTGAAGTAAGCTTTCTATTCGAGCTTCACGAAAGACCTAATTATTAAGTTGCCAAAACCAACATTTTACTTTATCTATACAAGAATATCTTAACGTTAATTATGCTTAAAAAATCCGTCCTTATCCGGATTCAACCTGCAAACCTTGGGTCTTATGGGAAATGAGCTATTTATTTTAGCTTGGCGAAAGACCAATTATAAAGTGGCCAAAACTAACATATTTGCACATTTAAAGAAGGTTATAGTCTTATTTCCTCAGGCATTCGCGAAAGAAAAATGTAATGTGTGATATAAAGGACAAACGAAGAGCTGAAGAGGCAAGAGTTATCGTGCGAACTGTCAGTAGCAGTTCGAGTTGGTAAAGGTACCTGTTAAACATACACGTGAGCCTTGAGGAAGTCCACCAAATGAAATGTCAACAGCTGTGTCCATGTGCCGCTTTACTGAACACATATTTGTAGAAACTGAATAGTTTGTATTCAGTAAAGTCGTCATTTTCGAAGTAGAAAGTCGGTTGACATTTTCACTGGTTTCGAGTTCATAGGGTAGTGTAAATTACTGAAATAGATGTCCAATACCATATTAAGATGGAACTCAGCCAACACGGTGACAAAAATACTATACACCATTCCTGAAGTTACTGCCTGGTTATAGTTTCACATTTTCTCAACCTCCAGAGGTGTTGTTAAATTAAATTTCGTGAAAATGATCAGTGATCACATACTTTCTCATATACTCTTGTCTCGGATTAATTTTACTCTGATCACCAATTCTCTGTTTTAGCTCCTCCCTTATGGGTCTTACCAGTTCAAGGTCATTGGGGAGGGGCAGATCTATGGATCACTTAATTATATAAGATAAGACATAAAAAGACTCCCCTGAGTGGGATTAGCATGTCGTAGGTAAAGTATCATCCGAACGTACATGAACAGACAAGGTTCAGGGGTCATTCGGGGTAGGTGTTAGTCAATTCCAATTTGGCATTTGCCTTTGTGCGCAATGAAACCTCCCAAAATCTCACTCTCAGAATGACCGGAAATTGAATTCTAATCTGCGACCTCACGAACGAGATTTCGCGAAATTACAACCTCGGTCTCACTTGGTTGTTCTATTCTTGGTATCTCAAAAAGCTTTCTAGAAAAGCAAATGCTGTGCTTAATATGTGAGGAGTACGGTGTGGTGCAATTGTCATTGCATCCTCTAACTGTCTAACATGAATGAGTACCAGGAGCAATCATGGAGGTAAAGGTGGTCGGTGCCTAAGGCTGAAACCTTAAATTCAAATGCATAGAGAAAACGTCTTGACTGAAACATACATTACTTAAATCTAATTCTCATCGAAAGACGAACTCTGAACTCAACAAAACTAAACCAATAAACCGTGCAGCCTAAATTGTTAAGTGTATAGATAAATAAATAAGTAAATAAACAAATAAAATTAAAGAAACAATTGTAGAAAGCAACAAAACAGAGAATGGAATCAAGAGGTAATAATAGAAAATGAAGAAAGAATAACTTACCTTGAATATGGAATTAAACAAAAAATTGAGATTGATGTAAACTCTGATACGTATACTGGGACCCTTTCCGAGTCCTGTTGCGTAATATGTGGTAATGAAGTGTTCAAACAGGTTCTAAAAGAGATTCAGAACGTATGTCACTGATTTCATCACTTCTACCGCCCCTTATAATTTTTCACCATGCATTGGTCTTCTCTCGTGATTTCTTCCCATTGGTGCTTGTGCTGCTCATCTGCGTGAGTAAAACCACGCTTATTATATAGCACGGTATATATCTTTATAGGAAATGAAAGAGAATATTTTAGGAAAAGACAGTGACCACAAAAACCATTAAAACTACAAGCAAAATTATTTTAATTTTAAATATTATTGGTTTCGGCATTCTTTTAATAGTTTTTCTAAGAAAGAAAAAAAACTTATGGCCTAAATTAAACAATGCGGGGTTCGACTTTAACATGAAACGTGTTCTCAGTCTTCATCCATACTTTAAAATTTTGAGTACAGTGCTAATATGCCACATATTAAAAGATAACATACAAAAATATTATGTGAATAGCTCACGTGACTTTCTGTATCCATTTCCTTGCAGAGAACGCATTCAGTTGTCTAAAATTCATTCAAACCCGCTTTATTAGCAGGGCATTAAGAAATTAATTTTAAAATGAGACATTTTCCGTCCTTTAAGTTTCGTCGGGACTGGTCAATCAAAAAAGAGACAATCCCGTAAAAAATGGGACGTCTGGTCACCCTACACAACTTACATTACCTTGTAGGTTAAACATACTGTACATTTCATTTTATCGAAACCTGTATAATGATTTCTTTCAACTACTAGGCATATATCCCAACTTGCTTCCTCCCTGAGAATTCAAATGCATAAAGAAGACGTCTTGTCTGAAACAAACTTAAATCGGGTTCTCATCAATTTCTCCCTCGCTCCAGACGTCATCAACGAGCTAAGGCTTTCAGCAAGGGGATTGAGCTATTTACTTCACATTTGAGAAGAATATGAAGTTTCTCTGCAGTCTAGTGCAATTTTTACGTTGTTACCGCTGCTTACTGTTTAGCATAAGAACATAAAGAAGGGCTAGGTTGAAACGCGAGAGTCAGCGGAATACCACATTCTCTCAGATAAGGGGAAGATGGCTTCTAATAAGAACAATCTTCAACCCAGTGGTGGATCCAGGGCCGCACCCCTTGTTTTCTGTTTTACGTTGATTTTACTTTTTTTTTATTAGTCGAAAATAATTACCTAATAAAATAACATTCAAATTTAATTAAATACAAACCAAGAATAATAATTATTTATGATAAAAGGGCTAAACGAAGGATTTTGTTTTGAGAGTAGGTATGTTTGCGGAACGAGCCCATAAGGGCAAGTGAAGCAATCCTACGAGCAAAAGAAAATCATTTTTCTACGTGTATCACACATTTTTTTTTTTTTAGATAGACGTTAATATTTGTGAAATAATAATTTTAATTCGTACGCTGCAGCCATATTGGGAGCCTTACAGCTGCACTCTCCTGCCACCTAGTATGCACTTGCGCAGGAGTTATTGACTTTCTCGTACATAGTTGCCAACATAGGGATAGAATTAGTGGCGGTTATTCAGGGGAAGTAGGTGAAGTAACGCATGCGCCCTTCATACGGTGCAATGCATTGGTAGACTTCCATTCCATGCAATATACCCTTACCTGTGTCAGGCGTAAGGAATGGACAACTCTTTACAGCCAACAAGTATGACATTTTTGAGGCCACCGTGAGGAATTTAACGCTTACAAAGGCGCAATGAATAGGGCCCTGATTTATTGGTGAAATAAAGTGGCTGATTTCGGGGTTAACTTCCTTCTATTTCGGTGGGTATTTCGTGAAATAAATTACTTATACCACATTGGGAACATTGCGCAATGATAAACTTTGCTTCTTTATTTACATGAACTACCACCCCCCCTCCATTTCCATATTCTTCTGCCCTTGTATGAACTGAAGTAACTTTCGATTTAGGCATGATTGGAGTTAATGTTCAAATATAATGACGAGAAGTATTATCGTAATTTCTACTAAACACCATCAGATAGCCATTTGCAAACAGAAGTGCCAACCATACCACTGTGGATAAAAGACGAAATCTGTTGAATACAAGTAACAAACATTCTACACTCTTCTGCTGTAATCGATCATAGGCATCGCTAACTTGGCAAAGACATAGCAGGAAAGGAGTGTATTCAACAGTACAAACCAGGCCACAGACAATCTTTGCGTAAATTCTGCAATCTTTGTAATCGATCACAAATATCGATATATCGGTAAATCTTAGACAGCCCAGTGGCGGCTATTCAGGGGAAGTAGGTGAAGTAGCACTTCACCAGTATTTTCCCTTTACAATACGTATTTTTAAAGTTTATTTTCCATATCACGAATTGGTTTTTACTATAAATGTATCAGTATTTTTGAATTGCCCGCCACGCCACCACCTGGGCCCTATTTCATAAAAGTTACAATTTTACAGGTGACAGGTGACATATAATTGTTTTACAAGTTTACATTTTGACAATTCCGTTTTTCATAAAAGCTGACAACTTTACATAAATGTCATGACAATTTTGTAGAATTGTATGACAATTTTACATATTGTTGTTTCTCAAAACTTTTGAGTTTACAGGTAAAAGTCTGACAAATATGTCAAATTTTAGGATACCTACCATTTATGAAACATTACTTTTTGTTGACATATTTACAAATTTACAAAAAATGTAGAATTGTCATTACAGAAGTGACAGGCAATCTTTCATATGTAGGCTAAGTCAGCAGGTTATGTAAATGTGTGGCATAACTTGGCAAAGTGTTTTTTGTGATTTAAACTTTCTTGTTAATAAACTTGCTAAATTGTCTTGTTAATAATGAAAACTAGTAGTAGTGATATTGGTAGCAGTGAAAATGATTAATAAATAGACATGAGACCTCGCAGGGTTTTTAGGTTAGGGATTAACCTAACTTTCAATTTCAGTGACTTTTCATTAAAAGAGAAATATAAATCACTTATTTTCGATAGTAATAATTGATAGCTATAGGTATCACCAAGACCATCTATCACATTCAATGCTGAGATCGATTATCGCACGCGTATATGAGAGCCCTCTACAATGTACTAAAGTAATCTTTAGGTGACATTAAATTGTCGTGTTTATGAAAAGGGTTCTTTTAGTCTTGACAATTTACATTAATTTGCCTGTAATGTAAGGAAAAGTTGTAATATTTATGAAAAATACAATTGTCATAACATATTGACAAATTTGTCAGATTTGACATAATTGTCGTATATGTCACACCTGTAGAGTTTTATGAAATAGGGCCCTGGTGGCAAAGCTAGGAGACACTGAGATCCTGAGAGCGCAGCTTGCTTCAAGTCGGCCGTGTGAAGGTGAAATGGAAACCACGCCCTCCGTTGCATGGGTAGTCTGTTCAAATAAAAAATGATGATGGCAAGCAGCAGTTTTCTCGCTTATCCCACGTCTGCTAGGTGACGAGAACAGACTACCCATGAAGCAGTCCCCCTTGTTCAGGCATTTTATTCGCCGCGCCAGCACCACACTGTCAGCTCGGAGAAAGAGGTGGGCACGTTAGATCTTCCACCGTCTGACGGTCTAACGCCGCCAAATTCGAATGTGTTAAATTCAGAAAAACCCGGATTCCACAACCCCGATTAAGTATTCTGTCGCACTGGGAACACTAAGCGACTTCCTCTACCTCGATCATTAAAAATACTATGTTCTCATCTCTTATTCCATTTCCGGGGAACTCTCACGCGATTTGCCCTGCCCTAATTATTATTATTATTATTGTTGTTGTTATTATTACTATTATTATTATCATCATCATTATTATTATTATTATTATTATTATTATTATTATTATTATTGTGCTATTTTCTCTCGTCACACAACTCACACAACGTTCGACGAGACGAGAGAAATTAGCAAAAATATAATCGCGTGAGAGTTCCCAGAGACTAGCAGTTTAGATAGGCCTACTAATAATTTTTAAAAATATTTTATGTTTGCTGTATGAAATTATGTTTGCAGCACACCCTCGTTTTGAGCCACGAGCCGCTATTGGGTGAATTCCGTTATTAACATAAGCATGTGGCATTTTTTTCTCTTCACCTAATTTTCCGCCCACGAGCCGCCACTGAGACAGCCACAGAAACAGCAGAAAAAAAGCATGCTGTTAAGAAATAAAAAATACAGTACCGGTACACCAAAACACAATATTGTGATTTTAAGGCACATTTTCGTGCTCGTATCTCACTTTACGGACAGAAGGGGCATATTTCGCGCTTATAGACACATTTCGCGGAATCGAGTCAATATCGCGATATTTCGTGGATTCAATTTGGTTCATATTGGTAGTTGAAGCATATAAAAGCTAAATATAGCTAGGGGAGGTCGTTTTATAAAATTTCGCGCTTATCGTTGTTTCCAAAAAATACGGCCCCTAGCAATGAATTATAACGTTTTCAATTTATTTCAGACTGATTCTACTTAATAATTGTATGCAAGTATTCTTAATTCAAAGAGTATTTTCCATGCGAAGAAATCAAAGTTTGTCACCCTGGAGTGTCATAATTTTATCCTTTTAATTAATATCGTCTAACGTTAAAAGTGCTTCTTTTACCTTCGACTGCCTAAAAAAGCATTTATGTGCTCGCCCTATTTCAACCTTGATATTGAATTCTACTTATATTCTAGACGCCTTGTATCAACCCATAAGACAGCAGTAGTTCGAGTTCCTTCTTAATATAAATGGTTGTTTTCTTGTGAATTATTTCATACTAGCACTAACTTTAAGTTAAATGTAAAAAGTTTGATATTTGATCATTTTAATTTTATGAAATATATAAAACTGGAAAAAAAATGTCTCAACAGAACTAGAACTCTGGGCAAGAAGAGTTTGTCTGCTGAGAGCTTTGGAGGAATCACGCAGAGTATTTAAAAACTCACAAGTTTGCACTTCAATTCTTTCCCGGAAGAGGACTCCCGGATTCCCCTCTTTTTTGGAGATCTTCCATACCTCTACATCCCCAGTAATTTCAAACTTTCCTTTATGTCGCCCCCCCCCCCTTTAATAAGTTCTGGATCCGTCCCTGCTTCAACCACGTCTGACTCAGACTTGCTGTACAATGTGGCATGAGGAGTAGAGATCCACACACAGAGGCCACATCCCATGAAGAATGGGCCTACCATTCGGCAGTTATACTGTCTTCATTAGGTAAAACTAACACAATTGAATTTAAAGTTAACAATGATTTGCTCAATGGGCAGATCATACAATCATATAGGTTATTGCTTTAAATAGGAATTTACGTACTATATTTCCCATATTTTATCTAACAAGTATTTATTTTGCTGTATTGGAAAGTTTCCGCCCAGAACAAATTTTCTTCTATAGAATACGATACATATTACAATTTCCGTCATAATTTTAATTGATCGCAGAAAGGCGAACGAATAAATCAATGTTGATACCAGTCTTTATAAATTAACATTAAATAATTTTTCTGGATAGTGATGGCATAAAACATACAGACTGATAACTTTTCTGCAGGGCACGAAAGTTAATGCTCTATCAGAAGACGAAACATGCATGAAAATATGCTCCAGAAGCAATAAAATGGGCTCTATCGTTAACTATATATTTGACGTCCTCTAGTTAGCTGAATTAGGTCTAGATATAAATTATTGATAAATGCCACTGCTTGTACAAATAACATTAATTTTTTAATATGCTCAATCCAACAAGTTTTATTAAAATGAAAATTATTTGACGTCCTCTAGTTAGCTGAATTAGGTCTAGATATTAATTATTGATAAATGCCACTGCTTGTACAAATAACATTAATTTTTTAATATGCTCAATCCAACAAGTTTTATTAAAATGAAAATTATTTGTCGTACCACATAAAAATATTAAAAGAGAATGTGTAAGGAGTTAAAAATTATATTAACTAAATATGAACAGATTTGAATTCATTCCAACATTCAAATATGCTGTAAATGTTTTAATTGACAGAATTATGCATAATGTTAAAAATCTCTCGGAAAATACTGTCAAAACGGTGGCTAATGAAATTTGATTAAATACTTTAACATCAAGCAAATATGTTACAGTACTACCGAGTTAACAAAATATGCAACAATTTGTAACATAAAACCATCATTTTCTGTTATTTCTATCATGTCTTGTATGAATTTTAACACTAAAATTTAATAGAGTGCATTATTAATTATATAAATTTTCATAAACTTCCAGGCCATGCTTATCAGTACTATTTTATTATGAAATTCTCGACTGTGTGTATCGAAAGTCTTTAACTTACCGGTATAAGTCCTCTTTATAAACAAAATGTGAAAGGTGTGACTATTGTATTTCTTAATACCACACTCCACTGGGTTTACAACTTGCAACAAACAGTCTTATTCATTAGGAAGACATTAAATAGTATTTTTATGATTCTTTCCGGGAAAACATTGGTAGGAGTAGTGGTGTTGCTTCATGCATTACTATTATACTGGAGACTTCCTGAGAGATATACATTGCACGTGGAATACATGTTTTCTTCTAATGAGACATTTATAGGCAATAATAGTCGTAAGTTTTTTACTCCTTTCTTACGTATAATAGTGAAAGTACACTTCTAAATGAAATTTACTTGCATGTAGTGTCCTACATTTAGCAAAGTAACTTATAAAGAAAACAAGATAGTAAAGGCGGTAAAATTTAATGTCGCTACCGTTCACGTTTACGATAAAGAAAATAAAGGCAGCCGACTTTTATCTTATATTTCTTGACTGAATCATATCAAAATACTTATGGCATAAAATTTCGTTTAGGCTTCCTCTTTTTTATCTCTCTGAGTTTTACCTCCCAGTTGGGGGCATGTTTAAGCGGCCCACGAGACCTGTTGGGTAGGGAGTTTCTATGGATCACGATTTTGATCAGACACGGACATGGAGATGATGATGATGATGATGATGATGGTGATAATGAAAGTGAAGCAAATACTAGCGACTCTGATGACGCTGATGGTAATACTTTCTATTAGAAATAGCTCTCATTCAGTAATATTACTGAAGCATCTTGAAAATATTGACTGTACACTAATTTAAAATCCCCTAATACAAAAGCCCCATATAAAGGGTTGAGAATATATTCTTTTAATGGACAGGCCTACTTTGCTTCTAAGACTTCCTGATGGACTTAGTTCTTGCAAGAAGCTATTTTTCGTTGAAAACGGCGCACTTGTTCCACTCCACCTAGTTCTTCGTCTCGAACAATAAGCTTCCATTTAAGATCCCCATTACGGTCATTAGTGGCTCTAGTGCGCTCCCATTAGGCCCCGCCACATTTGCAAGATATAGATGTCCTTAAAACGGAAAAGCTCCCAGTTTCGAATTCCTGCAAATGAATAAGAAACTGTAGCTTAGTTAAAGATGTTATTGTGGAACAGAGCAAAGATATGGAGAGCAGAGAAAGAAAGATGAAGAGAGATAGGATGTTAAACAGTTTCATACAATGCACCTCAGAACGGATATACGAAGAAACAATGAAGGATTATCAAATTTATATTCGTGTTTAACACTTACAACTATATATTTTTGGCACTACTTATAATAATTTTATTTGTGCTCGTATTATTTCGTAGCTATTCGTCTACTGCTAATTTCGATTATGAATTTTACACAATTTTAACTTCAACAACATGAATAATCAATAATAAGAATACTATGCCAGAAAACCTAATCAGGTCCTTATCTTCAAAGAAATATACTGAGTTATGTTAAGTACCGGTTGGAAAAAATTATATAGGCCTAAGTCAACTTGTTTTGTGTATTATATAGGCCTATACGGTACAAACACACATAGCCTATATAGAAAACGCATGTTTCAAAAACCCAAAATTACTCAAAAACAGATTTTCACTTAAAACTTAATTCATACATTTATTTAGCTGCTGAATCCAATTATTGACATGTCGTGTCCACCACTGTGGCGTAGGGGATACGTTTGCTCTCACTCAGCTGGCCACGGTTTGATTCCTGGTCGGGATAAGCTTCCTAGGTGAGTTTGGGAAACTTTAGGCCCTTCTGGTCCCCGGGCATCACCTGGTCGTCACCATCATCTTCAACCATCCTCGCCTTGTTCGGAATGCTTGGCATTAGTTCATTATGTGTAAATATTGTCTCGGAGGTGGTCGCGTTCCTGTAAGGCCCGGGCGGCGTGGGCCACGTAAGTGTACCTACAAGGGGGAGGTAAAACTCAGGGGAAGAAGAACATAAATGTTGCGTGTCATTCAAGATACTGAATTTATCATTGGAAGCATGTTATTTTAGTAACTTTTTTCCATATCTTACTATTTAGAGACTTCAAGAATCACGTATCATATATAGTCTAAGATCCGGTATAAGAAATATATACCCTCATCTGTTATTTAATGATAATAATGAATGTTTGTTAGATAATATATACATCGATACATCGCAAATGGGTTGCCTAGCCAAATCGCGTACCGATGCTGTTAAATAATAATAATTCTAATTAAATTTTTTCGATAAACTTACCCCATTTGTTATTTATAAAAATCGAGCATTAGATGAGAGAATATGCCCCAAGGAATTGAAAAAATAAAGGTTGCCTACTTTCCCCTCTGCCCAACTGCGGAGTTGTCAGGTACAAACAGGTGAGTAAGCGTTGTTAATATACCCTCATCAGTTATTTAAATTATTATTACATCAAATGAAAGGTTATTTTATTCTCAATCCAACCGTATTAGGTTGCCTTAGCAAAAGGTGTATCAAATCCATGGTTGCCTAGATTTTAGATGTAAAGTTTTCAGCGCGACCATAGAGACTGACAGTAAGAGAAGAGTTACGACAGACAAAAATGTAGCGAGTCAGGAGTGCGCCCGCCCGTTGTAAACAAACATGCTCTTGCGTACACCGGTATCGATATTGAAATAATAGACGGTTTTTACTACTTGTATGTCATCTATGCCGCAGACATTTGACAATGTTAATGAATCGATCTTAATAATATTTTGCTCAACTAATGCCTCCTAAGTACACATAATTTCTGATAGGCACATAATACCCCCTATCAAAGATTGTAAACGTCAAAGTCGGCTGGAGCTCGATAGACCAAAGCCTATGTTATCCAAGGACTTGTTCAACCAAGACCTAGCGATTTTCTAGGAAATCTAAAAAATTACCGTTTCAAAAAGCCCTGGTACAATTCTTGGCTAGATACTGGGCAAATGATAATTTTTTTTAATAACGGTTGGAGAACACTGTTTTTCTTACCATACAGTCGGAAATCACGTCGTGAAACGTGAAGAAGATTATTTATGTCAACGTGAAGAGGCAGATAGGCGGTTAATGTTTCATGTATTAAAAGCGCCACCTAGTTCGAAAAGATTGATCAAAGCTAATTATACCGATGTCTTGGTGATTTTACTGGCCAATATTCAGAAAGTTCCGCAGACTCAAATTTGGTTGGCGGGTTCATCGTCAAAGAAAAACAATGAGAAAGATCTTGATTGCGTTAACTGTAGGGGAGAGTGTTGTACCTTGAGCCATTTTTATTGTGCTACCTTTAACTCGAATTCTAATAGAATTTCCTTGGTTTTTTTAGTCTCTCACCAATGTACTGTGCTTTCTTAACATATTGGCGTTTGTTTTAAGTATGTACTTAAGGGTATATGTACGTGAACAACCACTAAAAGATAAAAAAAACGCAGTTGTAGAATATTAAAATTTTACAAGAAAATGAACTCAGAAGTGGACAAAAATCACAGGATCCTATAACAAGGCTTACTAGAACATAACTAGCAGATAAAAGTATAAAAAATTGACGAAGATAATTTTAAATTACACGTTTTATAGAAGCATGAAAAAATTAATTCAGATGCACTAATCCCCTCCCCGGGTTCAGGACTGGGTAGGTTAAGTCTTAGGTTAAGATAATGCACATTGTGCGCGATTCCTTAATTAATCACTTCCTATAGAGATAACATTTTTCTGGTTTCTCTGACGCCTTTTATTTTTTAATGCATATAATGAACATATTTTTCTACAAAGTAGACAATTTTTATACAGCTAAAGTTATTATTTTTAATACAATTAATTTTTATATATCGCATATAAAATATCTTGAAATTTGATCAATATTTCATGATACATTTTCTTTCATTTTATACCTATGGGCATCATTGTAGTCTACTTTATGCATATATGCATGTAAAATGAGTGTAAAAAAATTTCAGCCTTCTATCTCTAATGGTTTTGGAGCTAACTAACAATATGTGTGAAAAATAAGAGTTACCGGGAAATTCAATTTTAAGTTAATAGTGAATAATAGCTCAGAGCATGTAAACATATTTAAATGCCCATTTAAATGGCACAAATAATTTCTAAACATATATAAATTATATATCAATGGATGCAGAAAATTCAGCACAATTTTTTAGTGCTATAAACAAAAAAACATAAATTTCAAAATAATTCACGTACATATACCCTTAAGTAAAAAATAAGTATAAGAAAAAAATTTAACTATACTGGACAGTGGCTCAAGGTACAACATCCTCGTGTACCATGGTCCATACTGCATAAGTGCATGAACAGAAATTTCCAGAGGCTGAAGCGTATGCGAAGTGTATGGGGGGAATGTTACCATCACTACACCAGCAGCTGATGCCTTTTCCAGAGCATCAATAGACAGATGTGTCTCGTGATTGTCCAAGATCAAAAGAACCCTATTTTCTTCAGTTAAGAAAATGGTCAAGAAACTTTAAAAAAATGTTGCTTCATTTGACCACCCAGATAAATTAGCAGCTCCCATACACCCTAGAAGGCCACCAAACAACATTCTGTCCTTGAAATGAACACGAGGGAATATGAACAAAGGAGGCAGTTAGTTTCCAACAGTATTCACAGCTCCAGTCATAGTGACTAGTTGCCCTCTTTCGGTTGCTGTTGCACTTCCAATCTGTTTTAGACTTTTAGGATCAACGATGTTTGACTGTCCCTGCGCAGTGCTTAGGCCAGTTTCGTCCAAGTTCCATATGTTTTCGAGAGGAATGGGACCAAATCTATTGTGAACATTCTTGGTGTTATCGAAGAAACATTTTCTTCTCTGGATCATTCGAATTAATTTTCTTAAGAGCCTTTTTCAAAACTCTTGCGCCAGCAGGCTCCCGGGTCTTACTACGAGTCATTGTTGTCCCGACAACAATATTGGAACACATAAAATTAAATTTTATGTAACCTCTTTTACCATGGTCCGCCGGCTCAAGGTACAAGACGCAGTTGTTGCTCAAGGTACACGATTGTCTGTTTCCACACAAATATGACTATCGACATGATCTTCTGGTATATAAATAACAAAATGTATGGTCATTTTACTCATCAAATAATGATGAATCCAAGGGATATTCGCAAAAACATCTTTATGCACAAGATAAACTTGAATTATCAAGCAACTGGCGAGGAAAAATTTTAGTTTTCACCAGAAAAATCAACTTTTTGGTCTTGCACATGCAGATCTGAAGCAAACATGTCCAGATTTGCACAGAGAATGCCTGAGGCCACGAGAAGCATATAGTTCTACAGTTAGCGCGCTAGATGTCAACAGTTCTCAGATATTAGAACTGGTCCAAGGTACAGTAGTATTATTTCTGTCTGACCCCGACGAAACGCGAGTGAGGAGAAGAGAATCCAGCGGTGTGGGTTAATTCAGAGACCTTCCCATCCCGTCGATCATGACAGTAGTAGCTTATATATCTGTAGTCAGCGTTTGTGTTTACAAACAAATCCCTATCCAAGTACAGCTCTGGCAGATATTTTTACCTCATTCATTAAATGTTATAACACTAACATTAAATGTTTTAACTCTAACATACAGTATGGAACTTTCATATATTTACTCTACATACCAAGTGTGGTGTTACCGCTGTGCTCAATTACAGGACTGGATATTATTCCATAGGAGTGACACCAGAGACTGAGAGTCTTTCCCCTTTACCATTACTATCAGCATCATCATCACCATCACCACCAACATTATTAGCATCCGAATCACTCTCACTAGAAGCATCACTATCACCACCCAAATGAATGACCAATTCTTGAGCCGCATCCAGGAGTCCCTCCCTTTCCAGATATTCCTGTTCAATATTCTTCACGTGCTGGCATCTCCGTTTCCACTCCTCTGCAGATATTGAGGAAAACTTCTCATCCGTAATCTTCATGACATCTTCCATTTTAAATGTCACATTGTTTTCGGCTACCCAATTTTTTACAGTAGCCCATATGAGTTCTATCGGATTGAGCTCAGGGTGATAAGGGGGGAGCCTTAAAACATCGTGGCCATGTTGCTGGAGAAGATGATCGATTTTGTAGCTTCGGTGTTGTGGCTGAAGTGTCAGTATTAGTTCATAAATTTCAGCTTTTGTCTTACTATGAACGTTTTGTTTCTCAAAATTATCGTTTTCAAGGTGGGACTGCAACCAAGATATCATCACGTCTTTTCGAGAATTCGATGTGGGAGGCTTATTCAGCTGCACGTTATGGTAAGGGGCATCATCAATAACCAAGACTGAGTGAGGAGAAATATTTGGAATTAGTCTTTCCTTTAGCCACTGCTCGTAGTTATTGAAATCCATGTCCCCATGATAGTCCCCTGTTTTTCTGTGTGAAATGAATCTCAAATAAGCATTGGGCACAAAGCCATGCTCTCCTCCAGCGTGAATTATAATAAGCCGTTGTCCTTTCGAAACTGGCGAGAAGAGTCCACTCAGCGATTCGTCACTCCAGGCACATGGTGTAGTATGTGTTGTGTGAAGGTAGGTTTCATCCATGTACACTATTGAACGCCCTTCAGTCCTATACTGATGAATAGACCTTAAATAGGCACATCTGAGGGACTTTATTCTCTGTTGTTCCACAAGAATTTTTCTATTATTTCTTGTTTTCCTCCACCGAAAACCAATATGTAAAATAATTTTCCTGAGTGTAGAGATGCTACCCTGAAAGTCAATTTTTTCTTTTAGCCTTGAGTGTATTTTTTTTAAAGTCGGTCTCTGCTTTTCTTCAATATAGAAATTATTAATTGTTCGTCGGACTACTTCTTCGTTAAAATTGTCAGGAGATGATTTCTTCGAGGTACGTATTCTTTCTTTATCAGGGGTAGAAAAAGAATTAGAAGCTCCTTCTTCAATACTTTTGGCCTCTTTCACGATTCGCTTCACAGTACTAATGGATACACCTGTAGCTGTTGAAACCCTTTTATATACAGATGCACGCTGACCCCTCACATCCCGAAAATATTTATATACATTATATACTACTTCTCTTGTCTGCGAATTAATAACTTTACTCCCTCCCAGTTTACTATGAATCGGAGGCATGTTGCAAAAGTCTTGCACACAACTGCACTCACCTGAAGCACTGTCTGTTAGGCACCGCAACAAGAGATGTTCCTTCTTCCGAGACCTGTGTACTAATAAACAACCACCCCTTAACATGACAATTTTTCTATAGTGGACTCGTCTGTCTACGACGCATCTTTCTGAGCAGTGTCAGACAGAAATAATACTACTGTACACTATGGTCTTGGTACAAAACTCTCCCCTACTGAGCCGGCAATGAAATAGGGTCCTACTTTATGCCTGGGTCTGCCAGATTTCCACGCATTTACGGGCTGTGAATACACAGCTACATTTTATAACAAAGGGAGTCAAGCCTTTTCAAACATTTTCAAGACGAACGGATTTCCAGAAATATTCGCATCATTGACGGACCCAGTAGATGTACTCGTCGAAGAGAAAATTCAACGTGTTTAGGAGTTTACTGCCCTTCTTTATGGGATCAAGCAATGTTTTAATATCAAAGACGCTAGATATCAGCTGTTTAAAAAAAAAAAAAAAAAAAAAAAAAAAAAAAAAAAAAAAAAAAAAAAAAAAAAAAAAAAAAAACGAATAAACACCAAGAGCTTTTTATGAAGATGATTAAAGGCATCAACTCCAATCTGAACCCATGTTTGCTGGCTGGATCTCACTCAAACATAAAACTTTGCGCACAATCTATGTAAATTCAATGTGGCTTCATGCAATTGATGCATGCTGCGTCAAACTAAATCCTAAAGGTTGCGGCTGATTTTTGTATAGCTATTTGTAGTCAGCGTGGATCGTAGGGGAACCAACACCCTTACACGTTGAGGATATACTCAGAGAATCAAAACAAAAAGAAAACGATGAAGAATTATAATTAGATTGTGACTTAGGCACTGTGACGGGCTTTTCTTACTTTATGCTATAAAGTTCCTTAACTTCTTGGATTAAATCTTCGCCAAAATTCTTCGCCAAAATCTGTGACGACTAATATGTGATTATTCTCAATCGTAGTATATAAGTTTACTGAACTCCTACAAAACAAGGTCACTCATGCACCTGTCGTGTCATCATAACACTGCCTGCATAGTCCGCATTCCAACGTTCAGTACAACTACCTTTGACACCGGGTGATTGCAAACTTCCTACTCTCAGTCTACTTTCTCTCTCTTTTAACAATTTACCCAGTCTTGATAATATTGATGAAAATTTATATTAACGGGCGCCATCATCAATACGCTTCCTCTTTTCTTTTTGTTATGTATCAGCCCAGACACAAATTAAATTATAGATACACAGGCTATGTACCTACATGCCTCTCGACTAGCTTTTAAATTAACAGTGGAGACGGGAATTGGGTTCGGATTTACTTTTCGTTTATTATTCTCTCTATTTCTTCTTTTTCTCCTTTTTTTTTTGTGCTCACTACCAAAGTATATAACTTAGCCCAAAAATCAGCGACTCTCAAATCATTACAAGGATAAGGGTCAAAAATCTGAACTTCACGTTAATTCACTTTGCAGAACAATAACCATAATTTATTTAATATATTATTTTTTTTTTCTTTTTAACAATAACAATCTTACATACAATAAATTACATTTACCCAACGTTAACCATTCAACATTTTTATTAGTAGGATTGTATTTAATTATTCAAGGTTAGTATACCCAGTTTAACTGTATAAGTACGTTCTCAGTTCAACAATGACAAATCCTTAATTAATTACTTTAATTTTCTTTTTTTTTTTTTAGGTATCTACTAGAACGTCTTGTATTATTCTTCTAATTTACTACTGACTTGTGTAGTCATTTACATTTGCAACTTCAGGATAGTTCAATATGTATATTATACTGTTTTTTTTTCTTGAATAAATAAAGGTTTTCAATTCATAATCCAGTCCTTAACTCTACAGATTACACTCAATAATCCCACCTATGTCTCCTATATTAGTCTACTAGTCATTTTAGTCCATGAAGAATTGTATTTAAAGATAGATAGAAAAGACAGTCTCATGAAGAAAGAAATAGAAGTTTAGGCCTATACCCACAGAGTGACTGTGGCGATAGACCACCGATACAGGAGCGGCGTCTAGATCTTGAGTTACAAACAATCTGACTCCTCTCCTGCAACCGGGAAAATATTAATGGGCCGCAAACAAAAATAAAATTTTGTAAATCGATGTCAGAGGTCCCTGACACTCTCTCCTAGAGGCACGTGGGGCCGTTGTTCGCCTCCAACATCGATGGCTTTCACAATCTCTCATAAATTTCTTTTCTTTATATGTACTGGTATAGGCCTTGCCTACTACCAGATTTTATTTGTTTGATTCGGGATACTTCCGGCGTTCCCTCACCTCACCCTTACAATCTCTAGTACTTGTTAATAAACTACTTATCATCAGTACACTACTCGTAATTACCTATTCTCCTCTTTCTAACCTAACCAATCATTTGTTATTATCTTTCAACTCACTCTCCTCTTTCTAACCTGACCAGTCATCAGCTATTATCTTTTAACCCCTTTCTTTCTTTAAGTAGAGTTCCCTTCAGCTTATACCATTGATTTAATTCACTCGGTGGTTATTCTAGTTTTCCCACTTCTTACGTTACTACTCTTTAGCATGGGCACCCAATCTTCTTTTGTCTCTAAATTCCCTAGAATTCTAACTGAAACTAATTCACGCCCAGATTAGTAAGCTTCTCTATAACCCCTTTAGTGACTTCTACTTCTACCCTAACATGTAAATTTTCCAATGGTACACACCTAATGCACTACCACTCGTAGGCCGTCTTTTGCCCTTCAATCTTTCCACTTCTTATCCCCCTCTACCATATTCCATACACCTTCGCTTGTAGATAAATCTCTATAAAAAAACATAACTTAACATTACAGGCCAGCATGAAATCTATTTATAGATAGTCACCCGTCACCTGAAAGAAACCCAAGTGGGAGGGGCCCTCGTAAGAAGTACTAAGCATGCCCCTTAATTACCTTTCTTCCTTACTCCCCTCGCGTCCTGTCTCAAAAATAACAAAGTTTCTATGAGCATCACCAATTACCCCTAGCTATGTATTCATTCGTGGGACAATCACCCATAAAACCCCAAAGTGAAGAGATCTATCTTTGGCATTCAACGGTTAGGCTCTTGACTGCTCTTTTATAATTAACTTAGACCAGAAATAGAAAATAGTTGGATTACTGGATTTCACCACTTTACTTCTAGAATTCTCACTTCTATATTTCTATTCTATTCTTCTATCATACCATACGGCGTCTAATCGCCATACATGACTTAGAAACCATCCTTAAAAAAAGGAATATCTCAGTTTTCTCACTCCCCAAACAATAAGAAAAAGTCTAGACGATTATACTCAACCAGTGATGTCCAACTTATCCTCCGATCCTGAGTTGTCTTCCATTACTTCCTGATGTCCATATCTGCTCTTATTCAGAGCGAGCAGTCACGACTCACTCTCACAGCTGATGTTCGCTGTAGCGGTGTCTCGTACTGGCCGACTTGGTGTATTCTTCTGATTAATGACTATCTCCATATAGTCGTGTCAAGGAAGTTCACAACCAGAATTTCCTTAGATGGAAGTCTGACACACCATCATGCCAGAACGCCTCTACCGCTGGCACACATCCCAATCTCGTCTTCTCCCTTCTGCCTTTTCAACTTCTCTCTCTCGTAGTCAGGCACGTACTCCTTACTGTCTTTTTCGGATCAGCTCTTCTCCCGTCGACTCACCGTCGGCGCATGCGCACTTCTCTTTTTTCTGGAATTCAAATAAATTCAGGGCAGTATCGATAGTCATAACAGGGTTCAATATCGATTAATCGAAGTCTCCCCAACCCTTCCTTTGTTTAGAAATGGTTTCTTATCGTCTATTATGCACGCAGCCATTCGCTACGTGACATTCTTCCCCCACTCACCATAAAAAAAATAATGTTAACACTGTTCACATTTTTTTTTTTTTTTTGTTTAGTTTACCAGCCTTAAAGAATGTTTATCCAGGAACAAAGGGTTTCAAGTCTTTGACGTGCCACTTCCCCAACTTTTTACCAAAACGGTTTGTCAGTTCGTAGCTATTTTCACTGAACTTTTTCTTTATAACATAGGGCCCGACAAAACTTTGCACTTAAACCTGCTGTATAAGCTTGTGAGGCATCACTTAATTTAAAGTTTCTTCTTAACACTAGATCTCCTGGACGAAATTTCACCTCTCTCCTCCGAAGATTATAATAATGACTCGAATTCTTATAGGCGGTTTCTAAGTTATGTCTAACCATCAAACGTACCGTTTTCAATTTATTGAGTTTCTCCACCCAAAGTTTTGGGATTTCTTTATGAATCGGTTGGTTTTCCACCTTTTCAATCCTACTGATAATTTCAGGCTCCTTCCCATAATTTAGCATATAAGGAGTGCATCCAGTGGAACTATGCTTAGCCGTATTTATAGCAAAATTAAATTCTCTCAAATACACGTCCCAAACTGTTTGATCCTTTTGAATGTAACTAGAAATCATTGTTTTCAATACTCTATTGACTCTTTCTACTGGATTTCCTTGTGGCGAATATACAGGTAAATAACAAGGAGTTATATTAAAAGCTTTAGCTATCTCTCGCATTAATTTACTAGTATATTGCGGTCCATTATCCATCAGCAAATATCCCGGAATTCCCCATTTAAGGATAATCAATTCATAAAATGCTTCCGTAACTGCTCTACTGGTTGCTTTCCTTAACGCTTTACATTCTACATACTTGGTAAAGGTGTCCTGAAATACAATCACATATCGGTTCCCTTTTTTGGAACGTGGGTAAGGTCCCAACAAATCTGTAGCTACAGTCATCCAAGGTTTCTCTTTCTGGTAAAAATGCATTGGTCCTGCTTGAGCCGTTTGTAACACCTTCTGTCTCTGACATATTTCACAAGCAGTAACATACTTAGCAACATCTCTAAACATTCCCGGCCAATAATACTTGTTTGCTATTCTAAAGAAAGTTTTAGCTATCCCCATATGTCCTGCAGTAGGTGCATCATGACATTCCTGTAATACTTTAATCCTATAATCTTGCGGAATAACTAATTTCCACCTATTCACTGTTCCCTCTAAAGTTTGTTCTAACTGATCTAATCTTAAATGGTACAACTTCTCATCTATGACCTTCCAGTCTGGCCAAAATTTAGGTTTACTCTGTACTTGCTCCTTCCGCTTAATATACCAAGCATCTTGTATATTTTCCCATTCCACTACTTCAGAGTTATTAGTTAACAAAAGGCAAAATTCTTCCTCTACCGTTTTCTCTTGAACTTTCCCTTCGTGTATTCTAGATAAAGCATCCGGAACTTTTTGTAATCTACCAGGCCTATGTATTACTTCAAAGTCATACTCCTGGAGCAATAAACTCCACCTAGCTAATCGTCCGGTCGGATTCTGTAATGTGTTTAACCATTTCAGAGCAAAGTGATCAGTATATACTTTAAAATGATAACCTTCCAAATAAGGACGAAACTTTTGAACTGCCCACAATATAGCTAACAATTCTTTCTCGACTATTGCCCATTTTTGCTCGCCTACCGTTAAAGTCCTACTAGCATAAGCTATTACTTTTTCCTCTCCTTCCTCTCCTGTCTGAATTAATGCTGCTCCTAGTCCTGAAAAACTAGCGTCGGTCTGTAGCACTAGGGGTTTAGTATAATCTGGACAAGTTAATATAGGACTACTAGATAATTTCGATTTTAATTCATAAAAAGATTCCTGACATTCCTTAGTCCAACGCCATTTGTGATTCTTTTTCAGAAGTGCAGTGAGGGGCTTTACAACTTCAGAAAAAAATGGAATGAATCGTCGGTACCAAGAAGCCAATCCTAAAAATGCTCGTACTTCCTTGACTTTTGTAGGGGCTAGATACTCAAGGATACACGAGATTTTATCTGAATCTACAGCAATTCCTAATGGAGTAATGATATGACCCAAATATTTTAATTCGCTTCTGCAAAATTTTGATTTTTCCCTATTAATTTTCAGGTTAGCTTTTCTTAATTTCTCTAAAACTTTTTCTAACAAGGACAAATGTTCTTCAAACGTCTCACTAATAAGTACTATATCATCCAAATAACAAAAGCATTTCTCTCCTATCTCTTCTCTTAATATAGTATCAACTAATCTTTGAAACGAGGCTGGTGCGTTATGGATTCCAAAAGGCATAACTCGAAACTGATACAATCCTCTACCAGGTACGGTAAATGCTGTTTTTTCTTTACTTGCTTCATCTAATGGAACTTGCCAATACCCATTTTTCAAATCTATTGTACTGATATACCTAGCATGTCGTAATTTACTCAAAACATGTTCAATGTATGGCAAAGGATAACTATCTCTTTTTGTACAATTGTTTACTTTTCTGAAATCTACGCAGAACCTCCATGTTTTATCTGGTTTCTTTACCATAACTACCGGAGACGACCAAGGTGAATTTGAAGGCTCTATAACTTTTTCCAATAACATTTTATCTATTTCCGCGTGTATAACTTTTTCCAAAATGGGTGATACTGGATAATATCTTTGTTTTATAGGTTTTGCATCGCCTGTATCAATAACATGAGAAATCAAGTCTGTAAGTCCAGTACACTGATCAAATTTCTGTAACTGATTTTCCAAAAACATATTCAATCTGTCCCTTTCCTGAGGTGTAGGTAAAGTAAGAATATTATGTAGTTGATCTTCTTCTTTTAAATCTATAGCCTTAACAAATTGAAAAATTTTTGCTGGTTCATCTTTGAAATACCAAGTCCCATCTTGCAAATCTACTACTAACCCAATCTGTTTCAAAACATCCATGCCCAGAATCATATCTACTGCTAAATTTGGCATAATTTTACATTTTATCTGGAAGATCCTGTCCTGCAATTTCATCTCAAAAGTTCTTTCTCCTGTTATAGAACTATAAGTTTTATCTGCTAGTTGCACCACCCTAACTTCAGATTCTTCTACTGCTAAATCTAACATTTTACATAAAAAGTCACCTTTCTCTCCCACATAAGTTTTATCTGAACCGGAATCTATTAAAGCAATAAACGTAATATCCTCCAGCAAAATTTCAACAAAACATCTATCTCCATTAACTAAATCTGTAGGATTTATATTTAACATCACACAAGCCTGATTTTTAGTTAATTGCCTTAAAGAATTTGTAGGCCTAACTTTTCTTTCTTGGGGCATCCTACAATCAATAGACCTATGTCCAAGCTTATTACAATTATAACATTTAATCGTAGTGCGTGGAGTAACTCTACGAGGTGCCTTACACTCGAACTGCCTATGTCCTATTTTATCACAGTTCCAACATCGCTGGTTATTTGAAAAACGCAAAGTGGTGTTTTTACCATTTTCCCCCAACTCATCCTGTCTCTCTTTATTTTCTGTTGCTTTAACTATTCTAGAATCATTTACAGGACTTGAATTTCGTTCCTTATCCCACGTCTTTGCAGAAAAACTAACACTAGGTTTCTTTTGTAATTCAGACGATGGAAGTTCCTGTTTTCCCTGAATTCTTAACGCTGTATGAACTGAAGGTATAACAACTTGTCTCTGGGGTTTATAAGCCGTTTCTTTAATTGTAGCTCTAACCTGCGTTGGAGGAGGAATATATCTCTCAGAATCTAACAATATTTGTTCATACTGTCTACCTACACGTATTAAATCTGTTATAGTTTGAATCTCTGCAGGTCTAAGGTACAATTTTACATCAGGACGCAAATTTTTGATAACAGTCTTCATCATTTGTTGAGGACTCATTGGAGTACTTAGCCTCCTCATTAACGTTTGAATAGCATTAACATAATCAAAAATCGATTCTTTAGGACCTTGCGTTCTCTGTCTAATCTCATCCAAAAGCGAGTCTTCCTCATCAATAGGCAAGTAATATTCTCTAAATTCTTTCAAAAAAGCTTCCCATGTAGGCCAATCTGTTAATCTGTTCCTGTACCAAAGTAAAGCTGAATCTTGTAAAATTTCGGGTAATACTGACAATAAATCTACACCCTGTAACTTAGAACTTTGTTTTAAATCTTCCAATCTCTCCAAAAATAAGTAAATACTATCCCCAGGTTTGAATTTAATGTTCCATTTACGAACCAGATCCAAAGTATTTGGTTTATGTGGCTCTAACTGAATTGTAAACGATGGTACTACTGGTACAACTTCTTCTGAATCAGCTACCGCCATGGCCTTCCTACGCATTAACTTAACCCATGTATACACTACATCTCCATATGAATCTTGTGGAACCGTTATATTATGTTCAACTAAATCTTCTTCCAAAACTTCCTGACTCAGAGCAAAAGCCGTAATTAACACTTGAAATGACTGAGGGTTCTTACGGGCATAATCTAACAAGCGTTGTCTTAACTCATCCCTTGTACCTGTGGTCGGTAACTTTACTCTATCACATTCTGCCTCTAAATCCGCCTTCCTCAACTTCCTAATAGCTTGGGTTAGCTCAGCTGCTCTTATTTGTGCATACGGATCAACATAAGTAGCCATATTTATATATTAACAATACCACTGGAAAAAAAAAGATTAGAACACAATAGTTCAGTCGTCTGTCTTAGTCATCTATAGAAGTCCTTACTTGTCAATAGTCATTATTCTTTTCCCAAAAATATGTTATTATTATTATTATTTTTTTTTGAGAATAAATTTCAGTTATACTAACCTAACTCCCAAAATTCTTTTAACACTATCTCGCCTCACGTTAGGATATCAAACTATCACTGCCTCACGCTATGGGCTATCATAATATGGAACTTCAACTGAATAAAGGTTTCTTTTTTTTTTTTTCTTAACAATTTTAACTAAATTAAGTTGCAACAATTAGCAATACTGTTTTATTTTAACACTACTCGGCCCCACGATATGGGCGCCAAACTTTTGAAGGGGACTTCACGTTAACTTTATGCAGCACAACACATGGCCATAATTTATTTAATATATTATTTTTTTTTTCTTTTTAACAATAACAATCTTACATACAATAAATTACATTTACCCAACGTTAACCATTCAACATTTTTATTAGTAGGATTGTATTTAATTATTCAAGGTTAGTATACCCAGTTTAACTGTATAAGTACGTTCTCAGTTCAACAATGACAAATCCTTAATTAATTACTTTAATTTTCTTTTTTTTTTTTTTTAGGTATCTACTAGAACGTCTTGTATTATTCTTCTAATTTACTACTGACTTGTGTAGTCATTTACATTTGCAACTTCAGGATAGTTCAATATGTATATTATACTGTTTTTTTTTCTTGAATAAATAAAGGTTTTCAATTCATAATCCAGTCCTTAACTCTACAGATTACACTCAATAATCCCACCTATGTCTCCTATATTAGTCTACTAGTCATTTTAGTCCATGAAGAATTGTATTTAAAGATAGATAGAAAAGACAGTCTCATGAAGAAAGAAATAGAAGTTTAGGCCTATACCCACAGAGTGACTGTGGCGATAGACCACCGATACAGGAGCGGCGTCTAGATCTTGAGTTACAAACAATCTGACTCCTCTCCTGCAACCGGGAAAATATTAATGGGCCGCAAACAAAAATAAAATTTTGTAAATCGATGTCAGAGGTCCCTGACACTCTCTCCTAGAGGCACGTGGGGCCGTTGTTCGCCTCCAACATCGATGGCTTTCACAATCTCTCATAAATTTCTTTTCTTTATATGTACTGGTATAGGCCTTGCCTACTACCAGATTTTATTTGTTTGATTCGGGATACTTCCGGCGTTCCCTCACCTCACCCTTACAATCTCTAGTACTTGTTAATAAACTACTTATCATCAGTACACTACTCGTAATTACCTATTCTCCTCTTTCTAACCTAACCAATCATTTGTTATTATCTTTCAACTCACTCTCCTCTTTCTAACCTGACCAGTCATCAGCTATTATCTTTTAACCCCTTTCTTTCTTTAAGTAGAGTTCCCTTCAGCTTATACCATTGATTTAATTCACTCGGTGGTTATTCTAGTTTTCCCACTTCTTACGTTACTACTCTTTAGCATGGGCACCCAATCTTCTTTTGTCTCTAAATTCCCTAGAATTCTAACTGAAACTAATTCACGCCCAGATTAGTAAGCTTCTCTATAACCCCTTTAGTGACTTCTACTTCTACCCTAACATGTAAATTTTCCAATGGTACACACCTAATGCACTACCACTCGTAGGCCGTCTTTTGCCCTTCAATCTTTCCACTTCTTATCCCCCTCTACCATATTCCATACACCTTCGCTTGTAGATAAATCTCTATAAAAAAAACATAACTTAACATTACAGGCCAGCATGAAATCTATTTATAGATAGTCACCCGTCACCTGAAAGAAACCCAAGTGGGAGGGGCCCTCGTAAGAAGTACTAAGCATGCCCCTTAATTACCTTTCTTCCTTACTCCCCTCGCGTCCTGTCTCAAAAATAACAAAGTTTCTATGAGCATCACCAATTACCCCTAGCTATGTATTCATTCGTGGGACAATCACCCATAAAACCCCAAAGTGAAGAGATCTATCTTTGGCATTCAACGGTTAGGCTCTTGACTGCTCTTTTATAATTAACTTAGACCAGAAATAGAAAATAGTTGGATTACTGGATTTCACCACTTTACTTCTAGAATTCTCACTTCTATATTTCTATTCTATTCTTCTATCATACCATACGGCGTCTAATCGCCATACATGACTTAGAAACCATCCTTAAAAAAAGGAATATCTCAGTTTTCTCACTCCCCAAACAATAAGAAAAAGTCTAGACGATTATACTCAACCAGTGATGTCCAACTTATCCTCCGATCCTGAGTTGTCTTCCATTACTTCCTGATGTCCATATCTGCTCTTATTCAGAGCGAGCAGTCACGACTCACTCTCACAGCTGATGTTCGCTGTAGCGGTGTCTCGTACTGGCCGACTTGGTGTATTCTTCTGATTAATGACTATCTCCATATAGTCGTGTCAAGGAAGTTCACAACCAGAATTTCCTTAGATGGAAGTCTGACACACCATCATGCCAGAACGCCTCTACCGCTGGCACACATCCCAATCTCGTCTTCTCCCTTCTGCCTTTTCAACTTCTCTCTCTCGTAGTCAGGCACGTACTCCTTACTGTCTTTTTCGGATCAGCTCTTCTCCCGTCGACTCACCGTCGGCGCATGCGCACTTCTCTTTTTTCTGGAATTCAAATAAATTCAGGGCAGTATCGATAGTCATAACAGGGTTCAATATCGATTAATCGAAGTCTCCCCAACCCTTCCTTTGTTTAGAAATGGTTTCTTATCGTCTATTATGCACGCAGCCATTCGCTACGTGACAGCACTTCTAACGAGTCAGAATCAGAATAAGTTTTTTTATATAAAACCTTTTCACTAAGATATTTCGCTATTGGTAAATTTATGTATGAATAAAAAAATGTTGGTATCATTATGTGATATTTAATCTGACTTTCGCCAGTATTTAATCCGCGCTTACACGATTGGAAAATTCGCCCCTTGAAAGATGTACCTTTTGTACAGAAAAAACTTATTATTTCATAATTATGTATAGTCGCTGATAAATAAATGTGTGAGTGAAAATAATTTGATATCGTTGTTAATATTTAATCTGACTTGATTCCAATATTTGATCAATGGAACGCTCTTACACTATCGGAAAAATCTTCTTTGAAAAGAACTCTCTGCATCTTGGTCCGTCGCATGGAGTTACGCGCGCACCGCTTCTCTGTCACTCTCTACGCTCGCGCTGAAAACTTTACATCTAGGCAACCATAGATTTGATACACCTTTTTCTAAGGCAACCTAATACGGTTGGATTGAGAATAAAATAACCTTTCATTTGATGTAATAATAATTTAAATAACTGATGAGGGTATATTAACAACGCTTAATCACCTGTTTGGGCCTGGCAACTCCGTAGTTGGGCAGAGGGGAAAGTAGGCAACCTTTATTTTTTCAATTCCTTGGGGCATATTCTCTCAGCTAATGATCGATTTTTATAAATAACAAATGGGGGAAGTTTATCGAAAAAATTTAATTAGAATTATTATTATTTAACAACATCGGTACGCGTTTTAGCTAGGCAACCCATTTGCGATGTATCAATGTATATATTATCTAACAAAAATTTATTATCATCATTAAATAACAGATGAGGGTATATATTTCTTATACCGGATCTCGCACTAATAGTTTTGGTTCACTACATAGGATAGTACAGCCTGTAGTAAGTTATGCTAACATTTTAGTTCAGAGTAGGCCTATGTGTTTGTTTATATTGTTCTTTCCAAATCCTGCTGTACTCAATATTAATTGTAATTTGACAGAAAATATCAACAATTTCAAAATAATACAGTTTACAAAAATAGCATACATGTGTAACTTTAAAATGCCTAAAAGAGGAACTCAGCACGTTATTGTAACTAGCCCATTTTCTGTAAATATTTTTGATACTGTATTTACAAAATAATTCTAGGTTGTATTTATATGAGAATTTTAATAGGCTTAAACATTAATGGTTCTTTAGAGGCAAAGAATTGTAAAGTGAAAATGCAAATTAGTTGCTTGCGTTGACATAATTGTTTTCATTTGACTGAAAGCAGGATTTAATTTATGAGATCGTAAATATAGCAAGAGTTATTAATTAAATTAAAATGAAACTCGTATCATCTAGTGGAATAATTGAGACCGGGAAGATCTGTTGGTGGGGGAATTATTTAAGTTATACTATAAGCAAGTACAGAGTGTTTGAGTTTTATGGTTATTTAACGACGGGATGTGTACTGCAATAGGCCTGTGACCGTCGCCGGTGTGCCAGAATTTTGTCTCACAAGATTTCTTTTACTTTCCTGTAAAAATACAGACTTGGCACTCATAAATGCCACCGACGTGGGGCGTGATTGAATCCGCAAACTTGGGCACAGAAAGCCAGCGCCATACTTACTGCGCCACCCAGGCCGACCAAGAACTCGCGAAAATGGAAGGGGCACATTCGTTCGACATTTAGTACGCCGTTAGACAGTAAAATTTTCAGTAAAATTATGTGCACATTAATTACTGTGTATGTCGGCCGCGGTGGTCTAGAGGTAGCGTGCCCGCCTCTAGATCCGCAGGGCGCGGGATCAAACCCAGCCGCGGTCGATGGATTTTTCAGGACGTAAAAATCCTGGGCACGGAGTCCTCCGGGAGGGACTTTAAGGTGGGGTCCCGTGTCGTAGATTTACGGCACGTAAAAAGAACTCCAAGCCTAAATTAGAGCCTCTGGACAAAATTTCTCGGCCCTTTCACGTCCAAGAAATACTTCGTTTCCAGAAGGGGGTTGCGAGGCGATGGGCTTACCACCTGTCCCTCTACCCTCTCTCGGAAAATAAGCATATCAAAATTAGTATAGGTAATGAAACCTCCATTGGAGGCCCCTTCGCCCCACCTGGGGATCATAGGGTACCAGATACAGAATTACTGTGTAGGCTATAGTTATCAATTATCACTGACAAACTACTCTTGTAAAATGTCTAGGCTTATTGAAAATTTAAAGTTGTTATTATAATAAACACAAATAACAATTATATAATATGAATTAAATTATTTAGAACTCTATAATGGCCTTTATGCAATGCTCTCGAGGAGTGCATAAGCCTAGCACCAGACTGGATTCTAATTTCGAGAAGAATATCGACTCGCTAGATCGTTAAATGTTTTTGAGTTAAATTACTGGTCAACAATGATTTTGTTACATAAACAATTTTGAGTGTTTCTAATATGTATTTTGATCTGCTGATTCCAAAAATGAAGTCAGTAATTTTCCATCACCCACCATTTTTTTAAAAATCCCGTTTATTAGAATTTCTGGTATATAACATGCTGATTAGAATTAGTATTCTACATTTATATTGCATTTCATTGTGTCAATAATTGACTTATAACGTTTGGTGATTGTTGCCTTGAATTCATGAGTTACAATACCTTATTTAGTCATCACGGCCTACTTGATCATATGCAAAACTGTGATTGTAAGGTAAAGTTTGCAGATGAATAGAAGCTTTCTTAAAATAATAAAAGCTAATTCTGTACTCTCTTCCGTTGTCAATTGAATTGTGATAGAAGTGTATATTACCATCCTTAGTAGTGCATTATAAGGAGTATTGTAAAAGTGTATAGTGATAAGAAACATGTCTCGAAAGTGTAGAAACAACTTCTGTTTTGTGTGTGGTGAGCTGACTTTCAAAGCGCAGAGACGTAACTTTACTCCTCTAATAAGAAGAGCTTATCACTGTTATTTTAACAACAAAATATACCAGAACAAGACATGGGCCTCAGAAATCTGTTGTACCAAATGTGTAACACTATTATCTGGCTGGTTGAAAGGATCCCGTCATATGCCTTCTGCAGTCCCCATGATATGGCGCGAACCTAAGGACCATTTGACAGACTGCTACTTCTGCTTGACAAATATATCTGGAATAAGTTCGAAGTCCAGACTCACTGTTAAATATCCATCTTTAGATTTAGCAATTCGACCGGTGCTTCATGGGCCAGGACTTCCCATACCATCTCCACCAGATGACATAACAATGACTGAAGAATTTTCTGATATTCAGGATGAATTACAGAATGATTCAGATTTTGTGGAAGAAGATGCTACAAATGAACCTCACTTTCTAACACAGGATGATTTAAATGATTTGGTTCGGGATCTTGGTTTAAGTAAAAACAAGGAAGGATGGAAGCTACTGCAGGGTGACACGAAAGTAAGTTTTTCCGCCAACGCCAAAAGGAATGTGAGCATTTGTTTTCTAAAGAGAAGGACCTAGTTTTCTGCAATGATGTTGAAAATTTGTTCCAGTCAATGGGTGTTGAGCATAAATCTGAGGATTGGCGTTTGTTCATAGACTCTTCAAAAACAAGTTTGAAAGGAGTGTTACTACACAATGGAAACATATATCCATCCATTCCTTTAGCCCATCTATGGGCAACGCACGGCCCGCGGGCCGGATGTGGCCCGCCCCGTCTTTTGATCCGGCCCGCAGAAAATTTTAAAATCACGCTTGAAAAAGTAACTATTTTCGGTTCTCACCAACAAGACAGTGAGAAGGGGGAAACAAAAGCCTGACCTAAGAGGGTGTTCCTTCCGGTCAGCGCTAGAAAAATGTTGCAATAGGCCTAAATCAAAGGATCGAACCAGACTTACAGATGAAAATTTGGAAAACACTCTGCGCTTGTGTATTAGTGGGATTGAATATCTTGTTTCTCAAGTTCAAGCTCAAGCTTCTCATTTATTTCTGCTGATTGTAAGTAAATACCTAATCAGTTCGATATTGTTCTCATTTATATAACTTTAGCATTATACTTTATAAATATAAAAAACCGTATCATGATTATTTTTTCACAACTACCTATTATCTACGGCCCGCGACTTCATAAATATCGTAAAGTTTAGCCCGCATCTTTCTAAAGGTTGCCCATACCTGCTTTAGCCCATGCAGTTGGGTTGAAGGAAAATTATGATAATATGAAGCTTTTATTATCCTCTATAAAGTATGAGGTGCCACACGTTGGAGAGCCAAAATGTTGTAGTGGTCGGTCACAATGTTGAAGGTGGATGGGTTGTGTGAAGGGATTTCTTTGGGAACAGTACTTACTTCGATCCTTCGTTGGAGTCCATTTCGTTACGCACCTCAGCTTCCACGGCTACTTTGCCCAGGGGTATTGCATGAATCATCTCGGGATAGTTTTATAGCTAGTTATACCTTTTGAAATGATAACCACACTATAAACTTTTGACTATCGGAATTTATTCATATAAACTGTGTAATTTGTGTAACTGTTTGTGCGTCGTTACCACTTTTAGTTTCACTTGTCATTTACTTACGTGAATTATATTCTTCTTATTTATCACAAATGAAAAGTAACTCACACGCTTATATCTTCTGAATGCGTTGTGTTTCATATGTGACGGTGGCTGTGAGAATCGCCATAGCTAGGTTTAGTTTCCGCGAACTTCTCCACGGAAGCACGATGCAACGATCTGCTCTGTTAGAAGAGTAATGATGGAGTGTCGTCCTACTGACGCTTAAGGATGCTTTTCTCTCATTGGCTGCATTCCTCGTTACGTAAATCATTTTAATTGGTTAAGCCAATTCGCGGGTTGGAATTATGAATTTAGTACGTTGTATTTTGAATACAGACGTTTCTTTTACAGTTAATATTTTGAATTTGGAAACATAAAATAATAATAATAATAATAATTTGAATAATTTGAATAAGTATTAATTATCTATTGTTTTATAAATAAATAGAAAGGGTGGAATAATTCCAGTTTCAAGTATGAGAATATTTCTTGGCAGATATGCGGGAATTTAAAAGTAATAGCCATCTTACTTGGATTACAGCTTGGTTATACTAATTTTTGCTGCTTCTTGTGCAAGTGGAATAGCAGAGATAGATGTAACCATTATATTATAAAGAACTGACCAAAGAGAGAGTCACTTAATTCAGGACAAGAAAATGTTCTTCATCAACCAATTGTATGTTCTGAAAAAATCTTATTGCCTCCACTGCATATAAAACTAGGCTTGATAAAACAATTTGTGAAAGCAATGGATCATGATGGCAGTGGATTTCTCTTCCTGCAAAATGAGTTCCCAAGGATCAGCGAAGCCAAACTAAAAGAAGGAATATATGTTGGCCCCCAAATAAGGGAACTGACGAAAGATACGCAATTTGAAATCCAATTAAATGTGGAAGAAGCAGCTGCATGGCAATCTTTCAAAAAAGTTGTCACAAACTTTCTAGGAAACTTCAGGTCTGATAACTACAAAGAACTTATCAGTGAGATGATTGAGAACTACAAGATAATGGGATGTAAAATGTCTTTAAAAATACACTTTCTGCACTCCCATCTTGATTTCTTCCCTGAAAACCTAGGGGCTGTGAGCGACGAACACGGGGAGCGTTTCCACCAGGACATCGCGGAAATGGAAAGGCGCTACCAGGGTAAATGGTGTCCAAATATGTTGGCAGACTACTGTTGGACACTGAAGAGAGATGTTCCTCAAGCGAAGTACAGCCGAAAATCCAATTCACATACATTTTAGGTAGTAAATGTAATTTCAGTTAAGATATCATAATACTATAGTGTATTAACACGAAAAATGTTTTCCATGCGATTACTAAAAAACCCTAGGTGATGGAAAAGTTCTGTAAAAAGATTTGAAATCAGCACAAAAAAGTAAGTCAGACACACCCATTGTTTCCCTTATAACATAAAAAAGTTCAAATTTTGTTGACCAGTGATTATCGTTCATAGTCTATTCTTGCGCTCTTCTAAATTTGAATTGGGACAATATTAATTTCATTAGGCCTGGAGAAAGCAGGCCTATATTTTCAATTTAACGCTTTATTGCAGTAATATTAATTATATAAAGATTAATATTAGTTATTTGGCTAATTTCTTTGTTCTAGGTAAATGAAGTTTGCTGATCCATTTAGATGTGAGTTACTTGTAAGTAAACAAAGAGGGATGTCTTAGTGCATGAAAGCATTGCTGATGGTTTTTTATTTTCATATTGAATTATCATCATCTCTTTCATATTCATTTATGTTTATAAAGATTGACTGTTTCCTTGACCGAGATAGCCATTCTTATTGGAAATTAATATTGGACATCCTTGATGGAGTGATTTCCTGAGGTGGAACCTGGCGGAATACTGAATAAAGAAGAAGAAACTTGATGATAATTTGTTTAATTTGATTTTTCCTTGAGATGCACAGCACGCCCCATCGCGGAAGGAGTTACTCCAGTGATTACGAATTCGTTGAACTTGTCCAGCCGTCGGCATCCACCAGGCAGCCGGCTTGTGCTAATTGTTTGTAATGAACCCGATTGTCATAGAGATTGTCATGGGAACATAGCATTAAAACTCCATTGTTTTCAACACATCTATCTTTCTTTATCTTATTAACTCATTTCTTCTACGTAAAAGTGGACATAAAGGAAACATTTTTTTCTCCATTTCTTCTTCTATGTATAATTTCATTTTGTAGTACGTCATGTCCAGGTTCACAACCGTAAAGTAGGAAGTCGTAAAAGGGCCAAAGTACTCTAACTTGCAATAAGATTAATGTTATATAATGCTATTCTTCCTCTCTATGAGTGGTGGAGTGGCAGCTGAACAAAACTTCATTAACCTGAGTGATTTAAGAGTTTCTTAACTTTCTCGGTGCTTTAGCGACAGGGGTCGTTCCGTTGCCCATGGATGTACTCTAAGCAAGGGATATCTCTTACAAGATAATTTTGCTTTCTCCATAAAGTAAGAACTACGCGTGTGTAAAATTAGAGGTACACATTATTTAAAATATAAGTTATGAACATAAAAAAAAAAAACTTTTTTTTACTGTTTATTAGAATCCAACTGTGAAGAGCCTATCTTCAAACTATCGAGGAATAGCCTATGTATACAAAATTCCAAAGTAAATAGAGAAAAAATTGTGCGCATGGAGAAATTTGAGTTTGAAAAAAGTTTTAAAAATGATTTAGAAACAATCCTTCGATAAACTATGAAAAGAAAACTGCACCTAGATCATGCTTTAAAAATCGCGGACTAGAAACTTTCAACTTTCTAAATATAGCGTATGGCCATATCCCAATAATAAAAGATGTCGGAAAGTTCCAGATCTGAGTTTTTAGAGGGTTTTTTTTCATTTTAAACCTTTTTTCACTAGAGTGTCGCTTTAATGTGAGCGAAAACATTTTGTTATCGATAGTAAAAATGGTTTAACTTAATCTTAGCGCATCAGATTTATTGTACAATTCACCTTAAACTTAGTAGACTATGATTCTTAAAATAATAATCACAATAATAATGATAATAATACGATAGGCCTATGTGTTTATTAAAAGAGGGCTCTTATTTCTTTTAATTTGAAGAATCCTGCCATTTTTACTGGCATGTCGATTTCCTAGAAATGCGTAGAATATAATCCGGCATTGCATATAATTATTGTGCTAATACCGATATTAATTAAAGTCTTTCTTATACTGCAACAAAAATATAAAGTTTATATATATATTTTTTTTTAACATTGTCGTTTCACAATAGCTATGAGTAAAAGTTTAATTTACTACCATCCGGAGAAGTCTAGATAGTATTAAAGGGCTTATAAGAGATCAAAAATAAATAAAATAGCATAATTAGAGCTGATATTTTCATATAAACAAGTTTTTCTTTTCATTGTTCTGAAAACAGAAAGTTGGGAAGGTGAGAGAACAATAGGGAATCGTGAGCTCCTCCTTGGCAATTAAATCTATCAAGTTGTGTATTATATTCAGAACAAGAGAACTCCCTGGAGGTGTTAATTTTTACTGCACTGGATCCACCCAGACTAATTACTGAACTTGGGTTTGACTGCTCGTGGGATTGACGTATGCCTAGGGGCATGGGGTTTGTCAGGGCCACATGACGGTAGCATTTGCCATACGAATTGATGTATCGAATAGAAGCAGCAATCATTTTTTGTTAATTATGCCAGGGTAGGCTTGTCTAAAATTAAATAGGGTAATTATAGATTTTAAATCTTACTGGTACAATGTACAAGGAGTACATTGGCCTATTTTAAATACGTTATTATTAATAAAAAATATTCATAGGGCTTTTCAAGAAAAGTATCAAAGCTGAATATTAGTACAAATTACGGTAGTGAGGACCATTTTTTCTGACAGTTACATATTATTCTCCTTTACAACAATGAAAACATTAACGACTGAAAAGAGAAAAGGCGCTTAGAAACCTAGAAACGCAGATTTGTTTAACCTTTCCACGGCTACTAACGTATAAACTCGTCACCTTAAAAGTAGTATAAAAGCAGATACTCTTATATGAGATTATTAGAGTAATGCTAAATGCACAACGTGTGGATTAAGATTGGCATTTGTGGAAACCGCTGAAATGTTTCGTATTGATTTCAAGCCTAGTGCCCACTGATGATTTTACTTGATGATTGCTTATATTAATATTTAAATTGAGCCTTTCAAACTGCGAAGGTGAAAATTACATTGATTTAGGAAAGTATTTCCAGATATAAGTTACCATTCTTACCCTTGTCAGAAATACGAGTCTCTTTTAAAAAGGAAAAATGCTGTTAGGAATTAGGTAAAAAAAACAGTAAAAAACGTTAATTAATTTTATTAGTTCGTAAACTATTTGTATTTTAGTTTTATTCATAATACAATTTGCATGACTGAAATTAAAAAGAATTAACATTCGTTTAAATAGAAACGTTATTAAATGAATTTAAAAACAACTAATTAAATCTAATACAGAACTAATCACAGTTCAGAAATTCCATGATCATAATAATATGCAAAACTAGCCACTTTTATACTGCACGCTGCATGGTTAAATATGACATTGTCTCGATCATTAAAATTATATGACAAATTAATAGATATTTCTATTACTGGTTCCGGTAATTAAATTTAGAAGATCAAATTATTTTTCCTCAAAATGTATTGATAATTGAATCCTTATATTAATTTCCCTATATAGTCCTTACTTAATATTCTGTACTTGTTTCGTACGTTATTCGTTGTTTTTAAGGCTAGTTTACACGATGACACTAGGTTTCGTAACCACTTTCATGAAAGTGATTTCGTGAAACTAATTACACACATTTTCTTTCCAACGCAACCACACATTTCATGTTATTTCTGAAGTTCAAGTTATTAAAATCCCATATAAATGTTTAAAACACGTATGAATACAGGCATTTCACAATTTCCTCACTTCCCCATTTCATTTGACGAAACGCGAACAAGCTAAATAAGCGTAAAATAACAACATTACTATTATAGTTTCGTGAAAAGTTGGAATCAGCCGAAACTGCGTAGTTTCGTTACTCATTGTCGCCAGTACATCTTGCGCTTGCGTATTCAAGCAAAAAACAGTTGCGAAACTTACTTACGAAACCTAATTTCGTCGTGTAAACTACCCTTTACAGTGGCGGTGACAGAGCTCCCGCAGATCGTGCGGGGAGGTGAGCCCCATTTTTTTTGCCCCCAGCATATCTCGAATAAATTTTGTGTATACTTGAAACGTTTTTACGAATATAGCTGCTGGTCATTGATTTTCGTATGCATTAAGAAAGAAATACAAGCCACTTAATTACAATATTGCAATATCACCGTAATAGGAAAAACCATTCTTTTTTAATAAGCCTGCCAAAATGTAATTTAATCTCCAGGCGGCAGCACTGCGCAACCATAGACATATTGTATTTATTGTGCTTTGGGTACACAATTTAATATTCTTGGAAAAAGGGGGAATGATTAAAACATTGTTAGAGTAGGATCCTTTCGAATATCCTTTCGTGAATATGCTTTATTATGCAAAATAAAGCACAATAATTGTGGTTGCCCTAGTAATGATTAATAAAGTAAAATTATCCTTATATTTTGATTTACTCTGTAATCGAACTGTCTACTGACATGAATTTTGAATCTGGGGAATGTAATAAATTTTAGACCTACCTTATCCAGAAGGTAGAATAGTCTCAATGACGTACGCCAGAGGAACCTACAAATAACTATTGCTATGTACAATAAATCACCATAAATAATCCTGTCCCAGAAGATATCGTAATTACCATGGATCTGTTGTCATCACTATGATCGTCAGCATGGGTGGTGTGGAAGATGCTGGCCGGGATCCGAAGGTCGCGGTTCAAACCTAAACGAGGTCGATGGATTTTTCACGACGTAAGATGCTTCAATTAGAATCTCTTGTTACTCTTACTTTTCTCGTTGAGGTAATACCTTAGTTTCTTCTAACTGGTAATTAATATGATGTGCTTATCACCTGACCCTCCATCCCCTATGGTAAAATAGCCTTTGTGTAACTAAATTAGTAGTAGGAAATGAAACCGCTACCCGCAGGCCTATCTTCTCCGTGCACGAATGGATGGTGTATCATTCATCCATTAATGCCACTATTTCAGAACTCGTATCTTATAAATTGAAGAGAAAAAATCTGTTACACCATAAGGATGTATTGTCACTGACTTGGAGACAATATTTAATCATTTCAGATTGAAAGGTCAGTCGGTTTGGAAGTCCTTAACTTGTTTGTTGGTTACAACTATATTTTTCCTGTTACATTTTTCCTTTACCAAACTACACCAACCATAGAGTGAACATTTAGCCCTAATTAATTTTATTATTCAGTCTATCATAATTGGATGGAGAGTTGCAAAAACGATCTTTAGCACTTTGATTTGTCTTGAAAAACACATAATAAAAATGTATTTATCAAAGCCTTTTGACAATTCATCCAAATTATTATTTTCTATATTCAGCGTATTCAACACAGACCAAATTTGGGCTATTTTCATAAATATCGAGGCAAATATAGGTCAGAAGGACACGAATATAACATGCGAAGAATTAACTTAATTTATTAACTGAACCAAACTTTTACAACTGCCGGAGTTAAGCACTGTTCAACTTTGGGCCCAATACTAATCAACTCATTTATTAGCAACCGTCCTGATTTAACTGGGTTAAATAGCCAACAATTCAAGTCCAAAATTAGAGACTTTATAAAATTGCTTATTAAATTATTTTCTTACTTCTGTCATTATTTTTACATTTTCTATATTAGATATAATTATTTTACCTTAAAATTAATCTAAATTATGTTATATATTACTATTATTGCATTATTAACGCTGTTGTAGCTATAACAAGTTCTGAACTTGTTCTAAATATTAACTCATACTTTTCTATAGGTTTATTTCATCTTTTCATTATAGTTTTTTCCATGTGTGGTGTAATCCAGCCTAAAAGGAAGAAATCAAGTCGGGGGAGAAAATAGAAGCGATGTCAACGTGCAGGCTGTAAATAAATACAACATTCTACTTGAAATCCAATTTACATAAACTGCGGAATGTTAGCAATGGATTTTATTTATTACAGCAACAAGTTAGTATTTCATGCTAAGTCTATATAGGAAAACACTTTGAAACAAATGCTTACTGATATTTTTATAGAATCTAATAAATTTCATTTTAATACCGCTAATGGAGCTACATTTATAGATGCTCAATATGGTAAACCTTTAAATGTTTCATTTCGCTGGTTTAAATGACGGGAACATTAATCTAGCTTAATATTACCAGAAACAATTTCCGAAGATGAGATTTTTATGTAGCTCGAAAAAACAAGAACTTAAATCGTGGGAACGCGTTGTGTTATATCCAACCTCGAGGGCAGACAGGTTACTAAGAAAGAATAACGATTCCTTTTTTATTTATCTCGAGCGTTCGAAACGTTTACATCGAATGATCAGAAGTAAAATATCTTCAAAATATTCGAAATTATCTTGTTTTCGTGAATAAAAAGGAGGGTTTTATGTTTTCTGATAGCTGTGGTTTCTATAGCAACATCGGAAGCTGTTCAGAACTGCTTTGTTTATTTTGCTAAGAAAGAGTCTTTATCTGCTTATTTTTCAGAATGCTACTTTGTGATTTCTTACCTTTTCATCTGAAGTGTGTTAAGGAAACATAATCATATCATTATATTATACACGTATTCCTGCAATGAAAATCTCTTTCTGCCTGTATGTGTATTATGAAAAATATGTAACACAGAAAGTAATGCTGTAAAAAAGTACCGAGTACTGAGTACTGATTTATTTAAATATATTACCGCAGTAACCATCAAAGTTCATGGAAACTAAATTGAAACGCTAAATTTAAGGTCTCTTTGTAGCTCAGAGCCTAAAGTGGTAGTACATGAAATATGTAGATCAGGGATCTTAAAAAAAATGAATAGAGCGGAAAATATTTTCGTTGCCCCTATGTCTGGAACTTGAACATATTTTAGAAATGATGCTTGTGGTTCGTCAGTCTGTCTACCTTTTACTTCGGGTAATATGGTGCTTTGGATTTAAAACGAAATTTGGGTCATTTTGCACCCCTAGAGTTTTTTTGTTTATTACAAGCATTTTCTCTTTAAAATATTTGTTTTGGAATGGGCTTCACGATTCTGACAGAAATTTACATTTCGAAAACGGTTATAGATGTATAAAACTAAAATATTTTACTGAAAGCGTTATTAAGAGGATAGACTCCTCGTGTCCAATTTTGAGTATTCTCAGCTTTTTCCATTAAACGTATTGTAGAATATGCATGCAGTATCAGAGAGAATTAAAATTAACCACAGCAGCACCAAGGTTTTTTGTTGTTGCTCTAAGCTCGATAGTTATGTATTACATTTACTCAAACCAGTTTTTATTGTTTATTTAGAAGGGGTTTTACTATAAATTAATCAGTATAGAGTCTCATACGTTTTATAATTTTTTAAAATAATTATAAATGTTAACAACGTGAAAAATCACATGTTAGCTGTTGTTGACGAATATAATAGGCTACTTGAAAAGTACCTAACGGAGCATTCGAACATAAATCGTAAACTAAAATTGTTCGGTTTCTCTTAGGCTCACAAAAAGTAGTCTTTTTTATTATCATTTTACTGGAAATAAGTTATTTTAAATTTGTTTCCAAATTTCATCAGCAGAATGTCTTGTGGGAAAAATACTTATTATGTATTATAGTATTATTGACTTTCTTGAACTGCCTGTTATACCTTATTTTAACAGTCAAATACTGTGTTTTGTACCCAACTGTATAATTTGTTATATAGATATATATTTGAGTTTGATTTATATACTTCATATAGTCTATAGCATCACCCACGATGTTCATGATTCAGTGTAAATAAATCAACGTAAAATAATATGAAAAGTATTTCATCATAGCTTTTTTCATCAATAGTATAAAACTAAAGGGTATAGCCGTGGCGTGATAGTTTAGAGCCACTGCACTACAAATCTCGCTCGCGGGTTCGATTTCCGATGAGGTCGGTGGGATTTTTCCATTGGCCTAATCCTTCTGGTGGCACTATGGACCTAGGGTCGACCCAGCCTCTAACAGAAATGAGTATTCCTGGGGATAAAAAGCGGTCGGTACGTATGGCTGAAATTACCACCTCCCTATGCCGATGTCTCAATCTGGGAGCCTCAACCTCCCGGAAACCTTATTGGTCTCCACGGCCCGTACAGGGATCACTTTACCTTTACCTATAATATAAAACTAAACCAGCCGAATTGTGAATTAGACAATACTTCACTAATAGAATTAATTGATTATATTTTCTCAGCATGACATCTTTCAGTGAACCAATTAATATACTGTAATTATAACATACTCAAGGCAATCGTTATATAAATTTATAAGAAGTTGCTTTTAGACAATATGTGGTGAATATTACACAGTACTATACTTAAAAATGCTGAAATCAAGAATTTCATTGTAGCCTCACCCCTATATCAGTGGTTTTATGTTAAATCCTCTTTGAACGGGATATATATTTTTATGTCCCCGGTAGCATCAGGTTCATCTCCTTGACGCTTGACCCGGCGAGTCGACCACTTCCATAAACATGTCTTTTGAAATGGCAGGTCCAGAAATTACACTGCCCTTACAGATACCTTTGCGCTTATATCGCATCATATGAATGTTTCTGCACAAATGCGTCAGAATTTGTGACAAAATCGCTTCCATGCATAAGACTGTAGTAATACCTGAATAAACTTTCATTTTATTTTAGTTTGTTTGTGTACAGTAGCCTACTTCAGATTGACTATATTAAGAAAGAAAGAAAGAAAGAAAACATTCTTCCCCATTTCGTTATTCATTTTATGCGTCAAATAAACCAATTAGCAGTAAACCTTATAATGAAAGTTTATTAAGTGCCAGAATGGTACTTTAAAAGATTGTGTGGGGGACAATGTCTGTCCGTCTGTCTGTACCCTATGTTCGTATGTCTGTACGCGCGATAACTCAAATATGCTTTATCGGGTTTTCATGAAACTTGGTACTCGCATTTATAACGTCCGTGGGAATAAGCTTATTGATATTGGACCAAATCCCGTTGTCGGGTACCGGAGTAATGCCCAATTTAGTGCCTATTTTATGGTAATATATTAGAAAGAATTTATCAAATGCAAATCAGTTCTCATGGCAACATATTTGTTTTACAAATGAACATATGCGACTCTGGAAGTTGCAATATTTTCTCAGTTTGACAAGTAACACTACTCAACATATTCCTTCACATATGCTTATCAAACTTGATCTTTGTTCTTACATAAGCCCTGCTTAATGAATCGATCTGGAGCTTAGCTCTGAAAACGATTAAAAAATAACTTATTTTCTGCATATAATATGAATTATCACTGATTAACAAAGCATTCTGGCACTTTGTTACATCAGTTGACCTGATTTTATTTGGTTTTATTAAATACTAGCAGGTCTTATGGATTCGCTCGCGATTATTCACTCAACCACTAGATGTTTTATTTAAATCTTTTATTTAACAGAAAAATAACTAAAGCATATAGAAGCATTACGATATTTATTAAGTGCCAGTATGGTACTTTATGTGATTGTGTGAGGGAAGGGAAAATGTCTGTCCGTCTGTCCGTCCGTCCGTCCATGTGTCTGTACGCGTGATAACTCAAATAGACTTTATTGGATTTTAATGAAACTTGGTATATGCGTTTATAATGTTCATGGCAAGAACGCTATTGATATTGGACCGAATCGGTTAACCGGTACCTGAGTAAAACCCAATTTAGTGTCTATTTTAAAAGCGCCATAACTCAAATACGCTTTATCGGATTTTCATGAAACTTGGTAAACACATTTATAATGTTCATGGGAAGACTTCTGTTGATATTGAACCAAATCGGTTGGCCGGTACCGGAATAATGCAAAATTTAGTGGCTATTTATTGTATTATATAACAAAAGGCCCCATGCCTCAAATACGCTTTATCGGATTTGGTATAAGCATTTATAATGTCCATGGAATGAAGCCCATTAATTTTGGACCTAATCGGTTGACCGGTACCAGAGTAACAACTAATTAAAGGTCACATTTTTTAAAAAAATGTCTCTACTACAATGCCGCATTTTTAATCATTTGAGGGCTTTGTCTGCAGTGCAGTCAGATGTTTGTTTACTAAGTTGATGTATTCGAAATTGAGTAGGCCTACTACATGAATATTCTTATACACAGAAGGTGCATTACTGTGAAATAATTAGCGGAGTTATATGTCACTGGATTTTGCGAAATGTTGACATATTTTAAGAATTTCAAGTTGCAATACATTGAGATTTGACAAATAACACTTTTCCTTCACATATGCGTATCAAAATAAATCGTCAAAATGACTGAGTTGGTCGAATGGTAACGTCTTGGATTCGTATTCTGGAGGTCCCTGGATCAAATCCCGAAACCGGCCAATTTGACTTTTTTTTTGTATTCTGCATATCATAATTGCAATCATAACTGATTAAACAAAAACATACTGGCACTTTGTTACATCAGTTTACCTGATTTTATTAACACTGACATAGTTGTTACATAAATTACAGGAATTACATAATTTCAGTATTAATTAGGCCTATTTTGAGTTAAGTAATAAATATTTAAACGAATCTTGTGCTGCTTTATAGGCATACAGATTCTAAATGAAACAATTAAAACGTAACACAGATTCATGAATCTTACCAAAAAAATCCCGGTTTCGATGCGCATTTCACGATTAAAGGGGGAAAAGACATCAGCTTTGATTTCCCGAACCCACAAAATCCCCGCATAATGAGTTTCGCCAAATCTTTCAATGGTCTCGCCCCCCCCCCCCACCGTTGCTATGTCAAATCAAGCAAGGCTGTCTCCAATTAATTTCAAAATTGAATACTTGTTAATAGGTGGCGTTGGATGTACACGAAAACACGAATTCAAATAGTCTCCATTAAATTAGATAATTTTATTATACTACAGATATATTCACTATTTTCCACGTAACATAAACGTACAAGAAAAATATTATAATATACTGCATATAAACACTTGGTATAGCTAAAACGAAGTCTGTTAGTGACACATTCGTCGTGAGCTAATAAAAGGGAGGAACATAAATATGTCTATGCAGATTTATATTATATAAAGATTTTACCATTATTGGGACACCTTTAGCATTATTCATATCATCGTAAATTTTTATTTTTTCTAGGATTAACAACCCGTTCGATTTTTTTGTGAATGTTAAAAACATCGTAGAGTCTCGCTGATCCTGATCCCGCTCGTCCGAATCCGGATAATCCGGATTTGTCTCTTTGTATTGAACAGTCAATAAATTTTGAATTTTCATCTCACAGATGTTTTTCTCTGTTATTCCTGCATCAATTCGTTCGTTAAAACTTAGATCTTCGTATACAGTAGTATTAAGACTAAAATTAAGTTGCAGGAAAAGTTGAAAAAGAACACAGGGTGTTTTAGTTTTACCTATCTAAAACTTCTATTACAGTACAGTACGTGCATTCTAAGGCAAATTCCCTTTAATCCGTGTTTCGGTGAATCGGACAAGATTCGGTCCCATCTAATCCGGATTGGTGGGACTCTTAGTATAAAACAATTATTTAAGTTAATTTGTTTTCATTTATTTTACTTGTTAATTAATTAATTAAATATCTAGTTTTTTCTTTCTGTCTGTCTGCCTAACTTTTTCCTCCTTTCTTTCTTTTCCTTTCACTCAATCAGTCATTCATTAAGAACAATCCTAAAACATGTGAAACAAATATGAAAATGCTGTTCATGTCAAAATACAACCACCACAACAATATGCCAGAGTCGCCGCAAACTTGCCTTTTCTTTCTTTCCATTTTTGTTTGTTTGTGCCGTATGTTTCTTTCTTTGTAGTTCTGTCATTCAATTTAGTATGTATTTATCTCTTTATCCCTTCTTTATATTCTGCTTTTCTTCTTGTGTTCCTCCTTTGATTTTTTATTCGTTAGTTGTTTATTCATTTACTTAGTTTTTAAGTTTATTAATTTTTATGTTTATATGTTCTTTTATTTGTAACTTCCTTTTGAATTTTAACTAATCTGTTCTTGTTATTACTATTATATTATTATTATTATTATTATTATTATTATTAATATTATTTTAACTATATCGCATTTTTTATACATTCGATACCACCCATGTAAATTTCATCTTAATTTATTCAGTTAAAACAATACCGGTGCCAGACAGATTTTTTATTATTTTATTATTTTTTCTAATAGATCAATTCCTTACTATCGTGTTGTGTGTTTGGCCTATGTATTTTAATAAGTTATATTTCAATTAGATACATTATTCAGAAGTATACACAGCTTCGATCACAAGTTTTTAACTAATTCCTCGTAACGAACTGAAAGTTGATTAAATATTTCAATCACGATTTTTCAATCGCTGAATCATTAAACAAAATCAGTCCAAATTAACTTGAAATGTAACCATGATTCTCCCACGGGGTACGTCTATCATTATACAGATTGGGAGTTCAAATTACCTTAGTATCGGAGCTCAAATTAGCATTACATCCCCAGCATAACTAAAAGTTTGATATTGGGGAAGGGGTGCCCCAGGGTTCAAATGGAAATCACCCACTTCAATAAGTAAATGGATTTGTTTGTAAATTCATTGTATGTCTGTTCAATCCAATTAAGGGATAATTAAATGTAAACGATAACAATAGTACATCTACCTCCCTTTGACAATTTAGGACATTGTCTGTCCATCGTAATACTGTTAATCATCAAATTGTATTGTTTTATAATACACTGATATATATCAAATCCTTTGCTCTTTTCCTCGTATTATAAGAGTACTTTTTTTATCATTGTCGCTTGCTATTGAATTATACTGGCATATTTTGCCATCGAGTATACAGTATGAGCACGATATTGGTGATGTTACAAGTATAATTAAAATATAATTTAGTTATGGGACGTGTGCCATATTCACTGGGTTGCCTAAACCTGTTATGTTATATCCTGGAGTTCAAAATAAATCTATATATAAGTTGTTGATAGAAAATTTTAATAAATAATTTAATTTCCAAAATTTATGAAATAAATAATAAAGTCCAAACTTCTAGCATCTAAAAATTATAAAGTGTAGGCTACAAAATTAAACTTTCTTTAGTAGTCTGGGGTAGGAATTTGAAATGTTCCTCATAAATTGGTTTGTATGTAGTACGAAATCATTCAGATGCTTCTGCATTCTTCTAGTGTTTTCCTTTATTTCAAGTTCGCATTGTATGTCCGTATCATTTGCTCCGGATGAGAAAATCTTTTATTGGTTTGAATTCAAATCCGAACATACGCATTAGCTTATGATCAACGCCTAGGCCTAGGTGAGCAGCGGTGAAATAGAGGTGGAGTATGCAAAAATTTTATTTGAATGGCTAAAAGGAGTGAGTCACAACGAATGTCCACATTTGCTCCAGGGCAAGTCTAAATCGTATTGTTTGATGTCAAGAGTCTGGGATTCAGACACCTATGAATGCAAGTCGGTTTCAGGTTCAGGAGCGAAGGAATGATGAAAATAAGACAGATATTAGCGGAGGGTTAGCCTCTGCTGCTTATGCACCAATGCGAAAAAATGCGAGGGTGGAGAGTGAGCCTGGCCGATCCGGTCAAAGTGTTTTTTACCAACATAAACCACTATACATTATATCGGAAAAATTCTCCGCACTCAACTGAATTTCTATAATTCTAATCAACTGAAGCAATCAATCAACAAATGAAGGAATGCACCAAACATACCATAATTTATGTGGGTTTACTATAATGGCCAGGAAACACGAAATCTTTACCAAACCAAATGCCTGAACTAAAAAAAAAAGGTTTATAATTTTTAAAAAGCACACAAGAAGCAAGTTTATGACTTTATTTTATCCATTTGTTCGGTAGTGATACGCCGCAGTGCAGTCGGCTGAGGCATTACAACAGAAACCGGAAGATCGCTGGTTCGGTCCTCGATTAACTCGTTGGGATTTTTCGACTGGCCTAATCCTTCTGTTGGCACTTTGTCCTTGGGGTGGACTCAGCCTCCAACAGAAATAAGTACCAGGAAAAATCTTGGGGGTAATGGTGGCCGGTGCTTAAGACTGAAAACCATCTTCCGGTGCCGGATGTTTAAAACTCTGGATGCCTCAACCCCCTGGATCCCTAAAGGCTTCCACAACCTGTACAGGGATCAGTTTAGCGTATGTATTCGGAACGTCGGGCTGCTATGACTGATTTTAAAGAATCTCCCCACCCAAAACCCCTACTTTCCAGGCGGGTCCCGTTAGAGAGTAGTGGTGGGGGACTCGCATGGGGCGCAATATTCGCTTTTCCCAAGTTAATTAATTTCACAGGCAGTGGAGGCCCTTACGGTTCCAGATACTCGTATTTATAAATTCGGAACATGAAAGTGGTAAGGTTGTCAGGCTTACGCACAGGCTTCCATTAACCCCAGAATTGGCTCCTGGTACTCATTTCTGCTAGATGCTGAGTCAACTCTAAGTCCAGGACCATAGAGTCACTATCTCTAGAAGGATTAGGTAATTTTAATACTCTAAAGCCCTCATTGGGAATTGATCCCTCAAACTTTCGACTGTTAGGCTAATTCGTTCTTATTTCTGAGTGGAGTGCGCGGGTTTTTCATTGTGTGCATTACGTGACATTACAGAAGGAAGCTGTTGAACTGTTTAATGCGTGAATGTTAGGAAATGATTTCTGCTCGGCTGCAAAAAAATACGGAGAGATCTTATCCCGTATCCTTGATTCAGGGAACGTTCCATGTACGTGACTTCAGTACGTGCATTTATCACTGCTCCTAATGTCATGAGCAGCCTGCCGCATTCATTTGCTTCAAATAAATATCTATTGTATCTTCACATTACTTTACCTGTGAACAAAATTCTGATCAAAAGAGGCGTGTCCCAAAATTAGACAATATAAGAACTAATGTACACATCTAAACTCACTGATTAGGCCTACTGTTCGACCACTCATAAAATGCTCAAATGAAAATTTTGAAGGAGAAGAAAAAAACAGTAAATTTTTCCGTAAAACTAGATAAACCAACGTTGGATTGAATCAGCAATTGCCTACAAGGTATGATGAAAAAAATAGTGAATTATTTTTTATAGCAGCAACCGCTGGCGCTACATCCATTTTATGTAATATGTCCGATATCCTTATCTGTTGAGATAGACTGTGCCAAGTTTGAACACATTCTGACTTGTTAATCAGCTTCCACAGCCTCTAGAGTGATGTCATGTTTACCGTGTCGGTCGCGCATCATGGATTTCGAAGAACGCGTCAACATTAAGCTTTGTTTAAGTTACAAAAAATGCCTAAGAAGCTCATGAAATGTTGGAATCAGTATATGGCGATGATGAGATAACTCTGAAGACTGTTTGCAAGTGGTATGCCCGATTTAAAAGCGGAAATGAATCGGTTGAAGAGCCAACGGTCGGGACGTCCATCGACCTAAAAAACAGACGAAAACGTGCAAGAAATGGCAGCACTTGTTCTTCAAATAGGCGAATGACTTTTTTTTTTGTGTGCCCACCCTTACCCCCGGAGTGCCAAGCAATTAAGCCTAAACCTCCGGTCAGACCAAATTTTGGCAACCATATGTGATGTGTGTATACCTATTGTGCCCTTATGTACATCCGTAGGGGATGTTGATGGTGTGACGTGTTTGGGTTGTGTACTTGTGTCTTTGTATATTGGCGCAGGATAGACCTGAGTGCGGATAGGTCTTATGTGCAATATTTCCCGAGTGTGTTTTTTTAGTGACTTGTAGTTATGTATTCTAGAGATTTGTAGTGCGTGTATCTGTTTGAGGGGATTATTGACCAGTCCGGCATTCGCCTAAGAACGAGGGAAACCCCTCGAAAACCTCGTTTCTGATTCGCGAGTTTTTTGGCCAGAAAACGTATTCGTGTCTTTCAAATTCCGCCTTACTCACCAGATTTAGAACCCTGCGACTTCTGGCTCTTCCAAAAAAATAAAAAGCGTGCTAAAAGGAAAACGTTTTGACACCATTCCCGACATGGAGATGGCCACGACACAGCAGCTGAAAGCCCTTCCGAAAGAAGCCTTCCAGAAATGCTTCCAGTCGTGGATTCAACGTTGGAGATTAATTCAAATTCTATGTAAACTTATTACATTCTTTGTAATAAAATTAATCACCGTATTTTTTTATCACACCTCGTATATTTTCTCAGAAAATATCGTGTTTTATAAACCTTGAATGATTTATTTATTCAGTAATTTTTATTTCTCTACCCAGACCGTAGGTAGAGGAAAAATTGTGTTCGACCCTGGCATTTGTTGTCATGTTTTGAGATGAATACACGAATTGGGGTCCTCTGAATCTAAAAATACAATTGTCAGAAACATGACATTGTCTGTGTGTATCGTCTGTGTCTGTGTTTGTCAGTGTGTCTGTTTGTATGTGAGCAACATAGCCGGAGAACGTATGATCGTATCAAAACAAAATTTTATATTTGAATTAGATTTGGGGTGCGAAAGGAAGATTTCTGACGACTTTCTCTTACTTTCACTACCATTTTACATTCAGAAATGTATTTTTTGGCAAGGTTATCAAAACCACTCTAACGATTTTTTGGAAGTGTTGTACAAAACGTGCTTATACTGATAGTTAAAATCTCTAGTGAAACTTTCTTTTTTCCACAAAAATTATCTGAAGGGTAGTTATACGGCGTCGGCTGCGGTGGTCTAGAGGTAGCGTGCCCGCCTTTAGATCCGAAGGTCGCGGAATCAAACCCGGCCGCAGGAGATTGTGTGGGGGAAGGGAAAATGTCTGTCCGTCTGTCCGTCCGTCCGTCCGTGTGTTTGTACGCGCGATAACTCAAATAGACTTTATTGGATTTTAATGAAACTTGGTATATACGTTTATAATGTTCATGGGAAGAACCCAATTATATTGGACCGGATCGATAACCGGTACCGGAGTAAAACCCAATTTAGTGTCTATTTTAAAAGCGCCATAACTCAAATACGCTTTATCGGATTTTCATGAAACTTGGTTTACACATTTATAATGTTCATGGGAAGACTTCTGTTGATATTGAACCAAATCGGTTGGCCGGTACCGGAATAATGCCCAATTTAGTGGCTATTTATTGTATTATATAACAAAAGGCCCCATACCTCAAATACGCTTTATCGGATTTTCATGAAACTTGGTATAAGCATTTATAACGTCCATGGAATGAAGCCCATTAATTTTGGACCTAATCGGTTGACCGGTACCAGAATAACAACTAATTAAAGGTCACATGAAACTTGGTATACACATTTATAATGTTCATGGGAAGACTTCTGTTGATATTGAACCAAATCGGTTGGCCAGTACTGGAATAATGCCCAATTTAGTGCCTTTTATGTTAATATATAAGAAGTCGCGAAACTTTGTATACCCATTTATAATGTACATGGGAAGACGTCTACTGATATCAAAATGTGAAGGAAGTTATAATGCCCAAACTTAAGGAACAGAAAGTTATGTGAGTGAACACATAAGATATTACGATATGATGGGAGATCCACTATCCTTGATTGAATATTTGATTTCTTGAGCAATATTGTTAACAGACTTCTTCAGGCTAACCTTGTTAATCATTAAATTCACTCATTTATACTGTCTATACCCGTACCACAGGTACTGTTGGGAGAGGAAGTATTTTGGAAAGGTTGAGTCAGTCAGTGTGAAAGAATTATCATTCCACGAGGAAGCATTTGTTCGACTCTAAAATTCAATATTGAATTTTCACCATAAGTAGGCCTACACGATTTGAAGACCTTTGATTTAAAAGAAAATTCAGAAACATTTCTGTGTGGTGTAAGATTTGAAGCTTTCAGGGCGCTGATTATTTAAGATGGCTTGTCGGGTAATCAACCGTGTCAAGAAATTAGGTTCGAGCTTTCGGCCATTGTCACTCTGTGACCCACCCCTGAGGAAGACCACAGAGTGACGATGGCCAAAAGCTCGAACCTAATAATATTCAAACGGCTGACTACCCGTGAAGCCATCTTAAAAGTCTTATGAACCTGTTATCAATGTATCTAAAATTAAATAAGCTTTATAAATATCCCTATAGCACTGTAAATCTTTTGATTCCTTCCAACGCATATGACGTCATCGTTCCTATGGCGATACCAAAGCAAGGGCATATCAGATCCCACTTCATATCAGGCTCTTTTATACCTTGAAAGGCTGAATAAATGCAGTCTTTTGAAAGGCTGTTTATTTAGAGCTTAATGGGGGCTTATAAATAGGCGGAAACATTATACACTTCTAGGATATTGTCATATTTCTGCCACTTCCGTTATATCTCTTTGCGTAAAGAACGAAGCATTTTGTGCATTTTTTGTGCTTTGCATTAATTCTGAGAATGCTAACTCCGATAAATTACTTATAACAAGGCAGCTCTACAAACTAAATTAAATACACTTTTGTATTTGCTTAGATAGGATTTTCGTCGTTGAATGTTATTCCCTTGTGCAGGTAATATAAGCTTCTCTCTACACAAAGCTCCGGAATACTTTATATTTGTATCCAATTACATTTTCTGCATGGCTATCAAAAAAATGCAGTGCAAGCAGGAACTGAAACTCAGTTCCTGGAACCCAGCTTATCATAAAGTTGAGATAAATTCATCCAGACAAACTAATCATACAGAAGTGCCCTAGATTCTAAAGAATTCCAGGAATATTGATCTCATAAAATTGTATAAATATATTTCAGATTTTTACATGATAATATTCCAGCTTTGTAAAATACAGTAGCAGGAAGTAATAAAAATAGAAAATGAGAAATTAACATTTTTGTTTATTCTATAAAGATGAAATATTTAGCTACAGGTTTTAAGAGTTTCGCTTTAAAACGTTATTACCAGATTAGGCCTACTGTTAAAATCTAAGGGAAACGAAATAGCCTATATTTACAACTAGCATGTGCCCGCGGCTTCGCCCGCGATAATTATTTAAAAAATTAAACATTAAGAGCATAATAGTTAAATCATTATATTTATTAACACCTAAATCACGTGGACTACATACCACGATTAGATAGTGTCGCCTGGTAAAAGCGACCTCAGATTCGAGTTGCTTGGCCCAGAAAACCCTTGTATAGTTTCGTTCAAATCAAACAATGTTTGACCATACAGTATTTAGGCCTATATTGATTATCCCTCTTCTGTGTTGGTTGAAAATGTAATATGTCTACCGGCCTTAACATTCTAAACAAATGAATCGACCAGCGTGGGCTTACAACATTCAAGCGATCGCGATGCTTTTATTTCCACGGTATGACAAAAATAGCCAAAGACAACTGCAATTGATTTGACATTGAAATGTATTACTGAAATCTGATGCTTCGACAGCGCGAATCACGTTTTCTGCCAGTTTTTCACTCATAACTCGCGAACGAAAGGTAAAATTAAAAATTCGGCTTCGAGGAGCATTTGCCCACCTTTCAGTCCATCTATCTTTAAAATTTCAGATCTCTGCGTTCAGTAGATTTCGATGGGCATCGTGGACAGACAGACAAAAAGCATGTGCCCGCATGTGCCCGCGGCTTCCCCCGCGATAATTATTTCAAAAATTAAAAACTAAAAATTAAGAGCATAGTTAAATCATTATAATTATTAACACCTAAATCACGTGGAGTGCATTCCACGATTAGGTAGCGTCCCCTGGTAAAAGCGACCTCAGATTCGAGTTCCTTGGCCCAGAATACCCCTGTACAGTCAGTTTCGTCCAAATCGAACAATGTTTGACCATATTTAGGCCTATATTAAATTATCCCTCTTCCGTGTAGGTTGAAAATTTCATGTCTTCGGGCCTTGATATTCTAAATAAATGAATCGTCCAGGATGGACTTACAAAATCAAGCGATCGCCCGCGATAATTATTTCAAGAATTAAAAATTAGGAGCATAATAGTTAAATCATTATATTTATTAACACCTAAATCACGTGGACTACATGTCACGATTAGATAGCGTCGCCTGGTAAAAGCGATCTCAGATTCGAGTTCCTTGGCCCAGAAAATCCCTGTATAGTGAGTTTCGTCCAAATCGAACGATGTTTAAACCATATTTAGGTCTATGTTGATTACCCCTCTTCCGTGTAGGTTGAAAATTCCATATGTCTACGGGCCTTGACATTCTAAACAAATGAATCGACCAGCGTGGGCTTACAACATTCTAGCGATCGCGATGCTTTTATTGCCACGGTATGACAAAAATAGCCAAAGCCAACTGCAATTGATTTGACATTGAAATGTATTACTGAAATCTGATGCTTCGACAGCGTTAAAATCACGTATTCTGCCAGTTTTTCACTCACAACTGGCGAACGAAAGCTAAAATTAAAAATCCGGCTTCGATGCGCATTCGCCCACCTTCCAGCCCATCTATGTTTAAAATTTCAGTTCTCTGCGTTCAGTAGATTTCGCTGGGCATCGTGGACAGACAGACAAACACGTCGTATTTTAAGATAGCATGTGCCCGCGGCTTCGCCCGCGATAATTATTTCAAAAATTAAAAATTAAGAGCATAATAGTTAAATCATTATATTAACACCTAAATCATGTGGACTACATATCACGATTAGATAGCGTCACCTGGTAAAAGCGACCTCAGATTCGAGTTCCTTGGCCCGGAAACCCCCTGTATAGTGAGTTTCGTCCAAATCGAACAACGTTTGACCATATTTAGGCTAATATTGATTATCCCTATAATAATAATAATAATAATAATAATAATAATAATAATAATAATAATAATAATAATAATAATAATCGTCTTCGGTGTAGGTTGAAAATTTCATTAAAAACAAATGAATTGACCAGCGTGAGCTACAGTACAACATTCAAGAGATCGCGATGCTTTTATGTCGAAGGTTTGACAAAAATAGCCAAAGCCTAGTGTAATTGATTTGTATTACTGAAAACTCATGCTTCGAAAACGGAATAAATGCACGTTTTCTGCCAGTTTTTCACTCATAACTCACGAACTAAAGCGAAAATTAAAATTCCGGCTTCGAGGTGCACATTCCGACCCTTTAGTCCGCCTATGTATAAAATTTCAGATCTCTGCGTTGAGTAGATTTCGCTGGGCATCGCGGACAGACAGACGGAAGACAGACAGACGGAGGACAGACAGACGGAGGACAGACACTTCCTTTTATTAATATAGATGTTAACTATAAAGTACATTTTCTAAAAAACTACTAAAGCTAGGCACTTCATCTTTTTACAGTTTCTAGATATATCCCCTATGTCAGTACTAAAAAAAAATGATTTTTCATAAAAGGGAAATTGTCATACGGATACTCAGAGACTCTCTGCAGATACTTCATGTACACCTTTACCCGAAGCAGAACTAGACTTTTTTTTTCCTAACAATCTTTGCAATTTTGAACTGTTAATTTTTAAGGTTAATTGTAAATATTCTTTCATGATTTTGGTTGTATTCTGGATCCTTAGTGGTCATCCTCATTGGAGGTCGGACGATTTATGTACTTTAGTAATAAATCTTACTACTTACTGAAATATTTTTTATTTAAAATTTTTTTATAAACTTTATAAGTACTTGTAAATGATATTTTTCAGTGTATGTAAGCAGTCTGAAGAAACAAATCCTGAAATTTTCAAGTTTGTAGGTTGAGTAGAAGCTGAGAAAATATATATTTTGAATTAAAATAGTAAACTTACGGAAAACTCCATAGTCTGGATCTTCTCAGAAAAGAAAATGAATAGAATGAAAGTGCGAGTATGTATAGTACATCATTTTAAAGAGGAAAATCTAGAGAATAAAATACGATAATAAAAATAAAATCACAATTTCCTTTCAAAACTCAATTCATTATCCCCTTAAAAGAATTATTCGTCAAAGATAAATACGGAGCTCAAGTAAGGCTACTATGTGGATCGTAGACAAACTTACTGATATCAGGATCATAGATTAGGCCTATACAAACACTTTTAAGAGAGATATCTGAATTTGTTGACTTTTACAAAATGTTTTCGTAGATTCTTGTTTTTTCTCCAGACACTACTCTTAATCAATTTTATAGAATACTAAAGCCATCTTGAAATGTCTTGTACTTTTTAGATGTGTATATTCTTTGAAAATATTTTTTTTCGAAACCCTATTCCTACGTATATTTCATTCATAATAATAATAAGATTCTATGTAAAGTATAGGCCTATTAATAAACTATTAATTTAATTGTCTTGCTCTTCGGATAACCATATTATGTATCTTCCCTGTGTTTCATACAATAAATAATTCAAATTAAAAAAATTTAAAAAAAATCATAGGTAGGCCTATAGATCGATTCTAGAAATAAGTATGTTCTAAAAATGATACTATATTTTGGAAGTTGCCATAAATTGGCGCAGTTAGTTCTTACAAGGAAATTTATAATCCTTCTTTTACCGTATTATAAACCTCCGTCGTTATTATAAACTTTTCATTAACTTCGAAATTGGACTGCAGTTCGTGAAAAATCCTTTTATTCGTGAGAGTTCAACAACTTCTCCAACAGATTCATACTGTGTTTTGTTTTGTCTTGAATAGAACTTGGAGCATAATATCAAACAATCAAGGCTGAATTTGTAGTCTATCCAAATATCGCATGTAAAATGTGAATTTTACAAATCACGATGTTAAATACACCAAAATGGATTGCTTTGACAATCTAATTTCATTAGCCTTCACTGGGAAAGGAGTATTAAATTATGTACTGAGCAGGCTGACTTTAGTGGAGGCTATTCCATCCATTAAGTGCCCATGTTGTGAGTTAATTATGTTCTGATTATTTCTAGAATTCAACAAGTAAGATTTTGCAGAATTACAGAATTATATTGCATGAAAGTAATTTGATATGCAAGGGAAATTAGACTGTTTCGTTACTCTTTACAAAATCATCTGATATAGCGTATTTTGAATATTTTGCAAAATTATTGTCCTTTCATGTTGAGGAATCAATATTACATTATCTCCAAATGCTTATACAGTTTACAGATATCTCATTATAGGCTACGGGAGCCCTTATTCCCTCATAGAGCGTATATCTGTACTTTTCCCACAGTTTCAAATTTTTATTTGTATTTATCCGTCCTCTGTACGGATAAAAAAGTATTTTGCACTGTTTTTAGCGATACCCGAGAAACACTTCGAGGAAGTAGCTGTATCTTGTTTCTTAGTGCACCTGATGCTCTTTCGGAGATAGCGAACGACACTAAGAGACGTGTTTATCTACAACCAACTCCCTGCAGGACAGCATTCTTCTGGTGTTTCGCAGCATCTATTATTCTCATTTCATTTGCTAGGTTGAGTACCGTAGGCTGTATTGGTAGAGAAAATATTGCCTTCGTCAATTCGATGTAGAGTTTTTAACATAAATACACGTTTGAGTTACCTGAATTAAAAAAAAATGCTATTTTCGGAATCGTGTCTGTGTGCTCGTTAAAAACATAGACTTAAATAATAATAATAATAATAATAATAATAATAATAATATTAATAATAGTTATTAATAATAATTTTATTAAGCCATTAAGTAATATTACAATAGGCATTGTCAGTAAAATCTGTAACTTATAGAGAATATACTAAGTCATATTAAATATAAGCCCTACTTGGCCTAAAATATTTACAAATAATTAAATAGTACAACAAATTAAACCTTAAAATTGCAACTGATACATTCATTCATACTATAAAATGGATTAAAAACACTTCAGTCTGGATTTAAAAGCAATAAAATTAAAATTTGTGATATGTGCTGGCAATCTGTTATAGAGCACGGGGCTGTTTATTACATGGCTTTTTTTTACTTTTTTCCAGTCTAACAGACGGTTCGTGTAATAAATCTTGATTTCTAGTACTGTGAGAATGTGTGTGAGCTACAGCAGGAAAAGTGTTTATATTCCTATGCAGGCCTACATACGATAAAATTTCTAAAATGAAACAGCTGAAAATGTAACAGTCAAAATACCTTCTTGAATAAAAAGGGGCTTACAAGTCGTCCTAAAAGAAACATTAGTTAAAATCCTAATAGCTTTTTTTTTTTTTTTCCAAAAGTAAAATTTCATTAGTCTTAGTGCTGTGTACATAAAGTAATACCCGTGCCTGTGAACATTTTCAAATAAAGCAAAATACGCATATTTGTTTTAGGCAATGCTTCGAAACTTTGAAGTATATACTTCTTAACAGGTATACAACTCTAGCTAATCTTCTACAGACAACATCTACTTGGGCATGCCAATTTAATTGAGAATCTACAGTAGACATAAACCTAACAATTTTACAGTTCGTTAGTCATATTTTTTTAGATGTGTTTAAGACTATCAGAAATAATTTTTTTAGTTTTTGTTTCATTTACTAAAAATCCGTTACTGGAGAACCATTTCCAAATGTCGTCATACACAAAGTTCGATTTTCATTTAAACCATCTATACTGCTGTGACTCATGACAGCAGTATAGTCACTACAGTAGCATGGAAAACTAGCTTTTCTGGTACATTATACAGCAGACCATAACAAGGAAAAGAAAAGGGCCTACTATGGACCCTTGAGGAACTCCACACTTAAATTTTGGACAGCTTCTTGCGTACTTTTACCAAGAGTGAATCCAAATTGAGCCGAACTAAGTAAATTGTTACTCCGAAAATAATTCCTAAGTTGTGGGAGTACAATGCTTCCTATAACTTTTCCAATCATTGACACTAATGCTATTGGTTTATAGTTCTCCGGATTATCCTTATCGCCTTTCTTATGAACTGGAATAGTTTTTGCTGTTTTCAATATATCGGGGAAAGTACCAGACGGTAGACTTATATTTATACATTTAGCAAGGGTGCAGATATAGCATAACTTATATCTCTGAGAATGAGAAAATCGTACCCAAAATAAATTTTGTATCTGCGTTAGATATCGTATGGGGATATGACGAAGATTGACGACGACATTCTCTTACTCTTCCTGCCACTCTACATGAATTTTTTTTTAAATTTTCTCGAAAACTGCTATAAAGATTTTCTTTAAATTTTATACATGAAGTGATTATCACTGTACAGCATGAAAAATGTCCTTTAGATGAAAATATGTGTTTCTTGTATATTTTTGGCTGAAAATAACGAATATGTAATTATTTTTTGTTTACGACGCACCATTTTCAAAAAATCCACATTTTTATCTTTTTATGTAAATATGAGAAGTGTGTCTCCTACAAAAACGGTATGTGATGGACCATTTTAGTTATTACGTATATACGTTACTATGAATCAAGAACCTTTTGTACAGAATCACATAGTTTCATATAAGGGATAGAAAAAAGTTCAAATTTGTGGTACAGTGTTATACCAAGAGCTAATACGGTACTTTTATTTGAAACGTTTTTTTTTAAATTATCTGAGCGGTAGTTGTGATTTATCGTTTGTATGAATTCAGGCTTTAAGTTTCGTATGGCGAACAACTTGTCTTTGAATGTTGCTCAGACAACTGAATAAAAAAAAACACACTACCTGCCACATGGCATCTTGTACTGTCCTATGTCAGAATGTCAATAATAAATGTATATTACCCATAGGCTACTTAAGATAGATAATTTTATGTGAGCATAACATATCAGATTTTTTAAATACATGCCCCAGCTGAAGTCATATTTACCACGTGCTTGTGTTTTTTAAGACCATTATTCATTTTAACAATCATTGGATTTTAATGATTATTTATGAAATTGGGTGAAATAGCAGATATGAATGAACGACTGAAGTCCCAAAGCATTTCCGGGTACAACTTATTAAAAATTTTAGCTATATCACAGTTGCAGCTTTTGCATGAAATCGGGACAGCCATTAACCACCGCATTTTTAAGGTATATAAATAAGTTATTATGTTATAAACCAGCTATGTTCTTCCTGATACACCCAGAAGCTATTCGTAATTAGTCACTGATCTTTTGGATTGAATAAATGAAATAGTTCTTCTTGTCTCCTGGGGTTCAGGATCGATTGGGAAGAGTTTGTTGTATTTGCATCTGAATATCTAGACGTGAGGAGAGAAGTACAGCTACTGTTTCATTTTATGCAGTGTAGCCCCAAGTGCAATAACTAGAGTCGGTTAGTGTGTGCACAAAACCGAAGTTATTAACTCTAGCGAACTTTATATAAAGCTCATGTTTAACAACTTGGACGAATAACTTGTAATTATCGTTTATTTTCCAGCATCTGGATATGCAAAGTTTTGAGAGTTCGGAGCAGACAAGTTGATCAACGTAATAAAATTATAATATGCAGCTAAACTACTAATAACTTGAGATAATGCTTGTATTATAATCTTTAAACAAGAACATATTTTTTGGCAAATAATAATAATAATAATAATAATAATATAATCATCACTACCAAAATTTCTCAAATTCTCGCAATAATTGCTATGGCTAAAATCAGGTTCGGCTAGAACAGCGTTTCTCAACCTTTTTGAACCCGAGGACCTCTAAAATGTCTAAAAAAAAAATTACGGATCCCTAATTTTACATCCCATTTTTAAAAGAAGGCATATATTCTTAATATTTGGGGTATTAATTATAGGTCATTATAACGAAATATATAAAAGAATTTGTCTTCTTTACTTTCCACCTGCTTTATGATATTTTTAATTATGTCTGCGGACCATCTGCACCATCTTCGCGGACCACCAGTGGTCCGCGGACCATAGGCTGAGAAACGCTGGTCTAGAACACCACGTGCCCAATCTTCACTAAATTTCTATTCCAATAGCTGACATATAGACTAAGTTATATGCATCTCCGAGCCATCCGCGAGCAGAACGGTTGGCGAACCGCTCGTGAACCGTTCGTCAGTAAGTTTAGAAACAAAATTAGTGATCTTTTAAGATTTGGATTTATGATTTATTAATTTTCGTTCCTTTGAAGTGTGTTTCTTGAATTATCCTAAAAATCACAAACTATTCCGTATTCAGTATTGCTAATCCTATGTCACAGTTCCTCGATACAGCAATAACCATTTTATTGTAATGGGCTAGGGCCCATAAATATCTACATAATATTAAGAATTGACTATAATAATTCGAGTAATAATAATAATAATAATAATAATAATAATGATAATAATAATAATAATAATAATAATAATAATTGATGATTTTTTAAACGTTGTGTGCACAGCTGCCGCATGTTATTGTACATTGTAGCAGGTTATAGGCATCTTTTAAATTTTTCTTGAATGGTCCTTATGTTTAGGATTTCAAAGTAATAATCTGTTTTTATAAAATGTCAATAAATTCCAGTACATTTTTCCTTGACCATTCCGTAAGTAAATACAAAACTGCATATAAAATCAATAAGCATAAAAAAGGCAACCAACTACTAACGAACATTGTGAAATCAGGAATCCGTTGTCTTCGTTACAGGATTGCGAACTTGTGGTTCGCGAACGGATTGGCTTGCAGATTTATAGTCCTAAGCACCTGTATCAGTTTATACTATTGGAACAACAATCACTTCCGTATTTATTATTTATTAAATGCCAGAATGGTACTTTCTAAGATTGTATGGTGGACGGGAAACATATCTGTCCATCTGTCTGCCAGCCCGTCCGTCCGTCCGTCCGTCCGTGCGCGGGAACTCGAATATCATTTATCAGATTATCATGCAACTTAGTATACGCACTTATAACGTCCATAGAATGACACTATTGATTTTGGACCAAATCGGTTGATCGGTACCAGAGTAACGACCAATTAACGGTTTAAAAATAGCAAATCATCACTGCCACGTGAAGTGTAGATAAATGAATGTAGAAACCATGGCCTCAATAGGGCCAATCCATATCAAATCAACCATTTTAATTTGACCAAGTTCAGCTGATGCTGGAAGATTTTAATCTGATTAAAAAAACTAGACCTTTGTTCTTCCGTAATCCCTGCTTAATGAATAAATCTGGAGCTTAACTTGGAAATCAATTAAAATAAACATATTCTGCATATCACAATTGCAATCATAACTGATTAAACAAAAACATACTGGCACTTTGTTACATCAGTAGACCTGATTTTATTGAAACTGGAAATGTTGACAGTATCGAGTATCGAGGAAAAAATTATGTATCGGTATCGAGTATCGAGTATCGAGAAAATCTGGTATCGATCCATCCCTAATATATATATAGCAGACTCACGATTATCCGTGGGCTGCTTATCTGGTTTGCTGATTATGCGTGTGCAAAAATTTTAATTTCCAGCACTTCATTTTGAATATTCGGCACTTTATTTCGAATTAACCGCACTGTTTTCCAAATTTCCCACACTTTATTACGAAATTCCGGCAATTTATTTCTAATTACCAACACTTTATTTCGGATTATCCTCACATTATTTTGAATTTCCGGTACTTAATTTCGAATTTTCGGCACTTTATTTCCAATTTCCGATCAGTAAGGTACTACGGAAACTTACGCCATCAGAATTCAAAATTACTACAAGTCGTACCTTCAATATCAGTGAAAAACAGTGTACCGTACAACAATTACTTAACTTTTTATGTGGAGTTCTTTGGACCAGCTATGAAATGACAATATATAAAGCACTATGTCTTTTGTTTTTGTTAATATTGTAAAGAGTAAGAGAATAAAGTCAGATAAACTGATATAACAAAGCGCCGGAATGTTTTTGTTTAATCATTGATAGTTGCAATTATGATAGCCTATGCAGAAAATAAGTTATTTTTGTAATCTATTTCCGAGTTAAGTTTGAGATCAATTCATTAAGCAGGGCTGACGGAAGAACAAAGGTATGGTTTGATAAGCATAGACTATGTGGAGGAATATGTGGGTAATGTTAGTCGTCAAAACTAACTGTATCCATGAGAAATGATTTTCATTTGATAAATTCTTTCTAATATATTACCATAAAATAGGCACTTAATTGGGCTTTACTCCGGTGATGGTCAAAACCGACTTGGTCCAATATCAATAGGTTTCTTCCCATGGACGTTATAAATGCGTATGCCAAGTTTCATGAAAATTCGATAAAGCGTATTTTAGTTATCACGCGTTTAGACACACGGACGGACAGACAGACGGACAGACATTTTCCCGTCTACCACACCATACCATAAAATACCATTCTGGTACTTAATAATGAGTAAATAAAAATAATAATGCGCCTTTTTTTTAGATTTTTACTACAAGATTCCTAAAATTTTAGCTACATTTAAAAATTTCTAATTAAAAAACCAATAAAGTCTCAATGATGACATTTAACCACTTATTACAACACAATAAAAGAATGTTTTCTAAAAATTGTCGATTTTTAAATCGTGGCCCTTCTGAGATATTTCAGATTGAAAATAACTGATTTTAGAAAACATCGCAATATTTGAAGACCCATTAAAAATAAAATCAGGTAAACTGATGTAACAAAGTGCCAGTATGTTTTTGTTTAACCAGTTATGATTGCAATTATGATATGCAGAAAACAAAAAAAAGTCAAATTGGCAGGTTTCGGGATTTGAACCAAGGAACTCCAGAATGTGAGGCCTAGACGTTACCATATCAGCCACCTGGGTCAGTTTATCGGTCTAGTTGGATAAGAGCATGTAAAGTAATAGTGTTATTTGTCATAGCTAACTGTATTTTAACTGCCAAAGCCTTATATGATCACAGTAAAACAATTGACTATGTAGTCATGAAAACTGATTTGCATTTCATAAATTCTTTCGAATACGTATATTACCATAAAATAGGCACTAAATTTAGCAACCGATTTTATCCAGTATCAATAGACGTCTTCCCATGGACATTATAAATGGGTATACCAAGTTTCATAAAAATCCGGTAAAGCGTATTTGAGTTATCGCGTCTTTAAAATAGACACAAAATTGGGTTTTACTCCGCTACCGGTCTATTGATTTGGTCCAATATCAGAAGACGTCTTCCCATGTACATTATAAATGGGTATACAAAGTTTCAGGGAAATCCAATAAAGCATATTTGAGTTATCGCGACTTCTTATATATTAACATAAAAGGCACTAAATTGGGCATTATTCTGATACTGGAAACCGATTTAGTCGAATATCAATAGACGTCTTTCCACGGACATTATAAATACGTATACGAAGTTTGATAAAAATCCTATAAAGCGTATTTGAGTTATTGCGCCTTTAAAATAGACACTAAATTGGGTTTTACTCCGGTACCGGTCAACAGATTAGGTTAAAATTCAATAGGGTACTTTTCATGGACGTCGTAAATGCGTAAACCAAGTTTCATGGAAATCCGATACAGCGTATTTGAGTTATGGCGCCTTTCTGATATAATCTATTAAAATAGGCACTAAATTGGGCATTATTCCGGTACCGGTGAACCGATTTGGTTTAAAATCAATACGGTTTTTTCCATGGACATTATAAACGTGTATAACTTACCAAGTTTTATGAAAATACGAAGAAGCGTATTTGAGTTATGGCGCGTACAGACACACGGACGGACAGACATTTTCGTCCCCACACACAATCTCATAAAGTACCATACTGGCACTTAATAAAGGATGTAATTCTCAGGTCTGAAACTTTTTAGGGAAGTAGTATACTATGAACACTTCATCCAGAAAAAAAATTGAAGATGAGCCTTAGTTTTATCTTTTAACATCTTTAATTTTAAAGAGAAGATTTTTATTTTGAAAATGTTAATATTTACCTATTTGTTTCGTTTATTTACATTTAAGAAGGCCTATATATGCCGGACAGAAAATATTTTGCATTTTATGTTTTTAACGTGGTTTTTATTTAAACCAAAAATCTTAAGAAACAAAGAAGCTACAGAGTTTAACGCAAACCTCTGTAAAATGCAAAATAGGCTAACGCACCAATACAAAATGGCCATCTAAACTGAACATCTAATGAATACCCGTTTTCAACTCTCTGAATACAGTACAAACAAATACAAAAATAAAAAATAAATAAATTTTGTCAGCGTCCATCATTGGTTGATTTGATATGGATTGACCCAGTACCGAAAATCTTAATATATCATGATAGTAAGATCTTGACATCAGAATACATCATTCTATAATGGCTTTAATTTATTCAAATTTCAGTATATTTTTTGTTGTATCTTTCCTGTAACACGACACTGGATGTTGGGGCTTTTTTATGATCAAACTATCATATTATCTGCGGAAATAAACAAAGAAATATTCTATCGATCTTATATCTCTGCGTTTATAGAATTTTTCAGGTAGCGAACTTATTTTTGCAACTAAGTTTTTGAAATTGCTTGTATTTGAGCCCTGTAAAAACATAAATAGAATGCGATGAAAATATGAAAACAGAGTTTATTTATCTACAAAGTTCATTCCTTTAGATGATATAATCATTTTAATATATTTTTTTAAATACCAAATATCCATTTATTTGAACTGTGTATAGTTATTTTGCTATTTTGCATATGCAGTGTTTACAGATTCGGTATAAGAAGATAAGCCTAAAGCACCGACACCATAACCACAGGTTTGCCCAGGTTTCTGTTAGAGGCTGATTCGATTCCATTAAAAAAAGAAACCTCATCCGGGATCGAACCCGAGATATTTCATTGCCTCAGTCACCTGCATTACGGTGTATTATGTACGGTGTACAAGTAATACTAAGTAAATTACAACCCTGCATTCACCTCTACGAGTTGGGAAAATCACGAAACCCTTTTGGAAGAACAGGTCATAGGAACTGAATTCGCGACTTCCCGTATATTAGTCGACGGGCACTTCACTCTGTTACACGCAAAGCATGATGGATGAATTAACGAGGACGTAAATATGTTAGAATTTATTTCTGAGCTTCATATTATATTTTACTTCGCTAAAATAGCCTAATATGATAATGTGATCGAGCGATTTTGAGTAGCCTATAGCATGCAACAGAGTAATTTATATGAAGGAATATTTAATGTTCATGTTTTCACAGGTTGTTCACATGAGTAGATCACATAACATTGGAAGATCACGCTATGTTTTGAGAGTTTTGGGAAAACATGCTAGAACGGAATGGTGTCGTATTAAAAATAATTTCATTCGATAGGCTTCTCCACAATCGAGAAGCAACGCAGAAGAATTTCCTCCTCATACATAAAATTTAATGGAAATTGAATTTCTTAATCTAGTAGTAACTTGTAATTTTCAGATCATGCAGTAAATGGATTTTAATGTGAGTTACTAGAATATAAATTGATTTTCAGTAGTTCTTTCTTTAGCCGCTTTCAAATATCGCGGAGTAAGATGTAAAGATCTCCACAGAATATTGTTTCCGTTGATAATTACATGAAAATATTTTAGGAGAAAAATCCCCTCATACACAAGGACCTTTGGCTTTCCATGCCAATGCTCTACCGACTGAGCTAGCCAGAGTCCGGTCCAGCCACAAAATCACTAAATTAGTGTACCTCATAATAGTGTATTTGACGTAAATGTCTTTCAGTTACTTTCAACAAATTTAGGGTAATCGTAGGAGAGAAAATCCGTCTGGCGCTGTGAATCGAACTTGAACCCCCGGTAGAGGTGTACAAATCTCGATTTTAGCTTGCCCATACCCGCTTGGACGCCAGGCAAGCAAGTTGCCAGCGTCGCAGCTAGCAAGCAGGCAGGTTTGTTTAGACTTGGATGGGTCGGACTGAACTTAATCCATGCAAGTCTGAATAAGCTTGCGACATTCCTATCAGCTATACAACTGTAGCTGCTAAGTGTAGGTAATACTTTCTTGCTTTTCTACATGCTGGTAGAAGAAATTCATCATGCAGATAAATAAATGGTGGATAAAATATTAAAAATTGTTTTACCGTCTTAACACATTTATTATTTTTATTATTGTTATTGTTATTATTGATTTTTTTTATGTTTTCTCGAAAATGTTTGAAAATTTTTCCCATGCCGGACTAGTAGGCCTACCTTAGTTTATTGATAATTCAAACTCTCCACATTTTAGTTTGTCCTCGGCTTCCTTCAGGGTAAAATTCTCCATTCTCCTTTTGCTTGCACTCTAAACACATCTGAAGTTCCTCAACTACGTAACTGCACGACTTACAAGTGCACTGATATATCCAGTTTCATATTCTTTCCGCCAGGCCTTGCAGTTTCTTTAGGCCCCGTGAAACCCACCAGGTTATGAAGAGCTTGTGACTGATAGCGACAGTATTTCTTTTCATCGAGGCAATCTGGCTTGCTATCTTGTCAAGCAAGTTAAAAGCTGTGGCTGGTTGCAGAATTTCAAAGCTAAAATCAGAATATGTACACCTCTGCCCCCGACAGGGGTGAAACTTTACCATGTTTTAAAACTGTCTCCAGCCACGCGGTTTTGTCTTGTGACGTTACCACCATGACAAGTCCAGAGAGTGAGCCAAAAAATATCAGACACAAACTCAGAGGTCAAAGACAAAAGTGCAATGAACTGAAAGAAATTGTGATTTTGTAAATTAAATTTGTGTACTCTGATTCTGTCAGCAGATTGTTTACTTTCTAGGCTATAGCTAATAAACAAGATTCATTTATGTAGCCTTTTGTTAAATTGAGGAATTATTGTGTTACAGAGAAGTAGGTTTTCATTAACTCAGTTAGTGATACGTACATTAATACTTCTACTAATATATTGACAAGTTATCTAAATAATATAATTACATTGCTGTTGTATATTAATTCCGTTATTTCTGAAATTATATAAATTATAAGAAGGCCATTGAGACTGCCGTATTTTTAGACATTTGGTACGTGAAGATGGTAACTACACAGCTTTACACAGTAGCCGCTTTGATCCTCAGGATTGTACTGGGTGTTAATTTCTATAAGAAACTTTGAAAGTTTTCAAATCGAATTTCTCATCAGTTGAGTCAATAGACATGCCATTAACCAGATAAAGAAACCCGTTGGCATAAGGCTTACAACAGTAAGCTAGAAACAAAAATAAAGCAGCTCCTGCGGACCAGAATATAAAGACCCGGTATAAAATGATAGGTAGCGGTAACTAGAGATGGGAACCAGTTACTTTTTTGGAACAGTTACGTTACTGTTCCAGTTACACGAAAGTAACTGTTATTTATAACCGTTACCTGTTACTTTTTTTTATATTACGTAGTTAATGGCCAGATCACTTCCCACTTGTAGGGGAATGCCCTTTTATCTCCCCCCCCCCGTTAGGGACGTAGCCAAGGCTGGGGCTCAAGGGAGGAACCCCCGAAATCAAATAACCGTTGTAAAATTAACCTTTCAATTAGGAATGAGCATCGATAGTTAAAATATCGAGGTTAAAATCGGAGATAACCATCGATATGATGATAATATCGACCTTAAATCATCGATATATTTAGAAAAAAAATCGATGTAGGCCTATATTTTTAAAAATGCCATGGTATCAGAAAATTAGGCAATTTTCATAAATAAACAGAAGTATTTCCATGAAAACAATCGATGTAAAAAATCAATGTTTTGGGAAATTAAGCCCCTGTAAATAAAATTATATTGTAGGACCAAGGTAGCCTATTAATCTTCTTTTTGTTACAAAAAACATCGATGTAGGGGAGAAACATCAATGTAGCAAAAACATCAGTTGTTTTCCATCGATGTAAAAAACATCGATTATCGACATGAAAATAAACTTTTTGGAATTTTCCTGTAGATTGCCTAAAAGATATGTGTACCAAATATCTAGTTTCTAGCTCATCTGGGAGTGGGCAAACATTAATGTCAGTAAGTGAGCCCCCTTTTCAGGGTTTTCAGTGCTAAAAATAAAAAAGAACTACTTTTTGGGATTTTCCTGTGGTTTACAGCCTAAAAGCTATATGTGTACCAAATTTAAAGTTTCTAGCTCATCTGGACGTTGGCAAACATTAATGTCAGTTAGCGAGCCCTTTTTCGGGGGTTATAGGGCTAAAAATTAAAAAATACTTTTTTGGAATTTTCCTATGGTTTACAGCCTAAAGGTTATATGTGTACCAAATTTCAAGTTTCTAGCTCTTCTGGAAGTGGGCAAACATTAATGTCAGTGAGCGAGCCCATTTTTCGGGAGTTCTTAGAGATAAAAATAAAAAAAAATACATTTTGAAATTTTCCTGTGGTTTACAGCCTAACAGCTATATGTGTACCAAATTTCAAGTTTCTAGCTCATCTCGAAGTGAAAAAACATTAATATCACTGAGCTAGCCTTTTTTCGGGGGGTTTTAGGGCTAAAAGTAAAAAAAAAAAAATACTTTTTGGAATTTTCCTGTGGTTTACAACCTAAAAGTTATATGTGTACCAAATTTCAAGTTTCTACCTCATCTGGAAGTGGGGAAGCATTAATGTAAGTGAGCGAGCCCTATTCGAGGGGTTTTAGGGCTAAAAATTAAAAAAAATCCTTTTTGGAATTTTCCTGTAGTTTACAGCCTAAAAGTTATATGTGTACCAAATTTCTAGTTTCTAGTTCTTCTGAAAGTGGGCAAACATTTATTTCAGTGAGTGAGCCCTTTTTCCGGAATTCTTAGAGATAAAAAAAAATACATTTTGGCATTTCCCTGTGGTTTACAGCCTAATAGCTATATGTGTACCAAGTTTCTAGTTTCTAGCTCATCTCGAAGTGAAAAAACATTAATGTCAGTGAGTGAGCCCTTTTTCAGCGGGTTTTAGGACTAAAAGTAAAAAAAAAATACCTTTTGGGATTTTCCTGTGGTTTACAGCCTAAAAGCTATATGTGTACCAAATTTCTAGTGTCTAGCTCTTCTGGAAGTGGGCAAACATTAATTTCAGTGAGCGAGCCCTTTTTCGAGAGTTCTTAGAGATAAAGATAAAAAAAAAATACATTTTGGCATTTCCCTGTGGTTTACAGCCTAATAGCTATAGGTGTACCAAATTTCAAGTTTCTAGCTCATCTCGAAGTTAAAAAACATTAATGTCAGTGAGCGAGCCCTTTTTCGGGGGTTTTAGGGCTAAAAGTAAAAAAAAAAAATACTTTTTTGGAATTTTCCTGCGGTTTACAGCCTAAAAGCTATATGTGTACCAAATTTCTAGTTTCTAGCTCTTCTGGAAGTGAGCAAACATTGATTTCAGTGAGCGAGCCCTTTCTCGGAGGTTTTAGGACTAAAAATTTTAAAAATTACGTTTTGGAATTTTTCTGTGGTTTAGAGCCTAAAAGCTATGTGTGTACCAAATTTAAAGTTTCTAGCTCATCTGGAAGTGGGCAAACATTAAAATTACATTTTTTTAAATGATCTTTTATTATTTATATTTTTTATTTTTATTATTTTATATTTTTTGTTATTTTTTATTTTTTTAAAATTATTTTTGTTTTTTAAATATTGGAAATAACAGATGTAACGGAACGAGGCGAAAGTCACGGATAAAACACTTGTAACAGAAATATTAGAATTAACTGTAACAGGTGAGAGTAACAGTAACAGGTGAGAGTAACAGTAACAGGTGGGAGTAACAGTAACAGGTGAAAGTAACAGTAACAGGTCAGGTAGCTGGAACAGGAGAGAGTAACAGTAACAGATCGCGTAACTGGAGCAGTGAGAGTAACAGTCACAGTTCGAGTAACTGGAGCAGTGAGAGTAACAATAACAGGTCAGAGTAACTGGAGCAGGTGAAAATAATGTAACTGGTGTAATTCTCGATATGTTACTCTGTTCCAGACTAGTTACATTCGCTCGACACCCACAAATTTCTCAACACAACTAAAAATAATAATAATAACAATATTAAAGAAATAAAAAATAAAAATAATAAAAGAATTAAAATTAAAAAATAATAAAAAAAATATTATAAAATAATTAAAAAATAACAATAACAATAAAAACAAAAAATAAAAGTATTTATAAAAAAACCTGAGAAAAGGAGAGCTGCTGAGAAATTTGGAGAAACCATACAGTATTCCTATATATATTTATATATCTTTACACGCTAGCGGCCGTAATTTTGAAGATATTTGAACCAAATTTTATTATGTTATTTCTAGGCCCAATAGTTAATGAGCATTATTGGCCCAAGGGGGGGGGGTCGTGGGAGGGGGTTGAAATTTAAAAAAAATTATATCTCGGCCCATGTGAAGTATAGAGAAACTTTGTTGGAATAAATTAGAGTACTCCCTATGGAGTTCTCAGTGACACTAACGATTCGGGGGATTTGGGGGTACGAGTAGGGGTGGGGGATGGAAATTCGAAACCACGTCTTGTGGGGTATCGTTGAAAAGCACTTGATGAGTACTCTGCAAATCAATAACTAGTTTCTCGATAGCTCTCATATAACGCGAGATTTGAATGTTTGAAAAAGTGGTCTTTCCTCTTTTTTGCAGTTATTATTGCGGGTTTATCATGCCAAGGCTAAAAAAGAAGAGAACTGCGCAGTGACAATAAATTAAACCAAAAGCACTACGAAATCTACCTCAGCCTGTAGGCCTGCCTAAAGGGATTTTATTTCACTTCACACAAATGCAATTCTCCGCATTTCATGCAGATCTCTAAACTTAAGTAGATGAATTTTCGCTTTTTATCGTAATGATTACTCGATGGCGTAGTGGGTAAGATGAAGGGCTAATATGCTAGCGGTCATGTGTTCGAATCTCCTTAGGTCGAACATTTAAAGGATAGGAATAGATAGGTAGGGTAAAGGCCATGGAGGCCCAGAGGGTTCCAGGAGGTTGAGGCTCCCTGATTTTCGACACTCGGCACATGAAGGTGGTGGCTGACAGCACCGGCCGCCTTTACCCCTAGGATTGCTCATTTCTGTTAGAGGCTGAGTCGACCCCAGAATGATTAGGCCAATTGAAAAATATCAGCTACCTCATCGGGAATCGAACCCGCGACCTTCCGGTTTGTAGCGCAGCGCCTCAACCAATACGCTACGGCGTACCCGGATTGAATAGAAGAAAGGGGAAAAGAAGTGGAGAAAAGGGGGGGGTCAGAATTTTCAACACTGCTAGTAGTTCCACCATTCACATGTAGATGTCACGAGTGGGAGGAGCTAAAGGGACGACCTGTTTTTCCCTCGTTTTTTAATAAAAATCCCGGGGAGGACCCCCGACCCCCATTTTTGGGATATTCCATACCCCACACCCCAAATAATAGCAAACTTTCGTCTGTGTCGGTCCCTCCTTTCAGTATTTTCTGGTTCCGCCTTTGGTTGAGACGAAAATAAGATATCCTAGGAGGAGCTTTGGTAACCGTTACTTTTGTTTTTTTGTAACAGGTCGTTACCGTTACATACATGTAACAGTTACAAAGTAACAGTTACAAGAAATATTCCCCATCTCTAGGTAACCGTACTATATGCATGACGGCGGTGATAAAGGTAGTTGATCTGAATGAATTGGTTTTCTGTGACCCAGAGGCATGTAATTACCGCTCACGCTCCAGGACATTTACTGTCACTCATTGCAGCCAACATAATGACAGAGACCGGCCCGGGTTCGTACCCTGACCCGGCTAACGAAGCGTGCCATCATAAAAACTACACAAGATTATATTCGAGGCAATTAAACAGGGTTAATGGTACCTGTAGATTTGAATTCATACATGTGTTTGCCATTCTTCACACACAATACACAAACCATGAGATCAAAATACTTTAAATATCCCAAGTTCTCGTCATGACTTCTGTACGAGGCAAGCACTACAAACTGCCCCCAGCCTTCATATACGGCCCTCAAAGCTCATTTTTGTATTTCTTTCTAAGGTAAAGTTAACAATATCCTTTTCTCCACTGTATAGAGTTTGGTGTTTTGAAAGACATGATTCCTGACAACATGGGGCATACCTAACTGCGCACAGCGGTCAGGAAAATGATTGTTATGACTGCGCACAAACAACAACATCGTCAGATAGAACAGCAAATTCCTGCGAGTCTTTCCATTCAGATTTTACTAAAATGATCATTGCTCCACATTCGCGTATATTTTTATTCATATATGCACTTAAACAATTTTCAAGTTGGCATGTACAGTTCTATGAATATAAAAAGACAAGTAATCTATTTAGTCTGAACAAGATCGGGCCATGGCTTTGAGAAATAATGTGAACGAGGTTTTCTTAAGTAGGCTATGTTGGATTTTTAAAAAATGATGCGTATCTATACGCTAAACATTAATGTACGTTTTAACAGGTGTTAATCTCAGCAATATTATTTTTTATAACTTTTACTTTCAGCAACTTTAATCATTTTTTCTAAAAGTGTTACTCTCAGCAAGATTAAACATTTAATTTGTCCCGTGCGCATTTAAAGGTTTTCCAGAAATGTAACCTGTGCGCATTTCGAGTGTTCCCAGATATGTTTCTTGTACGCAATTGAAATTTTTCTTTAAAGGTACGGTAACCGTTGACCATGTACGCATTTAATGGTGACCCGAACAACTTAGCTGTTCGGAATATGATCGAGGCAGTTTGGTCAACACTAAGATATGGCCACTATTTACTCCCATTGAATTCGTATAAAGTAGACTTCCCTAGGGTATTTATTTCGGCAAGGAGTTGACTGCTGACCCTAGCCGCCAGTGACTTGTTAAGGCTGTGGTAGGCCTACAGGTGGTAACCCTGACCAAACCAACCAGTGATTCAAGTTGGGCTTCATTGAAGAGTCCTTATACGTATCTGCCTGCTGGGTTGGGTTCTATAACCATTAGGCTTCCTAATACGCATGTATTTAAAGATTGTTCTTATTCCAAATATCACTCACTCACTCCGGACACAACAATAGGAGAAAAATAATTCCCTGACTTCGTCTGGGATCGATCCCATAGTACCATTCAGGATTTAGCCGATCGCGTTAGCTATTTATTTACCCGAATAAATTAATTTAATTTGAGAGAGACCTCTAATAGAGACGTTAAGTTGGGTATCATAATATTACATTAATATGTGGGGATGTGATTTGTATATAGCTCTGGCAATATAAATTACTTTTCCAGTATTTGAGGTAGCCTACACATGTCGTGTGAATATGAAGAATACTTTAGAAAAGAGAAATATCTAAAAACTAAAATCATATTTTGCTATGTTTTCAAGTTCGTCACAATTAAGTTATATGAAGAAATCAAATGACTTCTTTAATTGACAAAATGCATTTTTCTTTCAATTTTTTTTTTTAGAAAATAGCACCTTTTTTTTTAATTTTTATTTTTTAACTCAAACTTTTATTAGGGTACACCGTAGTGCAGTTGATCGATGTACTGCGCTACAAATCCGAAAGAGACAGGTTCGATTCCCAGCCTCATAACGCTGTTGTAGGCTCTGCCTCTAATAGAAATGAGTATCACTTAGCAATCTTTGGGGTAAAGGAGGTCAGTGCGAAATCTGACGACATCTTCTTGTGTCGACTTTCTAAATACCGAGAGCCTTCAAGGAACTTAAGGACTTCTATTTTATAGACGCTTCACTTTAAAAAAATCTTAATTACTTTGGTTGAAATGATCCCAAACGGAAATACTACAAAATTAGGTTACCTAGCATTATATGTATCATCCATCGATGTTAATCCTAAGCCAAGAGAAAAGGGGGGTGATGTTCAATAATAACAAGCAACTAATACTTATTTCTCAGCATACGATTTATTTTAGTTGCATTCATTTATAACTAGTTTGTAAAATTACTTTCCGTTTGCTGTTGCATTGAAGAAGACAGCGTAGATTGTATTGGGACTGGTAAATATGATATATTTAGCCTCTCAACTTTGCCTACATAGAAAACATACAAAGCACCATAGAGTACAATTCCCTAGCGCAATGAGGGCTTACAGGCTAGATATAAATAAACATGCGGTTTAGTTTCATATTCACACTGTTGGAACACAATACAACACAATACCTGACTCAGTAAGCCACTGTTTAAAACAAGAGTTAGCAGCTAAAGCAGAAATAGTACAAAACAGCTGGACGGCTAAGAGAAGTGTATAACTAGTGAGGGTGAGTGTTGCTTTCCTCACTTGTTTGTATATTGTTAGCAGCAATGTCCGCCAGTCTAATTGATAGCGCTGCTTGACTGCTTCTCCCCGCATGTTAGAGTAATTGGGTGTGAGACTAGACTCCGGATCATTGACGGAGGGCTGTCGGATACAAGTCCACCCCCTCCTCTCTACCCGACGTCAATCTTACAAGAAATTGCAATTCCACAGCCCCGGGGTGTGTGTGAAACACACCAAACAGCTGCAAAGGGGGAAGCAGACATTTTTCAGCAAGTAGCTATCGATGTAGTTTTTGCATCAGTCATACAGAAAGAGAATTATGCATGTATAGGCTGGATGTGAAATAATCCATCATATTTTTTATCGTACTGGTTATATCCTAACACATTTGGAATGGAAATTACAACTGTGCACATTATAGGGGGCAGTAGGTCTAGATAATATTAAAATAAATTTTGAACCAATTTTACGGTTAATGAGATATTATGTTGTCACCTTAGACTGGCAACAGCACAATGCCAGAATACCCTTCCGCTTGGCAATGATGTATCTGTCACTTGTACAGGGAGACCCAATAAACTATCGCCGGCTGCGCGGTGATTATCCGGTTCATGATGGCGCCGCTCGTTGCCGTCTGCGGCTACCATAGAGTGGTGCTGATGCAACCATACATCAATTTCTGTAACTATTTTTTAATGCTTTACTTAACAACGTTATGAATGGAGGTGCTAAAACTGGCCACTGTCGTTGTCCGTACCTTTCTATCACCTCGCTTTAAGAAACCATCCATCGCTCGCAGTAGTTTGAACTGGGTTAACAAATACGTATCATAGGCTACATAAATAAACGCTGCGCAGTATTACATACACCGATCCATATTGTGACTAAGTGCGGAACAAAGTAATAAATTACTCGTAACAACAGCACTTAACCGATCCACACTGAATTACTCCTCATCACGGTCAACGCAATACTCAAGAGCAGAGTAAAGCCAGCGTGAGTGGCGTGACCTTTATTGCAGCAGCAGCGGAAAACACGTGTCCACACGGCCAGTGGAAAGACACCACGCAACTGATACATAGTCCATTGTATCTCCTGGTTTGAAAAGAAGTCAACTACACGATGAAGATACTTGCCTCGACATTGACATATTTCGAAGAGTATAACTGGCAGAGTGCTGTAAATCAATACAATATGAACCTGATAGAATACTACTTTAATCAGGTGTAGGCCTACTGTAGTTAGACTCATAACAGATAGAAAAACGCAACTCGGCTTTTTTTAAAGTCGCAACTAGGCTTTTTAAAGTCGTGATTAAAGTATTTTTTATTGATCACTCTTTCCTGAAAACATTAAGAAAACTCCGATTCAGAATAGGTAAAGAACAACTGAAGCTATTGTAATTAAACGCAACGACTACTCTTTAATGAAATACTCATCTAAATTCATTCAATGGTGCTCAAGTTTTCTAGTATTTGTAGTCATTATACCAGTGGCGCCAACATATCAAAAACATTAGGTGGGCTCAAAGATTTTAAAATTTTCATACCACTGCTCCTTATTTGGTTCATGAAATGGGCTTACATAATATTGATATGACTACGGATAAGTTTGGGGGTACGCCGTAGCGTAGTGGTTGAGGCGCTGCGCTACAAACCGGAAGATCGCGGGTTCGATTCCCGATGAGGTCGTTGAGATTTTTCAATTGACCTAATCCTTCTGGTGGCACTATGGCCCTGGGGTCGACTCAGCCTCTAACAGAAATGAGTACCAGGAGCAATCCTGGGGGTAAAGGCGGCCGGTGCGTAAGGCTGACAACCTTACCACCTTCATGTGCCGAATGTCCAAAATCTGGGAGCCTCAACCTCCTGGAACCCTCTGGGCCTCCATGGCCTGTATAGGGATCACTTTACCTTTACCTTTACGGATAAGTTTAACTTAGAACTGTTCAAGAAATGATTCCTTTGCTTGTAATACCAATTAAATTTTTTATATTTAATTGCCAGAAATGCGTTGTAGGCCTTTAGCCTAATCAACTGAAATTCATTATAGTTTATAATAATACATAAACCTTTTAAAATGTCAGGTTTTAGGTAACTATAAAAATAAAAGCACACATGGATTCATTATGTAGTATGGTGTGTTGCAAAACGTTTCTCCCGAGACCTGACTTAAGTTCTTGCAATACATTTGTCACAAACATCTTCTCCTTCTTTCCTTACATGTTAGACCAGTAGCCTGTTCCCCCTTATCACACCATCCTTTTCGTGGACGACCAGGACTCCTTCCCTCTCGTTTATTGTACCTTAGAGATTTAACCATTTTTTCTTAATTTATTCTTTCTACATATTAGGTCCATTCCGACTATCTTATTTTAAAACTCTATTTTTTTCGCGATTTCCTAATGTAAATTTGGTGCAGCAATATGATTAAGTTATTTTTTTCTGGACGCAAAAATATTTTTAGTGTTTTTAGGCAAAAATTGTCTTTCGGCGGTGTCTGTGGAAACTGTATTGACACAGTAAGATGTAAAAACTAGGAACGATTTCAAACGATCGTGAGCGAATTGGAACAAGAGGAGATAGTTCTATGTAGGTCTGATTTTCGCTTTACACCGATTGAACAATGAAACACGACTTTTAGTAATAATAATAATAATAATAATAATAATAATAATAATAATAATAATAATAATAATAATAATAATAATAATAATAATAATAATTTTTTACTAAGGAATATGCCAAAATACAATGGTTTTCCTTCATCCCACAAAAATCTTTTGCCTCCATAAGTCCCTGTCCATAGCATCTTCTTCACTTAATCCTTTTCTCGCCATACTCCTTTTCACCCCATCCATCCAGCACTCTTTGGGCTTCCCTCTTCTTCTTTTTCCTTCTACTTTCCAATCCAAAATTGTCTTGGGTATTCTATCCTCTGTCATTCTGAGTACATGTCCATACCATTTCAAGCGACTTTCTTCTACAATTTCCAAAATATTCTTTTCAACTTGCATTATATCCCTTATTCTATTATTACAAATTTTTTCTTTCTTGGATTTTCTTGCTGAATGCCTCCAAAAATCCATTTCTAATACCATTAATTTGTTTGCTTGTTGTCTACTTATGGTCCAAGTTTCAGCGCCATATAATTTACTTTGGAATAATGCCTGATATATTAATTTTTTAGTTCTATGTAAAATATTTTAACTCCATAACATTGAAATTAGCATTCGTATAATTCTCTTCCCATCCGTTATTCTTGTTTGAATCTCTAAATTTGTTGTTGCATCCTTTTGTATAACAGACCCTAGATATTTAAAATATTCAACATGTGCAATTTCTTCAGTATTACATATTAACTTTTCTTCCAATTCCATTGTCAAATATTCAGTTTTATTGAAATATATTTCTAATCCCCATATGCTGTACTTTTCTACCAACTTTCTGATCATACATGAGGCAACAGTAATTATTACTTGATCATCCGCGAAAAGTAGATTATGCAGGTAGTAATCTGAATGAATTTGAATTCCCATATATCGATATTTCCTAGTCCAGTTTTGAAGAACCATATCAATATATATTTTGAACAATGTCGGAGATAAGCAACATCCTTGTAAAAGTCCTTTTGACGTATAGTATTCTTCTGATAATTGGAAACCCATCTTTATTCGGCATTTGTTTTGTGAGTATATTGATTTTATAATGTTGATAATTTTGTCACTTATACGTGTTTTCTTCAGAACGTCCCATAATAAAATCCTTGTCGCACTATCATAAGCTTTTAGCAAATCAATGAATATCATTCCCAAGGGTTTTGACTTCTCACGATATTTTTCCATCATGAGTTTGAGAATAAATATATTGTCTACACATGATCGTCCTGGAGTGAAACCGCTCTGTTCTTCTTGTCCTTTATTCTTTCTCCATCTGATGTTTAATAATTCTTGTAAATGTTTTCATAAATGGATTTGTTACACATATTCCTCTATAATTAGTGCATTCCCTCTTATCCCCATTCTTATATATATATATAACTTATAAATCCAAGGTTCATCTCTTCTGGCATTGACCACCCTTCTAATATTTTCCCGTAGTGGAAAAAGGCAGGAGTGAAAATTATACCTAAACTTAACTCAAAGGATAAATTTAATATCAAATCCTTTAGGCCCATCTCTCTGTTACCTGTAATGGGTAAAATTTTGGAGAAGCTTTTGAACGATAGGTTAAGATACCACTTATACAGTAAAAAATTTCTCAGTGACAATCAATTTGGTTTTACACCGAATAAATCCACAGAAGATGCTGTGCTATCTGTTAGGCAGTGGTCTGAGGAAGTGCTTAAAAGGAAAGAAATCGGAATATTAATATCATTGGACATTACAGGTGCTTTTGATCATGCTTGGTGGCCAAAAATTCTGGTGCAGTTAAAACGGAAGAAATGTCCAAGAAATCTATACATCTTAATTCAGAGTTATTTTCAAAACCGCAGTGTTCAGTTACAAATTGGGAGCAATTCCATTACAAAGGTCATTGACAAAGGTTGTCCTCAAGGTTCGTCCTGTAGTCCAACTTTTTGGAATATTTTGTATGACAACATGTTAGAAATATCTCTTCCTGAAGGATGTCAATTATATGCTTATGCAGACGATGCTCTATTGATGTGTAAAGCTAAAAATATGCCTAATTTGACTTACAAGGTCAACACAATATTAGAAGAATTATGTCAGTGGGGTTCTGATAACAAACTCCATTTTAATCCGCTGAAAACAACAGCTCTGATTATTACTAGAAAAAGGAGAATTCAAAAGCCAATAATTAAAATGAATCAGGAACACATTCGAATTGTAGATCAGATGTCCTACTTAGGAGTAATCTTGGATCAACAAATGACATTTAGACCTCACTTTGACAATGTTGCTAGCAAATCCAACACTCTACTCAATAAACTGACTTTTGCTTCTCGACCAACGTGGGGTCTCAATGCAGAAGTTCTGAAAATTATCTATAGAGCAGCAGTTGAACCTTTAGTGTTGTATTGTGCTTCGGTGTTTAGGAAATGTTTTGATATGAGCTGGGCTCGGCATAAATTAGCACAAATACAACGAGGCTTTATTCTGAGGATTATTAAAGCATATAGAACTGTTTCTACAGATGCCGCTTTAGTAATTGCGGGCATTGAGCCTTTATATTTGTCTGGTATTGCAAAAGCAGAAACTACGCTGCTCCGAAAAGGCTTCACATATGAAGACGCAATCTTGCGTTTGGATATCGAAAGACCAGCACACTTTACTACTGCCGGACATCCTGCTTACTTCAATAATTTCGTTAATAACAATGGATGTACCAGGAATCACAATCTGGAGATTTTTACAGACGGTTCAAAATTCTGCAGAGAAGGAATGGTGGATAAAATCGGTTGTGCTTTCGTGGTGTTCTGTTGTGGTAGGGAAATGTATTCACAAATGGCCAGACTCTCTACAGAGTGCTCAATTGTACAAGCAGAGCTCTTTGCTATAAAGGAGGCTGTCTTATGGTCTAAATCTCAAAATTCTGACTGTTGCATTTTCAGTGACTCACAAACTGCACTTACTGCTATAAACAACAAGTTCAATTTAAATGCATTGGCAGCAGAAATTAGAACTAAGATAATATCATACGAGAAACACGTTTGTTTATCCTGGGTACGAGGCCATATGGGCACATTAGGGAACGAAAGAGCTGATGAATTGGCAAAAAATGCTGCGACCTCGAATTTAAATTTTAGCTACAAATTGTGTCCCCTATCTTATGCTAAGAATAAACTTAGAGATTATATTAGGACTGCTTGGAATGAGCATTGGGTGTCCAGCTCCAAAGGGACCACTACGAGAGAAATCTTCTTTCCAACAGTTGAGTGTCGCCTACGCTGTACGAGTGTAAAACCGGACTTCATATTCACTCAGTTTCTGTCTGGGCATGGCAAATTTGGTTTTTACTTTCAACGTTTCATGATCCAAAGACAGAACGGTTATCAATGTATATGTACTGAACAACAAACTGTTGAACATTTAATTTTTCATTGCCCAGTCCTAGAGCTTAAAAGAAGAATATTGGACACACACTTAGATTATTGTAAAAAGAAATTAGAAAAACCACTCTTTGATATTTTTAGGAAAAAATGCTGTTATAGAGAATTCCAAAAGTTTTTGTGTTCTATTTTTAAGATGTTATAGTTTTCTTTTATAATATAATTTATTAGTTATCTTGTTTTCTTAGAGTAGTAAGGCCTGCATCCAGCCTATGGATAAGAAGTAGTAATATTTCAAATATATTGTCTTGTAACTATAACCCTAATATACCTCCGGGTGGAATAGGGTTTAAGTAATTGTATATTCAATAAATAAATAAATATTTTCCCGTATAAAACTTTGGTTATCTTAATCAGTTTCCTTTCCTCGTATTTTAACAGTTCCAAATTAATTCCTCCAGGACCAGTCGCTTTCCCGTTTTTTCCTTCCTTTAAACATTTTGCCACTTCATCCTCTGATAATTCCCATTCCAAATTTCCATGTCTAAATGTATGTTCTTCTTTAAATTCTCCTCTTTCCTCGTTAAGGAGGGATTTATAGTATTGTTCCCATTTTTTCATAGATATCATTTGTATATGTGCCTTATGATTTGTGTTTGTTTTAAGGCTCCTCAACATTGACCATTGATGTCTGCACATCTTCTTTCCCAATACTCATTTTTTGCCTTTCTTACTTATTTCAGTAGGCCCTACATTATGGTTTTGATCATCATATAATTTCCTGTCCTCCTCTTTATTTGAACTTTACCAATTCTCGTTTGCTTTCCTTTTATCCTCTATTTTTGCTAAAAGATCGTTTGTCGTCCAGTCGTTAATTTTCCCTTTTTGTTTTTCCGTACCCAATACCCCATATGCAATCTTTTTCACTACATCTGTAATATATTTATACATTTCTTCTGTGTTCCTACGGTAATTCTCATCTAGTTCTTTATCTAATCTATGTGTATACAGTGTTCTTATACTATCATCCTGTAGTAAGGGAAAATTTAGCTGATCATGATTTATTTCCTTCCCTGTATTAAGAAACTCTTCGGCTTTGTGTTTATCATCGTAATTTTTCTTCCATGGGCAGTGTATTCGTGCTTTTACCATGAAGTGATCAGATCCACTTTCAGCTCCTCGATAAGTTCTGACATCTAAGACTTGAAATGAGCAATTTTGTTTTGTAATTATACCAATTATAATCAATTATAGATTTTGTATTTCTTGACCTGTTGATCCATGTGTATTTATGTATATTTCTGTGTTGAAAAAAAACATTCAATATTTTAAGTTCAAATTGTTCACATAGGCTTATTAATCTATTCCCGTTGTCATTCCTGATGTCTTCTCCATATTGTCCAATTACTGCGCTATTCTTTGCACATCACTCTGGAATTCAAATCTGCCATAATTACTATTTCTTTTCTCCTTGGTATGTCTTCCAAAAGGTTTTGCATTTTATCCCAGAACTTATCTTTTCCAATATCGTTTGTATCATCTTTAGGTGGATATACACCTATGATAATTTCCATTCGAAATAAGTCCATCTCTACCATTAATAATCTCTCGTCTATACATTTCCAATTTCTTATTTTATTTTTCAGTCCCTTTTTATCATAATAGATAATCCTCCCCGAGCTCTAACCCCCTTATCCACTCCACTCCATAAGATTATGTGCACATATTTCCCCACATCTTTGTCTCCTATCCCTTTTCTTTTTGTTTCTGATAACACTATATTATCCAAATTATATTTCTCTGCTTCCATCGGTTTGTTGCTATTCCCTGTATATTTCAACATCCTGTATTCAGTATCCTATTAGTCTTGCCAAGTCGTCATAAGGAAATCTGTCCGGCTTCATTCGTTTTGGGACGTTTAGCATTGTATATTTTTATGTAGGATGGGGAGCTGGCCTTTCGCTACAACCCAGGAGGACCAGGTAATTTGTGATCGAGGTTTTCTTCCTCTAGCCTTTGACGATTCAAAGCCAACCTGCAAGGCAGCAGTATCTGTAACCCAAGGTTCTTAAAATACTAAGTCTGTAACCCTCACGGGCTTCCTTGTTCACGGCCGCCCAATACAGACGCCGTTCTCACGTTGTGGATCACTCTTAGTTTCCACCCCTCTTACCAGCCCTCAAGCTAGCATATGCTAAACTTTCTGGATCTGGTAGTCTGAGACCAGTGGCGGCTCGTGGCCGGAAAATTAGGTGAAGAGAAAAAATGCCACATGCTTATGTTAATAACGGAATTCACCCAATAGCGGCTCGTGGCTCAAAACGAGGATGTGCTGCAAATACCATTTCATACAGCAAACTTAAAATACTTTTAAAAATTATTAGTGGGCCTATCTAACTGCTCGTCTCTTAATCCATCTCTGGGAACTCTCACGCGATTTTCTCTACCCTAATTATTTTTTTGCTAATTTCTCTCGTCTCGTCGAACGTTGTGTGAGTTGTGTGACGAGAGAAAATAGCACAAAAAATAAATAATAATAACAATAATAATAATGATAATAATAATGATGATAATAATAGTAATAATAACAACAACAATAATAATAATTATTATGGCAGGGAAAATCGCGTGAGAGTTCCCGGAAATGGAATAAGAGACAAGAAAATAGTATTTTCAATGATCGAGGTAGAGGAAATCGCTTAGTGTTCCCAGTGCGACAGAATACTTAATTGGGGTTGTGGAATCCGGGTTTTTCTGAATTTAACACATTTGAATTTGGCGGCGTCAGACCGTCAGACGGTGGAAGATCTAACGTGCCCACCTCTTTCTCCGAGCTGGCAGTGTGAGGTGCTGGCGAAGAAAATGCCTGAACAAGGGGGACTGCTTCATGGGTAGTCTGTTCTCGTCACCAAGTGGATGTGGGATAAGCGAGAAAACTGCTGCTTGCATCCTCATTTTTAGTTGCAACGGAGGGCGTGGTTTCCAGTTCACCTTCACCACGGCCGACTTGAAGCACGCTGCGCTCTCAGGATCTCAGCGTCTCCTTAGCTTTGACACCAGGTGGTGGCGTGGCGGGTAATTCAAAAATACAGATACATTTATAGTAAAAACCAACATTCGTGATACGGAAAATAAACTTTAAAAATACGTATTGTAAAGGAAAATTACTAGTGAAGTGCTACTTCACCTACTTCCCGTGAACAGCCACCACTTTCTGAGACATAGGCACTAAGCCCCCCCCCCCACCACGACAAGGTGGCGATCCCTCGGGGGGGATAATAATAATAATAATAATAATAATAGTAATAATAATAATAATAGGCTTATAATAATAAATTGTGATAACAACACTCGGAAAATTATTGGGTGGGCTTGAGACACAAGGGCCCATATCAGTTGGTGCCACTGATTACTACAACTTAAGCTTCAGCGAGTAGTGAAGATTAAAAAAAGTTTAAATTTTGGAATACATGAAATACGAAACTCAACTAGGTAAACTAGTTTCCTGCAGTTCTCTTTTAATTCCATTTTAATCATATTGTTTGTCCCATAAAACAACCGGGTGATTAATGTTCCTAGAGGAGGAGATTAACAAGAATTATTCCATTATTAGTTGTAATTAAAAATTGTTTAGTTCCACACCATGAATAAAAACTTAAACACTGTTCTATGGCTCTTAACTTTTTCTTCTACACTTTGAATCTCTATCGCCAAACATGCATGGCTAAGGGATTAACTTTTTATTATCATAATAAAACGAAATCTCGAAAAACATAATAACGAAGGAAAATAAGACGAAGGGAAAGCTTTCAGGAATATATGGGTAGGCAAATAGTGCATTAAATAAAGGATCTAAAGTAAACTTCTGTCTCCTGGATCCAGGTAAGGAAGGATAAAATGCCACCTGTACTCTTGGATCGTATCCAACTGTTTATTTTGGAGTGTTCGCTCTTCCTCCTTTAGCTCTACCAGTCCCAGCATTTTTTCTTCTTTTTCTTCTCTTGCAAGGAACTTAACAGCTTTGCTATTTACTGAATGAAAGTTGTTTCTAATTGTTTACTTAGTGTTTACTTAAGGTTCGTAAGAAGCAAGAGCAAACTGAAGATAGAGAACAACTACTTCAAATAGGCCTATATCCTGCACACATGATTAGCTTCAACCCATGGAAGAGTGTCCAAATAGTTATTCATTATAAAAGTGAGAGAAGTTCAGGATGGTATGATTTAACTACTCAATTGTATAATACTAAATTTTATTCAGCAGTTTTTATTATATCCGTATGATTAATTGATATTAACTATAATTTATTTCAGTGATTAGTTTTCTAGTTTAAAAATGGTTCAGATTTATTCCAGGAAAACAATAATTATTATTTGTCTCCATAACAACTCAGCTACAGTATAAACAAGTAGTGCTTCCGAAGACGTCCTCATTCAATGAAATTAGTTTTAATCTAAACACTTCTTAAATGTGTACTGAAGGATATAGTTCTATTCCAATTGACTTTTTGGATGAAGCTAAGGTAGTTTTATGTATCTAAGCAAAATTTGAGGAAATATTTTGGTTAAATAATAAAGTTATATCACTTTTCATGTCTGGAACGTTGCGAATATTTTAGAATTACTGATTTTTATTCACTCGTTACCCAAGTGACATACTAGGCTATATTAGTAACTGTTGGAAAAAAACTTAAATAACTGCTTAGATCAAAAAATTAATTAATTTTCTAATGAAAGGAAATTATTTACTGCTTATCAACTTATATTTTAGGCCACTTTTCGCAAAAAAGAGGATAAGGACAATAAGTCCTTGAGAAAATGTTAGGCCTAATCTTACTTCTCTTTATATCTAAGTAACTTCCCAGTAATTACTTGCTAATTACTTTGCAACGAAGTCTATTTTACATATAATCAACGCAGCTACTACTCATTTTCATCGCCTAATATTTTAATATCTTAAAAGTAACCTTACTTTGTTTTAGATACGTTTTAGGGATGCCTAATTTCTGGTTATTTTCGTGAAATTTCAAGAGAAAATGTCAACATACAGTAATGTGGCTATCTCATGAGAGGGATAAAATTTGCTACAGCAGTCGGCCTGGGTGACAAAATTCCGGTACACTGGTGATGGTCACAGACTTGAAGTACACCCCCGTTGTTAAACAATCATAAAACCTTCTCGCCTTGCCTACAAGCCTTGTAGACAACTGCGAACTGAGAAAGTTGGTGTAGTTAGCCACACACAGCAAAATATCGTTTGTTTCAAATGAGTGGCATGTCAGAGTGCACCCATCTAATTGCATTCATCTAAGCATCCATCTGGGGTAGTTCACTAGTAGGCTACAATACCGAGTTCACTGATATCTCCGATATTTTGTATAGGTTAAAATTGATTTTATCCAAATCCATTGATATCGTATTAGTACGGTTATGAGCCATTTTATGGTCTGTTATTCGTTATTTAAATTTTCATGGATACACATTATAAATCTGGTTAAACATAGGCTACTTTTGAATTCCATGTCACTGGGAAGGAAAATTATGATACTCGTCACTTTTTAAAAATTCACATGAATCTCTTCTGTTACTTACTTACTCAATGGCAATAAACAATTCCTAAGCAAGCTAAAGGAATATTATATATTTTATGGAAATCCACACAAAATTCAAAACCCAGAAACGTAGTGGATTCCAATTTATCTCGCAATTTATTTTGAATACAAATGTTCATATATTTCAAGTTTTTCTTCAATGGATTATAAAAATGAAAAATTTCAGTGATACCTTTAAAATTTCCCCGGATTTTAAAGGGGTTATTAATACTATTATATTTTCATTTCCGGATAGTTTGATACAAGAATGCACTTAGGGACGGGCAGTTTTGAGATGCAATGAGTTTCACAAACCGAGGACAAACCTTGGGATGTGGTGTCCCTGCCCATCCAGGTGTGGAAGCCTGCCTCACCCACAGAATGACCCCTGATATGCGTTTTCATGGCATGTATATTGACTTGTTTCACCTTTCTCTCCATAACATTGCATAACCGAAATTACTGCGTTAGGACGCTATTATACTGCTTGCTGGAACGTCTTCCTGTCTGTCATAGTTTACCGACTGCTAAAATATCACAACTGATATACCAAAAGTTTTACGAAGTTGACCTTCAAAAGCGAACGCTAGATTCAATGTGGAACTGGCGAAGATACTAGCACACATCCGTATACACTATCTGCTTTTTCTACTCTGTTTCCACCATTGCTCGAAACGGAAGTTTAGAAATGTTGGCAGTCTTGATGAAGATGAAATTAAGTTGTACTCTTCTCACCAAATTGAATAGCTAGGGTCCTTGGAGACTAAAGCAAAACCGCAAAGTTGTGTCTTTTGCCTGATGCAATCAATACCTATTTTTTTTTTTAAATGACTGAATGACATATTTTCAAACTTATTTTGTTGCAGAAATAACCTTTTTAATGTACTCTATAGGCCTAGAGGAAAATTTTCTCCTGGGCAGGAATCTGGCCCCAGGACGTACCCAATCCATTTCCAAACCATTCTAGATCTTCGTTTCCCAATTTTTGGTCCGCGGATCCCCGGAGGTTCGCGAGAGGTTTAAAGGGGGACCACGCCAACATTTTATTATCATTAAGCTTTTTTTTTATCAAGTTGCTCACAGCTGGGATATTTATAGTGCACATTTAATATCGAACTGTCTTGTGGTTCGACTTTCAAAATACAGTTTCCTTCGTTACCTTCACTGGAGTTTTGGTTCCAATATAAGGCTATTTATCCTGAAATTTCGAAAAGGGCTGTAAGACATCGGTTGGCAATTGGCACTACAAATTTGTGCGAAACAATATTTTCTCATCTCGTAGGTTACATTTTAAAAACAAATACTAGAAACGATTTAACGTGGAGCCAAATGAATGGCTGAAATCATCCAGTTTCGATCCAGACATATGGAAGTTGATGTCTCATAAACAGCATCAGCCATCGCCTTAGGCGTGTGCTGAATTCATGTTAGGCCCAGCTGCTATGATCGTATTTTTCTTAATACCTCCATTTATGACAGTGTTGCATAGGATAAATAACACATGTATTGTTGTAAAATTATAATTTTTCACTTCATTTTTATCATATGTAATAGTATATTGCGATACTAGTTCCGTAAGGGGTGGATACGGTTCGAGGAAAGAGTTTGAATAAACGAGGCGCTTGAAGCGAGTTTTTTCACTTTCCGAGTGAAAGTTATATATTTAGTTATATATAAGTTACTCCGAGTTAACTTAAAGTACTAACCTACTAAGTATTGAAAATGAAATTTTTGAAGAGAAGTCACATTATGAATTAGCGCTGTCAGTAAAAATACTGTATGCTAAGCGTCAATGCTCAGTAACTATGCCGTGTAGACTGTAAGTCCCTTATGTGAAAATGTTTGTCCGAGGCCACTCAATAATCCCTCAACATTTTTTCGCTTGAATTCTGAGACACCCAAACACAGACCAAAACATACATCGGTTATAAAAAAAGGTGTGGGCATAAATCGGTTTAAGCCTCTTTTACCGTAATGAGTAGGGCAAGGCCATAAAATAGTGAAAAAATGCAAAATAAAAAATGCTTTTATATCCTAAAAATAGTAAAAAAAAATCTCACAATATTTATAAATATTACCAATAAATTTACCGTTATTACTTATAATTGGTTTTTTAAAGAAATGGATGACAGTGCGTCATATATGAATTTACAATATAAAACATAGCCTACTTATTTTGTTATTCAAGAAGTAGGTATTTATACCTCTTGGACACCCATAGTGAAAAAGAAATCCTTTCTGAACTGTCATTCCCATCAACTTGCCCCTAGCATATAAGTAGCATATTAAAAGAAAGAAGAAAAAACATTCTTTATTGCTTCGTGATAAACTCCTATGGTGTTTACAATAAACCTGAATTAAAATGAACTATGAACACTTAGCGGAGCTTCTAAAATAAAAACGAATGTTTATTCTCTGAAAGTAACGATCTGTGCATGGAAAAGCTCCTCTCTACCTCCACTGAAACATGTCCTGAAAATGCCGAAAATTACCTTAAAATTGCCGAAAAATAACACATCTCTTGAAAATGACGAAAAATGCAAAATAAAGAAAAAATGCAAAGACAAATTGCTCTTATTTGATCATTTATTTCATGATACACATTTATTTATATATTCGAGTTATTTTTTAACCTTCATATAAAAAAGATGCAAAATCATAGAATGCCTTGCCCTAGTAATGAGTATATGTTATTACGGAATATGTTCTGCGTTGTATTATCATGAGGTAGACGGGGGTCATGAATGTCCAAAACGTGATGGTTGTGTGAATTTCGTGGCATTGCCTGAGGCTGTTATGTCAGTGCTCTCAGTTGTTTATGGTCGCAGGATTAGCATTATGTATAGCTTAGTAGAGTGTGACCAGTGAGACTGGAGAGAGAATTACAGCTCGCCCACTCCTGCCACTAAGGTGATCTATATTAATTCCACCGCTTCCTAGATTCAATAGGATTCCTCTAAATCCTTCTATAATCTCCAGCCTCTATTCTACATACCTGATTCAACTCCAAGCGTTTGTTATGTAAGAAAGATATCAATGGAGATCAGATCCCATCATTCACTAAAAAAATCAAAGAATAAAATCCCATAGAATAATGTTTCCCAAACTGTTTTCCGCGGAACGTTGGCGATCCATGAGGTGTGTGTAAGTGTTCTGCCGAGGTCTTAGTAGTCTTGGTGGCATTGCAATTGAAATAAGATATCTTCTAGTAGTTGCCGTATAACTTTTATCGAAAAATCAACTATATCATTCCCTCTGACGTGACATGTAACAGCTTTATTTGTCACCCCTGTTTATTATAAGATCTGCGTTCATTATTGCGACAAATGGCTAACCCTGTATACGCTGTTTCATTTCTTGTTGAAGGTATTTGTTTCGGCCTGGGTGGAACATTATTACTAAGGTATTCTCCTTCTGTCCCCAAGTTCGTAGGTGTGATCTCAGGTCAGGTCGATGGCATTTGTGACATAGGCTATATATGTTAAAGTCCGATGTTTAAAGATTTTCAGGCATATAAAAGTATTACTGTGGGAAAAATATATCAGCACACCAACGATAGCTATAGGACTAATAATATGTAGGAATAGAAAACCGCCATTTAACTATGACCAACTAAGCTTTTTGATCACACAAATATCAATACCTCTAAGGCATCTATTTTTTTCAGTATAAGAAACATAATTTATAATTAAATTATTAAAAACATAGATACAAATTTTTTTATGAGACACAATATTTAGGACTAAAAGAGTTAAACATGTCCTCGTGAGCCAAATAACAGTTAAGTCTATGTAAATATTATTCGCATTTCGAGGAAGAAACAATGGTTCCCTAACTTAAACATTCGTTTTAACCAGAGTCGCCGGCTTGAAAATATTGTTGGGGGGAGGCAATAATAGGGTTTTTGCCATAGGCCTTATATGATGGAATCGTAAATGCTGCCCTCCCCCAAAGTCGGCGCCTATGGTTTCTTCATAGAGTTGTGAGAGATATATATATTTTAAACTGATAATAATCGTATTAATTGGCGTTAGCTATGTACATATCCTTTAAAAAGTAATAATAGCCCCCAAGTGGGATATTTTTCTACCGACGTTTTGTTGCTTCTTTTTTCTAAAAAGATTCTAGTGTTGTAAGGTAGCTTCTAATGTTTAGGAGAACAAGACCTTATGATAAGAAGTTTCTGCTGTCATTTAAAAATCTCGGGTAGGTTGTATTTGGTTACTTGAAACGTCGTGAGTGTAATGCCTAAATCTAACCCACTTCGTATGGAATGCAGTTATATCTGGGATGCAGTCACAAAGTACTTGAAACATCTTGTGTGTGAGCCTAAATCTAATGCATTTCGTACGTTAAGGTTTGTTTTATTTGTAATAAATACAGGGGATGGGGCATAATTCATGGCAACAATTTTTCTTTTGAAAATGTGGGACCAATTTAAACTAAACAAAATGAAAGGGCAGGGTATGGAATGTATGCAGATTATTGGTACTAGATGTAGGCCTACGATAGTGAAACAGACACCCATAAACATCCATACACGACCGCATCGTGCCACTCTAATGTATTGCGGCAGTAGGAAGCACGAAAGTACACATGTTTATTCCATTATCCCTTAAAGATCGGTACAGATGGGCATTATTCTCCAAAGCTTTCATCGGCTCCTTGTGGTATTCTCAGGCATTTCTCTCTCGGACAGTGACTATTTCGACGTAAAAATGCTGTTCACATTTTGTCGTAACCATTCTACAAAGCGGGTGACTCACAACTAATTTACCTTCGCTTCTATTCGTGTAACCGTTCATCACAATGCTACCAAATGATGTGTCCATATACTAGAGATGTTACACTATCCCGTGACATACAGCATCTCATGGTACAGTACCACTGCCTTAATATGAGAAAAAAATAGTTGCCATAACTTATGCTCCATCCCCCGTACAGAAGGTAGTATGTACACTCGCTTCTGGTATCTTACAGCCTACTAATTAGTTAATATTTTGAAATGAAAAGTAATATAAGTTAGCTGCAATTTATAATGCCTTCTCCTCCGTTGAATTTTAGAGCCGTTATATCTATCTCCGTTACATGCCCGTTTTAGTAGGTGATGCTCCCTCATAAGACCGATTTTAAATACGTTTCCACGTCAGACAATGGGAACACCAGAATATATTTATTGACAATTAAAAGGACTGTGGTTAGGTTATGAAGACTGGGGAAATGTCTTGAGAATGTTTCGCATTGGTCCAGCTATTGATTATTATAATACCATATTAGCTTATTCATCATAGTTTGCACGTATATTGTGTAATCTCCCGCTGTATAACAGCGGCCGCGTGTGAATTTGAGATATACAGCCAGTGTTATTCAATGGCAGGTTGTCGAACAAGATCGCATCGTGATGGAGCCTGGCTTGCTCTATGCATCCTAGCAGACCTGATTTGTGATACTGTACCTACTTACTTGTTACACAGTGTTAGCGGAAAGTGCAGCATAAATTCAACTAGGTCAATGATTCTTTTATTACTCCAACTGCCCTCGCTAGCAAACAATCCTGGAATTCGCAACACGTAGCTATAAGTTTCCACTTTTATAAGTTTACAGAAAGGAAAATGTTTGGAAACAACTCTTTCTTATTTTCTCCGCATGGAATAGTAAATAAAAGAGCTTCTCTTAGTATTCTTGCAAAAAATTTCTGCTCCATACCTTACAGATGGGCTACTTTTAAGAAACGATGTCAGTGAAAAAATATGTACGAAAAATATTGTGTTTTTCTATTTCGTATGTGTTTCATTGAGATATATTCCCTATATATGTGCGTTAAAAAGATTTTGTTTTTGAATAAAAGGGCATTGTGGGGAGAGCGTTTCCAGTTGTCTCAGCCTGAGTTTATGCAAACAGCGAGTATGCTAGGCATATATTAGAAGACTGTAAGAAATTCTATCCACTGATACGTTTTCCATCGCTGTAGGCTTTGAATTAATTGAGAAATAGGGATGTTTATTGGAAGTATTTAAAAATAGACAAAAATAGGATGGAATATTTTTAATCCTATGTGCACAGTAAATTATTATGCCTCAGATTTTGGGGGAAGAATGTGTGAAAGTGATATTGATTTTCTTTTGATTTTAGCCCTGAAATGGTTGTGTGTCAACATGAAAGAGGGAAATAAAATATCCCATAAAGACATTAAAATGTTATGTTACCAGAATTTCTGTTTCTTCTTTTTTCAACTCCTACGAGGCATGGTGTGTAAAAGCAATGGGTTGCAAAATCATAAGTTCTGCACGAGCGATAAAAGTCATATCTAACGTTTTCTGATGATAGTTTGAGAGTCATAAGTCGTCCTTCTTCGCTTCTAACTCTAGATAACTATGTAAGAACTTACAGCTTGAAAATCAAAAGCCCTCCATAATTTACTTTTTAATTACACGCAAAATACAAAACCCGGGTGATGCCGAGACTTTAAAGCTAGTATAATAATAATAATAATAATAATAATAATAATAATAATAATAATAATAATAATAATAATAATAATAATAATAACAATAATAAATTCAAAAGGACATACAATATCATACAATGTGGTCGATTTACATAAATAAAAAAGTCGTTATTGATTAATTAAAAGTGTATATTAAGTATATAATAATTGGTCCAAATCAGAAGAATTAAGTACAATACTCAGACTAAAATTTAACAATTAAATCCAATGGATTCAAGTTGAAACAAATAATTCTCAATTGAGAAAGTCTGGATGTAGTGAATATTGGGACATCTTTTTGTGTTGAATTTGACGCTCTGCTACAGACTGTAACAGGGTCACGAACCTCGTGTCAGCTAGCGTATGCCCTGCCTCTCTGATCTGCGTGATCAGCAGATTCCGCATCTCTTCAACCTTTTTATCTCCCTGTACAAATGTACAAAACTGACCTTATTTATTATTATAATGTTACTTTTCCGATTCAATTATTTTCATTGCTCGGATCGAGCTATTTATCATTATGAATTGGTTATGATTGTACATTCGAGACTCATTTCCTGGTCCCGTATTACTGACTTTTAAGACCTCGAACTAATAATTCTTACCAAATATCAGGCATACCTACATGACCGCTGGAGCGTGCCAAAACTAATAATTGTTAATTTTTCTCATTAATGTCCCTTGCGAAACAGCTGTTGAATATTGATAAACTATGAGAATATTATAGGAGAAAAAATTCCTCCGACACTGGGACTTGAACCCAGGACCTTTGGCTATTCGCGCCAATGCTCTACCAACTGAGCTAAGCCGGAGCTCAATTCGCAGCGCCAGATGGAACCTCTCTCCTATGACTGATTGCCCTAATGGTCTACCTCACAGACAGACAAGTTATGTCATATGCAGTACAGTGAGGCACACTAATTAGTGATTTTTGTGACCGGGCTCCCACTGTTATTGTACAGTTAACATTCAAGATAGATATATAAGCATTCATGAACCACAGATTATTGTCTCTGTTTTTTAAATCTTCGAAAATACAGGTCCTATTGCAAGTTTCCTTACTTTTGCAGTTACGAACCACAGTTTGAAACCCCTGATGCATTGACGTCTATGGTTCCCTCTTCCATTGAAAACACTGAAAAATACGACTTTCTCGAAATTTGTTTTTAGAGGCGCTCTCTTAACAAGGGTTTTATTGTTGGAGGTGCGCGAGGGCTGATACCAGTAACCCTGTGTTATAATTCCTAATTATATAATCAAATTGGTAATAAATATTAAAGTCTGTTCAAAATATAATTTTACTGTCAGTAGTTTACTTCCAATTCAATAGGCTAACTGTGTTTTTGTCGAATTAAAAAAATGCATTTAGATTTATTTCGTTAAAATGCCCTATAATTAATACCCCAAATATTAAGAATATATACCTACATATAGCCTACTTTTAAAAATGGGATGTAAAATTAGGGGTCCGTAAATTTTTTAGACATTTTAGAGGTCCTCGGATTCAAAAAGGTTGAGAAACGCTGCTCTAGACAATACGATGTAAAATCGAAACCCTTCCTTTTATCAGAAAGGAACAAATCCCAGTTTTGATCAGTTGCATTTTGATATATTTTCATGACTAAATAATTAAACCTCTTACACGACTGGGGAAATAAGAATTTAATCACTAAGTGAATTTTACCATTAAGTAAAAATAATGCCACAACATTGAGGTCTGCACGTAAATAAACTTATTATCTGTAAGTAATGACACAACACTGAGGTTCAGAAACTGGAACGATCGATGCGTTCTTAACCCTACTGCTTACAACGCCGCCGCTAGAGTACGTTGTATGCAATCTATATTTTTACTGCAAGAGTGCGTTGTTTGCAGATCATACCATTGAAAAAATCATCATTGAAAGAAGACAACATCTGCATTTTAGTATAATACTTTTATTTTATGAACTTTAAACACATTTTTAACAGTTTTAAGAAATGTTAGTAATATTATGACTGATTGTTTGTACACAAGTTTTATGTTTCTAGAAGCTTATGCTACTTATATATACATATAACTATAATAAGATAAGTTTTTTTTAAAGTAGGTTAGTTGTCTGCTATTTTAAATACTGAACATAGGTGGAAATTATAATTTTAAAACAAATAGAGATCTGTATCAGGATAAAAATATAGGGAATCTTGGAAACCGTTCTTGGCATACAGCTTCATGTAGGAACGCTTTGAATATCCAATATAGAAAGGTTACTATTACATGTTTTAAACACTGTGAAGAATAATAAGTAGCACTTACGTCCTGGTAATCCCAGCAACAGAATAATTAAAAATCCGCAAGAATCTCTGTTATTAGGAAAACGCTTGCTTTAACTGAGAGCATTATCACCGTCATTCAGCGCGGTTCTCTGCAAGTTTCATACGTGAAAACAGTCATTAGACTAACGGTATAAAAACATTTTCTAGAGCTGTTTCTTGATTATGGAGATAAAGCAAATCACTTTTCAAGTACTAGCTCTTAGATTCTAATTTGCTATTACCTAGTTAATGAGCAGAAAATGTCTTAACCTCACATGTGTTACATGTCTATATACCATAAAAAGTTAACGTGCTTTTGGAAGGTCATTGAGTTGTATATTAGCCCACTAGTTTATTATTATTATTTTTAATATTTACAGATGTCGGACAGCTACATCGAGAAGACAAGGCTTGTTATAATATGGTATCGTAAATGCCGGCTCATGTTGCAGGAAGTTATGTAAAATACCTATATTTTCTTACAAATATTTTTAAAACTATATATTATAAGTTAATGTAACCTTATTCGGGTTGTGCAGCAAAGATATCTTTGAATATGTTTGCCTATTTACGTGCGCAGTGCGTATTAAAGCCTATTATACGATTTTCGAAACTAATATTGTACTGCATTAGAAGCCAATAAATGTAAAATAACCAATATTTTAAACGTAATGCCAAGGCTTATTATAAAAATGGTTCCATCTACCTGACACGATTCGCTTGGAAGTGATATGAATACTCGTCCACGGTATCGGAACACAAATGATGAAGGCATCACGGAGAGACAACATTTTGCCAGGGGGATAAATAGAGATGTCAAGATGCAAAGTACTGTCACCTAGAGGTATCAGAGCTGGAGACACATATAAATGTTACATTTGAATGTTTGACTAAGTAACAAAAGTAACACCTCCAAAACTTGGATACAGATACACTAGCTAAACATTTTGGTATTACTTAGTATCCTTCAAGAAAATACTCGATATAAATAAAATCTAACAGCTCTGTGATTTTAATTAATTCTTACGATTAGATGTGGAGGCACAACATAGAAATGTTATTTTAAAAAATCTTGAAATGTAAGTCACGACAATTGGCACAACTCCTGGATGTCGAACCTGGTACCTTGAAATTACGAATTGTGCACGCTACTGCGGGTCCTTATTCCATTCGTTTCTCCCATTATGAATGCCATAGTGAAATGACTGTTGGTAAATACTTAAACGTAGTATGAGGCACATATAAGGATTCAGAGGTCACTCCCAATGGCCTTATATGACAGTCATTCATTACAAGATGTTATTAAAAGCGCGTGGGCGCAAAGGGATATGTTTATGTGTTTGAATATTCATACAGAGTACAGTTAATGGTCTGTAAATGACGTACAAAATCGAAATTAACTCCAGTTAGGTCCGCTCTAGCCAAATGAAAAGCTTCTTAACCAGTGGCTATATAAGGCCAGGTAAAGCATTAAAGCATTTGACATGACTGAAAATAATTAGTAGCAACAACTCTTCATCATGTTGCAGTTAACATTACCTTATTATTAATACCATTACTATCTCTTGAATTACTCGAAGCTTATCCTCTGGCAATATTTCATAAATGAACTTATCTGGGTTCTTCTAAATATTACGTACAATTTCGTTCATATTCGACTAAAAGGTATAGTTTAACCGAGCGAGGTGGCCGAGATGGTAACGTCTTGGACTCGCATTCGGGTGGTCCCAGTTTCAAATCCCGTGCCCGGTTAATTTTACATGAGTTTTTCATGGTTTCCCCAGTCGTAAAGGCAAATTCCGCATTGGAAATTTACAGACCATGAATCCTTCTAATCATTTCATCTTTTACCATAGGCCTATCCACTTAAGTTAATATCAGTTGAAATTTACTCCATAAAAATACACCAATACTAGAAACAACTGACAATAGTTCCCTGGCCTACCCTACCGTATAGACACACATCCCGAACTCCTGATATGGCCTCGCAGCTAAAAGGAGTGTAAACACAGCTGAATTTAAAAAAAAGTCCAGTTTACTGAGCGAGTTGGAGATGGCCAGCCAATTTGACATGGGTTTTTTCATGGTTTCCCCAAACGTAAAAACAAATGCCGAATTGGTAATTTAGTTACCACGATTCATCATCCCTATTCCATCTTATGTCATATTCATTGAAATTAATACCAGTTGAAATTTACTCGATGCTCAAAGGAGTATAAATAAAGCTGATGTCCAGTTTACGAATTTTACCATTAATCAAGGTGATCAGTTAGATTAACTCTCATATGTCGGCCTGAAGTTACAAGAAAATTTCATCTTGTTGACAATTTCACAATCATCAATGAAGTAGGGAAACTGATTGGAAATATGACACGTGAGATGCATTTATTAAGGGGACAAACCAGTGAAAAAACATACAAAACATAGTTTAAAAGTCTATTTTTTAATTATTCGCCCTTTTTCTTCTCTATTAGCAAAGGTGAGTCTGTCACGTGTCTTTTAAATATCATTTACACCAGAGGGCGTGGCACTTAAGGCGTAGTTTTCCCCGAGTTTCATTACTTTTTTATCCCATTCATTTAAAAATACCAATAAAGTCCTCCAAATCAAAGGCCGAAGAAATTAGGAAGAATCATGAAGGTCATCTATAATGGTGAAGGTCAAGAATTTAGGTCAGAGTTAAGTACTCCAAATTTTAATTTAGTTTTTGTATCGTATTTTAATGATTTCTTTCATCATAGAACGTAAATTCTTGCTTTAATTTCGAAAATAAGAGTGTTCATAAATTGTGCATTCATATTTCATATCATGATTCTAAAATATGAAGTTAGCCTATTATTTTATAAAACCGTTTCATATAGGACAAATAAGCTTGTAACCAGAACGACGATTTCGATAGTTCACCTTAATCGATCTAATGAAGGTGTAACCTGTTCTCGGCTCTCCTGTCATTACTGTAGGCCTGAAGGTATAAATCATATTACGGTATATGTCGTGTTTTATTCATTTGCATGTTTTTCTCGTAAAACGGGCTTATTGAATTCCATTCGTCGTTACATATTCTCCAGATAATTCACTCGAGTGAGTAAGAACAGTTTCAGATAGCCGCCATGCGCCATGGGGTTGCAAATAGATTATGATCGACAACGATACTATAAATAAAACTTGTACATAGACTAAATAGATATGCACGCCAATAGTATATGTTGTTAGGTTACTTTTTGTTGTTATTATTATTATTATTATTATTATTATTATTATTATTATTTATTATTATATTTACGAAATAGTATCAATAGACAGCACTCATGCTTTACTTGTGATATAAGCGTGATTATAAAAGAGTTGAAAGCTTTAGAAGGTATTAATTAATGTATATCAGCTAAAGGAGAAACGTTACATACTAATAGAATTGAACTTGAAGAGCTGCCATATTTTTTTACCTTTACTCAACTTAATTGCTCTATTGTCAGCGCTTAGCTGAAATCATTCATCTCTCAACGGTAGTCTGCAACTGTTACAGCGTAACGAAAATCAATTTAAAGTATGAGCAATTGTTTGCAACATACCCTCCAGGTGTTACTGACAGTGAATCAGCGGCAGGAAAGTTCTCGCTCTTCCTGACCCACCCTTCCAGGTGCAAACTTGATCTTCACATAGAGTCTTTCAGTTATTTGAAGACGCAGTACATAAACTCTGTGTAGGAAGTAACTTATATTCTAAACATATATTACAGGAAGGAGATCGCATAAAGGGAGAGAACGGTGAGTTTTGGCAAAAAAAATGAGGAATTTTTGAAAGAATGTTGCTTTAAAATATTTCCTGATATTTGTGAAATACATTGCGTAAAAATTTGTGCATATTTGTGCCATTATCGGGTGTTGACAGGTTATTTTTATAGATTCTGAGCCCCCTTTTTTGCAGTGCTGCTTATGAAAGTCTCCTGGCCTGCAAATTACTATTCACTAGTATGGTTATGAAGATCAGAAATAACAATAATAATTCTAATAATAATAATAATAATTAGTAATAATAATAATAGCATACATCATGTCGTCAAAAGTGGGTGGTGAAAGCTTAAAGGGCAACAGTTTAGAAGAAAACTCTTATGGAAGTCTCAAAGCAAGATTCCGCAAATGCATGTTAAACTTTTGATTGGTGTTTCCTGTAACTTCATTTTTGCAACATTGCTAGATTGAAATCGATAGGCCTATTTCTTCTAAACTAATAAAAATAATTTGGTAAACACATTCTCTAAACTATTAGGAAAGGTTTCTTTTGGACAGAATTTATCCAAAAGACTTTAGTGCAGAGATATGAACCTATACGAAAAAAGAAAAAAAAATTAAAAAAAAAATAGTTCTTAAAATTTAATTGCTTATTTCACAAACGTAGGGACTAATATCAAAACTTGTAGGGCATGATTATAAAATTAAAATGTAAATAAATCTAAATAAAGTGTTTAAAAAAACATCTAGCCGTTGAATAATTAAACGCAGATGATGTTATAATATTGTGCATTCTATCGAAATGTACGGCTACCTATATCTGCATTATATTTTAATGAGAGTATTTTTTCAGTTTAAACGCTCCTCACTTATGTGCAGGTAATAGGCCAAGTATAATTCCTGACGGTTTGTTTTCAGATTGAATGTAATTCATTCCTAACCTGTAAGCTGCTTTAAACCTGTAACCAACATGGGACTGAATCATATGCCTTCACTTTGATCATTTATATTATTGTCAGATTTTGTGAAATCTTCACATATTTTAAGAATTTGTTATATTAGTGTACACGAATATGAATTAAGGTTAAGAAGAAGCATAGCTAGATTAACTACGTGGGCTGTTCTATGCATCGCATTGATATGTAGGCTAATAGTTGCAGTCCAAAAACAAGTTTATATAGAGAAACAAAGTTACTATTAAATTTATCATAAATATAATTTCTACTCAAGTTTGTAAATGCAATTTAAATTAAATACTTTATGTCAATAGAACGCAATATCATTCGTGTTATAGTTTTGTGTCTGAGTAGATGCAATACATCCCACAATACAAAATCATTTAATGAAAAGAATCATAGGCCTACCAACATTATGAATCTAGCTAAATTTTAGCTAGCACGAACTGCTAGTATGATTACCTATATATTACGTATAGGCCTATTATACCGTAGGATTCTCTGTTATTTCGCATTCGAGTTACACGACGATATCATCTTTCGTGTAGTTATTAAGTGCCAGAATGGTACTTTATGAGATTGTGTTGGGGACGGGGAAATGTCTGTCCGTCTGTCTGTCCGTCCGCCCGTCCGTCTGTCTGTCTGTCCGTGTGTCTGTGCTCGCAGTAACTCAAATACGCTTTATCGAGTTTTCATGAAACTTGGTATTCGCATTTATAACGTCAATGGGAAGAAGCCTATTGATATTGGACCAAATCGGTTGATCGGTACCGGAGTAGTACCCAATTTAGTGCCTATTTTATGGTAATATATTGGAAAGAATTTATCAAATGCAAATCAGTTCTCATGAAAACATATTGTTTTATTAGTGTTCATATACGGTTTTGGAATTTGCAATACAGTTAGCTATGTAAATAACACTACCCACATATCCCTTCACATAGCTTATCACACTAGACCTTTGTTCTTCCGTAAGCCATGCTTAATGAATCGATCTGGAGCTTAACTCGGAAATCGATTAAAAAAATAACTTACTTTCAGCATATCATAAGTGCAGTTATCACTGATTAAACAAAAGCACTCTTGCACTTTGTTACATCAGTTTACCTGAGTCTCCGATTTTTAAAAGTGAAATCTCTGAACAACATACATAGACTTCAAATAGCCTACAAAAAATGATAGCCTATTTCCTAAAATCCCATTTAAGTCAAATAAGAAGTCTGGGTATTTAAGAAATATCTCATGGTAGTGTTCCATTAAAAGCTGAAATGTGAATGCGCTTATTTAGTTGTCATGTGGAACACAGGTTGGGTATCCTTGAAATGTAATGTATGCAGGAAATGGCCACATAACATGTTAATACTGTGTGAAGAGAGTAGAAATAGCTTCTAGTTTTATGTAAATATGCTAAGGTATTAATTATAAAGTTTCATTCCATTTTAGATAGCTTTTTTGTTTTAATAAGACTTTGTAGAGATGGAGGCACGAGATGAGAACAGAATTTATTGCCATTGCACTCTGCCGACAGTCACGGTCTTTTATTTGCCACAGTCACTGCCTCCTTGACGGATACGATTCTTCTGACTGTTCTGTTTTGTTGCTCTTGTCGTGCATGACCTCTTCTATACACCTGGACCAAACCACCGAAAATATCCACAATCATTTCTCTTAACTGTAACCCACATCAAAACACCATCCGTTGAAAATTGAACATAACAAATTCGATAATGTTTTGTATCTTATTCTTTATAAAATAACGGATCAAGAAAAATATAAAAATACCACAATAGCAAAAGAAAACCAGAAAAATTGTTAAGTGTGAATGACCGAATCAAATGTTAAAAACGGTTAATTTCGAGGCACTGTCCTTGAAATTATCAAAACGAAATATTAAAAGATGGAGTTCCCAGGTGAAAGTTGAAAAGTTCTTAACTGTAATTAAGTCTTTTTTTCTGCAAGAAAACACAAACATAAGGAAACACAATGGATTAGTCAAGACGCATTAAGGGACCGTCCTATGATTTTTAGAAATTCTGCATTTCTCCTACGATTTTCTTAATTTCTTTACCTGACTCTGGAAGCGTTACCACAGTAAACCCTGTAACTTTCAGAGCTGTAAATTTATTAGATCTTATATATAGTGATATTTTAGTGGGTTTCATGGCAAAAGGTCCTTGCTGTGCAATTTCCAAATTGCAGATTTGATATCTAGACACTCCAAATACATTACTACATTTGTAATAGAATTGACTATTTCTTTTATAAGTAATAGTTAAACCTTTATTTCACTTGATTTTGTTACGTTTAAATAAATCAAAACAGTAGCAATCATTTTTATAACATTAAACAAGTCTTCACATTACAATACTAACAAATGTTAAATGTTATAAGGGCAAAAATATTTTTTAAATTAAAAATTCATATAGTAATTTTTGTGATAGTCTAGGGGCATTGTTGCAAATTTCAAAGTAATTGATTAAAAATTGCTACGCAAGGAGCAATTTGAGTAATGAAATATGCGGGGAACAAAATGTTGATAACATCAATTTTAGAGTTGAGACTTAATTTTTGCCTTTGAAACACTATTATGCTTTTTATAGGCCAAAATAAATATTTCCTTAGGGTAATAGGTTGGAAAATATATGAATTCCCTTCCAGAATTATTCTAAAAATAACTGGAACTATAATTTTAAACATGTACTGAGAAAATAATGCGTGTTGTAGGTAATAATAGAGCTTATGAGCATGTGTATAGGACTCTTAAAAGTCGTCCATTTAAATGCACCTAAACTAAAATGTTTTACATTTTTCGATTAGCCAAGAATTGGTGTTATTAATATGCAAAAAATAGTTTTGCGCCACTTTTTGGCAAATTTTAAAGAAGAGAGAGACAGTGGTTATACAAATACTCGATTGATATCCTACATTTTTTAACGTTATTGAACTACCTGAAAAGACTGAGGTACAAAGAAAACGTTCATGTTATGATGTATTATGATACCCCTACCAACATACCGTTAGAAGAGTTTATTCAGCTGGTAGGATAAAAATTGTTTAGGTCTTACATGCCTGAAAAACTATGTATGGCAGACAAACATCTAAGGATTATAAATTAATGAAATGGACATATTCTTTACACCTTGGAATATATCAATGTCAGTCATTCCGACAAACAACATCCAATAACAGATCACTGACATACTTACTGCAGCCTTGTTCTGGGCTTCTGTTTGAGTGTTCTTATATGTAGCGTTTGTTAGTACTGTATGTAGTTTCAATAATCCTTCTGGTGCAGAGTTTTTATTTCATGATGATAACCACACAAATCCATACAAGGGTTGTAAATAATATTGGCAACACATCTATAAAATCACTGTGAGTGAAAAAAATCAGATCGCTTTTTTTCATATGTTGATTGGATATCCAGCATACTTGAGAGCAGATTGGAACTCTCTACCGCTATGAACGCTTTCACGTAACAGAAAATGAGCTAGTCCCATCAGTCGCACTAGAATGACTTTTAGAAATAATGAATGGGATATTGATAGCAATTCAATCGGTTGAGAGGATTCTTGATTTCCAGAGGCTTTTGAGTAATTTTCATTTCCGTACAGAAAAAATGAATGATTGGTCGAAGCCTGACATTTGTTCTTCACTTCTACCCGTTAGAGGATCATGTATCACATTCAAGCATTCATTATGACATATTACAATCTTTGGACTGTTTGTTATGATATTGCAGATTATTGTGAGCCAAGAATCATGCAAGGTACTTTAAATTTTTAATCAATAACTTTCTTTTAGTTCCATAAATTCATTTTAGTTCGGCTGATAGGGAACCCTTTTTTGTTACGTTTACTTCGAAAGCATTCACAATAATAGAGGGTTCCAATTTGCTTGAAACTGTCCTAGATATCCAAACAATATCTGGCAAAAGCTATTTGAAATTCCTATCATTTACCGTGATTTTATAGATGTGTTGCCACGACCATATTAAATTACAACCATTTATGGCAAAAGTATTTTATCATTAGAATAATGTGATCCTTTTTAGCCATGTAACTTTAGTTACACTTATTCCATACCAGGAAGAACAGTGTGAAGTCCTTTCGCCTTTGTTAGTCAGAAAACATAGATTGCACGGAAATAAAATCCCTATTGGAGGGTCTGCATATTCTTTCTCATCGAAAATATATCATCCTATCAAAATAGAACTGTGAGTGAATAAACTAATCTGTAAATATAAAACATCCATATTTTATAGTTAAAATCGAGAAGCTGGTCATATTATCCCTTTTCGTATATGTAAAACAGTATAATGCTTTCGTTAAAAAAAAAGTTTATGAAAACTTAGGCCTATCATAGGAATTTAGATCTGTAGATCTTAACCTATCGGTAGAAGCAAGAATAACGGATAGAAAAAGTAACATTGCTTTCAATAACTATCGCTTCGCTTTTTCATAATCTTTAAAAATTAAATATTATGAAAAATAATAAAACAATCGAATTTATCGTTATCTCTAGCAGTAGATATTATAGGCTATTGTTCAAGACCTTAGGAATATTCTAATGAACGGATAAGTAGAATTGAATGCAGAAAATAACTTTAAATCAAATAAATGCTCAAACTAGAACTTATCGATGTGTGTTTTAGGTTTACGAGCCACAGTTAACACATGCAATTGCATTGAGTAAGGTCAGTGGATTTTCTCCCCTGTTACTGGTTTTCACCCCCATCAGATGACGTTTATTCGGTCAAGGGGTGGAGTAGCTCCCCTCTGCCTCTCTCACTTTGAAAAGAAGTGTGCAGGGACACTCTCTATGACAGTTTTGATATATTTCCTCCAACAATATCCCTGCCTGCACCATATAACAGACTTTCCCACTCTGATGCTGGAGAAACAGTTCTCTTCTAACCCTCACGCATCCTTTCGTGTACTCAGTCAATACAATGAACAGACCCCATTAATTTTTTCCATAGTCGATTATTAGGGATGGTAAAATGCATGTATAAAATTTCTTGTTATTTTATATCGTAATTGTGATAGCTAATTATATCGTTCCCAGTGTGAATAGTATTCACGATAAAATAAAAAATCAGTTTAAAAAATTGAAACACTTGCGAAATGCCATTTGGTATGGAAACAGATCATAATTCTTGAATTTATTTTAATGTTGCTAGAAGCCTATTCCAAACCATTTCTGCACATCCAGTAATATCTCGCGACTTCAGTATCCACCCGAACCCAACTTAATGTTTCATTGGCATAAAGTCGGAAGGAATACATTCCTGGAGCGGCTTCGTAACTTTTAGTGTTTTTGTGAAGTATGAAATACTCCATATGAAGTATGAAATGTATTTTGGTATGAATAAAGACATACTTCTTTTATGCTTCCCTACCGGAACATAAAAATTTGCATGTCGTGTGAAACCCCTGGAATATATAGATTATTAATAATTTTATCCTGTTTAATCTACGAGAATGCAACAGATTTCTTCATTAGATTATGTAGCTTCTGCATTTTATTATTGATCAAGCCATCGGAACCACGGCCTTAAATTTACTATGACAGCAGTAAGGGTCAAGTTTGCTGGATCGAAAATGTGCGCCGAATTGACCTACATTGAATCTCGGGACCTTTGCAAGGGATCCAGACACTTTATCTCATTGGACGGCTGAATAATTTATGTGAGGTATTTACTCGTAGTTCAGTAAAAGTTTTGGAGTTAGAAGCTGCAGGGTACATCAGAACATTTCTGTAGTTACTACGTCATTAACAGCTGACTCATTCTATTCCAATGCTGGAAATGTCAGTATAGGGCTAAGTATGTACATATTTATTCTAAAACAAAAGCCATTCACCATGAGTAATACTTAACAAGCAAACAAACCTATTACTTTAAAGCAACTTAAAGTCATTTATTTTCCCATCAATGGCGCCTCTAGTTTAAACATCGTAAATAAACGTACACTAAATTGTACAACAGTATATTGAGTCATTGATGGCTATTCTTGAAAGTTCGTTTACCTGTTTAGAGTAAGCTATGTCCATCTCATATCTGATAAATATGCTCTCATCCAAACTTCCGATCCGAAACTAATCTTTAATAGTAATATTCGTGCAAAGGTTCGATCCCTGTTACCTCCTCGGATTTTTATGAGGTAAGGAGGAGCTACTAGATAGAAAAGTAGCGCTTCCGGTCACGGAAACCAGCATTAACGACCGTGGGTGTGGGTGCTGACTACATGCCCCCAATCCTGCCATCTGCCTATGGTGGATGACGCAGCGGTCGGGTGTTAGGCCTAGACGAAGCGCAACAGAATTTAGTAGTTAGATCATGTCGATTATCAAGCACTGATTCCAGAACCTGCTGTGGAAGATAGTGCAAGTGAAGAAGTCTGAAGATGATTGTTGGAATGTTACTGGACAGTGTTCATGTAGCTTCTGAAAAGTAATAATATAATTACACACTTAAAAAAAACATTTAATTAACAAGTTGGAGGTGCTAAGTTTGTTTTCCATGTATATATAGCACAATTTTCTGTAATCCTACCAGTAATAACTTTTTTTCTTTTTTCCATTTTTGGACTTAATACCTCTTCCCTGTAATCATGCTATTTTATTAAATTAGGTCCTAAAACAATTATGGAAACCCAATTTTGATGTGAAAAAGGTGTTAAAAAGTAACCAATAAATGTGTTATTTGATTATAAAATGTACAGGTGATTTAATTCATAACCTGACTTTTCATATATCCTACATTCAAAGTTTAAAATTGATTTTTCTCCAACAACTTTTTTGGAGTTAATGCCTTTTCCTTGGGCGCCCACGGTATGTACATATCTTCTTTCATTCATTCATTTATCCATCCATCCATCCATTCATTCATTCCGTCCAATCCACCCAGCCATCCATGCATCCTTCCATCTATCCATCCATCGATACATCCATCCAACCATCCATAAGTCCAACTACACATGCTTTCATCTAACCATCTCTGATCCATCCATTAAGACCATCTAGTTGTCAACCATCCTTACTTTCATCTATCTTTCAGTAAATCATCCCATTGAAATGCCATTCATTCATTCATCCATCCATCCATCCAACCACTGTATTTTCACCCGATTATTCATACGTGTATCCATTCATCCCCATTTATCTATCCGTTCATCCATTCGCCTTTTCATTTATCCATCTATTTATCTATCGACGATCTACTCATCAACTGAACCGCTGAATTATTGTATTCGTTAATTGTGTAGAAAATGAATGAATAATAAGATATGTACAGTCCAGTTTTGATAACTGTAGCCGTTCTGGTGATATGTAAGCTTAGCGGGAGGATGGAACAACTCTGAGGGTGGCGTGCACCAAACTCATGCCATTTACTCTTTTAGTAAACCTTACTTCTTTAGTTCTAACTACTTTAGTAAGCTACTCTTTTAGTAACCGTACTCTTTTAGTAAGGGTGGCGTGCACCAACCAGGAGTAAACTAAACTCGGCGGCTTTCAACATAGAGGAATGTACTAAAGAAGTAAACATTTTATTTACTCCCAGAGTAAATGAACTTACTCCACAAGTGGTGGAGAGCACCAACACGGAGTAGGTTACTAATGTAGTAAGTTGTGGAGTAAATAAGGCCAATATTTACTCCTACTCAGGGGGTGGAGTAAAGTTGTGTAGTAAGTGTGTTCTGTGGCATTTGCGTGAGTTATGAGTTACATATCACATTAAATGGATTACATAGTTCAAACTGAGGATAAGTTATTGAGATGAAGATGGTGGTATACCAAAAATGAGAGTTGTGGCAGGTGATTTAATAAATATTAAGCGAACTACACCTAGTAGGGCATTTAATAACGTAAATAATTAAGCTCATAAATCCTTACATGAAATTTTGGCGTTTGGGAGAAACGATGTCAGATTCTCACTACATCCATGTGATTTCAGCCAGTCAAATGTGGAAATATCATTGCGGAGAGCGATCCAACTAGGAAGACGTCCACCAAAGGTGAGGGGGAGAGTGAGTGGAAGGGACGTTTGCATTGCACGGTACAAGGAGCGCATGTGCTCTCAAATATCTTCCTAGCTGGATCGGCCTTTAGATTCTGCAGTTCTCCCTAACTTTGGGTTAGAAAACGACGATGTATTTCAAGCTAATCCTATGGATACAGATATCGGCGGGGTATAGTATATTCCAATAAATGAAAGCCTCCGTTCTTGGAGCTACTCAGACAAAACTTCCTCCTGCTACTTAACCATAAAGATTACTGAACAATAGGTGATTCTCATTGTTAAACGATTTAATGTAATTATTGTAAATTAATTTTATTACATTACACTTCTATAGCTTATCTTAAAGCACAACATTGCGAATGCCAGAATTATAATAATAATTATAGGAGCTAAAAGTTCAATAGTTGCACCCGCAGTGTTAATGAATACTATGTCCTTTTTTCTGACCCAGGTGTAAAAATGTCCAAACAGGCCACATCGGAAGAAAATTTGACTGACTCTGGGATTAGCGTACATTGAGAAGGGGACACATTGTAAAACCATTCCTTAAAGACTCCCCAAGTCTCGAATGGTGGAGTGAGACGAGACTTTCATGTTTGGGAATAAACTATAGCAGATGCTGCAGGTCTATAGTATACTGCTAACTATTTTAATTAACCCTGTGGACAGGAAAGTGGGAAGCATTATAAACTATATAGAAAAAAATGCCAACATGAGTGCCGAAAGAAAATTTTAAGGAGGGGCACTGGAGGTTGAAGCTGCACAGGATCTAGAGAAGTAGTCACTGAAATTATTTTTAAACACACAACCATTTACATAATTATTATTGGAGTTCATAGCTTCCGAAATATTGTACCGCCATTTTTTGTTTAAATATTACATTTCTCAGTTGTAATAATATTATTTTTATAAGGTAATATTTTTTAAGTAAATGTTCTGTGCATTTGAAAAAGGACAGAAACATAATGCCCCTTATTAGTTTTGTTATCCTTTTTATCCCCCTCATTTTCATGATTTTGTGTAGGCCTAATACTTCTTATTAATATTGTTAAACAGTCAATAAGTATTAATAATTCAATATAGTGAGATTTATGATAAACAACTGAAGAATAATTGATTTATCGTTTTTGGGGAAGAATATGTAACTTTAGGAAGTATAAATATTTTAATATATTTTAGAACTTTATTATTATTATTAGAGAAATAATTATAATATTGACAGTGAATCAATTATGAAAATCAACTGGAATTTCCAATTGTTTGCATTATAATACAGAAATAGTTTGCACAAAAATTGTAATCACAGTACCCTAACGTAGGCTACTAAACTGAAAATATTCAATTGAAGGATTTAAAATTAGTAATGAGTAAAACATTACTATTAGACCTATTTTAAAACATGAAGATTGTCATTAGTAATATTTCGAACAACCCAAATTCATATTCATTGTTTCAGCGAACCTTTCCTTTTCATTATCTGGCACTTGAATAATACTGGCAAATGTAATGGGGATGTAACATCCTCCCATCTTATTCTGGAATGTCCACGGCTATTGCATGTAAGGCGTCTGTTAAATATCAAAGGAGACTTATACAATATATTTAAAAATGATGAAGGATGCCTTAAGGTTATCTCACTTTTGGAACTGTCACAGTTAAAATCATTCATATAATGTAAAATCAACTCATATTTTGTCAGTAGTTGCTAAATTACTTCCAGTCCTTTTTATGTTTAATATGTTGTTGTTCTTACTAAATTTAAAGTTGCATATATATATGTTTTTCTTCATACTCCACTTCTTGTAGCACTTGTTCAATATAAATGTATGAATTATTGTGGTCGCTGGTGACCCTGGCAGTTAAAAAGCGACCTGAAAAAAAAAAATAAAAAAAAAATAAAAAAAATACTGGCAATTGAAATGCACGTGTTCTGCTGCTCTGCACTAACGTTTCTGCTCTGTTCTGCGCAGAATTCGACTACTTCTTTAGTAAAAATCGTTTACTACTTTAGTTACAACTAATTGAGCTCTCCAACACCAACTAAAAGAGTAAGTTTAACTTAAAATGATAGTAATTGATATCCGGGTTAGGCCGCGTCGTGTTTATGGTGTCTTCTGACGTTTCGGACAACATATCGTGTCCTTCTTCTGAGAAAGAATTGCAAGAAAATAAGTGCCTGTGATTAGTAAACAGTCGCAGTTGTCATGACGTCAGTGTTAAAGTTTTAATTGTTTCACGCCAGATGTCACTAATCTTATACCCATCTTCCCTGTTTATGTTAAAAATTTAAAATTTTAAAGAAATATGACATTGAAACAATTTTTACTCTTGTCAACAAATTGGAAGGGTTTTTAAGAAGAGAGAAAGACGAAATCGACATTTTACATAAAGCGGGAGTCTACTCAATTCCATGTATGTGTGGAAAAGTATACATAGGACAAACTGGACGCTCTCTGGATGCCAGAAGAAAAGAACATATAAGACACCAGAAACAAAACAACACTGACTTCTCCGCCATAGCATCTCATTCGGACGAAACGGGTCACAAAATACTTTTCGATAACATAGCTCTTCTTAAAAATGAAAACAGAAAATTCCCTAGACTTGTCACAGAAGCAATAGAAATCATTAAACATCCCCATAATTCTTATGCCATGTATATAAATGGTCAGCAGATTCCTTCAGAAGGGTTAAACATTTCTACAGATCATGAAAAGACTACAACACTAGCTTACGATACTCTGTTTAAAGGTTCGGGGATCCATCACAGCAATAGCGGAATGCAAATCAGCCACGACATGTATATAAAAGGGTTCTTCATGTTAATGTATGATCTAACTCCCGACGCCTCTGCTTCGCATGGTCATAAAAGCTTACCAAATAACGGAAACATTGGAATAGAAGCAAAATTCGACACGGAATTAAAACAAGCCATTACCTGTATTCTCTATGCAGAATACGATAACAGTATTGAAATTACTAAAGATAGAAAAGTAATTACAGACTATTAAAAGATGAACACAACACAAATAAATCATGCACTTCGTAATGTTCAGACTTTTGAGGGAGTTTATCCTAGCGACTTACTGCCATATAGAGTAACAAACAGACCTAAATCTTACATCATTAATCTAGATCCACACCGTTCACCTGGTTCACATTGGGTTGCCGTGTATTTTAAAAATCAAAATTTTGCCTATTACTTTGATTCATTTGGACTACCACCTCTCATTCCTGGGATAACAAAATTTATTTCCCTAAATTCAATAAACTGGTCATACAACACTCTGAGACTGCAAGGACTGACAACCTCTGTCTGTGGACACTACACCTGCCTGTTCACATACTACATGGATAAAGGATGGAGCATGCAAGAGTTTGTGAATCTCTTCAACACAGCAACAACTCCTGACAGAGAAGTTGTACGCCTCTTCCATAAATCCAGGGGAACGTTGTGTGGAACGAAAGGAGGTCAGAGATGTCTTCCCGGACATTCGCATCGTGAGTCATTATTGTTAACGGTATCTTGTTTTGATACTAATTCTATTACCTTTAGATCACGTGATAGTAATACAGTTACTTTCTCTATTTTCAGAATGATACGAGACGAGGTCGTGGTGTAACGTCAGTATTGAGCGTGCCGTCCGGGAATCATCATGTCTACAGCTAATGGAGAAGGGAGCAAAACTCTTGCAAGAAAAGTAAGTATAGATCTGATGGATGCAAAGAACATGTCATAACATGTATACACGTATCGTGAACAGATTGTCTAATGTGTTTGTGTTTTTTGTATGATTTTAGAATAAACCTTCGAGGAGCGAACCTCGTACAAAGAGGTATCGGGAAAACGTCCCTTCTACAGAGGAGGTGATAGGCTTGGAGAAACGTCTAGAGGAAGCGCAAAACACCTCCCTTGACACTTTTGTAGAGCAAGATCCTGGAATCATGATGTCTACAGCTAATGGAGAAGGGAGCAAAACTCTTGCAAGAAAAGTAAGTATAGAACTGAATGATAAAAACAAGCTGTCCTAACATGTATACACGTATCGTGAATAGATTTTCTAATGTGTTTGTGTTTTTTGTATGATTTCAGAATAAACCTTCGATGCGAGACCCTCGTACAAAGAGGTACCAGAAATCCATCCCATCTACGGAGGATGTGATAGACTTGGAGAAACTTCTAGAGGAAGCTCTAAACACAACCGGTGACACGTTTGTACAGCAAGCAGGAGTGGTTCCTTCTATACTGGCTCGTAGGATTTATTTCCTCAACCGAAAAAAGGACAGATATCTAAGTTTCGGCTTCTACACATCGCTGAACTACAGTGCTTGTGCGGAAATAGGAAACTCCTTAGGAGCGTGTGTTGTGTTTTCACCCTACCTGTTGAGTTCATTCTTATTACACTTACCAAAACTAATTGAACATATGTGTAATGGTAAACCATACCAGTTTATTGAAGAAAAGTTTAAACTAAGACTGGCTAAGAATTTTAAACAGTGCTATATTCAGTACGAGAAGACATGTATTGTTTTAAAGTGTGATGACATTAATTTTCTCTCTATACACACTAACATCATCACAAACATTATGTCAAAGTATTCTATAATGCAGAACGACATATTGAAACTTGTAAATAAACAGAGTGTTCCATCGTCTTGGGAAAATTTAGGCTTATACGATTGTGTAACAGACGAAATAAACAATCAAGGTCTGGTTATGTTGTAGAACATTACAATGTTTGTTTTTTTATATAAACTTGAGGACAGGGCAAACATGAACATTTTTTTTTTCAGTGTTAATATTAATGTGTTTTTTGATGTACATATTTGTAAATAAATATTCATGATCTATTCTTAATGTAATACGTTTGTAATTATTTACAAAAAAAACGAGACATTAATATTAATATAATAATGTGCCGTTTTTCAATAAGCCTAAACCCTTCCTCATAGATCCTTACACATTTCATTTTACTAGAAAGAAAGAAAATACAATAGTAGTAGTAGTATCCTTACCTTCCACTTAGTCCTGTTTCCTGTTTTTGTCGCCATCTTCCTTACGAGTTGTTTAACAGTTTTGGCGCTGCATCCATAAAAAGAAGGTGGCCTACCGTACACAAAATTCTGAATTTAAAAAGTAGGTGTTGTAACAGTTTTGGCGCTGCATCCATAAAAAGAAGGTGGCCTACCGTACACAAAATTCTGAATTTAAAAAGTAGGTGTTGTAACAGTTTTGGCGCTGCATCCATAAAAATAAGTTGGCCTACCGTACAGAACATTCAGAATTTAAAAAGTAGGCGCAACTATATAATACAATAGTAGTAGTAAAATTTCGACTTAGATCACTCATGCATTAAATATACTATTTCAACTTAGCATACTGTTACATTTAATAATTTTGAATTTGGCGCTAGTCGCCATCTTGATAACAATTTTGAATTTTCAAATATCCCTCCATAAAATTTCGACTTAGCTCACTTTTGCATTAATTTCGACTTAGCACACTCTTGCATTTTTAAAATTTTGAATTTCGCGCTAGCCGCCATCTTGTTCCGGAACAGGAAGATCCGCCATATTGTTCCGGATCAGGAAGATCAGCCATATTGTTCCGGAACAGGAAGATCCACCATTTTGTTCCGGAACAGGAAGATCCGCCATCTTGTTCCGGAACAGGAAGATCCGCCATTTTGTTCCGGAACAGGAAGTGCCGCCATCTTGGAGGGGAAGTGATGACGTCATTACCCCCACCACTGATGACGTCACCACCCCCCACCCCGTTTCCCCTACCGGGGCTCAAAGCTGGCCTATAACTACTCTCCTGGTTCCATAAAATATATAATATCCATTTAGCTTGCTTAGGAATTGTCTATTGTCATTGAGTAAGGAAGCAAGGACCAGTAATTACGTACCGGTATGTTAATTTTAGCTTTATTTTTACGTAGTTTTTAAAAATAAATAATTAAAAAAATTATCGTGGAGCCTGAAGAATGTGTATGTGTATTATGTATTAGTAATATAATGACAGCGCGTCTAGTGAGTGTTTTTGCAGCACTCGTCCAATTTGCTTACAGGCGTGACTCTGTCTTGGCTCGGAAAATCAGATTGTTAAAATATATAGAGAGCACTTAGAAGACTCAACGGTGTGAAATTAAAAAGAGACGTGTTATTAAGAAGGTTAATTTGTTGTGACCCAAGCAAGTGCTCTGTTCTGTTGCCAACTTAACAGCAATTACATCCTATTAAATCACATCGATGCTTAATCGTACTGCTCCTTGCCATTTTTTTAACTGGTTTTGCAAACTTTTCTTAGCAAATAGCTCCCGTATTGAGCATGTTGTTGTTGTGGTTAAAGTGAATGTGAGATCGTACTCAGTTTCTTTTAAAGTAATTGCTCCTACCACAGTGTCCGTATGTACATGTTGTTTAAAATCATGAACCTTATACTAGGAAATAGCAACTTTTTCTCTGTCTTAGGTTTATAGTGAATTGTATAAAATGTAACAGTAATCTTACACCTTATGGAGCATGGAAAATTCCATTAGCCATCCATTGGCATATAAATCATACTTTATAAGCTTACTGATCATATTGTAGATGCCCTTTGTGATCAATGCATATCAACTCTACCAGTGCCAGGGGGTGACGAGGCTCAGAGGCCCATATAATTTAATTTTGGTAATTTATCATAAATAATGGAAATAAACTATGCAAAATCAGATATAAAACCGCTGCAATTCGAAGATGTTGTATGATTACTTTTATATATTTCTACTAGCCTATCTACAACAATTATACGAAGTTAGGAGACAGCTCTACATATTTTCATTAGAATAATAAAAAACGAAGTAAATTTGGTAGTGGGCCTGAGAGACTGCCTTCCCGTTGGTAATGTAAAGAATCGAACAATTTCTGTGGACTGTTCTGAAACATTTGAAGTTAAAAAAAATCAACAACGATATTACTGCAATAAGATATTTTCCAGGTGTTGTTTCGTAACAACAACTAAAATAATAATAATAACAATAATAATAATGTGTTATATTACCTGGCAGGACAAAAATGAAATAATACATAGTCCCAACAACTTACAAAATAATTGATTATACATTAAGGATCTTATAAGTTATTACTACATAAAATATAAAATCGTTTAAAATATGACAATTATCTGCAGAAATAAACAGCTTAGAAATAATTAAGAACTATGTCTTCTTACAATGCAAAAAAATAAAACCTACATTAAAGTAATGAAGGGAATAATACTATGTGGGTTATCTATAACAAAATCATTTAGTAATTTAGTTTTCAACAGTATTGCCCATGCATAGGGAAGTGAAAGTTATGTAAGAGCAAGTTTTATTTTGCTTATACTTCCTTCTGGAATCATACACAAAATATGGCAACGACTTCGTACTACCACTTTACATTGAAGACTATTTAATTTTTTTTTTCGAAAACGACTCTAAATATTTGTTTTAGTTTTATTCATGAATTGCATATACAGCACTCAACTTTCATTTTAAACTTGTCTTCCAGTAAATTCTCTGAAGGCCAGTTGTAAGCCACTCATCTCATCCAAAACCTCAGGTTGTCGAGAGTAATGCGATTTTGAATGTGGGTTAGACAACTGAATGCACATGATTGCAATAAGCTGTTTACTTGGATAGGGTCTTATTCCGCACTTACATAGGCAAGTTCCGCATACAAGTTGTTACAGTTTGATAATACCACAGGTAAATTTGGCAACAACATATTCAATTGGCTTATACACACAGATAATTTCCGCACATTTTGGAGCAGGAAAATGAAAGGGTTGATACTTTCTATAACATTTGGCTCAGACTTTTGACTTGTTGGTTTATAAGTAAAGTGTTCGATGTATTTACTCTCGCCTTTTTTCAGTATTATCACACTTTTCCTCTACATCTATTATCAACACGTTCTTGGTCACTACGTGAAACTGTATGCACTTTAACAATACCTGTCTTCACTGAACTGCATCTTCAAAAAAAATTAACTTTTTTAAACTTATTGTCCATACTATAACTGGATATGAAATAGAATTACTAAAACAAGTTAAAATACCATTAGAACTAATGGTCGGGGAGTAAATGTTCGTTCAAAAGAACCGCCAAAAACTGCTAACTTTGACACTTTAACAGGGCATCCAGGGAGCTTTGATCAACTGGTTAATCCACCCGCTACCAGATGACCAACTGATAATGATGGGGAAAGCCGTGGAAACGTATGTTCTGGGTAAATGTACTTACTAGTGAATTTAGTTTTCAATCTTGCTACCTTTCTTGAATGTTTCACTTTCACGATGAAACATTCAATATAACAAGAAATACAAACAAGATACTACAGCAGAACATGCAAAGCTAAAAACAAATACTAGCAATACCTGATACCTGAATGTCCTTGTGACAGAAGAATTTCTGATATCTTTTGGTAATATGCCCGTGCGAATAGAATGTCTGAAATATTGTGTGCGATATTTACCTGTATAGTGAAATCAACCTTAAATATTTGTGCTTTCACGATTTACTCCATGTCGGAATATAAAGGTCAGATAATGCGATATGAGTTTTCACATAAGTTTTTCCTACACATTCGTTAGTTTATGCGGCGAATCTTGATGAGGCGTTGTTAGTGGAGTCTCTGTTGTGTGAATGGAATTTTTCTATGGACGTCGTCTCTACGGTAGCTCCACGGGCCAGTGATCGTTCTGGTCAATAATGGTTTCTTTAAGAGGACGAAAATACTCCCTATCTTATTCCTATAGGCCTGTATGAAGTTATTACAGACAAGTACAGTGAGTGATCCTGCACATTTATTTCCCGCATTTGAATAGAATTATATCGCATATCGTATTAAGTTCCCCTAACCTCAGTGTTTCACGTAAACTGCATGCGAAAAAACTGTTTTGAAGTAACTACCGTATATTTCACCCATTTTTCTTAAACATTTCCAATAAACATGATTTGCATGTTTCTTTCCAAATACATTTTGAAAAGGATCGAAAGGAGGCTCAGAACAGCCCAAAATTGTGAACTTGTGAATAAACTTATTTCTGAATTGAAATATGTATTGTAGGCCTAATGTAATTTATTCTTGTATCTTGAGATTAGATAAATATACACATATGAATATACAATATGTACTGATAGCTTTTCACCATAGGGTGCACTTCATACATACAAGCCCGATCAGCGTTAATACATTTATAAATATAGTTTACGTCTAATGATTTGACTAGCCACTTTTACCCTAATTCTTCAAATCGTTTAATTTGTTTTCCCATTTCATTGTGGCTATTTATAAAGAAATCTCATTTCCCTTAATATGCTTGTATTTTTTTTATCGTGGTTAACCTCAAGTTAAATATGATTTTACTAATTCCACTGAATTGTTAAATCGTTTACTTGGGCATGAATCGCCATTGCAGTTCAGTTTAGCTGAGTGGAAGAGTGGCCGCCTGCACGTTCTAATCTCTAGTGGTTGCTGACTATGGGTCCGCATTTCGGGTTCGATTTCCGGTACCTCTTCCAAATGTTCTGAGATAAGGAGGTCAGTTACGGGATGCACTCAGTCTCGCGACACCAATTGATTAGCTACCTTTTAAAGAAGTAGCGGCACTGGTCGCGAAAGCCATCAATACGCACTGCACCACGGATGTCACCATCTGACACTTTAGCTTCTATAAGGCGAGACATAGGAGAGTTATGTTTTTCCCGAATAGGGAAAGATGTCATTCTGAAGTCTCTTAGATTATCCTTGATAGTTGACACTAGGGATTTCTTGTATTCCTTTTTGGAATTCAGAGGAACTTGGAGTGCAATATACGAAAAGATAAATAGGCCTTTCCAACAGTCTACAGTATTTTGGGAAACACAGCGATCAATGATTTGAGAAAGTTTATCAGCTGCGTAAGATCTTGCACCCTTAGGAATTCTTCTCAGAACTTTTATATTATTTTTTTAAGACGCAAGGTGAGAATAGAAAGGATCGTCAGATATAACTTGCGTAGATTTATTATCTCCAAAACGTTGATGAGGGTGTGCACTCGACCAGTGAATACGTAGGCCTCTAGTACCTTTGAAGAATTTGTCACTACATAGAGGACATAAAATTAAGTCTGCGTCATCACACGGAGTTGTCTGTGACTTTATTTGAGACACATGAAGAAAAAGTCCATTGTAGATCTGATTCAGTGTGAACAGAAGCTTCTTCATCACATAACCCAACGCACATTCTATGGTACCAGTTGTTACTTACTTCACAAAAAATTAATAAATTATCATTAGCATTTGTGGATTTCTTGCAGAGGGGACATATTAAAGAGTCCTTAAGTTCCATATTAATTGAAAAATTATATGAAACAAATCAATGGTGGCACACACAGATAAATGAAGTGAAGGAAACAAAAGTACCACACGGAAGACACAGTGTTCACAAGTAGCAGATCTTCTGTGTGCCTGGCAAGGCCTTTTGGAGTTCCTATGGTCTTCAAAAGTAAATAAATTCACAAAGAAACCATACATAACCAAGCGTTGCTATGGTGGATCAACAACACCAAATGTATGCAGTTGAAAAATTCTAAAGATATTAAGAAAATGATTCATAAAGAAAGGACACAAACGCTTCCACGAGTCCAGAATTATTAGAAGACCTCAAAAGAAGAAACACTTCACAACTTCAAAGTGGAGAACCATTTAAACATGAAAAATAGTAACCAGCTCCCATGAACAGCACAAAGCATCATGTCATGACATGTAAATATGTCACAATAGTATTTTACTGTTTCACAGAGTTACTAAAATGAATGTGTATTTTATAGTAAATTTAATGCTCTACAGCTTTTCTTCTAAAAGTTTTCGTTGTAAACCCAATACTTTAAGAGCTACGATACAAAGTTCACCGAAAAAGTGGCGTAGAAACTTTTTTCGGCATAAAAAGTAGATTTTTGGCAGGGAATATACATTTTTTTAACGGTTTGAGATGGAGAACCTATGTATGGATAGAACAAATATTATTATTATTATTATTGTTATTATTGTTTTCTTGAGTTGGTGTGACCATTGTATTCAGTCTTAAGAGCACAAGAAGACAATAAAACGAACACACTTAACCCCGCAACACGAAAATTAACATAATATAAAATTATTAGGTTACTATAAATTATAAAAAAATACTGAATATAAACCATACAAGTCAGTGACTGTAGCCATGACTGATCTGTACAATCCCTTCATTTAGTAGTAACAATATTTATCCTGGTGGTCTGAGCTGATTACAAAGGATATCTCTTATACACAGTCCTTTGTTTGTGAAGCGATTGCGTAAGTATACAAGTGCAACGCCTGAATATAGACTACACGCTAGCGGCTGGTCGCATGAAAAACGAGACCTAGCATTCTACCAACAAACTGCGGCCTGACCAGATGGCTGGCAAGAGACAATCCAAGCTGCGTCTTGTTCACCCTCGTAAGAAGACATGACTTCATTCTTCCTGCTGCCTGCGGCATGCGACCATCCCGGTTCCGTCTTGAGCGTACCCTATGGTAGGTGATGCAGCAGTCGGATGGTAGACTAAGTTACACATGATATTTAGTACCACGGAGTTTAATTTAGTTTGAGTGGAAGAGAATGCATTACGGCCTTAACTCTGTTAGCAAATGAATAAATTAGTGGGGTATCAATAATTGGAAATCAATAACAGACAAGTACACACACAGACTCTTAAATACTACTTGAAACGTAGTTACATGATAGAAATAAAATGAAGTTACATGGAAAGGATATAATAATAAATAACACAGTGAAATACATATTACATTATAATAATAAAAGATTAAAATTAATAGGGCTAAGATATCAAATATTTAATTGATTTAATAATAATTAAATTATTCGGATCCTTTGATTGAAGGTTTTGTACAGTTAGGGAAAAAAAGCGGACAGACTAAAATATCTAAGTTGCCGATATGAACCACTGCGCATGCCTAGCGGCATTCACAGGATAACAGGGAAATGTATTGACAAGGAGACTACAGCCGATAAATTGCTTGAATTGAGAAATAATTTCACGTAATTTGCATTGATTGTGAAAACAAACGTTTCCGTTACATCTCTTACATTTATTTACGTATCACAAGGGTCTGACATCAGCTACAAGAGTCGGTCCGCTTTTTTTCTCCCTACCTGTACAAAGAAAACTAGATTTCTGCAGTACAAAGGTTATAATGTAAACCATCTATAAATAAAACTGAATCCAGTTGTGATTAAAGTCTTCCTTTTAAATAACTTATAGGGTCCTTAATAGGATTTTCACACATTAGGCCTAAGTATTATGCTTTATTTTTTATATTTATCATATGTTAAGACTTCAAACATTAACTATTTCTTATTTAAAACAATATAAAATAACTTAAGTGTGTTTCTTCTTAAATACTTTGTATAAGCCTTTGTTGGAAAGAAAATGCATTAATCGTGGCTAATAAGTATCTGCTCAATTTAAAATATTGGATTAGAAATAAGGTATTTTGTACCATTGCGGAAGTTTTGCGACACATTGCTGGTATTTTCTTTGTACTGAACTATTTTTATATGCCTGCCCCAAGAGAAAAGTACTGGTCTAATTCAAGAAACCTAATTTTGAAGGAGGAAAATGAAGCTGCAGTATTGTGAAGGGCATTGTTAGAATCGAGACTGCGGGGAACAACGTTACATAATCGAGCAACGAACCGAGTAGCTGGAATCAGAAAACCTTCGCTGCTTCGTCTGAGTATGAAATAAAAGAAAAGTGGAATGTCGGATTGGAAATGGAAACCTATTACGTTGGCAATCGTGTTTCAAGGCTGATGAGTAACTTCACTTTATGGGAGGTCTGACAGATCACCCAGGGGTCCGCGGGTCACAGCCTGCACCAGATCGCTATTTCCGAATTACAAAATACTGGTGCTTAGTTATGTAAATACCTTATGTTATTACAAAAAGTATCAGGCATTAGCTTTAGCTCAGGATATCCTATCACTATTTCAGTTTACTTCATGAACATATCCCTGGGTAATTACAGTAGGACCCTAATATAATTTTTCCTCAATAAAATCAAATCCTGCCAATTTGTTTTAATGTTAATCGAAAACTAAAGCTATAATAATAATAATAATAATAACAATAATAATAATAATAATAATAATAATAATAATAATAATAATAAATAATAAACAATAATAATAATAAACTGTTCCTTACAGGTCATGGAGGCCCTTTGGGTTCCTGGAGGTTCAATCATTCAGATTTCCAGATATTTGACACTTGAAGGTAATAAGGTTTTTCAGCCTTACACACCGGCCACCTTTACCCCCAGGATTGTTCCTGGTACTCATTTCTGTTAGAGGCTGAGTCAACCTCAGGGGCCATATTGAAAAATCCTAACGACCTCATCGGGAATCGAACCCGCGATCTTCCAGTTTGTAGCGCAATGCCTCAACCTGCCACCATTTATTATAATAATAATAATAATAATAATAATAATAATAATAGTTACAATAATCGTTTTAATATTGATAATCGTACTCTATTACATGACGCAGGCCTACGACATAAAGAAATATCAAGGAAGCACATATCCTCTCGGTTTGATCGAGCTTCATCATTAGCTATGACTCATGGAATAAATAGAGCCCACTGTAGGGACGGGAAGTGACATAATTGTTATCTGAGTTTAACACAATTCCGGCAATCCTACAATTGAAGGTGACCAGATGTCCCTCCCATATTACAACAGGCCGTGTTCACAACAGGCAACTTTTTTATATGGTTATATTTGTCATGTCATAGTGGGGATATGAACTCCGATCTTTCAAGCCACGTGCAAGGGTTATTGGTAGGGGGAGTAATCAATAGAGGTCCGCCTGTACAAGTATTAGTACAGCGGTAACAGATGTGTAGAGAGGGGAGCAGGTCTAGTACATTCCTTTTTTAAATTAACACACATCTATTACTCATAACGCCATCTGGCAAAGAAATGTCAGTCAGATTTAGGGTTGAAAATTCAATGCCTCATAATCCTTTCCCCCCACATCTCTCTTCTTCTAGTCCCATCAAGTTTCATTTCTATTATTGTCAGATCTCTTGTTGTATTGCAGGGAGACCCTACACGATCATTTTACGTCAAACTCGAAAACTTCAAAGTGAGTTTCGAAAATCTAGTTTCCTGAAGCAGAAGCATTCATCTTCACATTTAAAAAAAAAAATAATAATTCAAAAGGCAGGATATAGTGAATCGTTTTTAGTGTAGGAAATTACTTTCATTATCACTGACATGAGAAATGTACTCAACCGGCTGCTCTGACTGTATAATACTTGAAATCCACCGATCCACTGAGGCATGGCTATGAATTTTCAATATCGTGCTGAAACATTCGACATGTGGAATGCTTCATCTAGTTTCCTATAAAAATATTTATTATAAAGTAATACATTTGAATGTTTTATACAGAAAAGTTATATAGTGTGGTCATCGCAAGTGTCTCTTGTTCTACTTGTGAAGGTTGAAATGAATTGCCATGTTGCCTTATATGGTAAAGTAAGTGAATTATTAATAGCTGAATGTATAATACTTTGACTATAGAAACAAATTTATAACAAGTACTTAAGGAACTATGTATGTTCGATATCATGACAAAAGTTTATAACAGTAAATTGTTATTCGCAACGGATGCAAATAGGGTATGTTTTTCTTCTTTTATTAACTTTTTTAAAGGATGAAACTCTTTTTGAGTCCGCTTTTTCTTTTCGGTCAAAATGCCATGGTTTAAGACTGCAATAGCAGGTTCGCTAGTGCGCTATTCGCTTGATGTTGAAATAGGCCCTACCTAAATGAACAAAACTGAATTAGTTTAATTCTGTTATGATAATATTTCCTACTAAATGTTATGTTAAATATTTATATCAACCGACTATCATATATGATTTTAAAATAAGAATCTAATAATGCTAATAGTTGCTGCATTTCTGTTCCATGCTTCAATTATTTTCAATAATTTTAACTTCCACTCCCTATTGATAAGTTATTAAAGGTATAGAGAAAGAAGAAAGTACAGTATTGTAAGGAAGTTGACTGAATTGCAATAAGCCTACCTCTAAACACAGATCCCATCTTTAAAAACCGCCTAAAGGCGTATAGCGATTGGGATTTCGGGATAAAACTTACGACATCTGAACCGTTAGATGTAGGTTTTCAAGGTAATTTCAAGAAGTTGAGATTAAGATATTATATGTCATAGTTATTTTATTGTCAACAACTGGCTAAATTTGAAAATAAAAATAATATCAGTAATACGCCTATTAGAAATGTAACATTTTAGAGTAGACCAACCAGTACATTACCATTAATATCTAACCTATATATATACATACATATATATATATATATATATATAAATTTTCATTCAAATTAAGATAAAAACATTTTTTTCTGTAGGCCTATGTTACAGTTAAAGCTGCCTCACCTGCAGTTACTTTATGCTCCGTTTTATATCACGCTTGCTTTGAAAGTTGATCGTGTAGGTTCTCCTTTGAGTTGGGTGCTGTATGGAGAGTCATTAGAAGTCATTAGTCGAGGCTGGTGAACGAGTCACTTCACCTGATGTAAAAGATCTAGAAATGAAGCCAGCAAGCAGCGTCTATATTCTGTCCCTCTTATTGTATCATCAGGATCTCAAAACAGATGCATAATTTCATACGCAAGACTTCTCCTGATGAATACTTGGGCGTATATCTTCTTTTTTGAGAGAGAATCTACGTCCACAGCCCTTTACATGTAAATTTTTGTTCTTTGTAAGATACTGTTTCTAAACAACTGTGGAAAAACTTTTTTTTAATCGGATTTGATGCAAGTTTCTTCATAATGGAGCAATGTGGAACTTACATGCAATAAAGTTTCCTTCAGTTCTTTCTCGAGACCTCTTTGGCAATATTTCTCAAATTAAAATCATTCAAACATATTTTCATAATTTAAGCTGCGAAAGAAAAGAAAAAAACTAAGTTACATTATTATTGAATAAATTCCATGTTCCCAATAAGGTTATATTATATGGTAAATTATTTGATAAAAATCCACAACTTTATACCCTTAACTTAGCGTATCTGGGTCCATATCACACAGTGAAAATTGCACTGGGGGGACTTTAAAAAGTTTATTTGCCAAAATAAATCCTGAAATAAAAAAAAATAAATAGGTTTTAATACTACATGGACTCTAAAACTCGTTCCAGAAATCTGAAGTTAATTTTCGAAGTTTCATCTATTGCCCATGATTGACTGTAAATTAAACTGAGAGTGATCCAGGAGCAAGAATTCCTCATTTATAAAGCATTTACGAGAGCAGAGATATAAATCAATTCTTCGCTGCAGCAAACAGAAAAGTCAAATTAATAAGTAAGTTTCACAGTTGTTTGAGGTCAATACTATGATATGCCAACGGACAATATGTGCATTTAGTCATCTCTGTCGCACTTGGCTGATCCCAGAGAAAGCACATTTAACTTATTTCAGCCTTGAAAAATTGAAATAAACAGAGTCTTCTGCTGTTCTTTTTTAAAATACATTTCCTGCAATTATACCGGGCTGAATTTTAAAATTGTAATCAACTGATCTATGAACTCAGTAAATGGCCGTGTGTTAAGCTATGCCGGACTGTGCAGTGCTATACACTTCAATGTATTCATCACTTGGATCCTTCTTTCTTCAATTATTTATGGCAGAGAATATAACAAAAAATGAAACAACTGAATGACACCGGAAACAAGCCTCTTATTGGTCTTCTTGTTAACAGAAATTATTTCCCTTTTACTAGCAAGAGAGAAAAAGTATACTCTTGTTACAGAACAGAGCATATTCTGCAGTTTTGGAAGTAACCTGCTATTAAATAAGCCATTAAATTCGTCTCGCCTTTAAGTTGTATCAAGGAAGTGCCTAATTATTAATGCATAAACGCGTAAAGTATGTATTTTTTTATAGTGCGTATTATAAAAATAAAGTGCAGGAAATTCCTTCTCGCAAATGTTTTGCACAAATTATGCTAAAATGCCAATTAACACTTGAATATGAGTGGCTAATGCTCCAGGGGCAGACGGAATAGTAACCATTCACCATACGATAGGATACGTACCTATTAAGTTATCACATATCAGCAACTTGAGTGACTTAATCTTGCCGATGATTCTCAAGCGTATCTAGAATAGAGGTGTACAAATCTCGATTTTACCTTGCCCATACCCGCTTGAAGGCCAGGCAAGCAAGTTGCCAGCGTCATAGCTAGGAAGCAGGCAGGTTCCTTTAAGCTTGGTGGGTCAGGTCAAGCCTAGCCTAGGCAAGCCAGAATAAGCTAAACAACTGTAGTTGCTAAGTGTAGGTAATACTTTCTTGCTTTTCTACATGCTGGTAGAAGAAATTCACCATGTAGATAAATAAAAGGTGAATAAAGTATTAAAAATCGTTTTAGCGTCTTAACACAATTATTATTTTTATTAGGTAGATTTCGAAGAAAAATCTACCTAATGACTTTCCAAAAATTCGTTCATATCTTTACGTTTCATGCCTCCCTAAGTACGAAACCACCGCCTATTAAAAAAAAAATTGTGATATTTATATTTATATACAGTATATGTATATGTATATATATATGTATTTATATATATTTATATATACATATATATATATATATATATATATATATATCTTTACACGCTAGTGGCCGTAATTTTCAAGATATTTGAATCAAATTTTATTATGTTATTTCTAGGCCAAATAGTTCAGACAAGTTCGTTAATGAGCAAAATTGGTGCAAGAGGGCGGTCGGGGGAGGGGGTTGAAATTTTAAAACATTTATATCTCGGCCCCTATGAAGTATAGAGGGAAACTTTGATTGAATAAATTAGAGTACTCCTTATGGAGTTCACAGTGACACCAACGATTCGGGGGTTTTGGGAGGTGGGGTGGGAGGGTGGAAATTAGAATTTTTTTAACTACGTCTTGTGGGGTATCGTTGAAAAGCTCTTAATGAGTACTCTACAAATCAATAACTAGTTTCTTGATAGTTCTCATATATGGCGAGATTTGAATGTTTGAAAAAGTTCTCTTTTTTGCAGTTATTATTGCGGGTTTGTCATGCCAAGGCTAAAGAAGAAGAGTGCTACGCATCGACAGTAAATTAAACCAAAAGCACTTCGAAATCTACCTCAGCCTGTAGGCTTGCCTAAAGGGATTTTTGTTATTTTTATTATTGATTTTATGATGTTTTCTCGAAAATGTTTGAAAATGTTTCCTATGCCGGACTAGTACCTTTGTTCATTGATAATTCAAACTCTCCACATTTTAGTTTCTCCTCGGCTTCCTTCATTGTAAAATTCTCTAAACACATCTGAAGTTCCTCAACTAAGTAACTGCACGACTTACCAGTGCACTGTTATACCCAGTTTCATATTCTTTCCGCCAGGCCTTGCAGTTTCCTTAGGTCCTGTGCAACCCACCAAGTTATGAAGAGCTTGTGACTCATAGCGACAGTGTTTCTTATCACCGTTGTATTCTGGCTTGCTTTCAAGTCAAGCAGAATTTCAAAGAGGCAGGCAAGCTAAAATCAGAATATGTACACCTCTGAATTCTAGAATAGCTGAAACCTTTAATAGTGATATATATAAATGTCATACACCCTGTTACCCCATACAATGGGCCGTTTATGAAATCTTTATATCCGTCATTCTGAATTATAGAAATTCACTTGTGTTAATACCTTTTAACAAAAATGGTTGAACCAAGATTGGTATTATACAGTTAAAGAATAAGAGGAACCCTTTGAAATGTAGCAGGACTAAATTCTTTCTATACTGGATTCACTTTACTTGATAGACAACCTGAACTTCGAACAAGCGCTATAAGGTTTCAGTGCTAAAATTTATATTTTGCTATATTACCTCCTCTAATTACTATGCAAGATAATGTCGTTAAAGTATTTTAAGAGAAAAACTGTATCCAAACGTACCATTAAAACCAATTTTTTGTCTGGTCATAAAAAACTTAGAAAGTTTTATTATAATACCCCCTACACTAATTGCTTGCATGCCAACCATAGTTGACCATGGATTAGTAAAAACTGTTGAATGCTAAGATACTCTTGTTTAGAGTTTATTTATTAATCTGAGGAAGTTTTAACTCTCTGTTTAAAGTATTTTTCAGAGGTCAGGGTAGCCTACATAAACTTGCCCATTTTTTACATGCTTTTATTCCTTTTTTGTACAAAATATTGTTTAACATTTGAACTAATGAAGCCACTACGATAAACGAATAAACAATGTAATTCTGAAAGTATCCAGACTAACATGTAAAAATTTTATATCAACACTCTTTATAATTTTTTACTAAAAGCCACTTTAAGTTCTGTCCAGAAACAAAATGGCCACAGAGCCTTGATCCCTTAAACTGACGTGTTTTTATAGGCTAATGTTTGATGTTTTTGCTTTTAACATTATGATAAGTAGTAATATTTTATGTCTATTTTTTAGTTATGATTGACTATGCAATATCTGTTCGATTTTAAGACCTTTTTGATAGCAATATATCCGAGAGGCCTAGGCGAATAAATACTTTATGAATATACTGTGAAGCTGGTATCAATTTGACCTAACTGTAATTATTGCTTAGACAGTGTGATGACTTTGTCGATACTTCAGAATAATTGAAGTAATTCACGCCGCCCAGTTTCGTACCAGTACCCGCCGTTTTTAAGGACCTATGTCAAGCATGATGTCATTCGTAGCATAGCGGCTTTGTTTAGAATGTGTCAATCAATTACCCTCAGCACGATTTCTGTATCAATCTACAAACCCAAGGGAAATAAAGGCGAATAATGGCGTGTCACAGTAAGGTGTAGAACTGACATTGCTGTTTGTGTTTGAATATTTTAGGGAACTTATTTCGCATTACTTCTAGCGCGTTGTTCACTCAACCTTCTGTCTGAAATGAAAAATTCCTCTTTCATTCTGCAAATTAAGCTTAACAACTTAACAAAAAATGATGACCGTAAGGAAAGGCCATGAATTGGAAATAGCTGGCGAACGCGAGGACTTTAATCTTCGCTTGTGCATAGACAGCAAAGGAAAGTCTCAATTTACATTTTTATAACATTTTAAAGTTTAGGTTACGGTTACATTTTTCCGTAAAAAATCGACAAAAGATACCTATAGATCATTTATCCACTAATTTAATAATTATCCAGAACTCAACCTCTATAACTGTCCAAATTTAAAACAATCCAAGTAAAATATTTAGGTATTTATTAAGTGCCAGTGTGGTACTTTATGAGATTGTGTGTGGGGACGAAAAATGTATGTCCGTCTGTCTGTCCGTCCGTGTGTCTGTACGTGCCATAACTCAAATACTTTTTTTCGGATTTTCATGAAACTTGGAAAACACATTTATAATGTCAATGGGAAGAACCCTATTGATATTGAACCAAATCGGTTCACCGGTACCGGAGTAATGCCCAATTTAGTGCCTATTTTAATAAATTGTATCGGATTTCCATGAAACTTGGTATACCCATTTATGACGTCCATGAGAAGTGCCCTATTGAATTTGAACCTAATCTGTGGACCGGTACCGGAGTAAAACCCAATTTAGTGTCTACTTTAAAGGCGCAATAACTCAAATACGCTTTATCGGATATTTATGAAACTTCGTATACGCATTTATAATGTCTATGGGAAGACGTTTATTGATATTGGACCAAATCGGTTGGCCAGTACCGGAATAATGCCCAATTTAGTGTTTTTATGTTAATATATAATAAGTCGCGATAACTCAATATGCTTTATTGGATTTTCCTGAAATGTTGTATACCCATTTATAATGTACGTGGAAAGACGTCTACTGATATTGGACCAAATCGGTAGACGGGTACCGGAGTAAAACCCAATTTAGTGTATACTTTAAGGACGCGGTAACTCAAATACGCTTTACCGGATTTTTATGAAACTTGGTATACACATTTATAATGTCCATGGGAAGACGTCTATTCATAATGGATAAAATCGGTTGACCTGTTTCGGAGTAATGCTCAATTTAGTGCCTATTTTATGGTAATATACGTATTCGAAAGAATTTATAAAAAAAATGAAAATCAGTTATCTTGACAACATGGCCTATTGTTTTACTGTGATCTTATAAGGCCTTGGAAATTAAAATACAGGTAGCTTTGACAAAAAACACTATTGATTTACATGCGCTTATCCAACTAGACCGTTAAAATGACCCAGGTGGCCGAGATTGTAGACCTTTCTTCTTCCGTAAGCCCTGCTTAATGAATAAATCTGGAGCTTAACTTGGAAATCAATTAAAAAAAACATATTCTGCATATCCTAATTGCAGTCATAACTGATTAAACAAAAACATACTGGCACTTTGTTACATCAGTTTACCTGATTTTATTATACATGAGAATATGCAGTGGGATTACATGTTGACTTTCTAATGCCAAAATAACAAAAACTGTATATAAATTTGTTGAATTAAGACATTTTATGCCAAGAACAGTTCTAAGGTGAATTTATTAAAGTCTAGTTCAGTCCATTTTGCAATCTGAAATTATAGGATGGAGGATTGACACAAACCTCATGCCTGCCATTGATATTATTTAAAAAAAAAAGGTAGGCTATATTTAAAGAAAGTAATTGATTACCTGACTCATCTTGTATACAAGAAATTTAACGTAAAGAAGGCTAAAAGTTTTGAATACACCTTATTAAAATTTTATCAAAACAATAATTGTTAGTGTTCACTACACAATTAGGCTATTGTAAAAACTACGAAACCAATTATCATGGTTTTAATATACGAAGACGCATAATTTCTAGCCCACTTTTTGAATCGAAATTGTAATACTGAAACAGGTCTAAGATATAGCTCTAATTCTTGCCCGATATTGTATAGTAGCTTCATTAAACAAAACTTAAAAATTATCGTCAGTAAATAATAAATTATTTAAAAGAAAAGCATATAAATTATTATAAATCCGTAAGATAATCCATTAACTTGTCAAACAAAATGTTAAAAATATAGAATATTGTATTAATATCTAAAATTTTGAAAATAACAAGGATTTCTTAACAAATGTTTAAATGTGTTATTATTAACACTCCAGGCCACAAGCAGTCGCTTACTCCAGAGTGTCTGATGTAAAAATGTAAATTTTTAATGTAATAACATTTTTAATGTAACATATTTTAAACCCTGGCATTAAATTCCTGCCTGAATTATGTAACCTTAGATTTCAGTATTTTTTCCATGATGTAAAATAAACTGTTTAATTAAATATTTAAATATCCTGAAAAGCATATTGATTTAATAAAAAAATATGCATATGCCTATCTGAAATGATTTAACACATAAAACACGATATGCAATTCAATTGTTTTGACAAGTTGGCTTAGGAGATATAGCACACAGTTTTGCGCAGGAAACATTTACGTGTTATAAGTTATAACAGATAACGGTATCACGGGTTCAAACACAGCCTGGGAGTTCATAATCCTGGGCACGGAGTCCTCCGGTAGAGACTTTGAGCTGGGGAGTCCATGTTGTAGATTTATGGCACGCTAAAGAGCTCCAAATCTAAATTAGAGCCTCTGGACCAAATTCCTTGGCTCTTTCACGTCCAAGTAAAACCTTAGTTTACTACTAGGGTTGTGAGGCGATGGGTTCACCACCTCTGCTCTCTCTTTGAAAATAGGCGTAATCAAATTAGTCTACGTACCGAAACCTCTCCTTTGAAGGCCCTATGCTCCCAACCGTGGGGGCTACAAGGATGTCCTAGTAGTAGTGTATTTATTTCTCATAAAAATTCTTGCATATAAACCATATTATTAACATTGACCAGCGCACGGGTCGGTGTCGACCATACCTGCTCACTTCATACACTTAAATTATTACCCCATAAAATCCCAATTAAAAATTATGCTTTACTGTTTACATAACTACGAGAATCCACAGACGTAAACTCCCACACCCAAGCAAGTAAAAATTTCATGGAAACGCATAGACATAACTAAAACAAAAAATAGCACTTAGATTTCCTTAATTCTCCAAACCGAGGCTCTCTCTCACACATCCCACTTTCTGCAAAAATTTACATATCCCATTCCAATTGTGCTCATCCAGCAACAGATTTAGACATGCCTCCCTACTTCTTTGCGAGTTTAAAAATTTGTCGGGTAGCATGTGGGAAGTGGGAAAATTTTATATTATTTTTATTATTTTATGTTAGGAACTTCAAAAACTTATCACGCGGCAGTTCCTAAAAGTTGCTCATTTCCATCCACGAATCATAAAAAAAAAAAACTTAAACTGCTAACTAGGCTGTCGTAAGTAGAATAAAGCACCCGTTTCCTTTTTGGAACTGCATTAAATGAGCCAACTTTATAAACTTAAGCTAAGTATTTTTATTTCCTGCAAAGTGATCCCTTAAAAAAATCACTTGTATACCTTATTCAAATTTAAACGGGCCTTGCGATAGTAAATTTCTTTTTATCGAGTCTACCTTATAACTGAATTTAACTTTTATTAAACTGGATTTGCACTTAGGGTATTGGATTACCACCCAAACTGAAATATCTTTATCTGAATTACTACTTGTGAAAGCTTTTTAGTGCTTGTGTTTATAGTTGGAGAATTTATTAAATTGTTTTCTTCAATTTAGATTCTTTGAAATGTCATAGATATCGACTAAATTACTCAAGCCGTTGAATAACTGTCTAAGTGAATGTAATGACCATGTCCTTGCGTAAAATATTGACCAGTGTGGTTAGATTTTTTTATCTTCATGACACCCAACGATAACATATGTAAATTAGCTTAAATTTAAAGTCACGCAATAAATAAACATTAGCTATTTGTGTATCAAGTACGCAAAATAACGCTTTAGCATCCGAATCTCTTGAATGAATCCGGTGAAGTTTTTGCGCACGTGGTGCATAGAATATTTTTTAGTAAAAGCTCTGTAAGTGAAATGAAATGAAATTAAAATTCCGTATAATTAGTTATAAAAGGCATAGTCAGCCATTTGTTGTCGCCATATTCTCACAGACGCCTGAATCCTATGCTATGAACCAATACAAAATGTGGATGAAGATGGCAGTGAGGGTTTCTTATGAATAATATACAGTAGCTATGTAGCTATGTTGGGTTAGGCCTTTATTTGTTGTTATATTATTACGTGTTTTCTAAAAAAACTTGGTAAAGTTTCTGATTAACGTAAAGAAACAATGTTGCCTCATATTTGTTGTTTTATGGTCAAGTATTTTGTTTCAAAGCCTGTTACGGTTGGTACGACTGGTCACTGCCATCTGGATTTTTCTGTTGCCATGACCACTTTTCAGGCTTAGGCCGGTAGCGGCCTAGGCTACTTTTCGGCATGTTGGCAGTCCGACAAGCAGCTATTTTACAGAGCGTGTACTAAAAAAATATTTACCGTCCACTAGCCTGTTCTGCCTTCAATTATGCAATGCATTGCACCAGTAAATATGAAGGAAAGTAGGCTAATAACTTGCTCATTTATGTATAAAACTAAATATATAGGCTAATAATATTGGCACAGGGTTAAATTAATATGGAACTGACGTAAGAAAGTTTTCTTAAGCAATTTTTGGATTTCAAGTGGTTATGAAGTTGCCGAGATAATATTACGTCAACAGCTTCAAAAACTCCATTTACATCTATTATTTATTTTCTGACTGACTTTTTCCAGTAACCCCTACCGTGTACCTACGGTGGTACATAGGATCTGAGGTTTCAGTACCTAGATTAATTTTGTTAGGCTTATTGTCCAAGAAAATGAGAATAGAGGGTCAGGTGGTAAGCCACTCGCCTCACAAACCTCCCGGCGAAAACTAAGGTAGCCTTACTTGTATGTGAAGTGGTTGAGGAATTTTTCCCAATGGCTGTAATTTAGGCTTGGACTTTTTTTTACCTGTCGTAAATCTACGACACGGGCTGTCCAGGTTGAAGGCGCCCCCCCCCCCCCGGTGGACTCCGTGCCTCTAAAAAATCCACCAACCGTGGCCGGGTTTGATCCCGCGACCTCGGTTGTAGAGGTGGGCACGCTACCTCTACATAATCGCGGCCGACATTTTGCTACTACTTCTCTTAGATATGAATCTTATCTCCAGTATTACCCGATGTTCACAACATGCTTTTAGAAGACAGTGTACAGTTATCAATTGCTATATTTCTATTAGAGAAGGGAAGAATCGAATCTTCTCTCGAGTAATATAAAGAATTGAATGACAATTCGATTGAAAAAGTTCTCGGTTGAATGCAGGATCCGATAACTCGGGATGCGAGATGTGAGAACTCGAGTCGGTATCTGAGAACTACTAAAAATTTACATAATTGATAAGTCAAACCGATATTCTAATGTCCAGATCGGCAATTTCATCATGCTACGAGATTTACAAGATTTACTGCTATTGGTTCCCGCAATGGGCGTTGCTTTCCCACAGCGAATCACAAACCAATAAGAGTTAGTTCGACGCAGTGCTATCAGATATTGCGTTAATATCATTGTACTACTAACGTTTACAGAGTCAAGATCCATGATACAATTATGGCAATAGACACTAACGATTGGTTGAAATTTCACAAATTGTTATACTAGATTCGTCACTGATTCATGAGCTTAATATTAATTTGTCATCTTTATAAATGTATCTCAAGTCCTTGAACATCCCTTCGCGACTGAGCCGTTCTCATAATTTATTTCTAGAGCTCTCGTTATGAAAACCCTTGGTAATTTCTCGTGGATTTGTCATGGTGATAAGTTAAAATCTGATAGATTTTTAAGTGCCGATTGAAATTACTATAGAATAAATTGGAATTAGTCTAGCTCCTTTACCTCATGACAAAGCTTTAACAAGTTTGGCCTTCGAGTCCTCAAGGCATTCCGGAAGCACTTTAAATTTATTTGAAAATAATAGCAGTAGTTAAGATGTTAAATCTTAGATATCGGTAGAGATTAATGTATGATCACATGCGTCCGGATATTTATAATTGTTTGTGAAGTTTGACGGATGTAAATAACATTATACATCCGCTATCCTCTCTGTTCTTATTAGCTCCGACCTTGTCCAGGTAATTTACTTAATACTTAGTGACCTTGGAATTTGGGTACACTTCAGGGTGGTTCTTTAGTTTTAATGATTTTCTGACAAATCTGCTAAATGCCGATTATCGTTTACTTGATCATTTCCTGCTATTATGGCTTTAATACTTTATGCAGTTTTAATTTCTACTAAATGCATATAAATAAAATAAAATAAATGGTTTCGGATCATGTGTAGGCCTACAGATAATATTCATGTCTTAAAATCCTAAGTAATGAAGTAGATCTTCTGATGGAAATGATTTTACTTCCTCTGTTTTCATGTAAATCATTACATCAGAATTTTTTTAAATCCTCTGTCATGAAATAGAATTTAGATAATTATATTTTATATCCTCTTATGGTAGATCATTAGATGAAAAGTCATGAAATATTATGTTATGAAGTAGTTCTTTAGATGAAAATCATTCTACTCGTACATTTCCTGTTATCAAGATGATCATGGATGAAAATATTTTAAAATCCATTTGATATAATGGATATATTATTATGTGAAAATATTACATCCTGAGATATCTGGTAGTTCATTAGATGGAGGTATTTTCACATCCTCTGTTGTCAAATAGATAGGTCATAAGATAAACCTTTTTTAAATCGTATGCTATCCTATGTAGTTTCTGTAAAAACAAATGTTCAGCCTGTTATCAAAGCGATTCTTAGACGAAAATGTTTTACGTCATCGTCATGAAGTAAACCACTAAATGAAAATACATTTACATCCTCAGTTGTCCAATAGATAAAACTGTTATCATATCCTCACTAGTCAGATATTTAGCATGCTAGATATTAAATCTCTGGTAAAACAAATATTAATTTAAGTCATTTGTAATACGTTCTGTATTCATTACTTAGACATTAAAAAAGATAAGTTTTATTACGGTGTATTTTTGAATTATTAGTATAAATCTGTTTTAAAATGTGGTACTGAAATTGAAAGCTTGTATATTTTCAGGCGTAGAAACCAGCAGCATAAAAAGCATTTAATATATAACGTAGATCTGATGTCGAATCTCCCTCTCAAAACTAGAAAATAAATCTCATAAGTGGTAAAATGTTGAAAACATTAAATTATTTTATCCCTACATGCTTCGGGTTAAAAGAAATTGTTTCAACACTCCTGGTAGATTTGTTTCCCTTAAAGTAAATTGTTATCGATGTCCAATCCTCATGCAGGTATCTAAATAAATGAAGTAGATATACTTCAGTGTAATGAATATGTACTCGATTATCGGTTCTTGCATCATGACAAATTCCTGTCTATTAAAATTTATTGGTAATTAAAAAGACTAGAAATATGCAGTATGTTCGTTATAAAAGCTGTCCTAATTATATATGCTCTTCGTTAGTTATTGCAAACTTAACAGATTTACGCAATGCATTCGGAATCTAGGTTCTGCTGCCCTAATTCTACATAATCTTTATTGGTTATTGAAGACGTACGTGTTCACATAATGGATTCGGAATCTAGGATCTGCTGACACTTTCTTTTTATATTTTGGCCGCCACAACCGGCTGACCTCATATAGGACACCGCCTACCACAATCGCGAAATTCATTCAAGGACGGAACGTTTTTATTTTAAAAATAAAAACACGTGTCTGTAAGTGGCGGGAACCAATTTTTCTTGCAGAGTTCTTTGATTGTTTTTTGGTTCTCCGGAAGTCATCAGCTTCCAACGCATTCTTATTTGCTTCAGGGTGGGTGCCAATGTCGTGGGAATTCATGACTGAATGGTCAATTACCTAATTGAACAACGAACTATTAGACAGTGAGTCTCCGGATTTTCTTTCTCTGTCGGTCATTAAGTCTGACCGATAACTGGGTGTTTACCAATTCAAATTGCTTTTCGACAAGTTAGAAAGTGTGCGGTTTGAGTTTAATACGGGGGTCAACAAGTTGTGGAACACATGTGATGGACGTTATGAAAGATAGCCTAGGCTTGGACCTATGTATTGTCTGGGAGTGACATTTTGGCATCATTGTTAAAACCGGATTGGGGAATCGCTAATCTCACTTTTTTCTTCTTCTTTTTTCTTCTTCTTTTTTTCCCTTGTTTTTAATTTGTTTTTTGTTTGTTTTTTGTTTGAAGCTAATACTTCAACATCAATTCTGAAGAGAAGCGACTGTCACACAGTTTTCTTATATACACAATGTGATTATGGTTAACTTTTTAATCTTCGACTTTGTATACATTTAGAAAAAAGAATAGTGAACCATAATCTACATGCGCAAGATATTGAAAATTATTTCATTATGCTTTTATATTCTTGCACGATTTATAAATATGAGTAATTTTCTAAAACTTCCAGAAACCCGTTTATTGTTTACACTTTAGATCAAAATAACTTTTAATCAGATCGTGTCGATGGTTGGCCTACTACCAGATTTTTTTTTTAAAGTTAGAGTCTTAGGATTCAGGTACCTAAAATTCAGTTTTTAAAGTATTAAATGACATATGCATATATTTTATATATAAATGTGTGAACTGCCTATTGTATCTTACTTTATTCTGAACTTCTTATTACTGAAAGGATATCTAATTTATGGTTTAACTAAAACATAATTTTGTTTTGTAACTCGGCGTTATATATTTTTTAAAATCTTAATGTAGCGTGTTTGTATACATTACCCACAATCTGTTCTCTATCTAGAAACATATCTTAATATACCAAGATATTTTTGGCTCATTTGATTTCTTCTTTCGCATCCTTTCTGACTATCTTATATTTCAGAACTCATTTATTGCCTTTCTTCTTTGCGCTATTTTTATTTTTCTTGTTTTCTTTATGTCAGTATAACTTAATAAAATAGTAAAGACATGTACATGGATTCTGTCTGCACTTTAGTGTATGAGTCTATGATCTGAATGTCACTGAGAAGGAGATAAAGAGGGCCAGAGAGTGAGAAAGAATGAAAGTGAGTGATTGAGAGAGTCAGTGGACGTAACAAAGCAAGAGCTGGAACCCCAGAAGTTTGCATTCGACATTTATTTCTAGTCACAGGGTTTAACTGTATCACTTTGTATGAGTAAAACGAGACTAGAGCAGAAAGAGAAAGAAAGAGAGAGAGAAAAGCATAAAGAGCGTGTAGTGAGAGTAGTGAGAGTAAATACAGAGGAGGCCGAGTTTATGCGTATTGTTATAACTTATATCCCATATTTATCATTCTTATGAAATGGAATAAGCTAATAAATGAGTAGATCGTAATGTACTTGTATATATGAATTCATAAACTTGCCATGTATAATCCTGAGCAGATGAAAGTAGAGAGAACGCTACAACAAAATGTAACGAAACAAAATCGAGTCATATTTGTACATTACGAATTGCCTTTAAGGAGGTAAACTTCGGGGAATGAAGAAGAATATTTAGAAGAAAGTGTCCCAATGGTTTGCATTTATTTTTGCCAAGTCCTATTGGTTGGCATTGGATTTTAGCAGGATTACTTTCGTTGGGAAAAGGTAATCTGCGCCACTTCTACCTTTTCTCCCAACCTACACGATGTAAACTGCGTCACCGACGTATGTAAACTGCGCTACCGACATTTAAATGGCGTCACCGTCATACTAACCTTAAGTACAGCGCTGTGTATGGCCTGTTCAAAATTACTCACAATTATTGTTGCTGGATAGAAAGTTAAGCCTCGTGTAGTACATATTTCCTGAATTTGACGGAAAGCATGCATGTAAATTTCCGTACATTTATTTGGCAACAACGCATAAACCAATGGTACGTAATGACCACCTTTGTATCCATGAATGCTGAATAACTGGCAAAATAATGCAGTGCAGTATTCGAATGTACCCTCATTGTATATTTTGTCACACTCGAAATGAAATGTCAGGTTAGTATTGCAAGAAAATAATGTCATATTACTCACTATGTCATTAAGAAGCAAAAAGCCTTCCTTTATGTTAGTCTTAGGAGTAGAGCACTAACCGCTTCGTGTACGTCAGCTTTACTTTTTGGCAGTGGTGGTATAACACTTCTCTTTAAGTTGTTCAAGTTCCGACGAATAAACTTACGTGTGGTGTCAATAGTAGGCCTACTTAGATTACCTTCCTTCTCGTAGCTAGAAATTTCTCTAAGTATCACTTTAGCAGGTTTCTCTCGAAGTAATACATCATCATCTCTTACTTTTCGTTTAAGATTATTGCACACTATTTGACGGTTCAAAGTCTGATTGCGTTTAGTGATGAGCAAATGCAAGACCAAGACCAAGACTAAGGCGGTCTTGGTCTTGGTCTTGGTCTCGCACACTCAGTCTTGGTCTTGGTCTCGCATCGGTAACCCTGGTCTTGGTCTTGGTCTTGGTCTTGCATACTCGGTCTTGGTCTTGGTCTCGGTCTTGCATACTCGGTCTTGGTCTTGTTGCAAGAGTCTTGCATTTTTCTTTTACGCATCTTACTGTGATTGATGGCGTTTACGTGATTTACAGTTACACCGATTACATGTGTGTTATTGCTTGCGAAAGTAACGAAAGCTAATTGCTTTTAGTTGCTTGAACCGTGAAAACAGTAACAAAACAACTGAAAGCTATTTCATCTTTAGCCATTAGTTATTAAGTGACAGAATGGTACTTTATGAAATTTGTGTGGGGGATGGGAAAATGTCTGTCCGTCTGTCTGTCCGTCTGTCTGTCTGTCCATGTGTCTGTACTCGCGATAACTCAAATGCGCTTTATTGGATTTTCATGAAACTTGGTAAACGCACTTACAACATCCATAGGAAGGAGTCTATTTATTTTCGCTGTTGCGTTTCTACTGGCTGCAACCCCTGCAAGTGATTAGCAAAATACCTTCCTTTCAACTTGCAAGCAGTCGCACAGACGAGTTACACGTTTTCATTCCTTAGAAAGTAGAAACAGCTATCGTTTCGTTGTGTTGTTGATTGTTGTAACGTAGTGTTTCAACATGAAACAAAAACGAGTAACCGTAACAAAACAAGGTCTGTGTGGCGTTACTTTACATGTAAGAGATCAATTTTATAAAATGACTGTAAATGGATATACCATTAAAATGGTTTGTGTCCCGTTCTTATTTTAAAATTTGAAGAGTTCAGGCTACAGTATAGTAGGATTAAGCCACCCACACAGCAAGGCCCATTTAATGTCCCGGTCAAGTACATATTTAGAAATCAGTTTCCCGGGGGTCCTAAACTGATGAACCAGAAATTACTGCCATCTTCTCTTCCTAAGTAATACAAAAAATATTTTTTTAACTAATACTTTAAAAATCTCATATTTGGGTGGGGGGGGGGGGTGCGGTCCGGACCCACGTCCTTGCCTCCTGATGTTGTCTATTTTAAATTAAAAAAAAATTGTTGGTCTATACCTATCAAATTTTGCTGTTTTATTGCCATTGATATGCATATTTTAGAATTTAAAAAATGTTTAATTGGGAATAGGTGGAGCAGTTGATTTTATACAAGCATTAAAACTATCCGTCGACCGGTGTCTGAAATTTCTTATATATAAATATTAACAATAACAAGTTATGTCCAAAAAATTAAGTACAATGTCATTTGAAACGTAATATATATTTTTTGGGTAAAACTTAAAAAGGTATTAACAGTACCGAATGCATTTAAAACGTGTTGGATTTTTACTTTGCATTTTATTTTCTTATAGTGACTTGTTCTTTTTCTGTTACATGTAAACATAATTTAGGTATTGGTTAAGAATTTCAATGTATTTCACTTTTTTATTAAGTAATTTCATTTAAAGTACTAATCAAGAAGATTCATTATTATGCTTGTATCAATGTGAGAAAACATTGTAACAGTTTTTCCAAGTAATTAGAAAGACCGCAAAGGACTATGGGCTGTGTGGGTTATGTTGGCACTGAAGTCATAAAACTACCCTTCCACTATTCAGCAGGTAGCCAAAAGTTAGTTACTCACTCCACTATCCCACTGGGTGGAGTAGGGTGTATAGAAAAAATGGGGGAAAACCAGAATTTCGAGGTTTAAGTAATCGCCAGATGTGTTTAAGCAGTCATATTGTCGTTTAGGAAAGAGACGTGGCGGCTTCTTACTGTAAATTGTGTTTATGTTAAGTCCTGATTATACAAATTCGTGGAGTGAGTAACCTTTCATAATAGTATGTTTCTATCTCTTTCTGTTCAATTACTGACTTCTGCCAAACATCTTCTGTCTCAATTTTCTGATCCGTGCCAACTTACAACAAACAGACTTTAGTGTCGGCATTACACCATGTCATAAATTTCTCAAGGGTCGGCGTAGCATATCTTTCAAATGAAGGTATGTGATTTACAATTGTCCTTGGAGACAATTTTCCTCTTTGCTATTTCTTACTATGAGGGAGGAATGTATTGTTCCTACCCCAAGAAGTAGTTTAAAACAAGTTCTCTGCAGGGCCGTGGAGAGAAAGCAATGGACCTCAGTAAAAAATTTCCCGGGCCCCGTCAAATATTAATTTCACCACTGAAACCCAAAGTATGCAGCAAAAAGATTGTATAAAAATATTACATAATTATTATATAATGTATGTAATGGTATGTAAGTATCCTATTACTTGAAGACATATGATATTTTTGTTAATCACTAAAAAGTTAGTCATGTTTTACAAAAAATAAAACCATGTAAGTTTAAAAGCTTTTCAGTTGTGCACACAGAGGTAATAATACGTGTTTTGGCAAAATGCTATCAATAATCATAAAAACTAATCACTGTACAACTAGTGTCTTACTTTTCAACTATAAATAACAACATTTAAATTATATATCGGTACCCAACTATGTTTAATCACTATGAAAAATTCGCTTGTTTTGAACAACATAAACTGAAGATAAGATAAACATATACGATTGACAATAAAACTTGACACAATGACATAAGAACTCTTATTAAGTACCAGAATGGTACTTTCTGAGATCATGTGGGGGACGGGAAAATGGCTGTCCGTCCGTGTCTGTCCGTGTGCCTGTATGCGCGATAACTCAAATACGCTTTATCGGATTTTCATGAAATTTGATATACATATTTATAACGTCCATAGAAAGAAGCCTATTAATTTTGTACCAAATCGCTTGACCGGTACCGGAGTAACGACTAATTAACGGTCACATGCTTATTAAATGGCAAATCATCACTATACTACAAAGCCGCTTAGCTAATCACTGAGGGCCTTCACCACAATGCAGTCAGATGTTTGTAAATTTATTATATCACATCTTGCTTTAGATGTGAGGCATTCGTTCTGTTGTTATCCCACTTATTCCTTCACATGTGTTTAACGAACTTTCTCAAGAGTTCGGTCTAAAACTATATAGTTTCTGAAAAAAAAGACCAATTAACTACATCTGGCTCTTTTTTGTATCAGTTTACCTGATTTTTTATTATATTATGGCACAGTCTATCTTATGCCGATATCAGACAAAGGTTGAGCTAATAAAGTATTCAAAAGGAAAAATGTTATTGTTACTGAGACATGTAATAGGCTATACTATAAAGTAATTATTAAAAGAATGTCTTAAGAATCCACCGTCTTAAAAAATAGCTTTCCTAGCTTTTTACTTTGCAAAAGTATCAATAATACTATTATAATTCAGTAAAGATATCTCCAAAGATATCAAAGATATCTCCAAAATCGTCAATGCTATAAGAGGTAATGAATTTCCTAGGAATCCCGGGGATAATTTTGCAGAGATATGTACCAATTTTATATGTATTCTATGTATCAAAATTAATCATTTGAAAATTATTATTTTAAATGCCGAACGTTAGTGAGGCCTACTGTTGAGTCCAAAAGGATTTCTGCTTCTACTTTAAAAAAAAATAATTTTTCTCCAAGAATAATCCGTTTCAGATTACCTGATTAATTCCGTGTCACCGTTATGCGAGAGGACAATGCAGATAAAAAATAAACACATAAAACATAGCTTAAGCTGTTTGTTGACTTATAAAACATTTAATTTTAGAGTAAATTAGAAAGTAAAAAATAAAACCTGGTCGGCCGGGCCGGGGCCCCAAGTCTTTAGTCTCGGCTGCTCCCCCTCTCGTCCTTGCCAGCCTAGCCGAAACAGTTCCAACAAAAATGCAAGTGAAACCGGTCTTTTGCAACCGTTTCATAAAACTGTTATGTGCGCGTAACAGTTTCGGCTACAACCTTTATCTAGAAATAGCTTATTTTCCCACCTCTACCGGTAACGGTAACGGCACCTTTCAGTAGTGGTTGCTGGCTTGCTGCGTACACAATCGAGCATTTAAAACATTTTCAATATAGCAAGACTGCAAGAGTCTTGCAGTTCGGTCTTGGTCTTGCCCGAGTCTTGCAGACTTGGTCTCGGTCTTGGTCTTGGTCTTGCACACTCGGTCTTGGTCTTGGTCTTGCTAACGCAGATGCGGTCTTGGTCTTGGTCTTGGTCTTGCATTTTCTGCAAGACCAAGACCAAGACTGCAAGACCAAGACTGGTCTCGCTCATCACTAATTGCGTTCGTGATTATGTTCTACATTTGATTTCTGTAAGTCTGCGTCATAATCTGACTCGCTGATCGTATATATTTTACTGTTACACGGTTTTTTTTTTCTTCTTCTTTTCTTAAATACACACAGCACCATCTGCACGAACCCTCTTTACTTCTGTTTCAGTCGGAATTTGTAGCCGTCAACGATGGTGATAAGTTTTCCGTTTTGACTCACCATTTCAGAACTCATGACGTCCATGACTGCGACCACCAAAAGATAATGTACACAATGACTCTGAGACTATAAAACACAAGTGAATGACTCGTTAGTGAGATTGTGTTTTGATGTGCTTCGCTAGAAAAAAGTTGTTACCAACCTAAAGATAGAGCAGATAAAGCACTCGTTACCAACATACATAGAACGGTACCAACCTACAGACAAGTACGCTCCCAAAACCTCATGTGCAAAAAATTGTTACTGAATAGAAACGAACATTCACATATTAAGTCTAACTTTTGTTTGCCTATAACTACTGCCGCAACCTACATATCTCCGTGGCGCAGTTTACATATGAGTGCCGCAGTTTACATATCTCGGTTTTATTCCATTTCAAATTCGGTGTCAACCGTGGCGCAGATTACATACACCCTTTTCGTTCCTTGTCATTCCTAATACGTGTTCACGTTTCCAGAAATTTCCCTCCAAAAACGCACCAATTTATGCGAATATTAAAGAATATTAAACATTTCATTTGGAGATTTGTCAAAATTGATTATGCTGACCATGACTAGTTATTAATATGAAATAATCATAGGAGATTATAAATAAAAGGTTTTGTTCGACCACATGAAAATACGTTTATTATGTGACGTAACAGTATGTTAATGGCATCCATTAAGGTACAGACTTTAATTAAAGCCTAACACTGGTGTGATATTGATTAGTAGCGAACACGGAACAATGTTGAAGCCTTGAGACTAGCAAATGAAGCTGCATAATAAACAACCTGTACTTAAAATAAAATCAATTCTATTCATATTACTTTGAATGTTATATTAATTTGATATCATTTCTGGTTTTAAATTCCGTTGGATTTAGGATAAAACGGCCAAGAGAAGCTTCGACTTTTCCGCACACCATCAGCTGTCATTTGTCGCAAAATATGAGAACGACGAGAAATTATCAACAGGTGATAGCCGAAGACAGCCGTATTCGTTTGGACGAACAAAACCAGTCGTATGGAACTTGCTTATAATGGTAATTAAGATACTCTTATGCAAATTATGAAACTCGCTTCGATCGGTTCATAAACATCCTCCTGTCTTAATAAATGATATTATACTCTCGTTTCAAATGTACTATTAAAGACGTGATAACAATATGACACAATGCGATCAGTTAAGCTTTCCGCCGCAGTGCAGGATCCAAACTGACTTACCGGCTAACAAGCGGCATGCTCGCTTACGGCCAAGACACAACGGCGGAAAGCAAAACTGATCTCACTATATTATTAAAAGATTTTATTTTATTTGAAACTTTACTAAATACCAGTAGTTACAGAATTATATCAGAATCTAGAGTGGTTACTTTGACCTCAGTTCACCAGCAACGTAAGAGTAAAATCTCCTTATCTGTTTAAGAGTCAAGAATAAAATGAGCTCTCCTCTGTAGTCGATTGAAGCAGAATGTTTGTTTCAAGTTGGGCAGCGCTCATGATGACCTTGGGCTGCTCACCGACTGACCGACAGGATGGCCCACCTGGTAAGTTTGGATGCAGCTCTATATGAGAATTTTATAATGTAATACTGTCCTAATTCTCTAGCGCTCAGAGCAACACCAGATTAAGTGCATTGATGATGACATGAAGTGATTTGTTATTCGAAAAACAAAAAAAGTTGTGTCACAAATATTATACTAGATGTCCTCGATAAGAATCTAAAGAGAAAAACTAACACTCGATATGTCTACTGTGTCATATACACTTGACACTACATTAATAAATTTCATACCGATAGTGGGCGTATCAATTTTATATATGAAATAAATATAACGGCACTTATAATAGCATATCAAACAACGGACAAAATTGTGACATTTTGAAACACCAAATATATATATATATATAAAAGTAAACTTCCTACAAAAAGGTGCCTACGATAGGACTGAAAACAAACTTTATGGACAAAATAGTGCAATTCCTGGTTTTATGTTGAATATTATTTAAATGTAACATTAGTAATCTGACTAGCATACTAATAAGCAAATAAATTATGCTTATATTTTTGTGCATACTTTTAAGACCGTTGTGATTGTTTTATTTAAACATGTGTGCCTTTTTACGTTGTTAAATGTTGTATTGTTTCTCTGACTGTAAGCAGGCATATATTGTATAAATTAAAATTCCCTATTTGCATTGTATAAGCATTTTAGAGAAAAAAATACTAATATACTAGCCCTCATGTAAATCTTGTAGAATTTAGTTATCTCTATTATGTTCACAGTAAGTAACTTCATTTAATATAGAATCTCTCGTTCACTTTATTCGATTTAATAGGCTATTTCTGGTCACCACAATCAAATTACGAAATAAAAAGATAATATTATACTACAATATTATTATTTGTATTATAGCCTACTCTAGTGCATAATTATAAGTTCTTTGATCAAATAATAAAATGACAACTGACATAACAAACGAGCACGCGAGTGTATGCGAGCGCACTGGAATATAGATCGGTAGGGATTACATGAAATTGAATTCGAACTGGATCCGATTCTTTTCAAGAGAATGTGATCGAAAATACATTCCAAGTTAACATGGAATCTCTATAAGGGGCATGGATTTTTTATTTGAACATAGTTAACCCAGAATTCCTCAGTCGTAGGCAATACTACTGGGCAGAATACAATAAAATAATATTTGTACATACTTAGCTATCATCGTTTTATTAGTTCGGTAGTTATAGATGATGATGAGGTGAGTGACGAATTGGTGAAGGATGAATAGAGTATACAATGGCAATAAATCATAGCACTCAGATAAATTTTAATATTGCCTCGGCGAATGGGGAAGTCCCTGGAAACCTCATTCAGATTGGAAGAGTGCACGGTGTCTGAAAACGCGACCTTTCCGAACATGTGTCCGTGGCGTTACCAAAATTCGAGTCAGGTTAAAAAGTACTTAGTGACCGACGTTTCGGAGCAGAACTGAGATTCTCTGCAAGGAGTTAGATTTCGAGGCTGAAAAATATTTACATAGGAAATCTGAAAATGTTTAAATGGCATGCTGATAGAAAACTTGGGGGAGACAGTGACATATTCGTCTCATTTAGAAAATACAATGTCAATAATAACATGCCCTTATACGTTACTTTATATTGTTTAGGGTATTTTGAGCAAAGATAGCCTAGAGTGATAGGGAAAAAGCGAATAAGTGAAAATTCCAAAGTTTCAGGAATGACAAGAAAAAAAAAAATTCCACAGCATTGTTACACTGTTTAGTTTAGTCCATCAGATGTTTTTACTCAATATCTTATACTGTATAAAAATATCTGGGTGGACTGATCTGAATATTGTAAAAATGCTGTGAAAATAAATCGTTATTTGTCTCTCCTAAAACTTTGGTATTTTGACTTATTAGCTTTTTCCCTATCACTCTAGTATTAACAAGCCATAAATGTGACATTTGGTTTTGTTTAAAGAGATCTAGTTATCCTTTAGGCCTATAAACATGTAACATGAACTGAATGTGTTACCCTCGCACTCTAATAAATACGAAAGGAAGTACGCTAGTCATGCAACCGTATTGGCATATTGGTTAGTACTATCGTGCAGAACAATGACAACCCTATGCTTGTATTGTCATCATGCAGGCAAGATAATTAAAATGGGTTGCAGGTAATGCCATGTGGCAGGTTTTTCGTAATCACCCCATCGATTTACCGTTTTATAAATGTATTTATCGTCTCTGGCTTAGGCCTCTATATTATTTATTTAAGTATTTATTTATTTCTAATATATATCTTTCCTTCTGTATTCATTCCTTCATGAATTCATTTTCTTTCTTTCCATCTTTGTCTAATTCTTTCGTTTTCTTTTTTTCGTTTTCTATCTTATCTTTTCATCTTTACCCCTGTTTGTTAACTTTATTCAGTCTCTGCTTTCTATATTCTATTTCCATTGCATTTCCTGTATTCTTTTAACTCATTCTTTTTTTTCTTATTAATTATCAGTTATATTTTATCATAGGCCTGCCTTTCATGTTTTCCTTATTTTATTTCTTTCTTCCTTGCATCTCCTTGTGCTTTTCCATATCGCCATTGGCGGATCATAAAGTCATCATTCTGACCATATGCTCCCGAATCCTGTCTGCCAAGGAACGGAAAATCAGAGATTACTGAAGCAGCTGTCGTAAGGTAGACAATGTCGCTTGAAAAGGTATAGAACCACGAAGATTTTATTTATTTACTTACCTCATTAATTCAGCTGATAATCTCAATGTAATGAATTCTTCATTCTTTTACCCTCTTCTTCATCCTCCTCTTTTTCCTACTTCTCCGCATTTTTCTCCTTCACCTCCTACTATATCTCCAACCCTGCCTCTTCTTCATAATCCTTTTCTTCTTGGAACAGTTTGTTGTTCATATTATTATTATTATTATTATTATTATTATTATTATTATTATTATTATTATTATTATTATTATTATTATTATTACTACTATTATTATTATTCTTATTAATATTATCATTATCATCACCGTCATGATTGTCTCAATTTCCCACCCTGCTTCGCTCCTTCGTCTTTTCTCCTCCGTATGATTTGAAGGAAAACAGGGTTATAGAAAAACATATTTGTAGTCACAACCTTCTTTTAATTAATAGCTGTATCCATGAGGGGTGTTCTACCCATGATGAATTTACTATATTATTAATTATATTTTCCCCTTGTTCTTGTGGTTTTGTAAGCTTGACGATTTTCAAATAAGTCAAGTTTTACACTGTAGGCGATCGGCGTTGTTTTATTTAGACGAATCTCACTAGACAGAGGTTTTCTGGGCCAAGAAACTCGAATCTGAGGTTGCTTTTACCAGACGATGATATCTAATCGTGGTATGTAGTCCACGTGATTTAGGTGTTAATAAATATAATGATTTTACTATTATGCTCTTAATTTTTAATTTTTTAAATAATTATCGCGGGCGAAGCCGCGGGCACATGCTAGTATATATATATATATATATATATATATATATATAAGGCTTTGTCCTGAATGACAGAGAATCAACATAGAGCCTAAACTATAATAAGTAGAGACTTGGAATGTTGATGATACCTTCGTTTCATAATGTAAGTGCTCACTAAGAAAGGGTTTTGAAAAAATTTGATTTTAAATGCCAAAAATAAAATGTTTTTGAGAATACTTAATCCCTTCTTACACAGAATTCGCAAATCCAAATCACAGCTCACATGACAACAGTCTATTGTTGCCAGTGGTCTCAAGTAGTTTGGAAATAAATGAAACGGGACAAATTAGAGAAGGTATCAATATAATTCATGTTATAAATAAATATTAAAGAATGAAATCCACGAAAATAAAGCACAATGTGCTGCAGTCACATAACTTTCTCTAGCTGGACATAGAGAAAACAATACGAGGTATGGTAATATGTATATTATTATATCGCAGGTTTGGAGGGAAGTATGATAGTGATATTGAATTTTTCTTTAATTTCATCCCCGATATATGGATATATGGTAACATGAGAGTGGGAAATAAAATATTCCGCAAAGACAATACAATTTTATGTTCCGGAATTTCTGTTTCTTCTTATTTGAACACGTACCAGGCTTGGTGGATAGAAGCGATTGGATGCAAATTTATACTTCCTCTAGAGCCATAAAAAAGCTATATCAAGCGTTTTCTGAGGGAATAGTTTGAATGTGGTAAGTCGTTTTTCTTCATTTCGAATTCTAAATACCTATATAAGTACCTATAATTTGAAAATCGAAAGTCCTTCACAAGTTAATTTCCAATTACAAAATACAAAACCCGGGCGACGCCAGGCCTTATAAGCTAGTAGTATTATAGCAAGATTTATTTATGCTTATTTAGAGTTCCGCTAATATTCAATGCAAATAAATGTACAAATACTCTATGCAAACAACACAACACAAAATGCGAAAATAATGACCTCAAAATATGAACTGTGAAAAACACCGTAAAATGGTCAAAAAAAGCACCAAATAATGACATTAAATTTTAAAAATAGACGTAGAAATAAAAAGTGGGAGATAATTCCTAAAAATAAAAATTTTTATAATATAGGAATCATGATCAGAATATCTGCACTAGTGGGCAACGTCATGATGTATCAGTTAAAAAAAAGGCATGTCATCAAAATCCGGGCCCTGTTTATAACATTGATTTAAATACATAAGCAGAAGATAATTAATATAATGACTCAACATCAACTTAAGACTAAAGTTAACATGTCCATATTTTTATTTTCATCTGGTATTTTAACGCTGAATTACCAAGCTGTTCAGACGGAATACACGTTTGAAGTGTTTTCTGGACCACTTGCATATTCCGGTTTATTTGGCACGTAGTTCCTTTCCCTCGTTTGACATTGTCCAGACAAATTTAATTGCAAGTTTTTACTGCTGTTTCCAAAGGTCTCCATCAGCGGTACATAAAAATACTCATCATAAACCCTTCTGGTTAATTGCAGTTTTTTTAAAGAAGTTGGCCATTAAAGTTTTATTATTCTAGGAATACCAATGTGTATTAATAAACATGTAACAAAACGCCTGTCTGTGTACAACAATATGGCTAACGGCTGGTTAATGAATTAACTGCATCCTCTTGACGCTGAAATGGGCGGAAAGCAAAAGTGCCTGATGCATCACAACTAAACCAAGACGAAGAGAATTTAAGTAAGTTCCTGAGATGAAGAAAATAGTAATATTCATTAAAGTATTTGTCAGACTCACCTTTTTGTCTTTTTCCTCCCCCTAACGTAAAGAAACTAACCGATTAAGGCTTAGGCATAGCAGTTTTCAACAAGTTACAAAAAAAGGAATGCTCTACAGTTTATTAGAATTGCAAGCAATTCTTTTCGCACTTATAATTTTACGTCCATAGCGGTGCACTCTGAGCCATTCTTTCATCAAGGCAATTTCTGAGGCATATTCCCAATCAATCCTATGACGCCCACTCAGTTTCCCACCTACTCGTAGCCTTGACGGTGATGATGGCAATAATAATGTAGTAATATTATAAATATTATAATTATATTATCAATATTAATAATAGTTGTATTTTTGTCTTGCCCTACTCCAATGCGCTTCTTTTCTTACAAGTGACGTAACAATATTGTAATGATTTCAGTTACGATACAAAATTTCAATATAACACTGCAGTGTGTACTGGAATCGATTAGGCTAATATTGAACAGGGAACAATCTTCATCAAAAAACCTGTATTCAAATTAAAATTAATTCTGCTTGAGTTAATTCCAATATACTTCTATATTGAGCTCATTTCGTATGTTTTAAAATGCGTTGTTCTGTGGTTAAAACATCAAGATAAGCTTTGTGAAACCCGCACATCCTTACCTGCCATCTATCGTAATCAGCTGATCGTCGAAGTCAACCGACTTAGACATTTAATTGTGGTTAAAGAAAAACATTGCATTATTATTATTATTAGTTCCGGCAATAAACTAAAATATGGTGAGTGCTTACACCTGATTTGATTTTCGAGTTTTCATTTATGAAAGCATTTTGGGATTTTGAAAGTTCAACGACAGTGATTGTTTGAATATCCAAGGCTTAAATTTGAGGGACATGAAAAAGAATGTCCTATGGATGTGTGAATTTTTAAATTCATATAAAAGTTTTAAAAACTTACAGAAGAAAGAGAAGGGCGGAGTCGGTTTGGGTTTGGCGCGAAATTTCAGTGATAATCATGTTTATCAGTACACCTACACCTGAAAGTGATAGTTAAAAGTTCTGTGGCTTATTACTGTATTGCTCCGACCTCTATTCGGTCGAGTAGAAACGCTTGACAGAAGCTAACTCGAGTTGCCTCATTCTAGAAAGAAAGTGGTTTCAGTATATTTTATTACGTAAGCAAAAGCTTAGGCATAATAATGTAAAGGTTGTTATAACATGGGTGGGCCAAGATTTCTCCGAGTCGAATGAGGCAGAGGACAACTTGGAGATTGCATTGGGATGCTGCACCGCTGTACCCTTGCAACTCTCTATCAAAGAAAGGAAACAGTCTTTCCTAATCCGGGAACGTTATAGAACCTATGTGTGAAAGGAATGGAGGAAAGTAGGAAGAATGTAAAAATATTTGGTATTACTTTTTCCTTTGTAGACGACATTTTCCCTAAATTTTTACTTTTCCCCTTCATAACCTCATTGCAAATATTAGTTTAGCTCTTTTAGTGCCAACTTCTAAAGAAAAGTTTTACAAGATAAATGGTGCAAAATATGTTGCACAAACTTTCTCGCATTTACGTGTTAAAGACTAGCACAGAAAAAAGTAAATTATAGGGACAATTAAATTTTATTTATTGAATTTTAAGAAACCAATAAATACCTAGAACGGAAAACAACATGGTCAGTCTTTATATTCAATGCTTTTACCGTGAAATAATAATAATAATAATAATAATAACAGCAATAATAATAACAACATTAACAAAAACAATTAAAACAACAATAGGCCTAACAACAATAATAACTTGGGGTTTTCATGGTTTCCTCAATCTCAAAGACAAAAATGCAATATACATTGAGATATAGCAGAACAATAGAAGCAAATGCTGCACTAATGAGAAATTACAAAGAGTTACTGGTAAATTTGGGTGGCCACGAGGTTTGATTTGAACCCAGGACCTCTTCCTTATTACCTTATACCACCTCGCTCTAATTGATTTCGGTGTGTTCATTATGACTGTGGTAAACTGACTATATGTCACAACAATATCTAGATTATAGCATTATTGTTACTATGGGCAAAAAAAGAATATTCATATTTTAATCAAAATGTATGTTCTGAAATTCCCATTTAAGTCATGTTATTTCGTTTTTATCTTGGTACTTACTAATTTTATAAAGAAATGTATTTAACAATTTTTTTTTAAATATTCTCTACAACTTTACTGTAGTAGGTTTTCATGTTTCGCCTACTATAATGGAAATAATCTAGAAAAATTGAAGATTGATACGAGTAAAGTACCCCCTAAGTAATTTTTGCAGAGAAACGGATATAGCCATTTTATTAGTCACAGATAAGAGTTTGCAATTTCACATTTGTATTTAAAATCGTTATAGCCAATTTTTGAAAAATAAAAACAAATAAAAAAGTTTTCATGAAAAGTCCCCTTAATATTTCAGTAATAAAACCCAAATTTTGGGCGGATTAATAAAATTTTGAAAAAGTCCTTGATTCAAAAATAAAGTAAATACAATGGACCGTTTATCCGCTGTGCTTGTCCGCAGACGGACGGACGGACGGACAGACAGACGGACAGACGGGCAGACGGACAGACAGACGGACAAACGTCATTCCAAAAGCACTTTTTTCGGTTTCTAGGCATCGTGAAACATGATTTCCCGGTGTTATCTCGATTTCGATTTTCTGTCACGATCACAATACTTTCTCTATAGCCTACTACGTATAGGCTATGCGAGAAAGTAAAAACGACAGGCTACTTTTGTAAGATTATTTACACCCAAAAATAGCCCCATAGAAAATATTTGATTAACCCTTTTAGTGGCAACTTATAAGGGGAAGGTTTTAAACGAATAATACCAGGCTACTTTTGCTGAAATTACTGACCAAAAAATTCTAGCATTCATGTGTAACTTATGTAGTAAATTGTTGAAAAAAGAACAAAACACATAGTCAAATACCAGTCTAATTAAAATATTTTTTTGGTGATTTCGTTAGACTAATGTTTCACATAATAAGAATTAGTAGAAAAATTAACTAACTTATTTTTGTACCATTTTCCCATATTTTTGTATAGTTTTACAAACATTCACTAATTTTATCATTGTACGTAACCTCTTCGTTGTTGATGTTCAAACCTGGCATTTCAGCCAGTTTATTGGTACCGAATTTTTTGTGTTGAATTATGCAAAAAATAATTGCATTATTAGTCATCTTTAATGCGGTAGTTTCTTTAAAGCATTATATTATGTTTTATTGAAGCCAAATGCAATTAATGGGACAAATTTCGCGGTGTGTTTCGCAAATGCTTTAATGCTTCCAGACACGAGGATGAAACCTGTGCCTTGTTACCATAACAAATTGAACAAGTGACAAAAAGAGAATTATCATTTACAACCTAACCATTTTACTGCATCGTAAACGTGCCATTTTTCCTTGGACTCAATCGGCGAAAGACAGAAAGTCGTAAACTTATATTCATTATTAGATTCGGGGTCACTTAAGAAATAGTATGTCACATGTGAACAGTGGAGTTGCATTTGGTCTGTTTAGTCTTGCGGTCCCCAGTTTGTTTTCTCCTGTAAAATGAAAGTAATATGTTTTAACCTTTTCATTGCTACTGACAAATAAATGAGTAACATAAAAAAAATCTGCATAAAAGCAGAGAGATAAGAATAGTACAGTAATTCTTTATGTAAAACGTGAGGATTTTTATCCATGTGCTAGAATTGTCATTGATGGGCCCCAGTTATTCCACATAAATTATCCTCATTGATTTGAAACTTATAGCCCACTGATGCTTTCACTTGATGATGGGTTATACAAACATAGTATCCTATAAATTCAGCTCTGAAAGAACTAGGCTAATTTGATTAAACGCATGACATAATGTTCCTATTATTACAACTTTTAAATCCTCTTCGAAGGACTTTCGTCTCTTCAAAATTCTTCACAATGCCAAAAAACAATATGTTATCCCTAATGCAAGGATTACTTGAGCCGATACTCAATGGGTACTGCAAATCATTTATTAAGAATGCTCTAATACAGACAATACGTTTTGTGAAGATTCTTTATAACTATTACGAAACGTGCACTATTAGGGATTTTTTTTCAGAACGTCCTGTGTTTTTTGAAGCAGTGGGGATTCGTGATAGGGTTGCCATATGGTAACACCACCAGAGCCGGAGATCAAATGTATTATTATTATTAGTCATTATTATTGTCATTATTTTTATTATCATTATTATTATTATTTAATGTTCTATTTCAACAAATGATTATTTCTAACTTCTAATGTGTAGAAATACTTTTTTTTTACTATATTCAATATATCTGACAACCCTAGTTCCAGCAGTTCGCAGGTCATTGCTCTCAGTAACAGTAATGGGGCTCCCCTTTAACGCCCTTTGGTATGTATAATGTAATGAAATGACAGTATGATACAGTGATGAAGTGTGTCCTGTTGATTAGCTAGGATTGAATAAAATTAAGGTACGGGTAGTTTATTAAAATTGCATATGAAGCCGGATAAAATAATAGTACAGCCGAAATCAACGAATGTGGGAGTTGTTTACGTTTTCGGTAAGCACCCGTACTTATAATATATATATATATATATATATATATATATATATATATATATATATATATATATATATATGATATATATATACACATACATACATGCATACATACATACATACATACATATATTTAATTTACGATGGATGGGACATAAATCATGGACACTATTTTTTTATGTTGAAAATGTGGGACGGACCATTTTAAAATTTGGAAAATACAAATGAACGGGCAGGGTATGGAGTGTATGTATAATGCAGATTATGGGTACTAGGATGTAGGATAGTGAAGGCAACAGATCCCCATAAACATCCAAACGCGACTGCAACATGCAACTCAAATGTGTTGCAATAGTTGGAAGCATGAAAGCACACACACTCACTCCATGATCCCTTAAGTTCGGTATGTTTGGACATTATTTTCTATCATTTCCTTGAGGTATTCCCTCGGATAGTGACTATTTTGACGTAAGAATGATGTTCAAATCTTGTTATATCCTTCTGCATGGCGGCTGACTGACAACTAAATTACCATCGCCTCTGTTTGTAAAATCATACGTCACAATGCTTTCAAATGACATGTCCTTATACTCTCTCGTGCCATATAACATCTCATGATAACATCGCCTTACTTTGAGAGAAAAAAAAGTTGTCATACCTAACGGCGGGCTTGTGGGTTAGCAGGGAATTGAGTTCGAATCTCACCGTACTCATGGTGCTTGAAATCATTTTTTTTTTTTCCGGTTTTTCTTGGTTATCTCCCGTTTTCCGAATCCTATTCCACCAACAATCTCCACTTAATTACTCTTCTCTTTCTCTCTTCATCTCATGACCAATCTGTTGGAAAAGTATACTTTTAGGCTATAACTACACTATATCATTCCTATAAACAGGTGATTAGGTTTTTTCAAATATAATTTATTTCATATAAAGGGCGTGGTCCCGAGATGGTATAGATTATGATTACTGAAAATAATAAAAGAACTACATTTGTACGTCTCATGTGTGTTGAGGGAGAGGCAAGGTAACAAACCTAATTCGAAGAAGTGACCTTCACCTCGAGATGGCTGTTGAAACTCACTCTCTCTGGAGGAAGATTATACAATATGAGAAGACCTGAGGCTAGGGTTTCCAACACGCAGCCAGTAAAGTTACATCAAGATCGCTATAGAATTCATCTTATTTGTTAGCATGAAATATCATGTTTCCATCCTGATGGCAGCAACTATTATATAGTGATACCTAAAGGCACGTTTGTTCAGTATCGTAAAGTTCGCCTTCGAAATGTAATTATTTTCTTAATCTAGAATTTCTGTCATTAATGAGCTTCATTTCCGTAGAGGGACTACACTACCTACCGCACACTACCTTAGGTCGTCCGTTAAAATATCCAAATGTCGTACAAAATATTTACCAAATTGCCTTACACTATATTACTACAATGCAATGACTAAAAAAATATGTTTATGCCGCAATATGGCCAGGGGCGGATCCAGAGCACATTGCAGATGGGAACGACATAAAGGAAAGTTTGCAGAATATGTGGGGGGGGGGCTTATGGAATATCCCCAGAAACAGGGGCGTCCGGGGATCTTCCCCCGGGAAATTTTTACAAAATCGATTGCAAACTAATTATATTTTAGGTCCAATGGGTATATCTCCAAATTTCTCAGCTGACTAAAACGGTTTTTGTCCAGAGTTTTAGTTCTGTTGAGAAATTTGCGGGTGGTCATTTATTAAATATCTAACTTTTTTCTTTAACTCATTGTAAGTGATGGTCTGAAAAAGTTCACAATAAATGAATTATTTTATTTATTTATTTATTTATTTAACCTGGCGGAATTAAGGCCATAAGGCCTTCTCTGCCACTCAGCCAGAGCAAAAACATGAAATACATGATAATAATAATAATAATAATAATATTAATAATAAATTAAAACAATAAATGATATACCTGAATACAAGAAACGTACATTAAATACAAAGAAAAAATTCAAACATAAGTACTTGAATGATATATAATACAATAGTCATTTATATCATACTAATTAACGATAAAGGAACTGGAACAGCATCTAGAATATAAATACTGTTCGACTTGCTTTTTACAATCCTCATGTTGAAATAGGGCGAGTACATAAATGTTTTTGTTTTATTTTATTTTGTTTTGTATTTAATTAAACTTGAGTGTATTTTATTAGGTAATCATTTTTGACGAATAAAAGAAAGTCAAGTCATCGAAAAAGTAACCAAGATGAGGGGCCTCGGCTATTATGGCTTTCTTCTGGATCCGCCAATGAATATGACACGTAATGGAGGGTAATAGTTAATTTATTAAATTATTTAGAATTTCAAGATAAGTTATGTGAAAATAAATGTATATTAATATTAATAATAATATATGATAGACTATACAAAGTATAGTGCAGAGACGATCTTGGCCGATCTGTCCTGGTTTTACATTTCGGCAGATAGTTAAACTATTTTTCGTCCTTTAGTAATCCTTGTCTTATATATTTCGGCCATTAATAGAGCATTTTAAGGCCAATAAATGTGCATATTTTATATGTGTAGAGTATATACCTTATAACCTCATTATAAAATAATAAACCCGAGATGATGTGCCTTTAACTTACAATTATTTTTTTATTAAAGTATAGATTGTATTAACTATATTGTACAATTAAACTGCAATAAAAAAATTAACCCCCTTAATTATAAAATAGATTCATTGATTAAAACATTACATAGATAACGTCTTTATTATCAGTGAATGTGTAAAAGCCTATATTACACTATTACCCTCATTAGAAAAATGAAGTTCATTATTGCTAATTTTTAAAATAACTTATATGTTTCCTTTTCCTTTAGGCGTCAATCCGATGAAAATTGAAGCAGTTTGTCAATATACCTAGGTATGTTAACTTTTTGGAATGCAATAAGATGAAAGAAATCAATATGTGAAAAACATAGATAGGCAATGAATCTACTTCTGATCTCACAAATTATCCAGTCCAATATGTTACACAACCAAGTATGCCAGTACAATCATCATTGGAGCTTTCCTCAGAAAATGAGTGTTGAAACAGAATGAGAATCCCCCTAAGAAGGCCGCATAGCTGACATTAACTGAAATCTTGGTAGTTCAATGGTTTGATAGATAACCCGCAAAATCATTGCTATAGAAACTGTAGAAATCAACGTCAAGATTTTTCTAGGTCGTACTACATTTCTTAATAAAGCAGTTGAGCTTGTTCAAACATTACCCTTTTTTATTTGGTTATAATATTATGAGATTGTTCTCGAAAGATCATACAGTTGGTGGCTAGCTAGTCCCAAAGAGATGGAGAAAATGCCACATTGTGATTTGACATACTGTTGAAGCTGAAAACACGGTAGCCAAGACCTTCAACTTAACATTTTCACTGCCATTGAAGCATAAATCAGTGGCGGCTCGTGGCCGGAAAATTAGGTGAAGAGAAAAAAATGCCACATGCTTATGTTAATAACGGATTTCACCCAATAGCGGCTCGTGGCTCAAAACGAGGGTGTGCTGCAAATATCATTTCATACAGCAAACTTGAAATATTTTTAAAAATTATTAGTAGGCCTATCTAAACTGCTCGTCTCTTAATCCATCTCTGGGAACTCTCACGCGATTATTTTTTTGCTAATTTCTCTCGTCTCGTCGAACGTTGTGTGAGTTGTGTGACGAGAGAAAATAGCACAAAAAATAATAATAATAACAATAATAATAATGATAGTAGTAATGATGATAATAATAAAAGTAATAATAACAACAACAATAATAATAATAATAATAATAATAATAATAATAATAATTAGGGCAGGGAAAATCGCGTGAGAGTTCCCCGGAAATGGAATAAGAGACGAGAAAATAGTATTTTTAATGATCGAGGTAGAGGAAGTTGCTTAGTGTTCCCAGTGCGACAGAATACTTAATCGGGGTTGTGGAATCCGGGTTTTCCTGAATTTAACACATTCGAATTTGGCGGCGTTAGACCGTCAGACGGTGGAAGATCTAACGCGCCCACCTCTTTCTCCGAGCTGACAGTGTGAGGTGCTGGCGCGGCGAAGAAAATGCCTGAACAAGGGGGACTGCTTCATGGGTAGTCTGTTCTCGTCACCTAGCAGACGTGGGATAAGCGAGAAAACTGCTGCTTGCCATCCTCATTTTTTATTTGAACAGACTACCCATGCAACGGAGGGCGTTGTTTCCAGTTCACCTTCACACGGCCGACTTGAAGCACTCTGCGCTCTCAGGATCTCAGTGTCTCCTAGCTTTGCCACCAGGTGGTGGCGTGGCGGGCAATACAAAAATACATATACATTTATAGTAAAAACCAATTCGTGATATGGAAAATAAACTTTAAAAATACGTATTGTAAAGGGAAAATACTGGTGAAGTGCTACTTCACCTACTTCCCCTGAATAGCCGCCACTGGCATAAATAACTACTTTAAAAAACTACAAAAACAGAAATATAAGATTATCCTCTCACTCATAGAAACTATCTACTCTACTGAAATTTTATTAATCAATTTCAAACTTAAAGCTCACTCATGATCTCACTTGATGGTAGCTTATCCATATAATATAAAGGCACACGGCTGGCTCACTCACTCGCTAGCTGACATTGTTTCTCCACTTTCAAATCAGCTAGAAACTATAAATTTGGCACACTTATAGCTCTTAGCCTGTCCAAAATGTTTAATTTCTTTATTTTTACCCCTACAAAAACCTCAAAAAGGCGGATACACTTTAAAGCTTCTGCCTGGTTCTCATGACAACAATATTGTTTGCAATTTTCACATGGTGCTTTTGAAGTTGCAATACACTGGACTTTGACAAATAGAAATAATTTCCGTAAACCGAACGAGATTGCCGAGATGGTAACGTCTTGGACAAGCATTCGGGGGGAGGGGGGGAGGATCCCACGTACATATTCCGTAGCCAGCCAATTTGACTCATAATGGTTTCCCCAGTCATAATGGCAAATGCCGAATTGGATTGCCTCGCTATTTCATCCTATATCATATCAACTTAAAGTCACTTGAAATTTACTCCTTGGAATACACCAATAGTGTTTACCCATTTCCAGTTGAGCTAGAATCCTGAGATTTGGCAGACCTACCTTTTAGCTTGTAACCAACAGCAAAATATCAAAAAGTTAAAAATTTTATTTTTTCTTCCGAAAAACTAAAGGCCTCTTGCACTCTTTTAGGTTTATTATGGCTAAACGCTAATAAACTATACAAGGACTCTGTCTACAATACCTTGCCAGTTCATTAAAAAAATAACATAAAAAAAATAAAAAAATTCACGAGAACCTCAGTGGGGGTTTGGGTGCAGAGCCCCCAACGAGCGAAGCTAGTATTAATATAATTATAAAGTCAGTTCTATTAAAAGAACTATCATAGAAATAGATGAAAGGAATGATAAAGAAGAGAGAAATATGGAGCATAGACATAATAGAAGAGAAATGCAAAACACGTAGAAAGCAAACAAGCAAGGGAGCAAGAAGGAATTATATGCCCTAAGACAGGATGAAAGAAGGGATGAAAACACTCAAATCGCACAATGAGGAAAAAGACAAGGGAAAAAAGACAGAGAGAGAAAAAAGAAAATGATTCCAGATTGGACAGAAAGAATAAATAAATTACAAATGAACGAATGAATGTAAGACAGAAGTAGATAAATTGTTCGCGAATCCATGGTCAATCTAGGAGTGTTATGACGAAAGTGTACTTTATTATTAAATTATGGAAAATCTGGTACAAAATACTACATTACAATTAGTAGGTGGATTATAACGATACCTCTAACATTATATGGAAATAGTGCTTCTCAAAAGCTGGAAAGCCACATTAACACACATACATAGGGCCACCACTTTTTCTCGAATCATCCTTCTCTTGCAATGTAGCCTACGTGGGTTAATTATTTAATTATTGTACTCTTATTTTGGTTCATCGCCTTTGGTATAATAATAAAAATAATAATAAATAAATAAAAAAATAAAAAAAAATAAAAACTTCACTGACAATTTTTACTTTTTCCCCATTGGACTGTGTTTGTCACGAATCCCTCTCTATTTGTGGAAATGTAAGTCTGAAACTGCATGCAATCATTTTCTTACGATATATCCAGTTATGTGAATTTGGTTGTAGTTCTTATTGTATGGCCACGGATAGTGTCGTCACCTTGTGACCAATGTGTCCAAAAACTAAGATTTTATTGCGAGAAATACAAAGATATTTGCTAGAGACTCTAATTTAGGTTTTAACATTTATTTTCTTGACGAGTCTGAAATTTTAGACATTTCCTTCCACCGGATTTGAATCGCGAACTTTGAATTCAGATGCCAGCACTCTACCCCAGAGACACCAGTAAATTCAACAGTAGTGCAATAGAATAATAACAAATAAAGAAAAAGTAAATAGATAGGTAAATAAATAAATAAAATAAAATAAGAAAACATATGGCAAATAAACCATACAGTTTCCACAAAGCACGGTAGAAATCTTAGAAAATGACGTAACATAATTAGGTGATTTATATTTTCCAGTTTACAATTCGAAGCTCTATCAGTGATGGGGAACAGACACTTATTTCGCATGAGTTTAATTAGCATACGTAACTAGAGAGAGAAGAATAAAAACATTCAAGTTTATAGCCGGCTTTGCATTTCAAAACATTAGTTTTAAAAGTTTGCTTAATTGACTGCTTTAACAGGCTCAAAGATCTGGTTGGCAGAACTTCTCAGCGCTTGTCTTCCCATTATTATGAAGCTGTTAAACTGCTACTGAATTTTTTCTACGTCTCTACCTCTCTGATTTATTTACCTCTCATGGCCGCCTATGATGTACGTTGCTCATGAATTAAAATACAGAGAACTAGCTTTAATATGGGCTATCACTGGTTTTTATACGACTGGGTTGTTTAAATAGCGTAAAAAATTCAATTCAACTAGTTTTCTTCCTTGATCATTAATAATTGAAGTAACGTAATTGTTTTTACTGTAAGATTTATATTTGTAATTTCCTGCTATTAGCCTTTGTATGGACAATGACTAGTTTCAAAGGCTCACAATGTGACCTTTTTTTGCTAAGTTGATGAAGTGCGAAGAAAAATCGATCTATTAAAAACACTTGTGTCATAAACATACGTCGTGAATGAAATATAAGTTATATTTGTTACCATTACTTAATTTACATAAAAGGGTCCAGCAATTGTAGATATTACTAACGAATGAGACGTCATAACTAAATTTGTATTACATAAAACTCATAATGAAAAATATTAAATTATTGGGTGGAACAATTTGAATTATCATATAGACTAATATCAATTTAAGCAGGATAACATGAGCAGGTCTTGTAGCACTAATGGGGAACAGCAAAGTTCCACGTAGGAATTTATATGTAAAAGCAATATGCAATAGAAGAAGAAAGCTTCAAGATTGACTGGAAGGACAGTATTTGAATTGGTTCATTACATTTAAGAAGCATTTATCTATCGTATAAAATACAATGTAAATAATCTTACATATTCACTGTTTATATTATATGTGAGATGTTTGGTATTCCAGGACCATAAATTATTTTAATTTAAGATCAAGTCTATCTCACTCTCCTGTCATTGACCATAACTGGTGCATTAACCTTATAACTGTGGTTTTATGATTTGTTTTGCACCAGGAATACATTATTATGTTTCTAGAAAACGACAAATGATTATTAGGCTATTTAAAACCATACACGATAAACCTCAGTTACATGCCAATTTGTAGACCAAAGTTTAAATTCTGTACCCAGCAAAAGTGAATTATGAAATTGTGAATCTTATGCATTCTTGGGGAAGCATATTTTGAATTATCGTCATTATTTAATGGAATGGGAGGGACTTAGAAAGTAGGTTTTTATTAAAAGGGGCATTGTGCCATTTGCACAACTGTCATAATACGCTTGCTGGTTTGTCAATCGTGAACTAAATTTCTACTTGATTAAACCACTTTATAACCGATTAATGAAAATGTATATAATTCTTTATTACACTTTCAAGGACCTATAAAGATGTAGCTCTAAATATTAGGTTGATTATAAGAATTCTTATTTTCTTCGTTAATTATTTAATTTTGTCAAATAGTCTTATTAAATACCACTCTTGATTTTCATCATTGGATATTTGGTATTGTATGAAACTACTGCTATTGAACTTATAAATGCGTCACTTATAAAAATGTATAAAAATATAAATTTAAGATTAATAGAGTGATATTTTATTGTAAATTGTGAGGATTTTTATCAACATGTTACGACATGTATTCACACAAACCAGCTATTCTATTAAATTTTTTCTGATTGATTTCAAACTTAGAGCCCACTGATGGTTTTACTTGATGATTGGTTATATAAATCCATATATTTCAGCTCTGACATTGCATTAATTTGCTAATCGATAATAAGTATAATTAAATCGACAATAATATTAAATCATAATTGACAAATTTCATGCTTCAAGTGGCATAAGATAATCAGTAATATTAACGTCTTAATATTAGGCGGAACCTCTTAATATTACTGAATATTAAGATCAGTCAAGGGAATTTTTCGGTCTAGGTAGGACGCGTTCGCAGCAATGGTAAACGTTTGCAGCACAACTCTCTGTTATCAATTCCTAGTCATCATACAACTTCATGCTCTCACTCATTCACCATAGCCACAGCCCGTTCTTGGAATTCCTTGTCACAAGATATCAGGGGTAGTCGGAGTGTACACTATTTTAAATCTGCGCTTATTAAACAATTATTGCCCACTGAACAGAACTAGCTCTTTGTAGTCACTCCATCTCTCATTTACATAGCATTAGGCCCTACTTAGTCTCCTTATAACTTATCTATAGCTACAGACTTAAATTTCCATTATAACATAATTTTACATATTCCTTGTTTTGCTTGTAACATTTTTTTTTATTCTGTTATGTTTTCTATGAAGCCTATGCTTTTTACTTAATTAATTAATAATTATGATTAGCCTTAAACTTAGTATTAGTCATAAGTCTCTTATCCACTACTTTGCTTATGTAAACCTACATTGTATAATATTTTTTGAAACCTGGATCAGTGGAAGAGAAGGCCTTATGGCCTTAACTCTGCCAGGCAAAATAAATCATTTACTACTAGTACTACTACTACTACTACTACTACTACTACAACTACTACTACTACTAAGGCCGTCTTTGTTCAGGCTGCAAGGCTAGATGTAGCATCATCGCACTCGATCAGCTGTTAAAACCGATTGGTATGAACTGTCTCAGGTTTAACTCGTGAAACATTTTCATTAAGTATCGGATAGTTTTAAATAATCTTAATGTTAGGTATTAAAAGAATTGGTCACAGTGTTTTCACTTATTATTAAAAAATAATAATTCCCTCTTACATAATTATGTGTACTGTGTCTATATAAGCCTATAAATATTCAAACAAACCCTAAAATGTAATACTGGTAAATGATGGGAAAATGCAGACAGTTCATGCTTCATGCTTTAATGAAGACTCAATACATACACAAATTATAAATTTATTTTCTTTTTGATGTAATTGTTAAAGCCATTTAACCACGACTGTGTACCACTGCTTACGCTGTATCCTTCGTCCTTGTACCAGCGAAGTTCTCGCAGAAGTTCTTTTAAATGCATAATATAAGTTTACACACTTAGGACTGTCGCATTAACGCACAGGTTAAATGCCAATTCAATAAATTTGGCATGATGATATGAATGTTAACGAGAAAGCGTAAGGAAAGTTTAGAAATTCCAATTGCTTACTGTTTTAAGAGGTGCATATCCACTAACGAACAAAGTGTGTTCTTTGTGTATTTGAATATTGAGTACTGTCAGTAAATAATATTTTCATCCGTACAGGTGGAGTCTTGAAAAATATTACGACAGAACTTCACCCATCGACGGTTTGCTGACTGTATAACATCTATTTATTATTCCTGCTCTTACTCTTATTGTAATGCACGGTAACTGATATACTATAATATTTATTTATTTATCGAATATACAATTACTTAAACCCTATTCCACCCGGAGGTATATTGTGTACCGGTAACTGTTACATTATAATTACCTCCTGAAAATCGTTGGTAACGTGACAATCGTGATTATAATTTATTTCTTTGAAATTTCCCCCGGAAAGTAACTCAAAATTTCATATACTATGCTTTCGTTTGAGTTATTCTGATATTAACCTTTTCTATCAATGCAAGTTATAATGAGTTTTTCGGTAAGTACAGTACCTCATTATCCTAGGTATAAAGCATTTCAAATTTCTTGTATAAGGGTAAATCAATATTAATTCTATGTTTGTAGTATCTACTCTTATACAATTGAGGGGGTCAGGGCAACAGTGGTCTATCCCACCTTTTTTATAGTTAAGAGCAAGTTCAAGTTCTACATTGTAGTTTTTCGTACAGTTTGAAAAATTCAGTTTTATTGGTAGTGGAGTGTTCTATGATGCTTGGTCAACTTAACTGCAATGTTACACAGTCTACTGTTCAGAGTGTTCAGAGATATTATCAATTTTATGAGACGCTGCAACACTGTTTTCTTGGTTAGACCACTGTTTCACTGACATTTATTTCAACTTGACAGAGGAGAAAAAAATTATTTCAATAAATATTAGATTTTTGCATGCATTAAAACATTATTTTAAGAGGAAAGGAGTTGTATTAATTTTATTTATAAATTCCAATGATTATTCAGTTCTACACACGATGAAATAATTGAAAAAACTCACTACCATTCTCCCCAGTTTCTTCAACACTATCCTCATTTACAGAAATAAGATTATCATGAAATTAATTATAAATGAACGGTACATATTTCTGAAGACCGTTAATAGTCTCTAGTTATTTTGGATTTATTTATCTTGGATTCAAAATTTTTGGTTGCCCTTACACAAGAGGAATTCTGTTTCAGGGAACAGATTACTGACTTCAAAACTGCCTACAAGAAACTTAATTTATCCAACCTCTAAATAATAATAAAGTTTACCTCCAAGCCATGCAAATAGCATCACTAACTAATTTTCCATGTCGGAGGGGTTAGACCACTGTTGCGCTGACCCCCTCAATTCAACGGCCCTAAATAGCGTGCTCACTCGCTCGCCCGCTTCGTGAAACATCGGGTATACTCGGCGATGTTCGTCTCTGGCAGTGTAACTTTCACAAAGAGTACAAAATCAGGCAAACCGTTTCTTTATTATATAAAGCCTAAGTGAAATGAACACAATGAACGAATATTCTAATTTTATTTTTACTTACAATTTTCATAGCTCTGAACCACAAACATTTTTAATAAACTACCAGTGTAAATTTCTTAAAAATCCTGGAGTCAATTAATAATGACGGGCGAAGCCAGGGGCACCAGCTGTAAAATATTAATGGTTTAACTCTTGTAATATCGCTGATAATAAAAATCCAAACAAACCATTCCTTCCATTGAAACATTATATAATTTCTGAAAATTACACTGAAATGATCAAATAAAATTCACATCATATTCATCTGTCAACAAACAGTTGAGAAACAATACGTATTATGTGTTCACAGTTAGCTTTGGAACTGCATAATCGAATCTGAGATCGTTTTTTCAGGTGGCGCTTTCTAATCGTGGAATGTACTCTGAAGCCGGAATTTTAGCTGTTTCATTAATTATTAATGGCTTAGTTTATGAATGATTCGCGTGCAAGTGTTAATAAATATAATGCTTTAATAGTTATTATACTCTTAATTTTAAATTTTTTAATCAATTATCGTGGGCGAAGCCACGGGCACCTATTAGTATTTTACAAGCTGTAGGCCTATCCAATCTCGTAGCCATTAGTACCACACAATACGTTGTCACATCTCAACCTTCAGCCATTATAAAATATTATAAAGGGGGCCGTGGCTAGAAGCAAAAGAGAGATTAGCATGTAGCACGAAAGATAGATGAAAGAAATGTAGGCCTTGTTTGATTTAAAATGTATAAATCAAAGTATAGTCCAGTCACCAGGTACTTTTGCCTGGAAAAAGGTCCGAAGTTAATGATTTTTTAATATGTTGTATATGGGTATTCTGTGGTGTAGAATCCAAGTTTTCCAATTCGAGAACCCTGTGCGAACTTCAGGGCGGCCGAAAAACCCCGAAATTTTGGTACTTTTTTCAGTGTTTTCCTTATAACTCCTAAACAACACGTTTCAGCCTAAAACACTCCATTACAAAAGTTGAAGAGCATGAAATTTGCTATTATTTTAACTGTTTACACGATTTATTAAACGAAATACGTACCGAGATATGGCGCTTCAAAGTTTTGAAAAATTTTCAAAATATTGAAAAACTGCGTAACTTTCATCTTTAAACATTTCTGTATGAAAAACGTTCAATAACCTACACAATAGAAAACCCATTCTTAACACGATGTACGTTTAAGAAAAAAGTACTCAATTATGTATTTTATAGAAATTTTGCTACATGTGATGATATATGGATATATTAACAAAGTAGAAAATGAGTAAATTATTACAAATTATCTATTAATATTGATTCATAAAAGCCTTGACCTCTCTGCTACCGATGGCAAATCGGCATCATCTCTCAGTAATTCCTCCTGAGCAATGATCTTATCGATGATGTCCTCCTTTGCTGCCATTTCAGTATTCATTCCTTACAGGAAGAAGACCTTGGCAGCAGAAAATGTGCAGTAATTGACTGCATAAGGTTGTATGGGGTATACTCCCCGCCTTATTTCTCCGAGCTGAAAATTCCAGAGGAGAAAGTGGCATTAGCAGGTGGGGAATAAGGTCAACCAGATGCGAAATCATCCCTTACTGTTCGTGCAAAAACATACGGTCATTTCAGCAGCCACGAGAATTTTAGACATGTACGAAGCTAAACCACAATACCGATCATTTACTTTCTGTAATAAATTGATTTGAAATAACTTTATAAAAAAGTTCTGTAGCTAATCTTCTAATCAGTGTATAGTATCGTAATACTGTAGCAGGTATAACTATGAGTACACGCATGTTTTTAGTTTTGCCTTAGTTGTATAGCAACCATCTTCTATCTCTTTCTTCCCTCTAACCACACTCTGCCTTTTAAATTTCTGTTACGTAGGGTAGGCTCGGAGAAATGAGGCGCGGAGTATAAGACTGCATCATGCTCGTTCGAGTCACTGTGCAAGACCTACGTGGACTACGTACAGAAACAATATTTGGGTATAATGCCATAGTAGTATTCGATGGATACCTTAGTGACGTCGCTTATCAGAACACCAAAGCAGCTGAACGATATCGCCTTGGCTTTGCTGCAATAGTCCAGAAAACTTTTATTGTAGTTAACAACGGCCGTTACACTATCACAAGAAAAATGTCTGTCCAACGACAACTTTATTTCAATGCTGATGACTGAAATGGCAGCAAAGGGTATCGAGGTTAAGCAGGCAATAGAAGATGCCGATGTCATTATAGTGAAAACTGCAATATCTAAGCTGCTGACTTCGATAGTGTTACTTTCACAGGTGAAGATGTCGATCTCTTAGTATTGCTGAGTGCATTAGGCGCTTCTGAAAAGAACGTTTATTTCCAAAGATTGGGAGAGGTAATGCGCCTAGTGTATTGTCTTCATCAGGCTTCGTGCAAATATAATACTCAGGATATTAGTTTCCTTCATGCAGCAAGCGTGTGTGACAATACATCAAACCCATTTGGACAAGGAAAGAAGAAAGTTTTCACTATTTATGAGAAAAACCTTTTTCTGTCTGACATCGTTAGTGTTCTCAAAGATGAAGAAGCAATACCACGCCATATTTCGAAAGCAGGGGCAAAGTTTCTTGTGATATTGTACCACAGTGACTGTACGGTGGAAACTAGGACACAGATACTCTGGACGATCTTCGCTACCGAATATTTTCCAACACCGTGGCAAATCCAAATCCAACCTTGCCAGATTTTCCTCTGCACAAGATGCTGCCCGGTACCATTCTTTTCATACCTATCTGCAAGTGCAGACGTGGCTTGGCTATGAAAAGTTACTGTCAATATAACGAAACGAGGGCTGATCCCCATAAAAATGACCATGGATGCTGCTCAAAAACAGTTGTTCTACATGTTACAATGCAAAGAGCGCGAAAGGGTGAAACACCAGGGCTTTTGCAGTTGCAGAAAAGCAGGACTCCTGTACTCAGCCATCTGCAAAAATTGTGCAGGAAATGCTTGAGAAAATTCGCCTGAGACCAACATCAACGATGAGATCATTGTTCAGGAGGAATTGCCAGAGAGATGATGACGTTTTGCCATCGGGAGAAAAGAGGTCAAGGCTTTTATGAATCAATTTTAATGGATAATTTGCAAAATTTACACATTTTCTACTTAGTTAATACATCCACATATCATCACATGCAGTATAATTTTTTATAAAATACATTTTTATACAACGATAATTGTGTACTTTATTCTTAAATGAACGTCTCATTAAGGATGGGATTTCTATTGTGTAGGTTATTGAACGTTATTCATACAGAAATGTTTAAAGATGAAAGTTACTACTGAAAATGCTGCAGTTTTCGCAGTTTTTCGATGTTTTGAAAATTTTTCAAAACTTTGAAGCACCATATCTCGGTGCGTATTTCGTTTAATAAATCGTGTAAACAGTGAAAATAATAGCAAATTTCATGCTCTTCAACTTTTGTAATGGAATGTTTTAAGCTGAAACGTGTTGTTTAGGAGTTATAAGGAAAACACTGAAAAAGTACCAAAATTTCGGGGTTTTTCGGCCGCCCTGAAGTTCGCACAGGGTTCTCGAATTGGAAAACTTGGATTCTACACCACAGAATACCCATATACGACATATTAAAAAATCATTAACTTCGGACCTTTTCCCAGGCAACCCCAATTTTCAGCACCTGGTGAATGGACTAGTATGAATTCACAGAAAACTTTAAGGTAAATAAGTTCATATTTTTTAGAATTTGGTCCAAATTAAGAATGGTAGACTATTCCATGTAGACATGAATCGTCTTGTGCCTTCAAGTCAGTAATGAAAATATAATATGGCAATATATTCTAATCTAAGATATTAACCACAGAAATATTCTTCCATTTTATTAAGTGCCAGTATGAAACTTGGTATACGCATTTATAATGTCCATGGGAACATGTCTATTGATATTAGACCAAATCGGTTGGCCGATACCGGAATAATGTCCAATTTAGTGCCTTCTTATGGTAATATATATATATAAAAAAAGGCGCGATAACTCGAACACGCTTTATCGGATTTTCATGAAACTTGGTATACGCATTTATATTGTCCCTGGCAAGAAGCCTGTTTATTTTGGGCCAAATTTGTTGACCGGTACCAGAGTAACGACTAATTAAAGTTCACATTTTTTTAAAAATCATGTCTATACTACAATGCCGCATTTCTAATCATGAGGGCTTTGACTCCAACGCAGTCATTTTTTTTACATCGTTGATCGACTTTAAATTGAGTACTACATGAATACTGTTATACACAAACGGTATATCACTGTGAAATAATTAGCGGAGTTCTTTGCTACTGAATTTTGTGAAATGTTGACATATTTTAAGAATTCCAAGTTGCAATACATTTAGCTTTGACAAATAACACTATTCCTTCACATATGGTTATCAAACCAGACAGTTAAACTCAGCGAGATTGGCGAAATGGTAACGTCTTGGACTCACTCGTACTCTGGAGGTCCTAGCTTCAAATCTCGGAGCCGGCCAATTAGACATTTTTTTTTATTTTTTTATTTCTGTGTGAGTGTGCGATAGTTCTGCTAATGTTGGAAGATTTTAATCTGGTTTAAAAAAAATATTTTCTGCATACCATAATTGCAATTAACTTGTGATTGATTCAACAAAATCATTCTGGCACTTTGTTAGATCAGTTTACCTGATTTTTATTTTTTATACAAACAGTAACTTTGTGCATTGATATTAACAATGCTATTTTAATTACAAGTTTGCAGGTATTTCACAAATATCAAACAGGCATTTGATTGTATTTCCGCTTGCATATAGAACCTATGTTGCAGGTAGGGAAAGGAAAAATTTATCTTTATAATTTAGTCTATCGATCTCCCCCACCTATGTACAGTAGAGTGCTCTTACTACAAATTAAATCATCTCATAATTACACATTACTGGCTTACACTTAATGTAATTGCCTCTGGCTGATGGTGTGGAGTCGTAAAGAGAGCAAATCATGCCTGTGCAATTCATTGTAACTTCTTTTTTATTTCTCACTTCATTTGACAACAGCTGTCATTCAGACAGTAATAATTACATAACCTTAATTGTGTGAGAAAGTATTCTGCAACCGTGGGAACCGCCTTATTATTAATATAGTATGACAAGAGGAGGCTGAGGTTACTTAGCACCTGTTGGATGAGAGAGATCCTCCCTGGTGAACAAAAACCAGCAGGTAGTATAGTATAGCCTTGAAGAGCTTTTTCCCTTCCAGCCAGTTAGCTTCAAAATTACTACAATTTAAAAAATCATTAAGTTACAATTACGTATGAGTTCTGTCCAGCGAGAGCCTTTATGTTGGAGGTTCGAGTTTGACTCCGATCAGGGTTGCTAGGTTTTCTGTACCGTTGTAGCCAATTGCAAACCAAAGGTAACCAAAATATCGCCATATCATAAATCCAACAAAATGAGGACAAATTTCATATAATATAAACCATTTCAAAATAATAATATTTTATGATGATAATAATACAATAATACCGTTAAAGTATTATTATGACTTTCTAATTTGTTTTGACAAAGGATTCAAATCACAACAATCGTTCTATTGCTTTACATCATTATCGAATTTCTGTATCTCTGTTTATTTTTCTTTGCTTACCCTTTTTTAACATTAGCTCTTCCCAGTGCCGTCGATATTTCGAATATTATGTCACATACTATTTTTGGGTTCTGGTGGACAAATAAGACCTAATAAAATCTAAAAACAAATTCTTGTTGCGTTCTCACTGGCCGATATGCCATTGTTAGGCCGGCGTTACACAGTCTTAACATTAATAGGATACCAATTGGAGATATCAGTTATTATAATTCTCACATTAGATTGTTCTCTTTCACGCATTCCGAACCAATTTCTGAACAAAATTCGTATTTTTGTTTTTAAATTGTAAAACCATAAACGTAAAATTAACAATTTTGGATGAGATTTAACTTTTTAAAAAGTATCCAATTAATCACCAGTCATTTCTTTACTAGTCAAATTTAAACGCCACTCCCAAATTATTTTTACTGCTTATTTCTGTTTTAAAAAATTGTCCAGGAATGCGAAAACTCGTCACACCTGGCAACCACGAACTCTTGAATTATCTTTTCATAGAATTTGGATCGTAAAAAATTATTGAAATTAAAATTAACCTTTACAGAGCTGAATTGATATATTGAAATAAGCAATCATGAAGTAAAATCATCAGTGGGCCCCAACATTGATCAATGGAAAATCTCAGTGGAATAGCTGGTATCCATGAATGACGTTCATGACAAAAAGATAAGAATCCTCATATTCTATTTAAAACATTAATATAGTAGGCCTAATCTTATATCTCTACTTTTGTACAATTATTTGATATGATGAATTTATGGTTCAGTAGCAGAGGAAAGGTCGTCGCGACACTTGTAAATCTCTATTCAAAGAACACATAATTGAACAGTACTTTTCACAGTTATTTTTGAATGTTTGTAAACCTTTGTTTTCTGAAATGTTTATAATTAATTGAACTTTATTGTAAATGGATCTGTCCATACACTGAATCTTGTAAGTAATTATTGCTGCCTTATGAACTTTATCATTGGTTCATGAGTTTAACTTCCACCTCTTTTTATATTCATCTTTGTCTTTTCAGATAGCTAAGCAGGAGATGAACTAACATTATTATGTGCCAGTATGGTACTTTATGAGATTGTGTGCGGGACCGGAAGATGTCTGTTCGTTACACTTTACCGGATTTTCATGATACCTGGTTTATGCATTGATAACGTTCATGGCAAGAAGCCTATTTATTTGGACCAGTTCGGTTGCCCGGTACGGGAGTAATGACTAATTAAAGGTCACATGCTGTTTAAATGGGAAATCATGGCTATACTACAAAGCCGCGTTTCCAATCATTGAGGGCCTTGACTCCAATGTACTTAGATGTTTGTTTACTTCGTTGATCAAGTTGAAATGAGTACTGGATGAATACTGTCATATACAGAAGGTATAGGCTAAGTAAAGTAAAGTGTTCCCAATACAGGCCATGGAGGCCCAGAGGGCTCCAGGAGGTTGAGGTTCCCAAATTTTTAGACTTCGGCACGTGAAAGTGGTAAGGTTGTCAGCATTACGCACATTACCCCCAGGATTGCTCCTGGTACTCATTTCTGTTAGAGGCTGAGTCGACCCCAGGGCCATAGTGCCACCAGAAGGATTAGGCCAACTGAAAAACTCCGACCTCATCGGGGATAAAACCCGCGACATTCCGGTTTGTAGCGCAGCGCCTCAACCACTACGCTATGGCGTACCCCACAGACTATATATTACTTTGAAATAATTAGGCCTGTGTAGTTCTTTGTCAGTGCATTTTGTAAAATGTTGACGTACGAGTATTTTAAGCATTTTTTATATCAGTGTATACGAGTATGAATTAAGGTTAAGTATCAAACTTTGGACAATTGTTCTTCTGTAAACTTTGCTTAATGAATCGATCTGGAGCTTAGCTCGGAAGTAGATTACAAAAATAACTTATTTTCTTCATATCATAATTGCAATTATCATTGATTAAACAAAAGCATTCTGGCACTTTGTTATATCAGTTTACCCGATTTTATTTCTATTCTACTTAGTAATTCCATTGGATTATTACAAAAGATTTATTCTGCAGGATTTGAATTTACAACTATCAGATTATAACAATTTAACACTGATTCAATAGTAGAATTTAGTATTTGATGTGTACTCTCTTTGTTTCCCAAAATTTAGGGAATTGAGGGAGGTGCTATACAAACCCGAAAGAAGTCGTCTTTGTTTTTGTTTGTTTGTTTGTTGTTGTTGTTGTTTGTTGTTGTTGTTTGTTGTTGTTGTTGTTTGTTGTTGTTGTTTGTTGTTGTTGTTGTTTGTTGTTGTTGTTTGTTGTTGTTGTTTTGTTTTTAAATGCCTTAGTTCTTCTGGATTCATTTTGAGTCTGCAAACAAATATCGGAAGGTTTTGCAGGGAAAAAGAGGTCAGTGCCTAATTCCGATATCTTACCATCTTCATGTCTGAAACTTACAAACGTCTACCATTGAAGCTCTTGACTATGACCCTGTAAGAAGTATGCATAGAACATACATTAAGGCATGCACAAATGGACTAGTCGTGCTTACATCGGCCTTGCAAATTTGTCTTTAACGATAAATTACTCATATCTCATAAGTTGCAGGGTCTTTGATTCAACATGAAACATTTATTTTTTCTTTTTGGTTGGAGTAGTAAGAATGATCGCGCAGTTGTAGTGCCTGGAAGAGTTTTTATTATAGTAGATTCCCTGCTAGTTTCGTAGTTGCTTCTGAGAACGAATAGGATTGTGAATTAGGATAAGGTCATTGCTAGAAAATTTATGCTAGCCCATGATCATTATTGTTAAAATTGTTACTTGATTTATAATTAAATTAGTAGGCACCGGCACATATTTCAGCAATTTGTCGATACTATTTTAAACACCCTGTACTTATGCCACATAAAGCTGTATTGCAGTAACTTCTCTACAAATGGAAGACCTATGCCCAGCACACCAATATGGTATCCTAGTTGTAATTGTATAGAATTTCCTCAACACATTCCAGTAATTCAATTTGAAACAATTTACAGCAGTGGCTACTTTGGTATTATTAGAGGGAAATAGATGCCGTACTTGATAAAATTAAAGCTTACTTCAGTACGTAGAGAGAATTGACCAATCAATTAATTTAATAATATTAAGTGTATCTTAATTTCCAAGAATACTAAAGTAAGCTACACTGACGCCAATGTTAAGTGCATTTATGTTTGCCTGTTGTCAGCTTAGAATTTTTATAATTTACTGTTCTACTGTATAAGTTACAATGTGCTTGCCATAGGACTGTAGGTTCGCGGGTTCAGACACAGTTCAGGGCGTGGATTTCTCTGACTTCGTGTCAAGGTTTTTTCAGTGAGGGAGTACAGTCATTGGTACCCTTTTAGTAAATTCGGAAGAACAAAATTTCGAAAAAATGTTATCTTCGGTGAAGATTTCTAGTAATTTCACTCCAAACATATCCTTTTCATTTGTGATGGTGTTGCATGTTCACTGTGGTGAAAGAGATCTTGTCTGGAACCATCATAAGTCTGTGTTAAATATGAACAAATCGTAAAACCCATCACGAATGTGATACGATATGTCTAACGCTTTCCCCGTAAATAGGTGAACATACTGATGATGAAAAGCAAAGGCAAATAGCAACAGAATGCTATTTCTTCTTAATTACCGGCACTAATGTTCTTTGTTTATGTGTAATGTATAATGTAAAATATTTTCATGTAATGTCAACAGAGACAATATTATGTGGTTACGTTAATACATTTATACAATTTAAACGTTTCTGTACAATAACAGTGAAAACCCGCTCACAAAATCACTAAATTAGTGAGCCTAACAATATTGTATATGGCGTAAATGCATTTCAGTGAGGTAGACAATTAAGGGTAATAATAAGAGAGAGATTCTACCTGCCGCTGTGAATCAAACTCTGGCTAGCTCAGTTAGGAGATCATCGGCACGGAAAGCCGATGGTCATGGGGTCTAATCCCAGTGTTAGAAGAATTCTTTTCCTTAAATATTCTCAATGAAAGCTAAGCTTAGCAGGCATTTAATTCGTTTACAAATGGATAATTAATAAATAAATAATAACATTGGAACACGAAAAGCAATGTTTAATGTGATTTTAATGATATTTTAGAAAGTATTAGTAGAATATTATTAAAACAAGGAACATAAATGATACGTAGGCCTAACAAACGTGATTGTAAAAGTTATCTTCGTCCCTCTTGAAAGTTTGCTTATTCACTTGGTTCTGCAGGCAGGGTTGCCTAGCAAGCGCCTCGCTTCATTGCCGGCTCATTTCCTCTGTTGGCACCTCCTCATTATCACATCCATCTTCTTTTCTTCCTCTTTCAATACCACCTCAGCAAGGAGAGTAATGATAACATACTTGCCAAGTCAGCTGTGAATGCGAGCTCCGTAAAGGGTGTACAACTCTTCTCCAGTCTGCACTCTCCAGACTCTCTCACAGAGTGTTCAAAGAAAAATAACTGAAGAAATAAAATGATAAGAGTACAATATCCATAGTAACAAAGGCCCGGAAATTGATCTTCTATAAGAAGAAGAATTTACTCTAAAATGTGAAAAATATGCTCCGTTACCAATTAAGTAAGCTCTATCATTTAAGTACTTTTAATACTTTACGTTCGCTTGTTAAGTGAGTAACATTATAAACTCGTACAAATTACATAATTAATTGTATAAATTACATTACAAAACTTCTTAAGAAACAAGGTCGATGGAACAAATTTTAGTGAATTGAAAAGTAATGAAGTAAAACGTCATTTTAATATTATACAATCAGTTCCGAAAATACGAGTATTATTGTACAATTATTGTACAGTCCGTTCTGAAAACATTCACTTAGCCAAATATGCTCTAAATGTGTGAATTAACAGAGATATGCTCAATACTTTAAAAAGTATTAGAAATATGCCGGTAAATGTGAGAAATTAATAAAATATGCACAGGTATTTTAATATTAGCCAATATTATACACTATCGCAAAACTAACAAACTATGCAGCAAAATGAAACGATCAGTTTTGTGTTATTTTGTTCATATCTAGCATATAAAAGAGGACATTATTAAAAATAATTCAGTTTATGAAAATATGATTTTTCATAAACTTCCGGGCCCTAGTAATAACCATAGCCTGTCATATTTCTTCAATGGGCACAATCTCATTGCGCCAAATTTGTCAATGTAAAGGCTGATCCATTAGTCAAACAAGCTTCTACAATTTTCCGTAACAGATAAACATCCCAATAACACATCATTCAGTTCTCAATATTTTACCTACACACTACAAAATCTAAACATAAGTTAAAATGAATTTAGCGCTTCAAACAAAACCTGGTTTGAAAGAAACAGGTGAAAACAGCACATTTTTAACTTTTCAGAAGTACTGGCATATCAGAATATACAATGATTAGGGAGCATGACTTTTATATGTAGGGCTCGGAAGTTAATGACCCAACAATGCCTGAAAAATGGCCTTTAAAATGACTTCAAGTTTATGAAAATATGACATGAAAAATTGAAAAATGAGTCTTAATTTTTCTAAAGATGTATTTAAGAAGGGAATATACAGTGGGATAATAGTAAATAATAAGCAAAGGACAAGATTTTAGTATTTTATATTACTAATTTTTTTTAAATTTATATATATTTTTAAAATTATTATTATTATTATTATTATTATTATGTGTTAGACCTTTGTTTACAATATTTATTAATGAATAATGAACTTTTGTCTTACGATAAGGATGCCAAATCATACGCAATTAACTATCTGGAGGTAAGGAACTATGAGATCGTTTGTCTTTAGGCTAATGTTGGAAAAGTCCAATCAGAAGACAAGACACGAAAAATGTGCAACGAATGATAAAACACTTCCTAAAATATGACCAGTAGAGAATGAAATGCCAAAATATGCAAATAAAAGTAGACTATTTTTGACGTTTTGAGGTGAGACGAATTAATACTAACTTGCATCCTGCATTGCTTGTGATGTTTCAGAAAAAATTGGCATTTCATCAACTTCCGAACCCTAGTTATATGAATTTTAATGTATAATCTAGTTTAAAAATGCAAATCCCTTCTGAGGAAATCATTATCGTCGTATTTAGACTGTTATCAAAATTATTAGGATTTTCTACAAATAAAAAATAATATTTCCCAAATCGTCCGTGTAGTCCCTTAGGGTTCCAGGAAGTTGAAGCTCTTAGGTATTTATATATTGGACTCTTGTAACGGCCGCTTTTACCGCCGGGATTGTTTCTGATACCGTAGTAATTTCTGTTAGTGGCTGAGGCAACTCCAGGACCATGTTGCCCTAGATGGATTGGGTCATAGAAAACAATAATGACCTCATTGGGATCGAACCCGTGACAGTCCGGTGTGTAATGCAATACCTCAACTAACTGCACCTGTAGCAGCCTACATTGTAGTAGCCTATTCTTTGATATATTGGGACTGTCAAATGTTAAATGGCTGTTAATCATATGAATATGAACATAAGTTCTTGACTACATGTGATTTATAAAAGGTAATAAAACAGTAAAGTAAAAAGGTAGCAGAAATACAAGTGTTTAGTAGAAAATAAACCGCTATAAATAAAATATTCATTACGATGAGAACGAATGCGGTTAGGAGATATTTAGAAATAACTAAGAACCCAGAGAGATGTTGGAGGGGGAGGAAAATATAAAATGTATGCAGAGAGTTTCCTGTAGTGCGGGTTTTTTGTTCCTTGTTTTCTAAGACAAAATAGACCATTGCCGTGATTGATGGACGTCGGACAGACAAGACCTTGACTCTACTGGAAGACCAACAAACTATTGCCTCTGTCTCGTGTTAAAACAATCATATCTACCGAAAATTAATTGAGCTTAAGCATTCATTTTCTTACCTCCGATTGCCTTCTTACCTTCTTACCAATATGTAAATTAGTTGATATATTAACTGCACATATAGTCTAACATAGATTGCTAATCTTATGTAACCGGGGGTTCAGAGTTACAAGATTCCTTGCGACAAACGCGAAGGTCTCTCGATTTGCGTGCAGGGTAGGCTATAGTCTATTCTTTGCATATCCAGGCGACTTCCTTTTTTTAGGAGGAAAAGTTTGCTGACAGCTCAACCCATGCTCTTTATTAAGTGCCAGTATAGTATCTCAAATACGCTTTATCGGATTTTCATGAAACTTGGTATACACATTTATAACGTCCATGGGAAGAACCCTATTGATATTGGACAAAATCGGTTGACCGGTACCGGAGTAAAGCCCAATTTAGTGCATATTTTATGGTAATATATTAGAAAGTACTTATCAAATGCAAATTAGTTATCATGACAACATATTGTTTTACAGTATTCATATACGGCTTTGGAAATTGCAATACTGTTACTATGACAAATAACATTATTCCTTCACATACGTTTATGAAAGTAGTTCGTTAAATTGAGATGGTAACGTCTTGGACTCACATTTTGGTTGTTCCTGGTTCAATTCCCGTAGCCGACCAATTTGACATATCTTTTTTGTATTTTTATGTGAGTGTGCGATTGTCAAGATATCACAAATCTGTATAGTTCTGCTGATGCTGGACGATTTAAAGCTGATTAAAAAAACTAGACCTTTGTTCTCCCTGAAGCTCTACAATATTTTCTGCATATCATAATTGCAATTATAACTGATTAAACAAAAGCATACTGGCACTTTGTTACATCAGTTTATTAAGTGCCAGTATGGTACTTTATGAGATTGTGTGGGGAAGGAAAAATGTCTGCCCGTCTGTCCGTGTGTCAGTACGCGCGATAACTCAAATATGCTTTATCGGATTGTCATGAAACTTGGTATAGCCTACGCGTTTATAACGTCCATGGAAAGAACCATCGGTATTGGACAAAATCGGTTGACCGGTACCGGAGTAAAGCCCAATTTAGTGCCTATTTTATGATAATATATTAGAAAGCATTTATAAAATGCAAATCAGTTATCATGACCACATATTGTTTTGCAGTATTCATGTACGGCTTTGGAAATTGGAATACAGTTAGCTATGACAAATAACATTATTCCTTCACATACGCTTATGAAAGTTGATCGTTAAATTGAGCGAGGTAACTGAGATGATAACGTCTTGGACTCACATTTTGGTTGTTTCTGGTTCAATTCCCGTAGCCGGCCAATTTGACATATGTTTTTTGTATTTTTATGTGAGTGTGCGATTGTCAAGATATCACAAATCTCTATAGTTCTGCTGATGCTGGACGATTTAAAGCTGATTAAAAACCTAGACCTTTGTTCTCCCTGAAGCTCTACTTAATGAATGAATCTGGAGCTTACCTCGGAAAGCAATAAAAATACTTATTTTCTTCAAATCATAATTGCAATTATAACTGATTAAACAAAAGCATACGGGCACTTTGCTACATTAGCTTACCTGATTTTATTTTTACCGCATTAATCAGCTAGTTCCTCACCCAATCAAAATCAAAGAATTTCCTGTGACGACCGTGACAGCTACTCGTCCACTCCGTGTGGAGCGAAACGCGGGGTTACAAGATCTAGTTACAGTAAACAATAACACGTGTGAATTGATTAAAACGAGGGAAGAACTGAAGTCAGTGATAACAATAAATAGTATTTTGCGATACAAGGGCCGTAAGGCATGATTACGGATCGAGGAAAAAGTTTGAAAACACGAGGCACTCGCGCCGAGTGTTTTCTATTTTCCGAGATCCGTAATACGCTTACGGCACATGTATTGCATGCTATTTTTTGCACGAGGATTATTTATATCAATTTAATTACATTAATTGTGATATTACCTGAAAATATTATGTATGTACATCCTTGAAGATTGATGTTTATTTCAGGAAGTGATTCGCATTTGTTATTGTTTATGGCAACCGAATATTTGTGATGAGGGGGGCCTTGTCCATAAAGGCTTGTATAATGAAGTGTGTCGTTATATTCATAACAGCCCTCAAACACTTTCCGCCCGAGGGCCGAAAGCGTTTGCGGGCGGGAAACGCTTATCGCCCCTAGCAAGAAGATTGCGTATGGGAATGTCAACTTACGATCCACGGCAACAACGTTCGTAAGTACCACTAATTAGCTAAGGAGTGCAAAAATAATATTGCATCGTTGCTTTTGTCGTGGAAAGCGGAAATCAAGACCGACTTGGTCAGATCAATTAACATAAAGAAACAGCGACTTAATGGCTTATTCCATTGAAGCCGCCTTGGTATGTAATGAAAAACTCTACTATAACGACAGGGTTATATGAATTCCTTGAGAGGGCCGCTGGGAAAGGCAGCCGAATTTCTTTTCGTAAAATATATTATTATCGTTTTCCGTCCCAATATGCAGACTTAGGACTTTATGAGACGAAATTTGGTAAAATTATGTAATTCAATATTATATTTTTAAATTTTATTACAATTTAATAACAAAACATGAAAGCTTCACTCCTTGGAGCTACTCAAATAAAAATTCCCCCTGCTATCTAATTGTAGGGATTAGTGGGCAATAGGCGACCCTCATTAAAGGCCTAGAAGCATCACTGTGAAGTTTTCTTTCTTTTCTGCAATCCGTGCACTGTCTTGTGTCGTGTTGAATAGTTGCACCCGCCGTGTAAGTGTTATAATATGTCCTTTTTTTCGAACCCAGGTATAAAAATGGTCATCCTCATCACAACAGAAAAATGTGTACTTTCTAAACACACCTATTCTGGGATTCAAACAATAGGGATTCATTGTGAAACCATTCCGAAAAGTCAGCCCTGGCCTCGGGCAGTGGAGTAAGACGAAGCTTTCATGTTTTGGAAAGAACTATACTTCAAATAAAGTGTATTTAACTCAGTTTTGCATTACCTAAATTAAGAATGCTAAGGTATTCGTTTCTTGTCACGAAATGAATTCAATAACTATGTTCGAAACCCCGGGAAGGAATTCAATTGTATTTATCTACCTGCCAACACTGTCAAGGAATTCGAGTTCCCCTGTGGGTTTACTAAAATCTTTCTGAGTTCCAGCCCATACGGAGATGTTTCGTGTATTTCTAGATGTAATGAAATCAGGAGCGTTATCCTTAAGAGTGGGGTACGCCGTAGCGTAGTGGTTGAGGCGCTGCGCTACAAACCGGAAGGTCGCGGGTTCAATCCCCGTTGAGGTCGTTGGAGCTTTTCAATTGCCCTAATCCTTCTGGTGGCACTATGGCCCTGGGGTCGATTCAGCCTCTAACAGAAATGAGTACCAGGAGCAATCCTGGGGTAAAGGCGGCCGTGCGTAAGGCTGACAACCTTCCCACCTTGATGATCCAATTGTCTAAAAATCTGGGAGCCTCAACCTCCTGGAACCCTCTAGGCCTCCATGGCCTGTAATAGGGTACACTTATCCTTAAGAGTACGAAAACATGAGCCTTCGAAGTGTATGAACAGGTACATGGGGAAGTTACCAATGAGAACTTAGACGCATTGATAAGTCGCGTTTAAATAATCACTAAAAAGGCATCATAATCGATTTGAGACTTATAGTATGCGGTCCCGGCGGAAGACGGTGATGCCGAGAAGACAGACACATTTTTGCCAACATACCATCTCAATAGAATTACCAACAAACTTAAATTACCATACTGAGATTTCGTTAAATGGTCTACGGTTGGGGCGAAGGGCACAATCTCACAACAATTTGGCAATTTTGGTCAAATTGTGACCAAATTGTGACAAAAATTTCCTTTAGGGGATTGCAATTGTTGGCGATCAGGATCAGTCTATATTTTTAGAAATAATTTATTTGGAACCGGATACATATTTAAATAAACGGTGCATACTAATTAGCCTATACATTCTATTTTTATTGTAACTATTTTTTATTAAAAGCATAAGGCTATTAGGCCTACTTATACTATACTTTGGCAATTTGGTAGTCTTCGACTGAAATAGCATATAAATAAAAATAGATAATGTTTCGATATTTAAATTTATTCTTTACAGTTTTATGTAAAAAAATGAGGTTTATAAACTTTGCACAAAAACAAAATTATTAGGCCTATGGTTACAGATTTATTACACCAGGTATCGGTTACTACAGGCTGGTTTCTACAAGGACAATAGACCTCTGAAAGGTAAACACTGTTGTTTTTATGACGTTCCAGACACTGTATTGAATATTTTGTTGAGCTGGGCATTTAAATAAGGTTATATGAAGAACAAGCTTTTTTTTCCCTCATGATTCTAAAGAAAGAAACAATATATAGAACAATAGATCGTAACTCATCTTTTCTGACATGAGCTAATCATATTTTAAATACAGATCTAATAAAACACAGCAAATGCCTTAATAGCTTGTTCGTTACAATTAGTGTAAATTATTCAGCAAAGGAAGAAGATCTGCTTGAAGAAATAATAATGTTATCTTCCAGAAAATCTTCTATGCATGCGGCGAGAAACTTCAAACTGGTATGAATTTACCAAACATTTAAAATATTCAGCGACATATTTTAAGTTATATGTTACTGAAAAAGTTAGAACCCTTTTTTGATAACACGACATTTCTCCTAATGACAGGTTGCCCTTGAGAAAAGAATAGGAAAGCAATAGGAAAAATATAGTCAAATAGGCTAATAGTCCTTTTCTACAATGGTGCGGAGTTGAAATTTGGCCACTGCTGTTAGCACCTAAGATAAGATTTCATAACACAAGGCCTAAAAACAAGCTATCTGTTTATATTGTTTATTCATTTACGAACCGAAAAAAATTAACGCAAATGTTCACAATCGTAGGTTCAAATGGTCATGAAATATTTACTTTTTACTTTTATATTGTGAAATATTTATACTTTTCTAAATGTAATATTACCGTAGAAAAAATAGTTCCTACACCATTTTTTTTTTTTTTTTTTTTTTTTTTTTTTTTTTTTTTTTGTACGCACTTTTACTCATTCCAAAACAATAATATTTTAGAAACTGGAAGCATAAATACCAGCATTTGACTTATGAGAGAATCTAAGGCTATCATTCAGTGATGTCACTTCAAGTGTTTTCACCTATTAATGGTGTATTTTATCCAGGAAAAGGTTTTTAACTCTAAGAAATAAAAATATGGTTTTGTTTCATTTTTACGAGTTGCTGTTCTCATGTCTTAACACAGACCGAAGAAGCTAGCGTAAAGAGAAGAAATCCATTTCGTGGGACCTGCTTATAGTAGTTGTTGATACAATATAACATACCACTAAGGCTATTGTAGTCTTGTACAAACTTCAAAGTATTAGGTTTCAAGTTTTCACACTTCTTGACTCCACTGCCTCACCGCCCATTTCTTACCGGGTGATGTTAGACACCGGAAACACCACTTTTTCTCTTCCTTCAACCATCTCTTATCTTCGTTCTGGAATAAATATAACTAGATGGACAAAATACCGTAATATGAGGTCTTCTACTGTACACTTTCGATAATTTTAAGAATTAACTTGATTTTTGTCAGTGTCTTCAACTTACACAAATATACGACTCAACAGAAATTATATCCATAAGACTAGACTCTTCCAAAGGTTGGTAAGTCCGCTTTTCCGATTTAGTGCAACAAGTTAAATAACAAGCGTATGAATATTCGGGCTGCATATCGATCACGCCTTTAGCTCCAGTTTTTCTCCTCTCTGGTCCAACCACCAGACCGACGTACGAATATACCCGACAGTATAGTCAAGTCAATAAACGTAAAAAACACTGAATAGAACAAAAAAATCGTGTAGTTTTGAAAATTGGCAGAGTTGTCGAGGAGACTGTCCTAAACAACATACTGAAAGTACCAGAGGGTGGGGTTGAGCGGGGGGGCAGGGGGGCCCGTAGAAGGTCCCTTTTATTGGTTTTTCGCTTATATCTCAACAACGGTGCATCGTAGAGGAAACGTTATTCAGTTCAAAAGTCAAGCTAATAAAATTTCCTACAAGTTTTATCACATACATTTCCCAATACCTTCCGAGATATTCGCAAACAAAAAAAGCATATTTTCGAAAAATTCTCTTTCGCCTCACGCTTTTGACACACTTTCCTTTTGCGCTTCGGCCCTTAGGTGTACAGCAAAACCCTCATAAAAGAAGTTGTAGGACAATAAATTTCCTTTAAAATGAGTAGTTATTTGTTACTTTATCTTCAAATGTTCAAACGTTATAGCAATTTTAAGTTCCGGACAAATTTCGAGATTTCGAAAGAAATCGGTACTTCGCACTTTCTCTTCATTTAAGGGTTATAGCTTTGTATATACACTGTATATTGAGTAATTACAAAGTGATACATGGGGAGAAGGCAATTATATATTACACAAACATTATTTAAAAATCCGATCAAAGTACAAATACATGGGGCGTGAGCAGGGTGGGGGCACATGTTTCGGTGTGTAAGGTGGAGATCAATACTGCAGTTGTAAAAAATAAAAATACCGTATTTTACGGACCATAAGACGCTCCGGACCATAAGACGCTCCGGACCATAAGACGCACCTTAATTTTAGGATGGAAATTTAAAGGAAAATAAATTTAATGTGATCCTAAACGAAATAATTTAAAGAGAATAATACACTTCAATACATAAGCAAATTATAACCTTGTACAATGGAATCATGGTAAATCACTTCTAACTTAAAACCTGCGTTGTACGAAAATCTCTTCTGTACATGTGGCATCGCGTAAATTTTAACAACTGAACTGATTTCTAATGAAAGACTGAGAATACTTTACACCCTCTAACTCTCAATTCTGCATACGGTAAGTGTAACGGGACAAGACTGTTTAGAGGTCATTGTATTCATTTAAACCACCCTACGAAGACACTCCTTTTATATAAAAGAACTCAATACCTTTCTTTTCGCATTGTATACCTGACTTCCAGCTACCCTCATTTTACGATTGTAACAAGTGCAGTGATGTACAGTCTGTACTAAAATTTGTAACTGTCTTATTGTTTATAACTAAGGTATTCCGGCAATATTTACCATAATTTTAATTTTTTTAGTTTACTTCGGACCATTAGACGCACCCAACTTTTAAGGCTCTGTTTTCAAGGTACAAAAGTGCATCTTATGGTCCGTACAATACGGTACCTTCATTTTCATGTCCTTCCCCTTTCTAGTCCTTCCTTGGAAATTGCAGAACTGTCATAGCATTTGCATTTTGGGCACAAGTGACATTAATTTCAATCTTTTAAATACGTATGTGACTACCGGTGTGTTGCAGGGGATGCATTCGCTCTTCTCACGCAGCGGGTTCGGGTTCGATTTTGGTCTGGTAGGGATTTCCCGCGGTTTTCCTTACCTGTCAGAAGAATGTTGGGTAAATTTTAGGTCCTTGTGGTCCCCGGATAATGTCTGGCCGTCATTATGATATTCATCCTATCCTCGCCTTGTTCAGAGTGAATGTGTGTATTCGTGTTGTCTCGGAGGTAGCCTCCGCAATAGGCTGATCACTCATCCGGGAAGGTCCTCCATTTCCTTGTCTGGTGAAAACAGTATGTATGTGGTTCAATACACAATCCCTCTCCTCTCCCGACAGGTCGCAGTCCTATAAGGCCCGGGCGTTGTGAGTCGCTTAAACATAAACAAAAGAAAAAAGGTAGTTAGGTCTAAATTTGGAAATAGCTGAACTTGTAAACCCCTCCCTTCTATTTCTTTCTCTTGCACACACTCACAATTTTAAGGTATAACTTTGACCTTACAAAAAAAAGCTTTGCCCATGTGTTCGTTTGGTCTTCAGGATTTGATGAGCCGTGATGAATGTTTTGTAAACATCACCCTGTGTGAGAACTCGACTGAAGAGTAGTTAATCTCTAGGATAGTCATTTTCGAATAGACCTTGACCCTAACTTGTGGTGGCGTCATGCGGTGGCCACGGTAGCCACGGGAAAGAAGGAGTGGTCCACAGGAAATAGATGTGATTAACTCCGTCAAGGTTTTCACAACTCCTATCATATCTAGACACCTACACAGATAATTCTATATTAATAGCTCATGTTTCAACCAACCTCACTTATTATATAGCCAGTTCATTTTAAACATGGAAACCTATGTACTAATAGCCTAATGAATTTTTCAGGAACTTTAAAGGAAGTCGGAATGGTCTGTTTCGCTCGTCAATGTTAAAATGAGACCATTCCCGGTACACTTAACCTAGGAACCACTGCACACAACAATTTGAAATTTTACTTGTTCTACAACACTTTTACAATGCACAAAAAACAATATTTATAATTTCTAATAAGCATATATGCCTTTTAAATATATAATTATGTATTGAATTTACTTTAAAAATATTAAATATAAATATAATAACAATTTTTTAAAAAATCAAATTTCACGTAAGTTACTGCAATTAGCTTTAAAAAGTAGTTTGAGTATTGTTTTATTTCCAAACAAAAATTTAGACTTGTAGCTACAGTAGTTTTTTATATGAGCGAATCCAAATTTAAAAAAAAAATGATAAAAACAACATTTAAGTTATACAGTCAGAATCTCACAGCTCCATATCCTGTACATTTAGCATCGTCACGTGAAATTAAAATAGCTTCTAAATAATTTTTTAAAGATATTTCCAGTAGGTTATGTGAAATTTTGTCAGATATTACGTTAATCTTATTGTACTACTAGCCTTCACAAAGTCAAGATCCACAAGATAAAAAAGCTGCTTCGTTTGAACTGCGATTTTCTGTTAAAAATTGTCAGTCTGACAACACTGATGATTTTCTGTTAAAAATCGGCAGTCTGGCAACACTGATCTGCCCTGTTTTCATGGTAGCTGTGCATTCATACATATGTCTTTCTGGCCTGCCAAACATATACCACGTTAATGAAGTTAACCCAAGCTATATGACTCGTGCCTATTTCTTGCTTCTCGTAGCATTAAAAAATTCCAATGAACATTCCAATACTTCTTATATGATTCTTGGTATCTTGAGTACTTTCAAAAATCGAATAATTCCTATTTATTTATTTATTGGAGAACTCCCATCACTAGAATATTTAGATGAACTTTGATAATTCCTTCGCATATTCGAGTAAAGATCTCGCACGATATCTGTGCCGATGAGACAGTTACTCTCTAGAGAGAGACATGCTATTGTGCGAGAGAGAGAGGTAGCTTGGCCTTTACAAATAAAAAGGAAGGTACTGTTGTGCGAGAGAGATAGGTAGTTGGCCAATCGACGCTACAGTCCCCATGAAAACACAATTCAATGATTTAGGCAATCGGCACAGATTTCGTGCGGGATCTTTACTTTGTATAAAGAAGGTGTAGTGTTCGCGACGAAAATCTAAACCGAATTAACACAAGGAAAACTTGTTTCACGATGCCTAGAAACCGGAAAAGTTTGTGTGAATGATATCTGTATCTGTCTCTCTGTACAGGTGTGTGACGGATAAGGATACATTATGTTTAATTATGAATTTGGGTTATGGATTCACTAGACTTTGTTTTCTATTTGTAAAATAGAAGGGTAGAAAATAGAAATTATGAAATGTAGTTTTTATGAAAACTTTATTCCAAATTTTTATTTTCTACAAGAATTGCTCAAACGATTTTGTTAATTTAAATTTTGAAACTTTGAGCGTTGAGTATTAAAACACCTATGTTAGTTTTTCTATAAACTTACTTAGAAAATAGTTCAGTCGTGTTCATTTTAGAATTTGCTAGGCTATCTCTACTATAATAAGAGGTATCTAATGTATCCTACCTAGATTTTTTTAACAAGTTTGTATTACACAGAGTATGACATTTCTGGTTTTAAAATTGTGAACAGTTGTATGTATGTTACATAACATAATTATACAGTTTGGGTATTCAGATGTTTTTATTTCCTTTTTCTTGGATTTTGTACGTTTCGACAACATACCGAGAGGTCACATTCGTGACATGGACATTTTATTTATTTATTTGTTTATTTAATACTTTAATACTTATTGGTCCCTATCCGGGACTCCTATCAGAGGCCTCTATGTGCACTATACAATTTTCAATTTACTAATTTATAATTACTTAGGTTATCTAAATTATTAAACACCCTAATCTAAAGAAATTATAACCTATATAAAGAAAGAGAGAGAAAGAGAAAAAAATTACAATTAAGAACAAAAACAAAAACATTGATAACTTAATAAAAATCTAACTACACTAACTACAGTAAATGTCGAATCCGGGATTTTTGTAGGTTTGTGATGATGAATGGGAGGTTGCGTCTAAGCATAGCACACCTTCACAGTCGCAGTACACTCCCGCGTCCTCGCTACCATCTCATCATCGACAAGGTGAGTACCAGTCGTCACGGAAATCCTTAGTCTGGAAGCCAGACTTCAGTCATCGGCATCGAAGAGTCGGTCATCCTGGCACCTCGAAGTAATATCCAGGTTTTAGTTATCCTTTATTTGTAACTTGTCTTATGCCATGTGTCCTTGTGTGTCTTATAGCATCTGTCTTATTGCCTTCGTACGTGTCTGCTATTTTTATAGTCTTCTTTTGATTTCTGGGAAACTCTATTTGCTGCTTCATCCAACAACTTCCACGAGTAGGGGTCTTCCGCGAGTAGTTTCTGAAAGGATTCCCTCAATTGAGCAGTGTTTTGACATTCCCAAACCACATGCTCAGGAGTAGCCTACCTATTCCCCCACACGAGCAAGGGTTAGTGTCCGCAGTACCCCTTTCCTTTAAATGAATCATATAGGGTCCATGGCCCATCAGATAGTGGATCAAACCTTGGGAAGGCTGTAGATGTGGCAGTTCTAATCTTTCGTTCACTTTCTTGAAAATGTCGTAAGTCCTACATCCTGTGTTGCTTTCTTCCCATCTGGTTTCCATATATCCAATATAACATCTTGACATCCTTGTTTCAACTCGAGTGTCAAGTACTACCTCTGCGCGAGCCTGTAATCTCTTTTTTCACTAGAATGTGGCTCCTCTTTGCCTTATAAGGAGATCCAGTGGTATGACCCCAAGGACTGTGATTAAGGCATCAGTTGCCGTTGTTCTGTAAGCTCCTATTAGACGTAGAAAGATTCCCCTTTGAAGACTACTCAGCTTCGCAGCTGGTTTGATGTTGCACCGTATGCCACTATTGATACCTCTATTGTCTCATGATACAATTTCATCGCCCCTGGGGGAAGACAAAACTTGGTCATTCCAAAAATTGGTCATCAGTCTGTTGGATTTTGCACTTACACGTTCAATATGGGGCATGAAGGTAAGCTTTTCGTCCAGGTCCATCCCTAGGTATCTCACCGTTCTGCTTCTCCTTATGCTTTGTCCAGTTATCTTGAGCGTTGTGTTAATAGACGCTTCCCTTTAAGCAAAAGGTAAGTTGTCTTTGCTAGTGCCGATTTTAGGTTTACGTCTGCACACCAGTTACCTAGTATTTCTAGAGTCCTATTCGTTCTAGCCTTATCCTTATCAATGTAATGAAGTCCAGAGTAGTTCATAGGAAAACTAAAATCCTCCTATACAAAACTATGATCCAACCAGTACTAATGTACGGATGTGAGACTTGGACCTTTTCTCAGAAGGGTGCAGAAATGATAAATATTTTTGAGAGAAAGGTACTACGAAGAATATACGGACCCATCAATGAAAACGGAGCGTGGAGAATAAGACATAATACTGAACTTAAACAACTGTATGGAACAAATAGACATTGCAATTCGTCTTAAGAGGCTACAATGGGCCGAGCATGTGCACAGAATGCCAGAACAAAGGATACCGAAAAGGATAATGAAGGCTTCATTTGATGGGAAGAGGTCCCAAGAACGACCAAAAAATAGATGGGAGGATGCCGTTAGAAAGGATGCTGAACAGCTGCTAGGAATCAGAAACTGGAAATCGGCGGCGGTGGATAAAGAAGTCTGGAGGAGAAAGATTGGGGAGGCCAGGGCTCAATATGGGCTGTAGTGCCATATGATGAAGATGATGATTTGTTCTACATTCCAATTCTTGTGTCTGCCTCAAACACCAAAAGTAAGTCGTCTACGAAAGCTACCAGTTCAAGTAGGTCGTTTGATTCTTCTAGTCTTAAGAAATCCAGGTTCCATTCCCACATCCCAGAAAATAGGGCCACAAACAGACCCTTGTGGGCATCCTTTGTTGAGTTGTTTCATAATCCTGTTAGCCTGGCTGTCGATCATGGCGAATGTTTCTTGGCAGTAGTCCTTGAAGGTGTTGTATAATTCTGCCGGGCATTTAAGTTCCCTCAGGCGTCTAAACAAGGCCGGCTACCATAGGTTATCAAATGCCCCTGAGATATGTACGAAAACTCCTAAAACATATTTTCTAATTGCAGATTTTATCAACCCAATTGTTCGATCAAATAGCATTTACAGTAGATTTCCCTGTTCTGATGCCATACTGATGAGAATGCAAAACAATTTGCTGTAACATATAGCAAAGTATTTTTTCAATCACTTTACCCAGGATATTGAGCAGACAGATAGGTCTATAGGATTTTGGTAATAGTGGATATTTATCCTCCCTTTTATGTAGAATAATTACCTCACTTTGTTTCCATATGTTCGGAAATTTTCCTTCTCGCAAGCATTCGCTCTCAGTCCAGCCGGAAAAGGTGAAATCTGTTGACAAATATGGTGAAGAATTTCTGATTTTATTCCATTAGGACCTGGTGACTTTTGTCTTTTCAGTGATTTGATGGTTGTCTCTACTTCCTCTGGTGTTATAGGCTCAAAAGCATTGTAAGTGTGGTAAGGTTTATTCAGTCCACTCTTTAGAGAAGTGTGTCCGGGATCATCATTCTGAGTGCAGTCATCCGGAAGCAAGATATTGAAAAGGATTTCAGTAGATTCCTTCCAACTTGTAGTGAGAACCATCACCCTTGCATGGTGTCGAAAATGTGGTAGGAGGTCTAATTTTACCAGCAAAAATTTTGAAAGGAATTCCCCATGGATTTGCAGAAAGCTGTTCGTGTACAAACCTCTCCCAGCTCCTTACTTTCAGTTGTTGGAGTTCATCTTGAAATTTCTGTGATTTTTCCCCTTATATATCTGTAAGAGTAAGTTTCTTGCTTCCGGATGACGGCACTCCTGTTAAATTCTCCTGACTTTCCTTCCTTCCCTTCTTAACCTCTGCAAGTGATCATTCCAGGATGTGTCACTGATTTAAGCTATTGAGCTCTTCAGGGATATAGCTACAGCCATCGCCTGATGGATTATTATCAAATGCCTCTTTAGCTAGAGTCTCAACAGAACCATTTAATGCGTTCATGGAGGTTTGAAAGTATTACGAAATAATTCCCAATCTGCATTTCTAATGTCATATCTACACTTTTGCTTCGTTACCTTACTCGATAGTGCATCCATATTTCTGCCGATTTCAAAACTGATGTAACAAGGGCTCGTCGGGGTTCGAAATCAGAACACCTAGTTTCTAATTGAAGGATGGAGGATTCTTTATTTCCAGCAACAGAATGGTCAGTACAGCCAGAAAACTCCTGAATGTTCTCCAACTCACTCTTCTGTCCGGTGCTCACTGCCACGTCACAGCACTGCCCCAGTCCAATCCAGATCAGCTCACCAGCTCTTCCGTTCACTAGTTCCTCAGTTCACCCTTCTCTCCGATCACTAGTTCCCCGTTGACTAGGTCTTCCGCTCGCGGGTCCCTCCGTTCACTAGTCCCTCCGGTTACTGGCTCCTCAATATGCGAAATATAAACCAATCGGAAGTACATCAATGACCTACCGATTAATATTGATAATGTAAATAATGATGGCTTCCTCTTTGCTGATGACTTTGGTCTAAAATTAAATTGTGCCTCTAAAGTAGAACTTGAACATAACCTCAGTAATAGCTATTTAGTAATAGAAGATTGGTGTGCAGCATATAGTGTTTCCCTGAACACAGATACAATCTCTTATATTTATTTTGCTTTTAGTAGAGACATCACTGTAGATTCACTTAAATTCTTAGGGTTTTGCTTGGATACAATTTTAACCTGGAGGGCCCATAGTGATTATATCTCGAATAAATTGACCAAGGGGATGTACATGTTAAGGAGATTAAGTGTAACAGCTGACTCCTATGTTCTGTTGAGAGTATATCATGCACAAATTCAAAGCTTACTTTCCTATGGAATAATAGAGGGGGATAGCTCACATGCTAGGAAGATTTTTACTGTACAGGAGAAGGCAATTAGGAATATCTGTTTAGTGCCTATTCGCACATATTGTAGGCCTCTTTTCATTAGCTTAGGTTTGTTAACATTACCCTCATTATATGTTTTGTTTACTCTTTGTCTTGTTCACAACAACTTGGAAAAGTTTAATAATAATAGTGATTTTCATTATTATAATACAAGGAACAAAAATAAACTCCGAGTACAACAGTATAACTGTAGCCAATCACACTCAAACTATACAATTCTATCCCTGAACAATTAAAAACATTACCAGTAGTGCAATTTAAGAAAAGTATTAAACGTGTATTAATCTCTGAATGCCTTTATTGCACTGATGACTTTTATTCTATTAATTTGAAATTGTATTGTTGATTAGGGAATTTACTATAGGCTTAGTTTTGTTATTTTGTATTAGGTCTTGTTCCACAATGTAGATATAACTTAGTTTTTATTATGCTTACTGTGCATTATCTTGTATATTTTAATTGGCGAAGTCCATGTATTTTTGTAAATACTTAATGACGAATAAATTCTATTGTCTATTGTCTATTGTACTTTTGGGAAGAAGTCCGCATTGGGATATGACCCATTTTTGTTGCCAAACGGTTATGATAATAGAAATGAGGTTAATCTAACAAAATGTAACCGCTGATCGAATAGAAAGTTTACGGAGTGCGACTATCGCCGATGACGGGACGCCATAGGCTATCTCGTTTACATTATACAAAAGGTGATGTGTTTTATTCATTTTCGAGTTCTAATAATATTCATTACATGCTTAATTCTGTGAGTATTCACTATATGGTCACTATAAATGTAAACTCAAGAACCGAATTCTTTCAAGATAACTTGATCGATAAAATCCGGATCTCCCGTTACATTACCGGTGCCTATGATAAAATTGATCATGATGATGATAATAATAAGTGACGAGGAAGATATTAACTGTTGTGATAAAGATATTGATAATAAAGATTATCTTGTGTATCTCTATATTTCAACGAAGCAAAGTAAGTATTCAGTTTGGAAACTGGTGTAACCAAGTGCCTAACTCGAATGGAGGTCCCTATAATGTGCGTTATAATTGATTATGATTGCTATGATCGTTCCCTAGGGCACTCGATTTATCGTTAAGATTCAAGAGAATATGACAGCCATGATAGAAAGCTTGCATAATCCCGATTTCATGGGCCCACACTCATTGAATTAAATTGTAAATTTGTCCAGACATTAGTATTTACATAATAATTATGATTTTATCTAGCTTCCGAAACCGTAAAAAGAAAGAACACATTCTGAGTTCACAACATGTTTTCGAGACTCCTAATTCAGGTGTCCTTCGTGCTCTTAAAAGATGCATAAGATCGCACATATTATTATTGCAGGAGACTACAGGAAGGACAACAAACTCGTACGAATTATTAAAGCTTTCCAAAGAGTTAAGCAAAGCTGGCCCAGAACAGAACTTGGAGGATGATAGCTCTTACCTTTGACATATCAAGTTAAGTGAATCATACAGAAGGCTTAATGTGGTTCGAGTTCTATGTAAATTTGTAGGTCTAGGCTGCTCTAATAAGAAGTTTAATAGTTGTTACCCCACAACAGTGGGATATTCTCTATTCTAGGGGAGTAAAGAGGCTCATAAAACGTAACGTAACTGGCGATGGCAACAAGCCATAGTCTTTAAAAGAAGAATAGTTAATTTCTAATTGAGGCGAGAGGTTTAATTCCTGGCTGTCTTTAGATTTTCTTTAGTGAAGAATAATTTACTCAGGTGAAATGTATGAACTTCAGTTTAAAGTAGGAGACTTACGGACCCCACCAAAAATCCACAGAGATTAAATCCTTGGATTGCTCGTGACAGGATGAACCTATAAGCCTATACATATAATTATAAAATTTCGACCATCATTATTTAAAACTGTAATTATCGCTGTATGAATGTTGACAACTATTAATAAATTGATTTCATAATACCACTACAAAATTGACACGATTCAAGAATATAAAATTTCTTGTAAAGTTTTGTAATAGGTAATATTCCTAGACGATTCCTTAGACATATTTTCTATCATTGCGCAAGCCATGTAAAATGTAATTCTTACTCTCATTTTATAACATATTTGACCAACTCTGAAGAAATATATTATGGATATTATATACATTAAAAGTGTTGGATGTCAGTGAAAATTAGGAAACAGGTTTTGAAACAGAAAGGGTGTACAAAATCATTCGTTCTTAGGAACCACGCGGTGTGTATCGACGTGTTGGGGGTGTATCCCCGCACGACACCTCACGGTGCCCAACACCCCCGAGGGCATGTCGTGGTAACAGACAGTTTGAACTCAGCCAGTGGAACACAGGCAGGCTGACCACACACTGAGCGAGAAAATTTACCTTCGCTCAGGGAGATTTCAATTTATTTTCGTGAGCAGCAAACTTGTGCCTCTGAAAATCTTCTAAACATAAACTTGGTCTGCTTTAATTTTAGAATTACTTGTCCGAATAGTTGAAAATGAAAGGTATGCAGCTGAAGTTACAGATATCACGCAAAGACGTGTCGGGGATGTAGTTAGTTTTATGTGGAATTATTCAAAAGTAGCTCGAACGAAATAGATTTTGCACTGCTAGAACTCAATAATATACTGATTCGTTTTTTCGTTCCAATGCAGTTACTTTTGGAAATAGATTAAAATGGAATGTTTTCGGTCTATGTAGAACAAATAGTTACGAAGGAATTAGTTACGAATAAGTGTAACTAAATTCAGAAGGTTGTGCAGTTTTTTAGGATTTCGACAGCAAAATAATTATTTCGGTCCTACACTATTGTAGACTGAAATTCTTGAAACTTTGTTTTCAATCTCTCTTAAGTACCATGCCTACGATTACTCAGTTATGAGAACTGTACAGTCAGGGTACCGGGATCTAAGTTTTAGTTATGAGTAGGGCCCGGATTCTTCGATTTTAAACAATTTTGTTCCTTGCTTGCTAACCATGATATTTTAACATAATTAGGCCTATTTGTTTCATAGGATACCCATGGCAGTCACATAGCCCATTCTTTAAAAAACTTAAGAATGGTTAAATAAGATGTTAAAAAACTAAAAATGGCTAAAACTGTTCTAATTAAAAAAAATACTTAAGCTAATATACTTAAACTTGTTATTGTTCTACTAAAAATGTCTTTTCAAATATCTGCTTTCATTTTGAATCTTGCTCGTTGTTGCCAGCATATTAGCAAGAGAAAATACAGTATTACATTTCTAACAATCTCTAACAATAAAAATGTAGTTAATGAATTTAATGCACATTTTATCAATATTGTCAACGAAATTGCTTCAAAAATAAATTATAAAGTGTTTGATTCTCATCACTATAAGTATTTTAATGAATGCCTAACTTCCTTTTTTCTGTTCCCTGTGAATGAAAATGAAATTATCAATATTGTACAACATTTTAAAAATAACGTATCTCCTGGTTTAGACTCTATTACTAACATCACTCTAAAGATGATTATAGAACATATTTCGAAGCCTCTTGCACACGTAATAGATCTGTGCTTGTCTCAAGGTATATTTCCCACCGCATTGAAACACGCAATTGTGATTCCAGTATATAAATCGGGTGATAAATGCAATCTCAGTAATTACAGACCTATATCTCTTTTACCTTGCCTGGCAAAATTATTTTAAAAGTGTATAAAGACCGTTTAATGACCTTTCTTGATAAACACAATATATTAAGTAATAATCAGTTTGGTTTCAGGAACAACCTCAGAACAGATGACGCTATTATTAGTGTTACATCTAAATTAATTCAAGAATTTGATGCTGGTAATAAATGTTTAGGTATATTTTTAGATTTGCAAAAAGCTTTTGATACTGTCAACCATGATATGCTTATAGAAAAACTGGACAAAATTGGTATTAAAGGCGTTGGACTGAAATTTTTTAAATCCTACTTGAGTAACAGGACACAGTCAACAAAAATGAATGATTACAGTAGCGAAATTCAAATATTAATATTGGTGTGCCGCAAGGTAGGCTACTGTATTAGGTCCTATATTATTTTTTATATATATTAATGACTTATTAAATATTGATTTGAGCAGGTATTCGGGTAATATATATTCTTATGCTGATGACACAGTAGTTATATTTAGCGGTAATGATTGGGACGTAACTTACCAAAACTCTAATAGAGGTGTCAACATCGTTAAGGAATGGTTAGATGCAAATTTGCTTTCACTGAATACTTCTAAAACTACGATTCTTCCTTTTTCTTTAACTACCCAAGGTCTTGACATAGCAAAATTAAATAATACGATAAAAAGAAATATTACCGTTCATAATAACTGTAATCGTGATAACTACAATTGTACCTTCTTAAATTCTTCAAATGAAACCAAATATTTAGGCATTGTAATTGACGAAAATCTAAGATGGAATAATCACATTACTTATGTTTGCAATAGGCTTCGTAAAACAATATATAAATTCTCAAACCTCCGTTCTTATTTACAGCCTCATATCTTGCGTTTAATTTACTTTGCACTAGTTGAATCTGTATTATAATATGGCATATTGGGTTGGGTTGGAATGGCTAAATCCAACCGCTTGCCTTTAGAAATCCTACAGAAAAAGATAATTAAAATATGTCTGAGTAAACCTGCTGATTACCCCACTAAACTAATGATTTTCTGAATTTAATGTCTTAAATATTGAACAAATATTCAAACTCAAATTACTGACTTACAACCATAATAATAGAAATATTTTCAAAATCAACAATCCTCATCACTACCTTACCAGACTAAATCAAAATTCTATTCTATATGAACCCAAATGTTTTACCTCTGCTGGATTAAACCACAGTATAAATTTCGGTCCAAGATTATACAACTCACTAATATGAGCTCATCCTGAACTATATAAACTAAATTTACATAGATTCAAGAAACAAACTTATAAAATTTATTCAACCTAATGCATGACTCATTTTACAACATCCCAATTTTTTGCTTTTCATTTTGGCTACTCGTGCTTGTCATTCCTCTCTAACACATAATGTTTAAGATATATATGTTTTGCTTTTGATTTATATTATTTACTGTTTGCCTTGTTTTGTGAGTGTATTTGTATATGCCATATGTGTGTGTGGTTTGTCGCTTTGTCCTGTCTTTTTTTTTTTTTTTTTTTTTTTTTTTTTTTTTTTTTTTTTTTTTTTTTGTAATTTCCAATGGTCATTGTTTTCTGTTGCTGTGCTGAGCTTTGCCCGAGCACGAGCTTTTGCTCATTCGAGAAACAGTTATGAATGTATGTTTCTTGTTTTACGAAGGTAAAATAAAATATAAATAAAATAAATAAAAATAAATAATTCAATCATTTTTAACCTCATTGTAGCGGTAAAAGAAATAGTTCTTGAACCGAAATCCTCGGTTTCTGTAGAAAAAATTTAAGGCATTCTTAAGAAGTTTACACTTGCAGTTTGTCCATAGTGTTTGCTCCAGCAAGACGCTGAACGGAAAGTTCTTTATTAAAAACGTTTCTGTTGAATTTATGTGATAGAGTTTCCAATGACAGGGGTAATTCTAAAATTAATTGTGTTCTATAAACTATAAACTATTGGAAAATTAAGTAAAAAGTGTTGCTAGAAGTTGTAAATAAAAATAAAATAAAATGATACATTTGTTTCAATGTGTTGAATGTAATTATTAAAGTAAAACTTAAATAAAACTTGTCTGAAAACAGTAAAAAAAAATTAAAATCAAACTATTTTTATATGTTAACATTAATACTGGGCTGATAAAACCTAAAGATTCGGGCCCTGGTTATGAGAAAGTGTCATTACCGATGGTCTTTTCAGAGGATCCACGCCCCCCACTCACGTTTTTTTCAGTAATTTCTCACTTGAGTGGGTTTGTGAGAAAGGCAGCCTGTAATCCAATTTACATACTAGCCGAGAAACCGGCAAGTGGTCCACTATTTTATCGTTCCTATAATTTTTATAATGTAAAATGTAAAGACATTGTGTTGTAAATCGAAAAGTACTGGACTACCTTTGGTTTTGTCAGGTTTTTCCATTAATTTTAAAAAGCACACAATTAATTATCATTGTTAAGAAGGAATTCAAAGAAAAGAAGACCCAAGATAAATTATTCTATAATGGCGTAAATACAGGACTGGGGTAGAATATGGCACCATTGGCCGAAAAGCCGCAGGTTCGATTCCCGATGGTATAGTTGGGATTATTCAATTGGCCTAATCCTTCTGATGGTACTGTGGCCCTGGGGTCGATGCAGTCTCTAACATAAAGGTGGTAAGGTTGACAGCCTTATGCACCGACCGCCTTTACCCCCAGGATTGTTCCTGGTACTCATTTCTGTTAGAGGCTGAGTCGACCCCAGGGCCATAGTGCCACCAGAAGAATTAGGTCAATTGAAAAACTCCAACGACGCCATCGGGAATCGCACCCGCGACCTCCCGGTTTGTATCGCAGCGCCTTCACCACTATGCTACGTCGTACACCTTTATATACTGTACTTGTATTAATAATAGATAAAAGACCGTCTCCGTGCTCCATCGGTTACCATTCTGTATTCTGTTTGTCCATCGAATCTTTTCTATTTTCCTCCAACACACATCTCAAATCAATCTGGATATCTCCTTTCCATTTTCCTCATCATCCATGTTTCAGCTCTTTATAAATCAACACTCAATATAAATTCATTTTATTCATAAAAACATTTCATAAACTTGTTCCTTTACTGCAAATCTAGTTTTCCGGTCAACCGAGTCTTTATTTTGTTGAAAGCAGTTTCGACCTTCACCAATTTCATTCGTGCTGCCTAAATATTGAAATTGAGGTACATTCTCGAATATTCTGTTATCTTAGAGACACTTCAACGTGTCTTAATTTTTCGAAATCCTCATTACTTTCTACTTTCCCGCATTTATCTCCATTCCATATCTTCTTCCCTTTTCCACCAATCGATTCAACACATTTTGTAATTCTTATTCTAACCAATGTACTGAACCGCCTGCATAATGTAATCATAACACGTATAATATATCTTCATTACTTGAAGCAACGTAATATATACAAGTGCAATGCAAGGAGGTTCCCAGATTCCCAAACTGTACATCAGGATACTTTCACCCTTGTGCAACATCATTACAGATATCGATCAATCGATTTAATAGACAAAAAACAAAACGCACTGCGTTGAGGTCGTGAAGAGATAGTTGTAGCGAAGGATCTTGCCAGAGGCCACGAGTTGTAGGAGAGGCTCAGCCCTTACTAAGGAATATCTCTGCGCCTTCCCAGTTTGGCTAATCACTGTAATCAGGCTGACTTAATCCTGGGCTTTTTATGTAAATTGGAATTGTTACTGGTAGGAGGGAAAAACAATATCCGAATAACTTCTTACTAGAGAATGTAGTTCATATTTTCCCACTGGAAGAACACGTAAATTGAATCTGAATCTAAAAAAGTCATCCTTCAAAAATGAAATAAAATGACTTTGGTTGCATTATATACTTCAGTAAAGTTCCCCCATATTACGTAATTAAGGCTTTAATATACTTAAAGAAGATTTTCTAGTGTGTGAAATCAGTACGCCTAATCTGTGTTTGCATTTGTTACATCTTAAGTAGCTAAAATTAATAATAAAACATTGCTTGAGGCCAGTGGTATACGTGGGTATAAACCTATACCTATTTAATCTTACTCATTTGCGTACCGGTATGCCTTTTGCTTCTTTGCGTATACCTTTTGGTTGTGCTTTACTTACATATACGAGCTTATATATATGAGCTTTCCTCATGTGGGGCCTTTCAAAGAAAGTACTTGTGTAATATTTAATATGTGATAAATATTAATAATATAATCGTATATTAATAATATATTAATATAGTAATAATAATAATAATAATAATAATAATAATATATCGTAACAGCTCAAAAACAGATTGAATTATTATATGAAATTTCAGGGAAAGTTCGAAAAAACTGAATATATATCGTGTAATAAACAAGCACCAAAATACATGAAAACCAAATACGGAAAAATTAAACGAGTTTCACAGTTTAAATACCTTGGTGAAATAATTCAAGAAAATGGAATTGAAACTAAAGCAAACAAACGTAGATGCCAAAAAATGGAGAGAGCATATCGGCTTACACAAAACATCTATAATAAAAAGTGCATGTCTAAATATACAAAATTGAGACACTATAACACTGTAATTAAACCCTGGTGCCTTTATGGAGCCGAAACTCTAATTTTGAACAGATGTACGAAATATAATTAAAAAAGAGTGCAATATTATAAGACAAATTTTAGGTCCACGAAGCGTAGGTGAAGAATACAGACTTAGGAGAAAAAGGAAATAAAAACATATACAGACATTCATAGTGATATCAGAAAACGAAGGTTAAACTTTTATGGGCATATTAAACGAATGAATTCAAATAGGCTCACAAAACAAATATTGGAATTCTATGAAAGTAGAAGTAAAGCAAAAGTAGATAGTATGAAATGGATTGGTGAATTAAACAAATACTTAAAACTGGCAGAAATTAAACCAGAAGATGTTTTGAAAAGAGACAGCTTTAGAATCGAGGTGCATAAGTGGGAAGTTGACTAAGAGGACAGATCGAAGAAAAAAACTGGAACAACATGGACAAACGAGAGGAAGAAAGCTCACAGCCAAAGGATGAAAGCAATATGGAGTCAAAGGAAAACACAGAAACGCCTCTAAGAACTTTACGTAGTCCTATATGGGCTCATGCGCGAACAAACAAAATAATAATAATAATAATAATGGTAAGGCGTTTGATGGTTTTTCATATTTTTTATATGAAAGTTGAAAGATAGTTCGAATACATAATTTACAATGTGTAATATTAATTAATTGATTAAATAACGGCACTTTGTTTTACCATTGTTTTCCATTTCTTGTCATTTTCAAAGATAGGTCTTTCTTTAAGATAATTTTCAACATTTTGAAGTATGACATTATTTTACATTATAATATTATTTGTTTTTAATGCTTGTCTATTATAGCTGTATAAGCAAATATAGTCCACAGGAAACAACGCAGACATGCAGCATAGTTATCTGCTACTCCTATCTTTAAAGAATGTGCATATTGAACTCTACTACATTTCCAGGAAAACCTCGTTTCATAAACTCAGTCTTGTTTTAATAAATGTCATTATAGGTTCGTTGCATAGCGCACTATTATACGACGTTGCTATGGAATTTTACTATACAACAATAAAGTCAGACTACTGCAGTCGAAAAGTATACAACTGAATATCTCCTTTTGCAACAGCACTAGATAAAAAGCATATGACTTATATGAGTAATATACACACCTCTCTTACCTTTAGCTTTATTTCATTTATAAAATAATAGTAATACGTTATATTTAGAAATAATAGCATACCCTAATATCAAAATGTAACAAGTGCTTATCTATATACTGTATTTGTAGGCCTATATATATGTATATATATACATATATATAAGAGGCTTTGTTCTGACTGACTGACTGAATGACTGACTGACTGACTGACTGACAGGCATGGGCGTTCGGTAAGAGGGGGTTCAGGGGGTTGAAACCCCTCCCGAAATATCTGCAATATTTTGAACATTATAGATCATGGAACGAATTTTTTATTTTAATTCTGATTAGGTTGTTACATATTTTACAATTTCGTACACATCAAAGCATTATTTAAGATTTATCATAATTTATTTAAGATTCAAATTTCAAAACCTCGTGGTGTTGATAGTTTTTCAGCTTAATAACAGTGATGTATTACTAGTAAACAAAAATCCCTTTGGAATCTGTCAAACGACAACTCGAATTTCCCGCCAAAATTCATCAACCTGTTTGTAAAGCCAACAGTAATAACGAGCTCATCACAAAATTATCATGAAATAATCGGCATTAATCGGGCTTTTCCACCGGTGGATTTACAATGACTTTAAAAACGTGCACTATGCACCATACAGTATTATGATAATTTTTCAAGAGAAAGTTTTTATTTATAGACTCTAGATTAAACGAGAAATGGATAGAAATCTCATGAAAAACAAAGACTGAGCTGCATATTAAATTATGACAGTGTATTAATTATCACAATACAACTGTTTAGGAAATTAAAAAAGTAATAATTCACAATGTGCGCATGGACATGGAGTTGAGACGACTTTACATTGAATCCCTCCCGAACAATATTTCACCTTACGCCCATGTGCTCAACATTGCCCGTGAGCAAGAAAACCTTGAGGCCGTCTGCAGTGTTGAAAAGCATAGTGGACTGTTTTTACTTGTAGATCTGTAGAATCATTACATTAATCTGTATTTCCCTGAAGCAAGCCAGGAGAGCAATGTACCCCTAATGAGTTAGACCGGCCACTTCTCCTGCAGCGGTGTACTGCGTGTAGTCTACTCAAGGGTTAAAGGGGCTACTCGCTACATGTTACTGCCTTAGCGTTATTCTGTATTGATATGAGGCGCGTCCTTAAAATAAGTTTCCCTGGGACCGTTTACAGAAACAAAACACAACTTCTTGGACATATTATATATTCCAACAGATACAGCAAACATTCAGCTATTATTCAACATATTTGCCTCCGGAATTGAAACATTTGAATTTCTAATAATGTTTTTAATGAGGAATATTCCACAATATAATGGTTTTTCTTCATCCCACAACAATCTTCTGCCTCCATAAGCTCCTGTCCATAGCATCTTCTTCACTTAACCTTCTTCTCTCCATACTCCTTTTCTCCCCAACCATCCAGCATCTTTGGGCTTCCCTCTTCTTCTTTTTCCTTCTACTTTCCAATCCAAAATTTTCTTGGGTGTTCTATCCTCTTGTCATTCTGAGTACATGAACATATCATCTGAAGCATCTTTCTTCTACAATTTCCAAGATATTCTTTTCAACTTGCATTATTTCTCTTATTCTATTATTCCTAATTTTTTCTTTCCTGGATTTTCGTGCTGAACGTCTCCAAAAATAAATTTTTAATACCATTAATTTGTTTCTTGTTGTCTACTTACGGTCCAAGTTTCAGCGCCACATAATGTTGTACTTTGGAATAATGCCTGATGTATTAATTTTTTAGTTCTATGTAAAATATTTTTACTTCATAAGCATTCCTATAATTCTCTTCCCATCCGTTATTCTTCTTTGAATCTCTAAATTTGTTGTTGCTTCCTTTTGTATAATAGGCCTTAGATATTTAAAATGTATTTATTCATTCGTAAATAAATTGAGCTTATTTTCGTGAAAAAACTATGAACTGCTTTTCATCAAAGTATGAGTCATTTAAAAATGAAAGTGATGAATTTATTTATTTTTCAAGACGGGAAAAGAAGGAAAAATTATACTCTTTATAAAAATCTATTAATTAATGACATTTTCCAAATAACTCGAAACTACAGCACAGGTTATTTTAATATGTTAAAAACATGATTTATAAGAATGTCAGCACTCAGTTATTAGTTCCTTGCCCATCATATATCATAATTTCCACGTCTAGCAAATCCATGATGCAATAATTATTATACAACTGGAATACTCCCGCCGAAATCCATAAACCTTTTCGTAAAGTCAACAGTAATCAGCAGCTCATCACAAAATCATCTTGTCGTAATCGGAATTACTGAGACTTTTTCACCGGTGAATTTTTAGATGACTTTAAAATCATTCCCTATATACCTTACAGTATTATGATAATTTTTCAAAAGAAAGATTTTATTTGTAGACTCTAGTTTAAACAGGAAATGGAGAGAAACCTCAATAAAAATAGTTTCAAAGACTGTGTTGCATATTAATGATAGTGTATTATTGATCACTAGGGTTCGGATGTATATGACATATAAAAGTGGAAAATATGACTGAAAATATACCCTTAAAAATGACTGAATATGACCCAAAAATACTAAATATGGCCCAATAAAAGTAACGTATTTAAAAAAAATAAATGTTCCAATATAAAACGTTTAAAGATACTAAAGTTTTACATCACATGAATTCAATCAGACAATCACTTTTTAACATTTTTTGTTTACAGTTTTACTTGTAAAAGAAACTTTTAGAATTTGCTCTTGTTTTCTCGATTCATCAGCTCCAAATGCTCATAGTATTTTGTAGACCTTGCGTGTTCCTATGAAATATGAACAGTTGCAATAATTTTAAAATTTAAGTTTCTTTTAATTTGGCATTAAAATTAAATTAATGAAATAAATTTCAAATTTAACTCGACTCGACTCGACTCGACTACGTACACTGTATAATTGTGCTCTTTTACCGAATTTATAACTGAAATATGACGTTAAATTACTAATATGGTCAAAATATGAACAAGAACACGAAAAGAACAAAATATGACTTTATAGGCAAAATAAAAACGGTCCGATTAGGATAACAAGCGTGCAATTCATGTTTAATTTGTGTTTGTGGCGAGAATGGAGGCCAGGATAAAACGATGACATGTCATAAACATCCGAACCCTATTGATCACAATACAACTATTTAGTTATTTTTAAAAAAGGATTAAATAACAATGTGCACAATGACATAGATGTGAGACGACTTTACGTTGAACCCCTCCCGAACCAAATTTCACCGTACGCCCATGCTGACAGGTAGAGACTTGGAATTTTGACAGTATCTTCGTTTCATAATGTAGGTACTCACTAAGAAAGGATTTTGAAAAAAATTGATTTTAAATGCCAAAAATTGAATGTTTCTGAGAATACGTAATCCCTTTTTACACAGAATTATCAAATCCAAATCACAGTTGACATGACAACGTACTGTTGCCAGTGCTCTAAGATGGGTTTGGAAATAAATGAAATTGGATTTTGACAAATTAGAGAAACTATCAGTATAATTCATGTTATAAATAAATATTAAAGAATGAAATCCACAAAAATAATGCAGTCACACAACTTTCTCTACCCTGGACATAGAGAAAAAAATACAAGGTATGGTAATATGTATATTATTATATCGCAGATTTTTGGAGAGAGAAGTATGAAAGTGATATTACATTCCTGTTTAATTTAATCCCCAAAACGGTTTTATGGTAACATGAGAATGAGAAATAAGATATTCCGCAAAGACAATACAACTTTATGTCACCGGAATTTCTGTTTCTTCTTATTTGTACCCCTACCAGGCTTGCTGTGTACAAGCGATGGGATGCAAAATTCTACATCCTCTATGAGCCATAAAAAGCTATACCAAGCGTTTTCTGAGGGAATAGTTTGAGTGTGATAAGTCGTTATTCCTATTTCCAATCCTAAATACCTATATATTGACCTATAATATAAAAGTCGAAAGTCCTACATAAAATTAAATCCAATTACAAAATAAAAGACCCGGGCAACGCCGGGCCTTTTAAGCTAGTACTGTATAAATGGCTTTGTCCTGACTGACTGACAGAGAATCAACGTAGAACCTAAACTATAATATAATAATAATAATAATAATCTTTATTGTTCATTGAGGTTCTACATAGTAGAGTTCCTATTGAACATTGTCATAAATTTCCCAAGAAAATGCTTCGCTTCAGGGAAGTTACAAATAGTTGTTTGGAGAGATTAAGTTCAAGTCGATCCCTTGTTCTAACAAGAAGAAATTTATGTCAAGTTTATCTATTAAAAACTATTATCAGGGTTAAAAATAAAAAAATTAATATTATTGTTGAAGTATGAAGTTATTTGGATTAAATTCATTCAAGGAATAATATGCATTAGTTACTAGTACATGTCGTATAGTTCTACAGAATTTGATTTCGGACAAATTCTTCACCTCATGGGGAAGCTTATTGAATATTTTGATTCCCATAGCAATGGGACTCATTGCTGTTATTTGAAGATTGTGTCTAGTTATTGCTATATTATTTGCTGTTCTTGTCTCATGGTCATGAATATCATTACTTTTGTTGATATTTGGTTCATTTGTTTTTATCAGTTTAAGTAACTCAAAACTGTTACTTTTTAATTTAAAAAATTAAAAAAATTACATAAAATTCCAGAACAGCTGTTGAAGAGAAAGGACAGTCTCTATGAAATCGGGACCTTATGGTACCTGAGATTGAGTGCCAATACAAACCTGTCCATAAACAGATCGTAAGATCCTGGTGCAGAGTGAGATCTTCCGGATCGCTGAAACTTTTCACAGCGGCTAGTCCCGTCACCCCTTCCACCTGAATCACCTCCTTGACTCGCCACACGTCGACCAAATGGATTCTGTAAACAAAGTGTCCTTGTATATCTACATAACTAACATTGGTACTTTGTAAAATATGGCAGCATTGGCAATATGGTAGATACATAGGATTTTGACAATATCTTCGTTTCATAATGAGTACACTATGAAAGGATTTTGAAATATTTTTATTTTTAACGCTAAAAATCAAATGTTTTGGATGAGACGAAATACCTCCCATTCGAAACACACGAAGTAGAAAGACAGTATTCAATTGTGAAATCAATTCAAGATGGCCTTGCTCGGTTGCTATCTTGATTCATTTGTTTACGATTCGCAGAGATCTGATTTTTTTACATAGGTGGACAGAAGGGAAGAATGAATGCACGCCTTAATGGGAAAACATTGAACGATTTGAACGAAACACACTATGCTTCTTTTTGGCTAGTTGTTTATAAAAACATAATCCGATATGAACCACGTCGTTATTAAACACACTTACAGTTAGAAGAGGACGAATCAGAGAAGAAAATTGGGGGTAAGGAAACAATCCGAATGAAATAAAAAAACTCTTACAGACGGAATAGACATACAAAGGAATAAAAGGAATTGAAGGTTTCGGGTGTGTAAACAATGACGAACGTGACATGAAAACCGATCTGAGAACTCCAAGGTGAAATTTTATGTAAGATTCATAAGACAACATTATTACACTAAATGGATGAGTATTATAATATTGAAAATTATACAAGTAGTATACCTGCGGGGCGAATGTACATCACACAGTCATACTTGAAATGCAAATTCAATTCAATTTATGCAAAACTCTAGTTTCAATTAATTTTTGCATTCAAAACTTTGCTTTAATAATAGTAAAAACTAGGGATGGGTCGATACCAGATTTTCTCGATACTCGATACCGATATATGAATTTTTCCTCGATACTCGATACCGTCAACATTTCCAGTTTTAATAAATGGGTACATTAAATATTACAAGCCGTTGAGAGAGCTGTGTAATACCAACTAAATTAATTAAGTGTGCATACTTAATGAGACAAAATTTAATATCATCAGTAGCCTATGATTATTTTTAAACCCTACATTAAAACTAAAGTTAGTTTTTTTAACAGTTCAATTACAAGTTATTATTAAAAAATTACAATGGGGTTTGGACAGTCATCTTGCTTGTTGGTTGTTATTGAAACGTTTTACAGGAAACTAAACAATTAAGAATCTCTTCTGTTTGAATTTTAAAAGTCGGAAAGTCTTTATTTATGACTAGACAATAGTCACAGAGTGGTTTTCTCCATTTCATGGAGAAATAGAAGTATTTACTATATTTAGTAGACTACTAAAAGCAGAAAGAGATACCGCATTTCCTTAAATTGCAGAAGTACCAAAGTATCGAAGTTCCGAGCGAGTTTTCTGAAGTATCGCTCGATCCCGATACCATCCAAGTATCGAGAGTAACGAGGTATCGAAAGAATCGAGGTCCCATCCCTAGTAAAAACACATGTGCTAGAGATTTAATTTAAGCAAGAATATGTTTTATAAATGTTTACGAGGCCAAAATGAGTTTACAAACATCGTATATCGTGCAAAACATATCGATATAAGATATTTATAAATTGTGAGCATAAATATGTTTAGTCATGAAACGTTGAGTTTTTTTATTTATTATTATTATTATTATTATTATTATTATTATTATTATTTTTTTTTTAATTCTTTTAAATAGCCCACCCAGTATATATATATATGTTCCTTCAAATATAGCACTTTAAATCCTTAACACCAACTGAAAGAAAAAAATACCTTATTATCTATATCGTTCAAGTGGATTTCTTTTAAAATATAATGTAAGCTTTCTGGATTTAATTAAGAATGGAAATGTAATAATAGACCAAGCGTTTCTATTGGATGTTATTATGCAAATGAGAAGAAGGTTTGTGTAAGTAAAATCCTAGGGTATTATACTACAGTTCCTTAATGACTATTTAATGTTAGATTTAAACAAGTATTCGTTTAATGTTTACTATTTTTGTAGTTCTCAGTCTTCTTGTCAGCTTCTATAATAAAGATACATATTATGTATCTGTCAAAGACTCAATTACTCAAGATATTAATGGGAGTTGGTATCCTGAATGTTATTTGTATTGTAATAACAAACGGGTTACCTACGGAAAGAAAAAGTAAATATATGTATCGGTATGATTTTTACGAAAAATGTTATATAACCGAAATTGCTTGGAATAATTTCCTACAAACAAATTTCATTCAAAAAATTATACTAAAATTAATATTTAACCAGATGATTATTTTACAGTACAGTGACCGAGGTCTTTCGTGGTTTTCCTTTATCGACAAAGTAAAATACTAGATTGAACTTTTTATCGTCATCTTTCGTTTCATATCGTTCACCGCCATCCTTAAAATAGGCTACTACCATTTACAGGTCCTGCCCATGTCGGTGGTAACCTGGTTCTTTTATTCCTTCCTCGTCTGCGTGGTGCTTTACGGCTGGTCAGCTCTGACTGACCTTTTTAAGGTAACGTTTTCACCTTGAATAAAACGTCCAGTCATTAATATTATGAAAAGTGTTCGAAAGTATTATGATAAGGTGATGGAAAGAACCTTCTTGTTACTTTGAACAAACAAACAAACAAAAATAATAATAAAAAAATAATTAAATAAAACTAAATAAATAAAAAAAACAGCAAAATAATCACGTTGAATGACGCAATGTGTAACGTAGGGATACGATCTGTCTCCAAGCAGCGCTCGAAAGCACCTCCCTCCATCACCAACATGCGCTCCGCTCCAAACAGTATTCTTCCAACTTTACCAGCCTGCTTCCTTTTAATATCTAGTCAGTGCTTTAGTTGGAAAATATTTTATGGGGGTACTCACCTTACTTCAAAATTTTCCATATCGCCTCATACAAAAGAGTTTTAAAAAACCGAGCACCTTATCAGGATAGCCAACATGTAATCTAAGGAGAAAGTAATTATTGTAGAAATGCGCACGAAGGTGAACATTAGAACGCATATCTATTGCGAATTTAATAGTGTTTGTCATTATTAACAAATACACTCTTATTGAATTGGACATTTAATAAGTATTTTTGGACAATATCGTTCCTGTACTGCCAGTACGACGTACCGGAGCACATCTTTTTCCCGGTATGGTAGAAGGAAAATAATTTTATACCGGTACGCAGTACCGGTGCGTACCGGCCCAACTAAAGCACTGTATCTAGTCGATATAGCGCCTCTTCAGGAATAATGAATTTTACTGTCCCGTGCAATAAATTTAAATTGTTGTAACATTAGAAATGTTGTAATCTCATGACTGCATGCTGCGTATCGATGTCAATGAATATAAATCTCGTCGTGACTCTCTACAAGTTTGATATGAAGAGCTGCCATGTGCCTGTTCCCTATGCTTGCGAAACTGTTACCGGGTTGAAAAGGTTAACGCTTGTATGGGCTAATTGATGGACAAATGATTGCACTTAGTACACAGTTTCATATTGTACGCTCTTTGGGAACTGTGCAGCCAACAACAGGGTTGTCCAATGCTTCATTGTGATTCTACACTGGGCTAGCCCCGTCCGTAGCTTTGCTGGCAAGGTATTCTTTCAAATCATGTTGCTCAGGACCCGGACCCGGATTTTGACGACCTAAAAATACTTTTAAAATGAGCTATAAAATTACAGTAATAATCCAAAGAAAGACCCAAACATTTGTATGTAAATCCTAGTTTATTAATAAGAATTGTGCCCATTCTACACTTATGTTGTAATTAGTTAATTAATTAATTACATATGGTTAAATACAAACAGCAAGCACTGTCTACAAAATAAAATTATAACAAGATTTATTTTGTTATGCTTATTTAGAGTTCAGTCGGCCGCGGTGATCTAGAGGTAGCGTACCCAACTCTAGATCCGAAGGTCGCGGGATCAAACCCAGCCGCGGTCGATGGATGTTTCAGGACGTAAAAATCCTGGGCACGGAGTCCTCCAGGAGGGACTTTAAGCTGGGGGGCCCATGTCGTAGATTTACGGCAGGTAAAAGAACTCCAAGCCTAAATTACTGTAGAGCCTCTGGACAAAATTTCTCGGCCCTTTCACGTCCAAGTAATACCGTAGTTTCAGGAAAGGGGTTGAGAGGCGATGGACTTACCACCTGTCTCTCTGCCCTCTCTCGGAAAATAAGCGTACCAAAATTATCATAGGTAACAGAAACCTTCACTTCGAGGCCCTTCGCCCCAACATAGGACACCAGAGAGATTTGGAGTTCTGATAATATTCAATGTAAGTAAATTCACAAACTTTGTATATAATACAAGAAACAACACAAATTGAGATTGTTTAAATTAAAAATTAACCTAAAAATATGAAATTGAGGGGGAAAAGACCGTAAAGTGGGCTAAAATGGCAAGATAATGACATTACATTAACAAAATTAATAAAAAAACAATAAAAAATGCCCCTAAAAATTACCATTTTTTAAATTTAGGAATCGTGATCAGAATATCTGCACTAGTGGGCATCGTCCATGCAGTGGCGTAGCAAGCTTAGGCGGTACCCGGTGCGGAAAATTTCTTGTCACCCCCCCCCCCCCCCATTTAAATTATTAAAAGGTGGAACAGTTCCAAGTGTTATTATTTGGATAGTCAAAGGTAATCTTACGAGAGTTAGCCAATTTTGTTAGAAGGAAAGACATACATATTATGCAGTACATTATACTGTTAAACGACAATAAATGCTATTATTATTATTCGTTTCACCCAACTTTGGGGTACGTTGAATCAATCACTTCTTAATGTTTTGTGTTTTAATTTTAGCCCAGTATTGCTTCATTCTTTCTGATCTTGCTTTTCTCTCGTCTTCACTGATCTGAATCATTCGTTTGGTTGTGATCTTGACTTGGAACCTCTCTTTCTTGACTTTGGTTATTTTTTTTTTGCAGTTTTATCTATGAGCATTTTTTCTGTGATTTTGAGTTATTTTAAGTCCTTCTCCGTTTCTTTAAACCAATTTGGTTTGGTCTTTTTGTTGCGAAAATATTCAAAGATTTTTTTGGTCAGTTTTTTTGGTCAGTTATTATTTTTATTATTATTATTATTATTATTATTATTATTATTATTATTATTATTAATCTGAAGTACGTTATAGACAGACAGATAGGCCTATATATTGTTTTCGTGAGCGACAGACTGCAGGTGTTACCGTTAATAAAGCAAACATCTAGGCCAAAATACACTCCCGAAATTGTGCAAACTTTTATTTTTTGAGTGATTTTTTATATTTTGTTTTCCAAAGGAAAAAAATTTGTCAACCGAAGATTGGAGACAAGTTTTCCTTATTTTTACAAAAAGAAAGTTTTCTCGAAAACGGCTCTAACGATTTTCTTTAAATTTTGCACGTGTGTTGCTTATAGAGCAAAAACTTTTATTTGAAACACTTTTCGAAATAATTGTCTGAAGGGTAGTTATAAGCCACCCACTCTGAATACGGGCTCTTTGCAATACGGCCCGTTGCAACGGAAAATCGTACGAAAACAAAATTTTGTATTTGGGTTAGGTACCTTTTGGGGATGTGACACGAACATTGGCGACAACATTATCTTGTTTTTAAGGGGAGGCTAACTTTTATTTGGGCAGAGGAAGTTATGTGAATTATACATAATTTTTTTTAGGTTGATCCTAATAAATTTCATAAACAAGTAATGTAACTATTTTACGGAACTGTATTATTAATAATCTATTCTTAAATATGCGCACATCCCAGTTCAAAATCTAGATTGAAGGAGACTTCGGAGTCAACTCACATTCGAAGTGTATTTTCGTCAAAGTCATGACCGCCGCCGCGGGTAGAATTGGTTGCGGCTTATGTGATATAAAATATCACCGATTGTTGAAGTCTCATTTTAATTTTAAAAAACTGCAGAGACAAGCATTGACAGAAATAAACACCCCTCCCCTAACCATAATATTATTGTTCGTATCAACACAGCGGCAAGTTCAGCCGCGTTTTATTACCTTTGTTGACAGAATTTAAAACTAAAAGAAGTTTCAATACGCATGTTGACTTGTAGAAAGTTGTTAAGCTTATTTAATTGTTTTAAATAATATTATTATTTTCTTTAAATTCCCTTGAGCGATTTTTTATTTACAAAGACAGATTTTAAATTTGTCACCCCATGATGTTCAAGTTAAAAGATGACATGTCATCAAAATCCGGGGCCTGCTCATTAAGCTCGGTATGAAGCAAGATAAACAAAAATCTGGGTGAATCTTGAAATAATGTTTATAAGCCCATTCGGAAGAAGACTTCGAAAAAGATAAAACTTACGTAATAAACAGGGTTTCTGATCTTGATGGTTTTCGGACACGATATTACATTTATGCTACTTGTGTGAAGAACTAAATTTTGATTTATGTGTATCACATCTGTGATATAAATGCCATATATTGTACGACACAATTTTGAAAGTCTAGAAAGAATATTGTACTCGTACTAAAACACGCTGTTTAGCCTGTTTTATTGTCCAAAAAGTAGTTATGAACTGCCTTGTGCCGAACCCCATTTTTTTATTTTACTGTTTAAAACCCCGATATTTTTAACGAGTTAATTACGAGACCCGTAAATGCCTTTACGGCCCGTGTGTTGCATGCTATTTTTTGCACGATGATTATTTATATCAATTTAATTATATTAACTGAAAGAGAAAGGAGTTCGATTACTGCTATTCCCTGGATAAATATAAAATGGCATTTCAACTCCCGAAAGAAACACTAAAAACAATGCATCAATCATTGCACATGCATCTGAATGCCCCCTGAACTGAAGAGGGAGCGGGCCGTGACACACACATATCCATTGAACTTCATTCAATTAATAACATGTGTGTGCCCCGGTGTACGCTACCAACCTGAAGAACTGCGCGAGGGCCCACTGTGATGTTGATAAATTGAATCCAGTTTTATTTCAACTCACTAAGTATCGGGTCGATAAGGTTGATAAGTATATGGAAGTGCCATGTATGTGTCGGCCTTATGCGCTTCGGGATCATCAAACGAGAATTATAAGTGAGCTATCGACCACTTGACTGAAAGTGAGATTTTTCATGTTTCTTGCATGATTTATTGGCGTCTAGACCACTTTACATTGATTACACTTCCATACACTACTGACTTGTGATGGATGTTACCCGTAGCGGCTACATTTCACAGACCACCGTCTCCTGGATAATACATTAGGGCCTATAATACGGCTCTCCGTGAGGGAGCATTCGTCTGACTTTTCTGTCTGTCAAATTAGAGACCGTTGACAGGAAGTGGCATATTTTAAATTTTCTATAACATTACTGAAGCTTCCATTAACAAGACTAGTCCACAACTTTCTTCGCCTACCGTATTGGAATGATTTAGGAGCAAATGAACTTTCGTAAAAAAGTGTAAGGCAATGCTTTCGTTTTCATATGAGTAGCCTAAAGTTCAGAGAAAATGTAAGGTGTTTTGTCGATTATCCGAGCTTCTGCACTAATTTTGCTTAAAATTTGTCCATCTCAAACTCCCGGTTATCAGTCTAAACTAACTTACATAGTTCCTACCAAATTTATAAATTTATTTAATTGTTACGTAAATAGAAAATCAAATTTTAGTCCACATCCCCATCCCCTATACAAGAGGAAACCAAACAAATTCTTTAATACAGCCTAAATGTTTCATCAGATACAAAACACAGCTCCAATTTTGGTTCCAGATTATTCAATTCCATTGCTAAAAAACCGGTGAATTAATTAATCTGAACAATTAGAAATTTAAGTGAATAATTAAGTTTATCATACAAATACTTATTTTTCCTGTATCTTTCTACTTTAAAAATAATCCTTCTATCTAATATTACTGTAAATGAATGCAATTTGTTTAATTTTTATTTTAGAAAATTTGCATTTCTATTTAATTCGGATGCCGTCTTAATGAAAAATAATGTGGACAAATAGTAAACAGATCTGTTATATGTAAATTTATTCAAAACAATAAACCAACATTATTTCTTTTCTTCTTTCTTTCTTTCAACTTCTTTCCTTCTTTCTTTCTTTAGCTATAACTAATTATTGTTATAAGGGAGCCATCTCTACGTTAGTTTGAGCGAGGTCTTCATTTGTTGCAGGAGGAATAAATGTCAACGATGAGTTCGAACCCATGATCCTTTATTATAAGGCCAAGCACGCTAGTCACAAGATCAAGGATATATTTTCCTAAAATTTTTCCATAATGATGTGAACTGTTTAAATCGTTACTCTTATATCGGTATGTTACTGAAGATCTTCTCGTTTCCCATAACTAAATAATTGTACCTTTATGTGCGTGGTTTCTGCCCTTGTGTTCACTTGCAGGGTAAATTCCCATGCATTATAGATCTGAAAGGAGGCCATCTTGATAACCATGTCCACGCACAGTGCGTGATTGTTGCGCATCAGTCACAGTCTCGACCGTGGTTCAGATACGGTTCCATCTGATTATACACCAATAACGTGTCTGGCCTCTCCTATCGGAAAAACATTCCACCACTACACTATACTAACTATAGCTCACTGCAGTATTGTCACATACTCACCTAATGCATAATTAGTGTTCCTGCATAATTAATCACCGTAAGGAAGTTAATTTTCAATATAAATTATGAATTTTAGTTCAAATCAAACATAAGCTTATTTTATATTATATTTGTGTTTCAGATGCTGTTATTAAGTGCCATAATGGTACGTTCTAAAATTACATGGTGGGCGGGAAAAATTTCTGTCCGTCCGTCTGTGCGTCTGTACTAGCTATAACTTTTTTCTGTTTGTTGCGATTTTTTTTAACTTTTAAAATTTTGCTTATTTATTGCTGAGGGAATGTTAAGAACTCTTAAGATTTGTTGGACAGTGTGAAAGAATTATCATTCCACTGTGACCTACTAGTGGTTTACTATAAAGCCCGGGTCTTAAGTACTTTCAGGTTAAGTAAGTCGCCACTGGCTTTGTATCTCATATTGAGAACGCCTGGTGGTATACTGGGATCAGTTGGAGAATTTAATGTTGTATCGGCACGTTGCCATGGTAGCTCAGTTGGTTAGAGCATCGGCACGGAGAGCCGAAGATCCTGGTTCAAATCCCGACTATGGCATTGAATTTTTCATTCTGACTTCACGTGTCCAAAAACCAGTATGTGTGTCTCATTCTTTAGTCATACGAGTAATGTGCTAATGTGAGACAGATGTTTTCCAATCTGTTTGCTTGCATTTTAGCAATATGTGCATTACACTTTCCTGTTCCCCACATAGGGGGAACATATCCCTGCATCCAACTTTTACTACAAAACCCTGCAGCCTATTACATAAAGTATTCCCGACTCCACTTACGATTTATATATAGGATCGATAATTCCGAGACTGATATCTGGTGCCTTAAATAAGCATAATTTATCTCTTGCAATGGCGATCTTCCTTTTGAAATAACATTCTTTAATTGCAAATTCCATTACTCTTGTGAATCTTTTATCCTATCACACCTAAGTATTTAGTGTCATTCATATACGAAGTTTAAAAGCCATTTTTCATGCCCCTTCAGTTTATTTCGTTTTTAAATAGCCTACTACTATTTTTATTTTATTCATATTAATGAAAATTGTCATTCTTTGCAATAATAATCAATACTTGAACTACCTTTGTAGTCACCAGTGGCGAAGGAAGGAGGTGCGGGGTGTGCGGGCCGCCCCGAGTGTCATTACTGAGGGGGAGACAAAATGGCAAAAAAAGTGTGTTTTAAATAGATAAATGGCTCAGAACAATTTAAACATAATAATAATATTATTTAAGACAAGTTTAAAATCTTTGAACAAATCAACATAATTAATATTGAAACTTCTTAATTTGGTCAACAAACGCAACGAAACGCGGGTGAACTCGACGGTGTGCAGTATGGGCGAAGGTATGGGGGGGGGGGTAAAGGGGGTCTGCTGATTTTTCTCAGTGTACTTCACAGTGTGTGTAACAAAATTACTAATCATAGTACCTTTTAGTTTAGTATCGTCATACGCCAATTTTTTACTTTTAATTTTCCTTTTTTTTTTTCAACAAAAAGCATAAATAAGATTTCGAAAAGCTGTCAGTAATTTTATAGGCTTATAGGACTTTTCAAAGAAGGTTACATAAATATTCATGTTCATTTTTTAGTATTGTCGTAGGAGAAAGATTTCAAGTTTTATTTAAAAAATCAGTTAAATTAATATCTCAGAAAAAAATCGAGTTATTAACCTGAAATTTGAAACTGTAACTTCTGTTCAGGTTTCAGTTAAGTGTATCAAATTTCAAGTGTATAACACACATAATTTAAAAAAAAATAGCATTCAGCACTTCGATCATCTCTTAAGAAAGCCATCAATAACGGCCATGGGAACCGGCATGCTCACCACATGCCCCCTCAATCCTACCTTCTGCCTATTGTAAATGATGCATAGGTCAAATGGTAGGCCTAGTCCCACAAGGAAAGTAGCGCCACGGAATTTAGTTTATATTAATTGTTTTACCAACATTCACCTATATCGTCTATGAATAAATTAAACAAATAAGAACTTATTGGACATGCTTGTCTGACTCCTACTCGTTCCTACTGCTTCCATTGTCATTTGTGGTTCGTGTGGTAAATATTACATACGAGTAGGATAGAACTCACATTATTTCAGCATTCAGCAAATGCCACATAACTCAAGTGATATTGGGTGGATGTTAGTTCCTCGAGATTGCTTCTTTAGGTGGCTGTCAAGAAACTGCACTTCCTCCATGATGTATTTCCGGGCTCCTCACCTCACAATCTGGTGACTTATATATCATCCAATATGACCACAAACCCTGATAAAAGCTCCCTCCTAAGACATGACATTTCATATTTCGTCTATTTATCTCGAGTAAAATTTTATTGTATACTTCAGAGCTGGTAGCGACTGTAACTTGTATCCAGATTCATTACTAGAATTGTTTTGAAGCAATTAAAATAAGTAAAACTATTTTTATATGGTTAGTTCGTTTTTTATTTGTTTGTGTTAAGGTGGAGGTGTGCGATTGAACTTGATGGACAGAGCTGTTTAAATTGTCATATTAGATTCTCAAAGCTTTTCTTGGATTCAGGATTTGCAATTTTCAGAGCATATTGCCATAACACATCAGAGTTAGATGCGGAAGGAAGTTTAGTACTTTTGAGTACTTTTCTAAAAAGGCTTTAAAGTGAGGATATTTGACTAATTGAAGTGGATTGTTCCAACGTATCGTTATGACACATAAAGGCCAAGGAAATGTGTGACTTCTAATTTGCTGACGAGTGAAGTAGTAATGACAGTAATTCTTCTCACTAGATTTTAGCATAATGATTGCTTTACTTGTTGAGGTTATGATGATGGTGCTATTGTTGATTATTGTTACGAGGGTAAGTAATTAATTAGCCTATCCGTACTCTCATTTTTAAATTTATTGCAACAATATAAAACTTTCAACTGCCTAATTTTTCAAAATAGTCCCCTTATTTCTCAATGCACTTGGTCCCTCGTTGTATAAGCTTCCTGATGCCCTCAGAAAAAAATAAATAAAAAATCAGCTTAGTAGCAAGCCACGTATGCACCGCTTCATTCGGTTCTTGGTCTATGGTGAATCAACGACCTTTTAAGGCATCTTTAAGTAGGCCAAAAAGATGGAAATCTGACGGGGCGAGATTGGAATTGTATGCAGGATACTCTAACACCTCAAAACCCAGATTCGCAATAATTTGAGCAATGTGGGCGTCATTATGTATGCGCGCATTGTCATGTAACAAAACAACTCCGTTCGACAATAGGCCTCGACGTTTGGTTCAAATTGCAGGTTTCAGCTCGTTGCTCAACATCTCACTGTATCGTGCACTATTTATTGTTGAACCTTTCTCCAACTAATGTTGCAGTACTGGCCCTTGTGGTCCCAGAAATGCGTGAGGATCTCTTTCCCTGCGGAGGGATGATTCTTGAATTTCTTTTGACTGGAGATGCAGGGTGTTTCCTTTCCATGCTTTGGCGTTTAATTTCAAGCTCAAAGTGATGAATTCACGTTTCGTCTCCAGTGACTATTCGTTTAAAAAAAGCTTCACCTTCGTAAGCATGGCGGCCCAGTAAGCTTTAGCAGATGGACACACGATTGTGCTTGTGCTGTTTTGGGACCCATCTTGCACAGACTTTATGAAATCCAAGACTGTTATGATGATGTCATAAGCAGAACCATTGCAAATTTGCATATATTTTGCCACTTTATCGAAAAATCACTCTTCGGTTTGTCTGAATCATGATACCCACTTGCTCAATGTCGGCGTCACTAGATGATAATGGACGTCCTGTTCTTTCCATGTCTTTCACAATTGTCGGACTATTTTTGAACTTTTCAATCCATTCATACACGCTATACCATGGTAAAAACATTGCCCCATATTGTGCGGAAAGTCTTCGATGGATTTTGGTTCCTGGTTACATCTTCAAACGACAAAAACGGATCACTGCACGTTGTTCTTCTTTGGTGCAAACGCTGAGCGGTGCAGCCATGTTTGATGTCCTACAGCGCAACACCCAGTGGAGCCATAACGGTCATACATTCCACTAGCGGAGAGAAATGAACAACATGTCGACGTGCGGGCACAAAGTGGTACAGCCATCCTGCAAACGATTAAACAAAACGTGCGGGTGCTTATTGACTTACACATGTACTATGCTTCTTTATAATAATTATAAAGAAGCAACTATAACTATAGTCTGTACGAAAGATCATGTTCAGCCTTGTACAGTACCTAGGCTTATGCAATACATAATTTTTTTTTAACGGTTAGGTCTTCTTCTGAAGGTAATTGCTTACTTCTTCTTCTTCTTCTTCTTCTTCTTCTTCTTCTTCACTACATGGAGTAGGCGATCGCCTGTTCCGACTTCACAGTTTTTCTTTCCATTTTCCTTTCGGTCTTCCTATGTCTCTTTTCCCTTTTGGATTATAGTTTAGTATTATCTTTGGTATTCTAGTGTCCTCCATTCTTTCTATATGTTGATACCATTTATTGCGATTTGCTTCTATTCTTTCATTCATGTTAAAAATCTGTAAATCTTTTCTAATGTCTTCGTTTCTAATGCAATCTAATGTTGCACAGCCTTTAGTTCTTCTTAAAAAAGGTCAACTCCGCGCTTCGTACTTTATTCTGAATCTTTTTTAAGTTCACCCAAGTCTCACATCCATATAGAAGTATAGGAGTAGCCATTGTTTTATAAAATTTCATTCTAGTGTCCTTTCTTGTTTTATTTTTCAGTGTCCGATGGATTGTGCCGCACATCATTTGATATTTTGCTGTTTTTTTGTTGACATCATCTTCGGGATCATTTCTTATATTTATGTCACATCCTAAGTAATTAAAATTTGTCACTTGATCTAATAATTTGCCTTCTAAGACAATTTTAGAGCGTATTTGTGACTTACCCCAGAATGCCAGAATTTTAGTTTTTATGTATAGAAATCTTAAAATTGTATTCTTTGCAGATATTATTTAGACAATAAATACTTCTCTGTAGATCATCTTCATTATTTTGAATAATGACTACATCGTCAGCATACATTAAAATATTTAGTCTTAAGATACGGCTTATTTGTATACCTTCATTTACTAGAGTTTTCCAATTTTTAATTATGTCATATATATATATATATATATATATATATATTAAACAATGAGGGTGACAATGAACACCCTTGTCTGACACCTCTATTTATTAAAATTTCCTCTGTTTTTATTATTCCAGTATTTATTACTATCTTTGAATTACAATATAAACTTTTCATAGCTTGAATAAAATGTTCTGGATATCCGTTTTCTTTCATGATATTCCATAACAATTCTCTTTTCACCCGGTCAAACGCTTTTACAAAATCTATAAAGGCCACTTGTGTTTTTAAATTGAATTCTCTTCTTTTCTTAAACAACTGCTGCAATATAAATACGGTACATTATCAGTCGTGGAACGTCCTGTTCTGAAACCACTTTGTTCTTCATGTGGTAAATTTTCTGAGATTGTTCTAAGCCTTTTATTCAAAATTTTAGCATAGATCTTATATATTGAATTCAGAAGACTAATCCCTCTATAGTTTCCACATTTATTCCGATCTCCTTTTTTTAAATATAGAGATTATCTCTGCTATCTTCCAAGATGCTGGTACTCTACAATTCGTCCAGCACATTAGATGTAATAAGCGCCAATGCAGGAAACATCCTCCATATTTCAGTAACACCATATTAATTCTATCAGTGCCTGTAGATTTTCTATTTTTAGTTTTTTCAGAGCTTCTTGCAGCTCTTGTACTGTAATTGGGTCTATCTCAGTAGTGATTTAGTTTTTTCATCTCCTTGGGACCATAATTCTTTGTAATGTTTGATCCAATCTTCTGGTTTTATCACATTTAGTTTTGCTGCATCTCTTTCTGATTTGTTTAAATGTTTCAGCACCTTATATGAGAATGTCTGACTGCCATGTACATCATTTTCATTTTGGCTTATGAATATGTTCCAAGATTGCTGATGTGCTTCCTTGACAATTTTTTTGCTTCATTTCTTTTTTGTCTGTATTTTTCTTTTGTTAGTTCTGTTTTTGTTGGATCCATTGCAGATATGCCTCTTGTTTTTCATTTATTGCTTCCTTTATATTATTATTCCAAATCCTTAATCCTTTCCTACTTCTTAATTTTTTCTTCTTAACTAAAACTTCATATGCAGCTTTCTCAATGCTATTTTTTATATTATTCCATTCTTCTTCTACTGAATTAGCAGTTGATGCATTAAGAAGATATTCCTGTAGCCTTTGATGATATAAAATCCTGATACTTTCTTGGTTTAAGAGTTACACTTTAAATACTTCTTCTTTTAATAGTCTTTGTCTCGGTCTACTGTTCTTCCATAATGTAAATCTTGACATTACTAAGTAATGGTCGGAGCTAATATCACATTCTCTGAATACGTGTACATCCTTTAGTTGTGGTCGCAGTTTGTCATTGATTAGGATATAATCTATAATAGACCTCAGACCCCTTTCACTCCATGTATATTTATTTAAGTCGCAGTTCTAAAAAAGGTGTTGGTAATTTTCAGATGGTTATTAACAGCAAACTGTCTTAATTCTTGACCATTATTGTTCAAGACTCTCCAAAAGTTCCAACAATTTCTGGAATAGGTGAGTATCCTACTCTTGCATTGAAGTCGCCTCCAATTATAATTGAGTCATTTTTATTAATTTTTTGCAGAGTGTCATAGAACTCTTCTGTCTCTTCTTTCCTAGCATTAGCTGGTGCGTAAATTCCAATTACAGTTAAATGACCCTTACCTATTTTGAACCTTATAGTAATTATTCTTTCATTTACATATGTATAAAATTCAATTTTTGACTTCCATTTTGAGTCCACCAATATCGCAACTCCACTCTGAGCTCTTCTATTTTGAGATACTCCGCTCTAAACCATTACATAGTTGTTTAGATCTTTTGTTCCTTTCAATTTTTCATCGTTTCAGTTATAATGGCTATATGAACATTTTTTGTTTTAAGAATTTATTCTAATTCTGCTTCTTTATTACCTAAGCCTCTGACATTCCAGCCAGTAGCCACATTCAATTTATCCGCAATTCCCAATCGTTTGTCCTTTTCTCGCTTAAGTTGTCGTTCTTTAAATCCGTCCGACTGTCTACTGTGAAGTTGTCCAGTAATAGTTACTTCTGGAAGAGTTACCAGCACTTCGCAGAAGTTGACGTGATAGGGCTGCTATCTTATGGCTTTAGTCTAGCCATCATGTGTATTAACCCGCATGAAGGGCTGCCTCCTCCGCTGCTACTTCACCGTTGAGGTCTTCACCCCTTTAATGCCTGGCATGGGTGACCCTACCAGAAGCATAGCTCCCGCCAATCAGAGGTGTACATATTCTGATTTTAGCTTGCTTGCCCCTTTTAAATTCTGCAACCAGCCACAGCTTTTAACTTGCTTCAGAAGAGAGCAAGCCAGATTACAACGATGATAAGAAACACAGTCGCTATGAGTCACAAGCTCTTCATAACTTGGTGGGTTTCACAGGGCCTAAGGAAACTGCAAGGCCTGGCGGAAAGAATATGAAACTGGGTATATCAGTGCACTGGTAAGTCGTGCAGCTACATAGTTGAGGAACTTCAGATGTGTTTAGAGTACAAGCAAAAGGAGAATGGAGAATTTTACCCTGAAGGAAGCCGAGGAGAAACTAAAATGTGGAGAGTTTGAATTACCAATGAACAAAGGTAGTCCGGCATGGGAAAAATTTTCAAACATTTTCGAGAAAACATCATAAAATCAATAATAACAATAACAAAAATCCCTTTAGGCAAGCCTACAGGCTGAGGTAGATTTCGAAGTGCTTTTGGTTTAATTTGCTGTCGCTGCGTAGCACTCTTCTTCTTTAGCCTTGGCATGACAAACCCGCAATAATAACTGAAAAAAGAGGAAAGAGAACTTTTTCAAACACTCAAATCTCGCCTTATATGAGAACTATCAAGAAACTAGTTATTGATTTGTAGAGTACTCATCAAGAGCTTTTCAACGATATCCCACAAGACGTAGTTTCAAAAATTTCGAATTTCCATCCCCCACCCCTACCCCCACTCGTACCCCCAAAACCCCCGAATAGTTGGTGTCACTGTGAACTCCACAAGGAGTACTCTAATTTATTCAAACAAAGTTTTCCTCTATAGGTTACTTCATAGGGGCCGAGATATAAATGTTTTAAAATTTCAACCCCCTCCCCCGACCAACCCCTTGCGTCAATTTTGCTCATCAACGAACTTGTCCGAACTATTGGGCCTAGAAATAGCATAATAAAATTTGGTTCAAATATCTTCAAAATTACGGCCGCTAGCGTGTAAAGATATATATATATATATATATAAGATATATATATATAAGATATATATATATATATATATATATATATATATAAGATATGAAAGAATTTTTCGAAAGTCATGACATGGTATCGATTGCAATAGATAGATTTTTCTTCGAAATCTACCTAATAATAAAAATAATAAATATGTTAAGACGCTTAAACGATTTTTAATACTTTATCCACCTTTTATTTATCTGCATGATGAATTTCTTCTACCAGCATGTAGAAAAGCAAGAAAGTATTACCTACACCAGGGGAAGACAGAAGGTTGCTCTGTGACGTCACTGATTTCTGCTCTGACTGCTCGCGTAATACCTCTGCGAGGAGTATGTGAAGTGGTGGCATTAGTGAACAGGGGGGAAGAGAGGGGCATTAGTATTGCGGGCAGCGGGAATGTAGGGGGTTAGAACTTACGTAATACGTGTTTCCGAGTTAATGAAACATCAATCGATTTTCTTGATAGTTTATTGGTTAATTACAGCACAGTAGTTTAACATATTATAAATAATTCTATTTTTCTATTCTGTGAGAACAATTGTCTTTCCACAAAATCTATGTTCTTTGACAAAAATAGACAATACTATCATTTGAATTAACATAATTCACTACTATAAATATAATTAAAAAAATGAACTGAATTAATTACCATACAAGCTCGTCTGCACCTTAGATGATACAAGATTACAGTAACAATTTTCTGACTTTCCTGTCTCTTTTTTCTTTAACAAGTTTATCAATGTTGGGACGTAATGTTTGAGCAATATTTAATCGAAGACTACATTTAGGTTGTGATTTGACACTGTACTTCTTGATTTGAGCTTTGCACATTTCATTACCGGTAGTGGAAAACATTGTTCGGCCACATATGTCGATCCAAAATTACATAATATTCGTGCGGCAAGTTTCGGGAATCTGGTTTCAGAGAAATTTCTGTAAAAGTTACCCAAGACCACTTTACGCTCGTATTTGTCCTTTAACAGATCGTCGCATTGTAAGTTTAGCAGTTCCAACTGATACCGGCAAGGAACGTCTTTGACATTAACTGAATATGTGGTAGCAAAAAGTTTAAACATTGGAGAAAGGTTTTCCACATCCTGAAACCTCGATTCGAACTGAAGAAGAATTTTTTGCAGAACTAACACATGTTCTGCAGAGAGAACACTATCAGGATCGCATACTTGCATTAACTTTGAAAAATGCTCCGTATTTCCAACCAGAAGTTGTTCTACACACAGAGCTAAAGTGAATAGGTCCTCTAGTACCTAAATCTAGCGTACTCTAAACACCCCTACTACCGTGCGCTCTTGCTGACGTCACACACAAGGGATCCGCATGCTCTTGCTCCACAAACGTCATCACAAGACGTAGTTGACTTCCCCTGACCTACACCATAATGAATAGAGGAGATAGAGGAGAAAGTGTGATGACTGAGGTAGTTCACTGGTTCCGCCGCTAGGTAGCAGTTACTCTGCTTGAGATTCACGGGAGCAAGATTACTACGGGCGGTATAGGAAAAATTGCAAACATTCTTAAACAAAATAATACATTAATCTATTTCAAAATGACTCACCTTATCTAAATTGAATTGTTAGATACTTTTGACAATTTTCGGGCTGCTTTACACGTCTTGGAAGATCTCATCTCCATAAATAAACATGGCCGTGTGTAACAGTAATTTCTCAGATTGCAAGAAGCTTGACCGTAACATTTCGTTCCACATCTTCGATCGAATCGATATGTTCACAAGCAATGAACGATTATATAATATAGGTATGAAACAGCTAAGGGATGTTGATCTAATATTTTGTTGCCTAGAAAATAGGGTAGAGGGTATGTTAGTATAATTTGATGAGAATTTGTTAAAGAATGTACATTTGTATAGAAATAACAACGTATAATTAGGGTAGAAAACAGCTAAGGGATATTTTATAAATTAATATTAATATTACATTGTATAAGAATATTACTGAGTATTAATTTGTATTAATATTGTATTAATAGTAATATTATTTATATTAATATTAATTTTCTCCTGGCTGTATGGGGTAAGCTATGTAGGTGAAACACGGTCAAAAGTGTAGATCTGTGTACAAATTATGTGAACAGAGATAATATAAACTAAGGGATGGTTTGTGAATTGCAGGGCACGGAAAATTTCATAAGCAGCACTACAAAAATAGGGCGCGTGATCTTTAAAATTGGCGTCTCAACATCCGATAAAGACGCACATACGCAAAAATTGTTTTGCAATGCATTCTACATATATCACACAATATTTCAAAGCATTTTTCCTTATTTTTTCATAAAAAAATTAAATCATCTTGCCTTAACTACAGCCCGCTATTTGCTCAAACCCTCATCCATTGACCGTTCGCTGTAACTGATGTACGTCGTATGTTGTTAAATTATATTATTAAAAAAAGGAACAAGATATTAAACTAATAAGACATTTGCTATGATAATTATACATGAAAATTACTAACATAAGTGAACAGAAAATATGATAAATAATCCAATAAATGCATAAATAAAAGTAGTGCAGCTTTACTAAGTTAGAAAAAAGCTTCATTCACTCCTTTACCCCAGCGGGTCAATCTTGCAGTATGGGTACATGTAGTCAGTTAATATAGTATTTATTATTGAGTCCACGAATAAATTATGTAAAAATGTTTACGTTATTGCTGGTATTTTATGGAAAAGATGCCTGCTAATACCTCAATACCATTCTGATAGCTTTAGCTTTAGAGTAATTACTATTACTCGTTAACCATTATAGATATATAGGTGGTACTCGATTTATAATGAGATCCAAATATTTCACTAAACCTTACACGCTTGATCTCTTTCTGGACACAAAAATAAAATAATAAATTTCGCATAGTCAAATTTGCTTCACCCTCAACATTTCACGATCGTCCCACATCATTCATTCAGCTGTAGCGCTCGGAATAATTACCACTCAATTACTCGTAAACCATTCAAGATATAAAGGTGGTACTGAATTTAAAATAAAGTTGAAATATTTCACTAAAACTTTCTCGCTTAAAGTTTTTACGGGACACAAAAATGAAAAAAATTGTCGCATAGTCAAATTCCGTTTCACCCTCCATGAATTTTGTGTAATTGGTGATGTTTATATAATGAAATAAAAACATTTATGTCCGCATTTTTTAAGTCTCTGTTTTAACCATCAGAAGGACTGTGTTGTGCAGATTATTTCTGCACAAATTTCACCGAAATAGGACCAAGGGTTAATTAAAGATTGCGAGTTTAATCATAATATGCCAAACTATCATGATGCAGCATTGAGAAGTTGAAACGCAAACGAAGGTGCTGCCAGTGTTTCGGTGGACCGCCGCTCTCCCTATACCCACCATTGTATTAGCGGTGGAGTCATCACACTTTCTCATTCTATTCATTATGCCTACACTTTGCAACTATAGTTGTTTAGCTGATAGGAATGTCGCAAGCTTATTCTGGCTTGGATAAGTTAAGTTTAACCTGACCCACGCAAGCCTAAAGAAACCTGCCTGCTTGCTAATGTGACGCTGGCAACTTGCTTGCCTGGCGTTCAAGCGGGTATGGGCAAGCTAAAATCGAGATTTGTACACCTCTACCGCCAATATAGCTCAGTGGATCATTGAGACACGCAACCCCCCGCCACGTTAAGGTGATAGTCCTGGAGGGGGTAATTGCTCTCTATCGCAATTTACAATGGTAATTGCTCACGGTAAATTTATCTATCGCTGCAAAAGTCTGCTAAATCATTCGTTTCGAGGATAGAGAAAGTTACTTTTGTTCAAATTTTTGGAATTCCGTGCGAGGTGGTCACACCTATAAATAAACATGTCAGTGAATCATACCATAGACCTATTTTAAGAATTTCTTATATCAGTGTATGTGTCTATGAATTAAGGTTCAGAAGCATAGCTTTATTAAGTGCCAGTATGGTACCACAGTATAAGTGATGGTACTTTATGAGATTGTGTGTGGGGGACAAAAATGTCTGTCCGTCTGTCTGTCTGTCTGTCCGTCCGTGTGTCTGTACGCGCGATAACTCAAATACGCTTTATCGGATTTTCATGAAACTTGGTATACGCATTTATAATGTCCATGGGAAGAACCCTATTGATATTGAACCAAATCGGTTCACCGGTACTGGCGTCAAACCCAATTTAGTATTTTTTATTTAAAAGTGCCATAACTCAAATACGCTTTTTCGGATTTTCATGAAACTTGGTATACACATTTATAATGTCCATGGAAAGAAGTCTGTAGATGTTGGACCAAATCGGTTGGCCGGTACCGGAATAATGCCCAATTTAGTGCCTTTTTATGGTATTATATAACAAAAGGCCCCATAACTCAAATATGCTTTATCGGATTTTCATGAAACTTGGAATACGCATTTATAACGTCCATGGCAAGAAGCCTATTAATTTTTGACCTAATCGGTTGAACGGTACCAGAGTAACGACTAATTAAAGGTAACATGTTTTTAAATTTTTGTCTAGCGGTATAATTTGACAGTTAACACTATTCCTTCACTTATGCTTATCAAACTATACCTTCAAACTGACTGAGTTGGCTAAATGGTAACGCCTTGGACTCGTATTCTGGAGGTCGCTGGATCAAATCACTGAGCCGGCAGATTTGACATGGATTTTTTTTTAATTTTAATTTTATTTTTATGTGAGTGCGCGATTGTCAAGGTTTCACAAATCTGTAGTTCTGCTGACGCTGGTCGATTTTAATCTCATTAGAAAAACTTATTTTCTGCATATCATAATTGCAATTATAATTGATTCAACAAAAACATACTGGCACTTTGTTACATCAATTTACCTGACTTTATTAACTATGTGGATATTGCGCTGGCTTTTATGTAAGTTACTGATTTCAGTCCAAAAATAGGTTTATGTTGAGAAATAATATTACTATTAAGCTACTAAGGATATGATTCTTATACAAGTTTGTAAATGCAATTTAAATAAAATGGGCCTACTTTATGCCAACAAAATATGATATAATCGTTTTGTGTCTGAGTAGATGCACTACACCTCACAATGAAAATCGTTTAATAAAAAAATTCATACCAACATTATGAATCTAGGTAAATTTTAGCTAGCACGAATTGCTAGTGTGATTAGAAATGACTATAATATAATAGCGAACCTAATTATTTAGCTAAATTCCGATTTTTCTGGCTTCTGTAAAAAATGAAGTGTGGAAGTTTCGCACGGGGTTACTCTAGTATCAGTATTATTTCTTACACCCACTGCATAAGAGGTTGCAGCGAACTGTAAGACACTACAGTACAGTTTACGGCAAAGATAAAGTGGTGTAAGGAACACGTTACAGTCAATATTATATAGGCCTACATGATATCAAGGCCACTATTGCATCCTTAATCTTCAAACGATCCCACATTTGGCTGCCATCGGTAATACGCCTGACAGAGGGCATGATTTAATAAACTGGATATTATTCAAGGCTAGTTAGTATATTAAGTGCCAATTTTCAGGCGATGACATCAAATGCATTTTGTATCTTTATCCTTATCTGAATTGACTTTCCAGTACAGTAAGGCATAAAGTTTGGCAATGGAGAAGCTAAGTGTTTTATTTGCGTATTTTTAAAATTTTATGCCTTTGCCTTTGCGGACACTTTCCTGCTTTTGTTTTATAACTCAGTATAGAATTTCTCGCTAATGTTTATTGCTAAATATATTACCATAACCTGTTATGTGATGATATAGACCTCGCAAGTTTACGCTCAAGTGAACATAATAATATACTTTAGTTGACAAGAATGCACGTATAACGCCCTGGATAAAGTTACACCCATATATCGTTAGGCCTACGTGCTATTTATTTATTGTACAGACAACTGGAAACAGGTAGATTGTTTCGGCTTCATGGAAAAATAGATGGGTAATGGTAAAATCCCAATGAAGAGGGCTTCGTACAAGTTTCTCTTCATACAACACCTAAAATCACACATGTTTTGTTCTGTCTCGTTTTGTGGACAGGAAGTGTTGTCTTGACGAATGATTTAGTCCAAGCCGTCCGCCCTAAATTATATTATCTTTTGTAGACTACATATGTATCACGCTGTGGGTGAAAGTGGTGAAATTTCCGCCATATTTATTCGCAGAACTGACAAGAAACTCATGATTGGACGTTGGTGGTGTGACGTCACATAGCGAAAATGGTGGGAACAGAATGACCTATACACATAACATGTGGGAGATTAATTATAGGACATTACAAATCGCGAGCTAAACTAATATCATGTAGGCTACAGTATGTAGGCCTATATATATATATGCTAGTATAGCTTGCGATTTGTAACTTGGATGTATATATATATATATATATATATATATATACTGTATATATTATCAGTTCGTACGATTCAATTGTTTAGCCTTATATCCTTTATAATATAGAATGTGTATTATTTTTAGACAGAATTTTCTTCGGACTTTAGGGCATCTGTAAGAGATTTAATACAATAATCGCAAAGCTTTTTTGCCTCTGACGTAATAATCCTAGCACTGTTTCATTATATTTTGTGAAATTCACATGTGTAAAACAGTAGTTAGTATATGCACATAATCTGGTAGAGGTAGTATAAAGATACAGCAGCTATAATGAAAATTAACTATAAAACTCTCTCCGTATCATTTCATAAGCCTATATGAATTAAAGTATCCAAACCCTGCTGAAAAGTCCTCATTTAATTATTATTTTGTTATTAGCACTGTGGATGGCAAACTGTGGTCACATGCACGTAGGTTATTGTAGGCGAATTAGGTCAGAGACATTCGTCGCACATTTCATTCCCCCTCCTCGGTACTGATGGCTTTATTGCACATGGACCTGGATTGGAGATTTAAGCAAAGGTTTATAATGATGACTGCAGTCATGATGAAGCATGTGTCTGTGTGGTCCGAGTTTTATGACCACAGAGCGCAACTCCCTGACTGACGATTGACGCAACGCAGCGAATAATAAAAGGGTAATATTGTTAAGTAATATATGATTTTTTTCATCCTGGTTCTTTTACGTCTGTCCTCGTCACAAATTAAACCACGCTTTCACAGACTGATTGTAAAATAAGAGAGGATTTGATATTGCTAAATCACAAAACAGAGCCTAGCCTAATTGATTTGTTAGGCTTTAGGTAGCTGGCGTAATGTCCTCACCGACAACGATGCTGATTATTAATACTGTTTTATTATTAATTACTAGAAAGAATCCCATTTATTAAAACAAAAAATGGTGATGCTTCTATACACACAAGTTGCTCTTTGTACAGCTTACCATTCAAACCATGAAGACCAATAAACAATATTACATTTTAAATTACGGTATGTATTACGTAGGCCTATACAAAAAGTTCAGGCCGCATGTGCCCGTAAATATGACGCCATACGATTCCAGCAAAATTAAAAAATATATGTATTACACTCTCTGCTATGCCTATGCATATGAGATGACTCCTATCAATTCCTACTTGTAATGGGAAGACAGCAACAAACAAATAAATTCTACCCCGTGCGCCAAACATAAGTCTTGGGACGATATAAGTTACGTTATCAAATCGATTTGTATATAATTGTTTGAAGAATGGTACATAGTTGTTATTAATCATTATTTTCTTTGATCGACCAGTCTTGCATGATCTTTATCATTCCTTTTAGAATACTACAATATCAGAACATAGACTAGATCCTGATTCATCAAGGACATGAATTACCTCTCCTGCAACAAGTTGGAGAGGATGTTTGGTTTCTTGTATCTTCGGTTAGTAAGAGGACCCGAGTACATGACTCTGCGCTTCGATCTCCTTGACGAAAATTCAGCAAATGGTTGCACCATTATTTTCCGGAACGTCTTTCAGATTAGCGTAATTAATATTCAATATCATTATTACATTAAAATTTATTAATTAGGAAGTTTACACATAATATATTAACTACATATATAATTGAACAAATACAGTTTTAAGTTTAACATCAGAAATAAAATATTTCTTCTAATGAAGAGGAAGAGGGAAACGTCCCCATAACACTAGAAGCATTTCCCCTTTGGATGGCTATGCCTATGCGCTGCCTCAGGTATTCAGTGGCGCGAGGATCTTTAGTAATGGACTGCAGATGTTTGCCCAATTCACTAACGAAGGCTTTGGCTTCAGAGCACCAGGGACCAAAGGTTTCTACTGCGAAGACGACAAAGATGAAATTATCGATTATAGCACGATATTTCGACCTCTTTAGTTGGACAGCGGATTCAGCAGCAGACCCAGCAAGTTTACAGGTGGAGGATAAATGGGATGGTGCTACTGTGTCTACACATGTTGCGTCCCACATCAAGGATTTGCCTTGTCTCCATGGAATTAGTGTCAAACCGTCTGGGCGTTTGCCGTCAGAGCGGCTGATACCTACGGGTTCCAAGATAGTAGGCACTCCAGCAGAAGTCAAAGCTCTTTTGATGATGTCGTTCAAGGCAGAATGCCTGGAGAATCTGCCAGAGTTCTTGGAGCAGCTCAATGCATGGTGACCGTAAGAGTCAGCAGAGGCCCCACAAACACAAGTGTGCTCCTGGCAGATTTTACAGCCTAGACGTAGTGCTCCAGCAATCCGAAATGAGCAATTATCCATAAGTGTGCCAATTTGAGTAGATGGTATGGCCGAGAGCCAAGAGCTTGCTTCTTTAGCTTGAATTGCATGGAAACGTGCTTGATCCTGAAGGGACTCCATACACGTAGTTAATGATTTCAGGACACGAGTAGGGTTAATGATGTCCCAATGTTTTTGTATTTCTCGTTGTTCTGGAGGGTCTTGAGAATCAGTGAGCTGAGACCAATGTTGTAAAGCTTCTGTTAAATGACAGACCTCGAGATTGTCACCGTAGTTAGAGACTTGAGACTTGACGAAATCGAAGACCGAATATGCAGATGCTTTAAAAGCTGGTAAACATATGTCAGACAACGTTCTAATACCAAGACCACCTAAGTTAACGGGTAAACTAGATAAACGCAATTATAAATGTTGAGTTGAAAGGAGTTAAGCTTGATTTAGCAGTCAATGAAGCAGGGGTGCCCACAGACGCAGACTGCGTCATTGAAATTTCTGGGGGGGGGGGGCAAAATATTATCGTTTTATGAATTTTCTGGGGGGAGTTGAAAATTGTTGCAAAATTAGCGTTTTATATGTTAAAAATAAAAACGGCCAAGTTCTATAACTTCAGAAGGTCTCTTCTAATTTTTTATAAAGATAAAGATGAAGAATTTTGACAGCCATGGGCGCCCATACCCGGGGGCGGGGGCGCAAGGACAAAAATGTATATCAATAATTATTATAGTCAGGTGTTTATCTTTTAAGACAATTATTTGAAAGTCAGTTAAGACATATAAAGTTTGCAGAAGTTTTACCAAATTAACAACATGGAAGCAGAATCCACAGTGGATTAGGAAAGGGGGTCCAGGGGGTTTGGACCACCAAAAGTCAAAACCTAAAATTTTATATTTGTATTTAAAAAATAAAATATTTATTTAATTAAACAAGATTTGTTGGTGTGTCAAATATGATATAGCAGTTATTTTCTTTTCATAACATAATGAGTAGGCCTATTATGTCCACTGTTCCATGTGTTATTCAACTTTTCTTATAAATAGTAACAAGTATTATAACTTAGGTAACAGTTTCTTGTTTAAGTTGCGATGTCTTAGAGTTGCGATGTTGCGATGTTTAAGTTGCGATGTAAACAAATTTTCTAGTTTTTCAGCGCTAAAATAGCGTGAAATGTGATTTTCATTAGTTCAGTATTTAAAAATTTCCCGGGGGTGGACACCCGACTCAGGTAACATTTTCTTGTTTACATTGGCATGCCTTAGAGTATGGTAAACAAATTTCTTAACTAGTTTTTCAGTGCTAAAATAGCGTGAAATGTGATTTTCATTAGTTCAGTAGGCCTATTTAAAAATTTCCCGGGGGTGGACACCCGACTCAGGTAACATTTTCTTGTTTACATTGGCATGCCTTAGAGTATGGTAAACAAATTTCCTAACTAGTTTTTGAGTGCTAAAATAGCGTAAAATGTGATTTTCATTAGTTCAATATTTGAACATCTTCCGGGGTGGACCCCCCACTTAGGTAATAATTTCTTATTTACATTGGCATGTCTTAGAGTATGGTAAACAAATTTCCTAACTAGTTTTTCAGTGCTAAAATAGCGTGAAATGTGATTTTTATTAGTTCAGTATTTAAAAATTTCCCGGGGGTGGACATCCGACTTAGGTAACATTTTCTTGTTTATATTGGCATGTCTTAGAGTATGGTAAACAAATTTCCTAACTAGTTTTTGAGTGCTAAAATAGCGTAAAATGTGATTTTCATTAGTTCAGTATTTAAAAATTTTCCGGGAGTGGACCCCCACTTAGGTAGGCCTAATGATTTCTTATTTACATTGGCATGTCTTCGAGTATGGTAAACAACTTTCCTAACTAGTTTTTCTGTGCTAAAATAGCGTAAAATGTGATTTTCATTAGTTCAATATTAAAAAAATTTTGGGGGATGTACCCCAGACCCCCTTTTTGGGGGGTATTCCAAAACCCCCGGCACTTTCGACCCTCCCCGCAATTATTTTCTGGCTACGTCATTGTTGCAATTATTATATTATTAATGTAATGTCACAAAGTGGCCCAAGAAGTTAAAGCGACAAAAAATTAATTAATTAAAAAAATTGCCCCTTCCTAGAAAATATCATATTGGCGCCCTTGTCAACAGCCAATTAGGTTGGGGGTGAGCAATGAAGTTTGAGGGGGGGTGAGTCATGAAGTTTGGGGGGGTGGGCACCCTGCATGAAGTAATTCATTGGTGTAAAAACAGAATTTGGTTAGCAACGCTAGCGTATGTTTAGGCCTATAATGTTCTGTTACCAGCATTATTTTATGAAACGAGAAACAAAAGTAACATAAATTTTGCGTATTTACAGATGTTGAATATGTTTACCACAGAAAATCTCGTTTACTTACCATGACTCATCGCCGTTATTTCTTCCTGTATCATCTAATATATAAAGTCGAATGTGTGTTTGTGGGTATGTATGTATGTATGTTTGTTCCTTATACAAATCCACATTTCTTCACCAATTTGTACAAAATTTTGCACACATACCCAGTTAAGCCCGGGAAGTAACGCGGTCAACATTAAAATTGTAATAAATCAGTCCTTCCCTTGAAAATTATATAATTTATGAGAATATTATACTGAAAAACAATGAAATGCTGTTCAGTTCACATGACAACCGTGTATTGTTTACTTTGATAACATTGGGCCTTGGCAACTGGACTTTAACGAATTATGATTGAATCGATGCAATATATTGGCGAAAATAATTACTGAAAAATGAATTACACGAAAATAAAGCAAAGTGTGATGCAGTCACACAACTTTCTCTACCCTAGACATAAGAAATTTTTTCTCACTTCACATTTTGATGTAGAATAAGAGGTCGTATTACAGGTACAACTTAAGTGTGTGAGTATGCTATATCAGAAGTCGGTAAATAGTCAGTTATCCATAGCTGTAGGCTTTGTATTAGTTGAGATTTATCATAGGCCCTAAGCATGGGATGGAACATTTTGAGTCCTATACTCGCAGTATATTATGTCCCACACAACTTTCTCTACCCTAGACATAAGAAATATTTTCTCACTTCACATTTTGATGTAGAATAAGAGGTCGTATTACAGGTACAACTTAAGTGTGTGAGTATGCTATATCAGAAGTCGGTAAGTAGTCAGTTATCCATAGCTGTAGGCTTTGTATTAGTTGAGATTTATCATAGGCCCTAAGCATGGGATGGAACATTTTGAGTCCTATACTCGCAGTATATTATGTCCCGGGTTTTAGGGGAGGAAAGTATGAAAGTGATACTGCATTTCTATTTTATTTCAGCCCCGAAACGGTTGTAACATGAGAATGAGAAATACAATTTTCCGTCAAGTCAATACAATCTTATGTAATTTATGTTTCTTCTTATTTCAACCCCTCCCAGGCATGATGTGTAGAAGCAACGGAATGCAGCATTCGACATCCTCTATGAGCCATAAAAAGCTATATCTAGCGTTTTCTGATGGAATAGTTTGATAAATCTTTTTCTTCATTTCAAGTTTTACATACATATTATAGGCTATAAGGACCTAGAGTTTCAAAATCGAAAGTCCTCCATAAGTTAATTTCAAATTACAAAATACAAAGCCCGGGCGACGCCGGGCCTTTTCAGCTAGTATTGTATAAAATTGAAAGGGCCTATGAGTTAAAATTATAAGACGCTATAAACACATTAACAATAGGAAACAAACGCATACCAATATTAAAATTACTTGGCCTACTAGGCCTACGAGTCTGAAATTAAGATAGAAATACCAACCTTCGTCTCGGTGGCGAATATAACTACAGCTGCGGAGATACTTATTGATGGCACTTGCTCCATGGAAGAAAGAGTTAGGTAATAGCCGTTGCCTCCTTTCTCCCTAGCGTCTTACTTACAACACAAGCGATGGATAAGTAGCACACAAGAGCATAAGTGAAACAGGATTGCCAAACTCAATGGATATTTTGTACTATTTCACAAAATTAATAACTTATTATTTTTATATTTGGCGTATTATTAACATCAGAACAGTTGCATAATTAGCTAAACGTTCCATAAGAAAATCGTAATACTTAGAGCCAATTAACGCTTTCAGAGCTGAATAATTCGTCTTATGCACTAATCATGAAGTGAAATCTTTAGTGGACTAATTATAATTTTGAAATCAATAGTTAATTTTAAAAATGACGATCATAATAGCCTATATGAAAACATCCTCATATTTTAGCATATATTATTATTCTATCAATCTTATAAATCTCCTTTAATGCAATTTTTGTGGTGACGAATTTATAGTAGGCCTAAATAGCAGCTAAAAGCTTAAGTCGAGCAGGAAGTAATAGCTGGCAGAAAATTATATGCTTATATTACCACAGATTCAGGCTTATGAAAACTTCAATTTGTGATTTTTCTATGCTTTTCAACTTCTTCGTAATGATAATGAAAATCATTAGAATTCCTGCAAGATCTACATACTGTATTATGATTCTATTTTTTTTGCCATTTTTAATTGAATTCGTCGGCCGCGGTGTGTAACTTAAAGGCAAGCATGTCCGCCTTTAGATCGGAGAGTCGCGGGTTCGATGGATGAGTCCTTACGGGGGGGGGGGGACGTCTGTCTGCGGCCAGAAAACTGACTTGCACTAACATACAATCCCCACCATTCACCAAACAATCTTCAAATGAGAATCTTTGGAGAGTGGCACTAGTACATGATTTGAAACAGGTTGTGGTTAGGGATTCGTCCTGTCCAGTGATGGGAAGTAATTGAGTAAAAGTAATCGGATTACAGTAACGATTCCTTTTTTGGTCCCATTTACTATTGTAATCGTTACTTTTTTTTAAATGTAATTTTTACTCGTAATTTACTTCCGGAAATAAAATTGTAATCGTTACATTTGAGTAATCGAAAGTAATCGAAAGTAATCGAAAAGTATCGAATTGAGAATTAGGCAATGTTGCTTTCTTCTACTCGCTGGCAGTCGCTGCAGCGGCGGTGAACTTTGCGTTCTTTTTAAAGCGAACGTAAAGCGCTTTACAGCTGTATGGTCGCTGCAGCGGTGGTGAAGCGAAGTCAGATCTGGCTCAGATCTGGGTTTTGCTGCATGGATATCAGCCGTTCTTTTTTACACTTTAGTTTGCTGCAGCGAAACTTTAGTGATTTATGCAGCGACGCGACATTCGACATGGCAAGTCAGCATTTCTGCCTAAAAACGGGGCAACGCGACATCAGCTGAGATGAGCGGAAGTCGAATGTATTTTTTTTTTCTCCAATGGCGACCACAGCCAGAGCAATTTACGGGGAGCGATACTATTTTTACTTAGATTTCTATATGGTTTCCATTTATTTCAAGACGTGTTCAAGAAATTAAAATTGCTGTTCTCAGCCTATAAAATATTTATATCCCTTTCTTTGAAAAGAAGGTTATGTTGTTCCACGATATAAAACGAAGCTCAAACTAACCTAACTTACCGAGCAATAGAGGCTATGCTGAAAATACTGCTTCTGGCGTTGAAAATTCATGTATGCTGTATGAGGACCAGTTATTTACAACAAGGTGACATTCACGTATAATTCTGATAGTAGGATTCTGGATCCCGGTATTTGTCTTTTCTAATTTTAATCAAATCTAATCTATTGTGTTGCGAGGGTTTCACTGTTGTAAATGTCACTTTATGGGTTTTGCTACATGAACTCTCATGGCCTTTGTTAACCTTTGTTTGCTGCAGTGAAGCTGAAGCGATTTACAGATTCGGTTTAAAAAGGAACGCACGGAAAGCATCATGCGCAGACAGAACAGGGTTCGGTATGCAATAACATCAGACATTTTTAAAATGGCATTGGAATAACTATGCATATCTTTATTATTTGTTGTTTAAAGATTATGCATAATATTGTAAGACGTGGGAAAATAAATAAATATATATTTCTTCCCATTTAGAACTTTTTCAGTTAAATGTTTTCAGTAGGTATATTTCTTAATTAAGTATATTTTGAAACTTGCTTCTCATTCTCAATTGCTATAGGCTAATGTCGTCATTACTGTTCTCACAACTAATATCCAGGTTACAAGTAATATTAACGAACGTTACTCAATGTGTATGGAAATATTGATATTGATGTGTTTTGTTCGTTTGTTTGTTCATTAATAATTTTAGACTTTGTAACTTCCCAAGCAGCTTTATTAGCTGAATGGCCTAATAGTTTCTGCCCTTGTGCCCCCTCCCCAAAAAAGAAGGAATTTTTAGATTCTACCATTTTGTAAAGTAATTGTAATTGTAATTTTACTGATTACTTTTTCAAAAAGTAATTTGTAGTTGTAATTAAGTAAAATGTTTCTCAAGTAATTGTAATTCAGCCCAATTACTATTTTTTGGTAATTTTCCCATCACTGGTCCTGTCATCATCATCAGAAGAGGGAGGGCATAATAATGACACGTTTGTTTCTATTCCGGACACATACTGAGATGAGTAATGACTGTTCCTGGTAATGCCCGCCCCTCCCTGCGCTTTGTTGCATGTAAACACACGCACACACTACTCAGTACATATACAAACACATAAAGACGTCTAATCAAAGCAGAAATGCAGTGGGACCTATTGATTGTCGTCGAATCAAATACATAGTAGGATGCTTACTAGGTCTTCAATTAACCAGAATTGTCGGACGAACCAAAGACTTATTGTTATAGAGGTGTTAAAGAGGTCTAAAGTTTTCCGTAGCTGAAGGTAAACAAGAAGCCTGGACAATTCAATATTTGAATTATTCCTAAAATCTCGCATTAAATAAATCTTGCTGTGTTCTAATCTTCGGACTGACTTCATTGTTGCTCGAACCAAATTGCTGGTTCAAATTTGCTTCCTTCAGAAGAATCTTTCAAGCCCCATGTAACATGTCAATTTGGCGTTTATTATTATTATTATTATTATTATTATTATTATTATTATTATTATTATTATTGTAAATATTATTAATACTATTATTATCGTCCAGTTATTCATTGCATGACCAGCGGCTTCAAAGCAATAAACCGTTAAGTCGGTGTTTATGTTAATTGATCTGAGTAAATCGGTCTTAGTTTCCGCTTTCCAAAACAAAACCAACGTTGCAATATTCTCTCATTGTTATCACTGATTTTAGTTCTTCCCTCGCTTTAATCAATTCACACGAGTTGTCGTTTACTGTAACTAGATCTTGCAACCTCGCGTTTCACTCTACGCGGAGTTGACGAGAAGCTGTCACAGCCGTATCGGGACATTCTTAGGTTTTGATTAGCTGGAGTAACTAGCTGATTGGTGCGGTAAAAATAAAGAACATGGGTTGAGCTGTCGGCAAACTTTTCCTCCTAATAGGCCTAAAAGGAAGCCGCCTGGCTATGCAATGAATAACTGGACTTATATTATATGTTTAGTATTATTATAGTAGAGTATTTCATTAGATAAAGTCCAGTTACTCATTGCATACCCAGGCGGCTTCCTTTCGTTAGGAGGAAAAGTTTGCCGACAGCTCAACCCATGTTCTTTGTTTTACCGCACCAATCAGCTAGTTACCCCAGCCAATCAAAATCTAAGAATTTCCTGTGGTGATTTTGACAGCTACTCGTCTACTCCGCGTGGAGTGAATGCGTTGTTGCAAGATCAAGTTACAGTAAACAATAACACGTGTGAATTGAATAAAGCGAAGGAAGAACTGAGGTCAGTGACAACAATGAGAGAATATTGCAACGTTGCTTTTGTTTTGGATAGCGGAAGCCCAAGACCGATTTAGTCAGATCAATTAACATAAAGAAACACCGAAACCTTTGAAGCCGACTGGCCATCCAATACCCAGGCGGCTTCCAAGGAATAAACCATTAAGTCGCTGTTCCTTTATGTTAAATGATCTGATCAAGTCGTTCTTGATTTCCTCTTTCCAAAACAAAATAAACGTAGCAATATCCTCTTAATTGTTATCACTGACCTCAGTTCTCCCCTCGCTTTAATCAATTCACACGTGTTATTGCTTATTGTAACTTGATCTTGCAACCCCACGTTTCGCTTCATGCGGAGTAGACGAGTAGCTGACACAGCTGTCACAGGACTTTCTTAGATTTTGATTGACGGAGGAAACAAGCTGATTGGTGCGGTAAAAATAAAGAGCATGGGTTGAGTTGTCGGCAAATTTTTCCTCCTAAGAAATGGAAGCCGTCTGGGTATGCAAAGAATAACTGGACTATAGTATCTGTATGACCTGAGACATACCTGTGTCTTTGGTAATAAATTTCCTAGAATTGTTAATGTTTCAGCAGAGCTCTTCATATTTATAGTTGCAGTGTTCTCGATTGCATAACTTAATTTGAACGGAATGTCATTGACTTCTCTGTTTACTTTATCTTTTTCACGCGTAGCCTATTATTAGTGTGGATGGAATGTTATTGCATGCGTTAGGAATTAAGTGCTCTTACGATGATATAAAGTACTTCTTGTAATATTAAAGGATTTATAGTTGAGCACAACATGCACATAGATGAGTTATATCACTTCCTTCATTTTTTAAGTTGTTAGTTCTTACATACACTGCATAAGAAATGAATCGAGTTACATAAAACTACATTCCTACACATTTGATCTTAAGCATGTAAAATTAATTGATAAAGAAGCGTTTTCATTCTACGAACGATAGCTGATAAATACGTTTTAATACAATATTGTTATACTTTCACGTACAACGATATTCCTGTAACAATAAAGTTGTGAGCAATCATAGTACATTTCGTTATATCTTTCGTACTAGTTGTTTCGAGAGTCAAATTTCTAATGTACTGATCTATAACTTCTTATATATTTTGAGCACTGGGTAGGTTGGCCAAAGGTGGTCGCGGTTTCATACTCGCTACAAATCCAGTGATCGGAAAACCCGTGATGGTTTTCTGTTTTTTCCCCCCTCTTCTTGAATTCAAGTTCTGACTGGATTTACTTACGTTTGATTTTGAATGTCAATACATAGACCTAATAATCAGGAAATAGCCTGTATAACCAATTGCTGTCGAGAGTAACTCATGCTAAAGCCCCCTGCACACAGGGACAGTACTGGCAGCCAGTAGCACTAGCCAGTACTGGCCGCCAGTAAATATCCCTCTACTGTCCCAGTGTGCAGGGGTACTTCCCTTCAACGTCCAGTAGCTACTGGCGGCCAGTAAACTTAAGGCAGGTTTAGCCCCCTGCACACAGGGACAGTACTGGCAGCCAGTAGCACTAGCCAGTACTGGCAGCCAGTAATTATCCCACAACGTGCAGCTTACTACTGGCTGCCACTAAACTCAAACCTGCTTGAGTTTGAGTTTAGTGGCCGCCAGTAGAGTCATTCCGTGTCAGATCTACACACTCTTTTAACCTCACCGTTCCAGATTTTGATGAAATTTTGTAGAGAGGTAATTTTCATGTATATTAAGGGAAATACAAATTTTTATTTAAATATTTCAATCTGTTTTGAAAATACAGCCATGTAAAGTACTAAAAAAATAACAAAAATCACATAAAAAAAACATATCTTTGAACTAATATAGCAACTCTTCTAATTATCCTACAAAGGTGAGGAAAGTGTCATTTTTTAGCATTTGTTACGAGCTTTCCAATGACATGTAACACATAATAGTTCTAATGATTTTTTTTTTTTCAGAATTCAAAGTGAAAAATTTTGATTTTGAATTTTTAAAAAGTAAATTTTCAAAAAATCCTAGGAAATAGGTTATACCAATGTTAAATGATGTACCAAGTTTGAAAATGGGATGGGAATGGGTTCATGGTTAAAAAATTAAAAAAGTATCACTTTACAAAAAACAGGTCAAAAATAACTTATATATCCCAATGGAAAGCATAATAAAATAATTTCGACAAATAAATTGAATCAAGGGAAGTAACTCACATACTTGACATCTTGTTGTTCAATGAAAATTCTTATCTAATGCCTTATTGGTTTGCAAAGTGTTAAGATAGCACATAAATCATTTTGATCGGTGTCGTAGGATTTACTATACATAATAAATCTGTGAGAGGTATTCAATAATACATGAATGTGTTGAACGTAATAATAATAGCAATAACAAGCAATAACGTAAAAATCTTTAAATATTTTATTCGAGGACTCAGTAATAAAACTTTATTAACTTACTACTTGAAACTTTTCTCTGACTTCGTAAATCTGCACTATTTTTATTTAGATATTTGTTGGAATATTTATTTTATGTTTTGTTCATTTATGTCAAAACCTTCCCCATATAACAGGAAAAAAAATTAATATTAAGATATATTACTTTTAATACAATATTAATACAAATTATTAGCCTACAATATTCTGCACAATTCAATATTAATATTAGTACCACATTACTATTTAAGTATAAAATATCCCTTAGCTGTTTTCTACCCTTATTATATGGCGTAATTCCTATAAAAGTATACATTCTTTAACAAATTTTCCTCAAAGTATATTAACGTACACTCTAGAATGAGGAATATTTTCTAGGCAACAAAATATTAAATCAAATCACTGACAAATTTTACGCGATTTTACAGACAAATCCTCTAAAAGTCAAAATAACTTTTTAGGCAGCTTGAATAACAGAAGAATCCACATCTTAGCTGTTTTCTACCCATGTGTTGTGATTTCTGCAATATTATTCGAAAGATTTTACAAACGATTCTGTTTTCTACCCCTATTACACAATCTATTTACAAGTCTACAATATTTTTATAAAAGTTTGCCTACTTTGACAATATTAATACAAGTTCTATAATATTCTATATTCTATAATATAATATAAATACTGTTTATATTAATCATAATCATACATAATTAAATAATTGACCCTTGTACTGCCTACTGGCTGCCAGTAACTGGCGGCCATTACTGGCTGCCTCTACTGTCCCTGTGTGCAGGGGGCTTTAGTAAGAGTAAGTCATGCTAACCAATGCCAAGCTAAGTAGAGCTGTGACGCAATGTTAAGCTAACTCGGGCCGGCCGCTGCCGGAGTTCGACAATGCATACCGGTAGGCCCACTGGTTTAAAATATTGTTGTTTAAACACATTGTGCCATTTGATATTTAAATTAAAGTTGCTGTGTAAACGTGTAGTTGGAAATGGTTACAACTTACCAAAGCCTATTAGTATAATAATTTAATTAGTTTATTGGTATTAGTTGTGTGTATGTTAGTCTTTTATACAAATCTGCAGTTTTATTCAGATATCGATGAAATTTTGCCTATAAAGGATTTCCGTGGTTTTCCGGATTTTCCGGGTAAATGCTGTAATTGACAAGAGGCAAACCACTAAAAACTTAAACTAGATGGCAATACCAACAAAAAAATATGTGTCGGAAATTCCCACGGGGGGGGGGGAGTGTTTCATATTAGTGGCCCATGGTCTAGGAGGAGAATGTTTTCATAACAGATAGTGTACTGTACTATAATGTTAATAATAGCACGGCACGGTTCCGACTCGTAACGTAACGGCCACATTCCTCGCATTCCTCACAGAGAAGTTCTTTGCTTTGGAACACAATACTTAGCCTTCAAAGCACAAGCAAAAGTACTGTCTACATTTCATTTCGAAGAAGAGAACTATTGTGCTCTTATTCAAGGCCCTTAATATCACACAGCGTAAAGTATATGCCTAAGCCCTATGCGTTTGCTATGCGTGGATAAATTACAGTGCATAATCAATCGCCATGGTTTAAGATAACTAAATTATTAGAGTAGGCTATGTTTGAATGGTTTAAAATGTACCGGTAAGTAAAATTTACTATTCCTATCATCGATTGCCAGATGTAATCTATAATTTTCGTTAAGGTAAAAATTCATCTGTATAAAGGAAGAATGTTTGTTTGTCTGTCTGTCTATTATTCAAATCTACAGTTTTATTCACCAGATATTAAGTTTGTGAATCTCGGGTATATAATTTATATGAAGCATTAAGGTAAATATACTTCTATATCTGAATATACCGATGGCTTAGTGCACGCACGTGTTAAGTACAAATTTCAGGTTAAATGTGTTAAGTGCAAATTTGGAGGCTTATCTTCATTCTATAGGCTTCAAGTGTGACAAGTGAAAAAGAGAAGCTTAATATACTTAAAATGTAGTAAGTACTTTTCCTGGGTGCACATTCATTATAATTAGATTTACTAAAGACTACAGAATTGTACTTAACACACGTGTGCACTAAGCCATCAATATTATGGTTTTTCAATTAGACTAATCCTTCTGACGACACTACGGCCCTGCATGAAGTCAGCCTATAACAGAAACGAGTACGGAACTATCCTGTGGGTAAAGGCGGTGGTGCGTTAAGGCTGAAAACTTAACACCTTTCACGTGTCATATGTTCTAAAATCGTGGATCCTGAACCTCCCGGAACCATAAGAGCTTCCTTGGCCCATGTGAGGATCACTTCACCTTTTTAAAATTTTATTCCGTACTCGATGAAATTTTGCATACGTCTTAGCCTACGGGCGCTTTCCCTCTTTATCGCCGTTCACGAAGCTTCTTTTTCTTCCTGAATTATTGAAATGTCGCCGAAGAAAAGAAAGAGTATTGGCCATATAAACCCTGCAGCAAAAAGACGAAAGGCTGTATATGGGCCTAGACTTTGAAAATCGGAAGTAGTCTATAAGTTTACTTCGAAGTACAAGCAAAATACAAAACCCAGGCGATGCCGGGTCTTTTAAGCTACTATCCTATAATATTTACGTTAATATTAATGAGTCTAAGTGGAATATATTTTAACCTTCAATTACTGTCACAACAATCTATATTAAATGCGTCACGGAAATTGAGAAATTTGTTTGAACTTTGAAGTATAAAAAAGAGTGCGTGGAACGCCACGCGACAGAAGTAAAACTTTATTTTATTTTATTTTTTTATTTTTTCAATTTTTTATTATTGGATTTTTGTAATTTTTCATTATTGGACTTCTTAATATTGGGTTTTTGGACTTTTTTAATTTTGGAATTTGGACTTTTTAATTTTGGATCTTTGAATTTTTAATTTTGGATTTTTTAAATTTTCGATCTTTGAATTGTTTATATTTTTATTTCTTAAATTTTTTATTTTTGGATTTTAAAATTTTTTATTTTATTATTTATTAAATTTTGGATTTTTGGATGTTATAATTTTTAATTTAGTTTTTTTAATTTTGGATTTTTAATTTTTTAATTTTTAATTTTTGAAATTTTAAATTTTGGATCTTTGAATTTTTAAATTTTGGATTTTTTAAATTTTGATTCTTTGAATTTTTTATTTTTTGGATTTTTAAATTTTGTATTTTAGTTTTTTAAATTTTGGATTTTTAGATTTTTTCAATTTTGGTATTTTCGATTTTTTAATTTTTAATTTTTTTATTTTTAAATTTTGGAATTTATTATTTATTAAATTTTGGATTTTTGGATGTTTTAATTTTTAATTTTGATTTTTTAAATTTTGGAAATTTGTATTTTTTAATTTTGGATTTTTAATTTTGGATTTGCGCAGTAATGAACCTCCGGGTTCCATAAAATAGATAATATACGAGTACCTTTAGATTGCTTAGGAATTGTCTATTGCCATTGAGGAAGTAGTCTGAAAAATTTCCTTTGATTACTCCTAATCATTGAGTTGATTGTTTCTGTGCAGTCCGCACCGAAACAAGTCGGTTTTAGCGTGACTGATTGTGACTGATTTCGTGACGGTTTTAGTGTGACTGATTTCCCCGATTTCCCCTCTACCACCACTAAAAGAGTTTTACTTCAAAAAGTGGGATACAAAAGTCTTTCCAATTTGATATGCATGGGCGAAATAAGCTTCGTGGAGCTCTATAATAATCATCTTCTCGGCGATCTATGAAATGTAGACTAGCTTTGTAAAGTTGTCTATATAAACTACATTGAAACGACTTTTTAGCATAGCATGGCACAGCACAGCTTAGCATAGCATAGATTTCTTTGTGGTAGCCTTCAGTTCCGATGAACTGTGCCAATGAGCCTAGACTCCGCTGACCTCTTGACACAGAATTTTCTACTGCGTTTAAACCTTAAGTTACCGCAGTGAAATGAGTGAAGTTATGATCCTATTTTATCACAAGTTTGCATTGAAACGTGTATGGGCTATATTCCAATAGCTTAATGCTTAAATTTTCGTGGAAAATCTAGAAAGCCTCTATAAGAGACTATTGTAAAATAGCATCTGTTGTTGCCTGAATGTTTAATCGCCTTACCTTCAATTTCAATTGGAAATTTTCTTAACGCCCATGTTATGCTGTGTCGACAGATTCCTACATCATTGCCAGTTATTTGCATTATAGATCCTTTATTAGCATTTCACGTTTCTTTAATAGTCGCTTATTATGAATTATGTCTATCAAACAAGTATAATTATTATGTAAGAAGAGAATAAAATTATTCGAATATAAAACGGCATGTTACAAGAAACAAATAAATAACGAAGAGAGCATAATTGTAAGATTTAATCATGTAAATGAGCAAGTTCACTTTTCTGGTATAACGTGGTTGAAGTAAGGTGAGGACGACCGCCATAGGGGGCAGGAGTGGCCCTACTTGGCACTTGCTACCCTGCAGCTGTACCTCTGAATGTTCACCTGCTCTTATAAATTCCACTCACAAAAGTTCGTACCTTCACCACCAGAGCTCTGTGCTAGCCACCCTTATTTCCTATCTAAGGACACACCTTCCGCAAAACATTACTTCGCCATTCACATATAATTAAACTTAAACACGGGAGGGGTAGCCGCCCTTAGAGGGGTCGCTACTGTATTTAGATGCCACGAAATTCAATGCTAGGGACTTGCATAGTCCACTAATAAGAGTAGGCAGTCGTTGCATTAGAAATAATAGATGACATAACAGGGTAATTTAATATAATATTGATAACTATATAAATGTTGCCAGGTTGCTTGGGAATTTATTGGAACGTTTTTAAGTACACGCCTGTTTTCTATGTTTGTTGCAAACTAGTTTTCCTTCTTTAAACCTGTTGCAGCACCTTGAAGAAAACCGTTTCAGATATATGAAGTGCATTGCTGTGTAAAGTATTGTGTGCAGGTATGCCACTTCCCATCCTTTAGGATTATACCAGTGTCTGGAAGAATTGATTTGCATCATACTATTTTTTCAGCATTTTAATATCCCTATAAACATAGATTATAAGAAAGTAGTACCTGACCGAAGGCTATAAGAAAAGGTATTTGTTTTCCTTGTAGAATGTAGCCTACGGTATGTGAGTGGGCTACTATGTTAACTTGACATATTAACAGTTTAAATGTACTTTGAGCACCCTATTACGAAAAAATAGCATTGATGCAAGTTCATAATTGTACGTTATGCAACGACCCTATAATGACATTTATTATTATACGAGATTATTTGATTATGAAACGGGCTTCATAAATGTCTTACGAGTGCCTTAATTACCACTGACGTATTTTGATTTTGCGGGCTTCAACATTTTTACAGAAGACTTGTTCTATTAGACACCTATTGGGCTATAACTCTTTTGTTGTCTATTTAAATTTGCTGGAAAATACATTTTTAAGCCTTATGAAGGTTTCCAATGTTATTTACATGGCCATTGAGGCACATAAACCTTTGTCCCTACCAGGTGGAAGGACTGGGATATTTTATAATTTTATGCAAAACTCTTATTTATTTCCGAGTTAAATAAAATTGGTAATCATATTTTTAACCTGAAGCCAGCGATTTTTATAAATGCAATTATTTCTTGCCTTTATTAAATAAAGAAATGTAAGGTAAAAACGAAATAATCCCTCCACACTCTCCCCTATGCTATCCAAAACTTTTATTAAAAAAAAAAAGTTTGTTGAAGTTATCTGAGGAGGCCATATTTACCACAAACTTGAACAGTAATGCTTTTCGTGATTCTTAAACAAGTGAATATGGACTAGCCTATAGAAAATGTGGTAGCTCACTCTACGTCAAGAATCATACTTGTTTTATGGTAAAAAAATACCATGTGAATATACCACATCGGATTTTTACAAGAGTGTGAAGTTTGATTATAAAAATATCGTGAATTTTAATTACATTTCTTTTGTTCAGCACATGTAGATCTATATAAAGGGCTCGCATTATATATAGAAGAAAGCTTTGGTTTATTAGCCTATTAGAAAATAAATTTTCCTCTCGGGTGCATTTAAATATTTATTGTTTCTCTCTTGAATAAATCTATACAGAATTGTCATTTTAAGGTGGCTCTACGGTTGTAAATTCTACAGCTAAATAAATTGTGTAGGCCTACTATCAATGGACTCGTTTTAAAGAACTTCCCTACCTTTAAACATTTAACAAATTCAGTAGGTTACTGAAAGTAAAATATTACTATAGAATGAATATTTGGAACTTAATGTGATTTTGTAATATTGTAACTCCTTAAACGAATTACTAATTCTGCTAGTATCGACAGGTTCTATTGCAAATAGCGGCCAATATCTTTTCATACTTTCACGTTTGATATATTTAGAAATAATATTGCAGAAAATGGCGAAAATGCTCCAGAATCGCCGTAAAAGGCACCTAATCCTATAAGAATAAGCCGTCAGTTAGTTCATAGCAATAAGAGAAAGTTTGAAATGTACTTTGAACTATTCCTGGTCATATAGAATATTTTCGCGGGCTTCTAACCACATGGTAACTTGGATAAATTCCGACGTTTCGGGGCCAATCTGGGGATCCATAGTTAAGGAGAATTAGCCTAAGTGTCGGGACTGGATGATCCGCATATCAACTGGCCTTCACATTATTCAGTTCAAAGTCTGGTTTCTGATTGGTTGGTTCGCAATATAATTTTCTCCAATCCATACCCCTAGCCGAATCAGCTCTATAAAAATAACACCATCCAGTTCCGATACGTCACTGAGAAGCAGAGGCACACACTAAGCCCCAGAACAGATCTGAGCAGTCGACACTGAGGTAGCAGGCAGCAGAGCAGTGAGCATCTGAGTTTCCGGGACTACTGAGCTCTTCAGCTAGCGGAGAGGGAAGCCTCTACTACCGACTACTATTGGTTCAGCGCAGCCCGCCTGAACTAAGAGTTCTTCTTAGAACTCATCGTCTGCCCTTATCAGGGCTTTCTGAAAGAGCTTTACCTTATCCCCTTGGCCTTCCTTACCTAACCTTCCGTCGTAGCAGTTCTTTTGAGAACTCTACGAACGGCCCTTTTCAGGGCGGATACAAAAGAGCTTGCTTGTTGCAACCTTCCCTTGCCCTACCCACCATTTCTTCTTTTCTTTAGGTCGTCGCAGCTACCTGTGGCCCGGCATGGCCGGTCCACCGGACCCCATGGCGTTCTTTCAGAAGAACTTCTCGCGGATTCCGCTGTCTTTACGAGACCAGCTGGCGACTGTGATGAAGGACCTCTACCAGGAGCAGCAGAGACTGATGAAGAGGACTCCTGCCACGAAGAAGCCCGCTAAGGCAACCGCCAAAGCGGCATTGAGGCCGAGCGAACGACCCACTGGCATTGTGCCAGCTGGGCAGCAACCTGGTTCGTCCGGGGTAGTTGCGAAGGCCACAGCCAAACGCAAGGCCACTGAGTTAGGTTCGCCTAACTCTGCTGGTTCAATGGAACCAGCCACCCGGCGCCCGGCTATTGGGCCACTGTCCATAACCGGGAATGCGTCCCTGACTGTGGCTGAAAACAGCGCTCAAGGTCTAGAGGTCTCCGCGACCTCTCCCTCCGTGGGCGAACAATCCACCTCGTGTGGAAGCCAACTGGGTCCTACCCAGGAAAGAGCACCGTATGCCGCGGTCTTGCAAGCCCGGCATACAGCTCCTAACCAGGCATGTGGGCCTAACACCGCTCAAGCCAAGGCCTCTGGTTCTTTACCAGATGCCGCAGAGTCGATGGACTCTGCACTAGGGCGCTCGCGCAGCGAGTCCGGCGGTCCATTAGGCACGCCTCTTGGCACCACACCCCACGCCCAAGCGGATGTTGCTGCCATTCCCGCAGGGAAGCTCCGCAACAAAGTCCCCGTGTATGTCACTGGTGTGACAAACACTCGCAATTTTTTGAGATGGCTGCGAGAAAAGACTGGTGGTAACGGCACAGCGGCTATGCGGGGCGATGCTCTTATGCTAGTTCCGGATACTGCCGACTGTTTCCGAGCCACCATCTCTGCTCTCCGCGCCATCGAACCGGAGAAGGGAGTCAGGTTTCATACCTACTCCCTGCCGGAGGAGCGGTCTGTGAGACTGCTTCTGAAAAACCTAGGGCGTCGCATGCCAACAGAGGATGTTCGCGAGGAACTCATTGCACTTGGAGTTCCCGTGCTCTCTGTACTGCAACTTCGGTCGCAGCGGCGCGACCCCGATCCCCAAAAGGATAGGCCCTTAACGCCACACTTTATTGTGACAGTGTCGCGTGGACCCTCGGTAGCAAAGGTGAGAGCCTTAACCACATTGTGTGGTCTCCACATAACAGTGGAAGCTTACCACGCTCCGAGCGGCCCTCTACAATGCCGCAACTGCCAACGCTTTGGTCACACAAAGCGTAATTGTGGTTACACTCCAAGGTGTGTCGCTTGTGGCGGAGACCACCCCTCAGGGGGTTGTAGTACGCCCAAGGAGGCCCTGAGGTGCTGTAACTGCAACTCCTCTCACACTGCCAACTATAAGGGTTGCAGTAAGTGGAAGGAAGTTAAAGGGGCAGCGGCGAAGCGCACTAAGGCGGGGCCCAGAGCTTCTGGGAACTCACGCACCACTTCTGCTGTGCCAAAAGGCATTGCACCCAGTCTCTCCTCTGAGCAGGAGAAGCTTGGCCCAGGTTGGAGCCATGTCACCGAGCGGGGGCGTATTGTCCAGGTCCAGCAACCCACACCACCACCCCAATCCTCTAGCGACTCAGGTGCATCACAGATGCCACCTGTTAGCAATCCAACTGTTCTGGAACCCGCACCTACCACTCCAGACAGCTATATCGAGAAGTTGAGTCAACTTATCGACGACCTTCCTATGGAAGCTAGTTTTGAGGTGACAAAGTGTCTACTTAAACAAGCTCCATCCCTTCCCACTGGGGATGCCCGTCCCAAGGCAGTCCTCAAAGTTATCGCCCTTTTCCTAGCTGGATATGGCAGTACAAACTAATGCAAGGAGCGCACGGCCCTTCTTGAGGCTCGCTTACTGGAACGCCGATGGAGTTCACAGCAAGAAGGCGGAACTGGAGATATTCCTCAGTCATCATGGCATTGATATATGCCTCCTGAACGAGACTCACCTTCGGGAGGGCTTGCGATTTCGACTAGCAAATTACGTTTGCTATAGAAATGACAGACTCACTCAGGGGGGTGGCACAGCGATCCTTGTCCGAAAGGGCATTGATCATTGCACCGTGCCGGTCTCGGGTCTGCAGCAACTGGAAGCCACTGCCATTCACGTTGTGATTGCAGGTAGGCCTATCAAACTCGTGGCTGTCTATTTATCTCCAACCCGGAACATGATAGATGCAGATCTGACCGAGTGTCTTGGAGGCGGACTACCTGTGATATTAGCAGGTGATCTCAACGCCAAGCACACGGATTGGAACTCAAGGACTAACAATGCCAGGGGCTTGCAACTGGCAGAGTATGTAACTGGGACTTCCTGTATCGTCCATGGACCGGATGAACCTACAACCGATCCTTACTGTACCACACACTCTCCCGATGTACTTGACATAGTGGTTGTCAAGGACCTCACACTACCAGTGAGTCTGACTGTGTGCCCAGCTCTCAGCTCAGACCACCTGCCCGTCCTTGTCGACCTCCAAGGTCGAACATCCTTCGCAACCCTTCCAGACAGGTCAGACGTTAGACGAGTAGATTGGACTAGCTTCCAGAACCACTTGCAATGCAGACTCCCGGGGAATCCCGTGGTAAACTCCGAGGAGGATATTGATGCTAGGATTGAGGATTTGTCCAAAGCGATTACGGAAGCTCTGGAGGCATCAGCACCAAAGAGTCGACCGAAAACCTGTTTACGACCTTCAATACCGCCGGCAATTCTCTCTGATATTCAGAAGAAAAACCGGCTGAGAAGGGAGTGGCAGGCAACTAGGGACACCGCTATCAAGGCCCAAGTTAATAGGCTCCAGCGGTCTATTAGCTATGAGCTGAAGAAGTGGAAGAACGGCGTTTGGTCTGAGACGCTCTCATCCTTAAACGTAGAGGATCAGTCCCTTTGGAAGGTTACAAAGAGGATGATGCGGATTTCTGATCCCACACCCCCCTTACGAGTGCCAGGAGGACTCGCTCTATCAGATTCTGAGAAAGCTGAGGCCCTGGCCAACAATCTTGAATCTCAATTTACGCCGGTTGACGATCCTTCGGATCCTGCCGTGATTGAGCTGGTTGAAAGGGAACTGACTTCGTTTGAGTTTGCTCCTTCAAGTCAACCCGAATTAACTACTCCATCAGAGGTCGTCAAGGCTATAAAAGAGCTCAAGCTTGGTAAGGCTCCGGGCCCTAGCGGTATTCCCAATAGGGCCCTGAGGAACCTCCCTCAGTTAGCTTCACGACATATTCTCAAGCTTAATACTAAACAATGAATCATTAAATGACATACAGAAATTTCATTACTTAATTTCGTCGTTGAGAGGAGAAGCTAAAGGTCTTCTAGAAAGTTTAACCATTAGTGCAGACAATTTTCCAACTGCTTGGAAGTTGCTTTATGACAGATACAATAACAACAAAATAATTGCTGCCAACTATGTCAAGTCACTACTAAATCTATCTACAGTGAAAACAGGTTCCAGTAATGAATACAGATCGCTAGTAAATAATGCAACAAGTAATAAAAGGGCATTAGAATCATTGAAACCTAATGTACCACTGCATGATGTGATATTAGTTGAAATCATTCTTGAAAAATTAAGGAAACAAGACAGACAAGAGTGGGAATTGAAAACAGCTAATGATCAGTTCAGTTCTCTACAAGATCTTATTACATTCATTGAAATAAAAGCTCAAGCGTTAGAAATCATTGAGTACAGAAATAATCCTAGTGAACAAAGGGTTAAGTCATCTATATCTTCAAGTAAAGCTCTGACTGTTAATGTAAATTCTGTCAGTTGTATATTTTGCAACAGAAATAGCCATTCACTGCATGATTGTAGAGATTTTAAAGCTGTGTCTCTTGTGGAAAAAAGAAGATTTCTTCAAGAAAATAAACTTTGTTTTTCATGTTTAAAAGGATCCCATGTGTTTGCTAAGTGTAAAGCCAGCTGTGCCATTTGTAGCAAAAGACATCATAAACTGTTACATATTGATAATGCTATTAACAATGCTAATGCCACTTCCAATGTTAGCAATGTATCTAGCTATACTTCGTCAAAAGGTCAGAACGTGGCCAACGCAAAAGCACTATTGCCAACTGTAGCTGTACATGTTGAAGCCAAGAATGGTGATCTTGTTGGGTGTCGAGCTTTAATGGATTCTGGAAGCCAAATGTCTTTCATATCAACTGATTTAGTGAAGAAGTTGCATCTACCATTGATCAAGAATAAATTCTCTGTTAGTGGAATTAATGATGTTTGTGCCGCAAAGGTTGTGCACACCTGTTCAGTTAATGTACATTCCAGAATTAGCAACTATGAGTTTAATGTGAATTGTGCTGTTCTTGACAATGTTACTGGTCTTGTACCTAGTGCTCCTGTTCAATATGAAGATTGGTCATTGCCAACTGACATCTCATTGGCTGATCCTGAATTTTATATTCCAGCAAAAATTGATTTATTGCTTGGAGCTGATGTTTTCTTCGATCTTGTGATTGGTGAAACCTTTAAGCGCAAAGGTCATCCCACGTTGATAAACACTCATCTGGGTTATGTGTTATCTGGCAAAATGCCACTGCATTCTATTCGTCATACTAACAATGAGGTTATGAGTTGTTTAAGCAGAAATGATATGCTTGATAATCAACTTCGAAAGTTTTGGGAATTAGAGGAAATAAATCACATTCCTCAAACAAAGGAAGATAAATATTGTGAACAACATTTCTTAGAAAATACTTCGAGAACTTCTGATGGTCGATTTATAGTTCGACTTCCTGTTCGCCTAGAAGTTTCTATTGGGGATTCCTTTGGACAAGCTAGAAAGAGAATGAATCTGCTTGAAAGGAAATTTGAATCTAATGAAAAACTGCATCATGATTATGCGCAATTTATGAAGGAGTATGAGGACTTAGGTCATATGGATTTGTGTGACATGTCTGATGAATCTACTCAATTCTTCATTCCTCATCATGCTGTTTTTAAACCTAATAGTTCCACAACTAAGATAAGAGTTGTTTTTGATGGTTCTGCCAAATCTTCCAATAATTACTAATTGAATGATTTACTGTGTGTTGGTCCTGCTGTTCAGGAAGAGTTGTACTCTATTGTTCTTCGATTCAGAAAGTATCCAGTAGCAATGACTGCGGATATTGCAAAAATGTATAGGCAAGTGCTCGTTGATCCTAGAGACCGATGCCTACAGAAAATTCTATGGAGAAGTAATATAGAAGAGGAGTTAAAATGTTATAAGTTGTCTACTGTAACATATGGGATGAGTCCTGCTAGCTTTCTGGCAACTAGATGTCTCAAACAACTTGCTGATGAGAATCAAGAAATATGTCCTGCTGCTGCTGAAGCCCTAAGATCTGATTTCTATGTGGATGATTATCTAGGTGGTGTTTCTACAGTTGAAGAAGCCAAAAGGTTGCAGACTCAGCTTATTGATTTACTCGCTTCTGCTGGATTTCCATTGAGAAAATGGTCATCAAACTGTGATGAAGTACTGCAAAACGTAACTCCGGAATTGCAAGAAAGGCCAGCTAACTACAAGATCATTGGAGATCATACTGTGCAAGCCTTAGGAATTACATGGCAGCCTGAAAATGATTGTTTTCAATTTAAGTTTGATGTCAAGCCAATAACAAAGGTGACGAAGAGAAATGTTTTATCTGTCATATCTTCAATTTTCGATCCCTTGGGTCTCTTGGCTCCCGCTGTTATTAAGTGTAAAATATTCATACAAAGATTATGGATTTTGAAGACAAGTTGGGATGAGATACTACCTACTTCAGTCCAAGATGAATGGAACAAGATATATGGTAATCTACATTGCCTAAATGACATAACTGTTGACAGGAAAATAATTCCTTCTGCAAATCTTCAGAGAATTGAATTACATGGATTCAGTGATGCTTCGGAACAAGCTTATGGTGCTTGTATCTACCTACGATCCATATCTGATAATAATTCTGTTTCTGTTTCACTAGTTACTTCTAAATCTAGAGTGTCTCCTATCAAGACACAGTCTGTACCTAGATTAGAGCTCTGTGGAGCATTGCTATTGTCTAGATTGTTGAAAAAGGTATTGTCATCATTGAAATTAAGTAGATTAGATCAAATATATCTATGGTCTGACTCTACTATTGTTTTATGTTGGTTGAAATCTACTCCAGCCAAGCTGAAGTCCTTCGTTGCAAATAGGGTCTCTGAAATACAAGATGACACAGACATTAATTGCTGGCATCATATTTCAACTGAAGAGAATGCTGCTGACTGCATTACCCGTGGTGTATATCCAGATCAGTTATCTACATTGAAGCTATGGTGGAGGGGTCCAACATTCTTATGGGAAGTGAATGCTACTTCATCTCCTACATCTATTAATGAAATGCAATTACCAAATGAAATACCTGATGTAAAATCTTCTAAAGAAGAAGTTGTTACTTGTGCTGCGAATGTCAAACATTCTTCAAGTTTAAATGATCTCATCAAAAAATTCTCTTCCATCGATAAACTAAAAAGAATCTTCTCTTACATTTTGAGATTTATTCATAACTCAAGAGCTGTTCCTGAAAAAAGGAGAAGTGAGCATCTTACTGTTCAAGAAACTGATGCATCATTCATCGCTATAATATCTCTAGTACAACAGGAAGAATATCCTGAGGAACTGTCTTGTTTGATGAAACACAAGTGCATTTCTAATTCAAGTAAGCTAAGGCCATTATGTCCATTCCTCGATAAAGATGGGTTGCTACGAGTTGGTGGTCGACTTAACAATTCTGATTTGCCTTATGAAGCTAAACATCAAATAATTGTTCCAGCGAAACATCACATCACTGAGCTTTTGATTAGAAATGAGCATATAAAGCTTCTGCATGGAGGTACTCAATCTGTGCTGTCCTCATTGAGAAGAAATATTTGGATTCCTGCTGGAAGGAGTGTTGTCAGAAAGGTGTTACGAAGTTGCATTCCTTGCTTCAAAGTAAACGCTTCCAGCAATAGTCAGCTTATGGGACAACTTCCATCGAATAGAGTACGACCTGCTCATCCTTTTGAGTACACTGGTGTTGATTATGCTGGTCCTGTTCATCTTAAAGTTGGATTAAGTCGCAGCAAGACTATTATTAAAGCTTACGTCGCATTTTCATTTGCTTAGTAACCAAAGCTGTTCATTTGGAATTGGTATCTCAACTTACCACTGATGCATTTTTAGCTGCTCTGAAAAGATTCATCGCAAGAAGAGGAAGATGTAGAGAAATAATGAGTGACAATGGTACGAATTTTGTGGGTGCAGCTGCTGAATTGAAAGGATTCTTACAAGACCCTGACATTCAAAATACCTTATACGAGTATGGAGTTTCTGAAGGCTTTAATTGGAAATTCATTCCTCCAAGATCTCCGCACTTCGGAGGTATATGGGAGTCTGGCATCAAATCAATGAAGTCTCATTTGAAGAAAGTAATAGGAAACACTGTGCTGACATTTGAAGAATATGCTACAATTCTTTCACAAGTAGAGGCATGTCTGAATTCTCGACCTCTATCTCCTTTAACTGATAATCCACAATGCTTGAATCCTATTACTCCAGGGCATTTCCTTATTGGTCGTCCCTTACAGTGCCTTCCTGAACCTTCTATGTTGCCTATCCCCACTGGCAAACTTTCCCGGTGGCAGCATCTGCAGCAGATGATGGAGCACTTCTGGAAGCGATGGTCTACTGAGTACCTGACAGAACTTCAACGTCGTCCTAAGTGGTTGGACATCCGTTCTAGTCTTGACATTGGTGATCTAGTTTTAATAAAGGAAGACAATGTTCCTCCATTGTGTTGGAAAACTGGAAAAGTTGTTGAAGTGTTTCCCGGTAAAGACGGTTTGATTAGAGTAGTAAAGTTAAAAACTGCTACTGGTGAAATCCAAAGACCTATTGTAAAACTCTGCCCGTTTCCTTCTAAAGTGAATGTTTAAATGTAATTGTATTTTCTATTGTTGGATAAATCAAGGGTGGGAGTTATTGATTCATGTATTTGTGTGTTGATCTAGATAGATCAAGGGTGGGAGTATGTTTGGGATTTAGCGCGCCTATTGAAGGTTAAATGCTAGGCATGCGCGCGCAGTCCTTCCTCGCGGCAGCCATTTTAGTTTGTTCTCCCGCTTCCACGGTGATCAGGTGGAAGTTGGTAGCTGCTCATAGTTTGTTATTAAAACTTGTATGTTTGTGTTGGGCTAATGATAATAAAGTTACAGTCCACTATTCTTCGTATATTATTTGTCCCAGTGCAAACAATATCTTTAAAAGAAAATTTGTATACACTAATAATATTTGGTTGTAATTTTCATTAATTAGTTTGTTTATTTTATTACAGAAGTTGATAATATCTATCTACTCTTATACAATTCAACGGCCCTAAATAGCGTGCTTGCTCGCCCGCTTCGTGAGACATCGGGTATACTCGGCGATGTTCGTCTCTCGCAGTGTAAACTTTCATGACGACTACAAAATTAGGAAGGAAAACCGTTTCTTTATTATATAAGGCCTAAGTGAAATGAACACAATGAACAAATATTCTAATTTTATTTTTACTTACAATTTTCATAACTCTGAACCACAAACATTTTTAATAATCTACCAGTGTAATTTTCTTAAAAATCCTGGAGTCAATGAATAATGGCGGGCGAAGCCGGGGGCAACAGCTGTAAAATATTGATGGTTTTATCTCTTGAAATATCACTGATAATAATAATCCAAACAAACCATTCCTTCCCTTGAAACATTATATAATTTCTGAAAATTACACTGAATTGATAAAATAAAATTCACATCATATTCATGTCAATAAACAGCTGAGAAACAATGCGTATTATGTGTTCACAGGTTCTTTGGAACTGCATAATCGATTCTGATATAGTTTTCCCAGGGGGCGCTTTCATGTCGTGGAATGTACTCTAAAGCAGGAATTTTAGCTGTTTCATTAATTATAATTAATGAAACAATAATAATTATTAATGGCTTAGTTTATGAATGATTCGCGTGCAAGTGTTAATAAATATAATGCTTTAATAATTATTATACTCTTAATTTTTAATTTTTAAAAGAATTATCGTGGCGAAGCCACGGGCACCTCCTAGTTAGGTTACAATATGGGCCATGGGGTAGCCTATTTAAGCAGTAATCTGAGCCCCTTCTATATTAACCATCCCATCACCCGTACCGTAGATCTTTAAATTGTTAGTGGATAGTAAAATATCTTTATTTTGCAGTACCGGTAACTTTAGTTTTAACGTACCAATCATGTATTGTATGTATGTATTTTTACCCCTGAAGGGGGGTTGGGACTACCCTAAGCACTTCAGCCTTGCGGCTCATTGTGCCAACCTCCGGAATGGAATGATTTGCAAGCCCAACGGTCCCTCGACAACAGACCCCTCCGCGAGCCCCCACGGAACTCCCCTACATCCAACAGATACCTCTACCATGCCACGTGTGCCGCTGCCTCGGTACCTCTTATAGAGCCCCCAGGTTGACAGCACACCAGCCAGTAACTTCAGGACCACAAGCCACGGGGAGGACGGGAGAGGCCCACGGCAGGTAACGGGATGATTATGAAAGGGAGTTTGAAGATGAAATGGAGAGTGTTGGTGGAATGAGAGGGGGAAACGGGAGGATTCCCGAGAATAACCCCCAAACGTCACGGCTTCGTCCACCACGAATGACACGCTCGCCAGGCCCGGGGATTGAACCCGGGACCGCTAGCATGCCAGGCCCACGCGCTAAGCATGAGCCACCGCGACGGCCAACGTACCTATCATACCAATGCAATATTTGGAATACAATTTAACAAATGGATTTACAGAGCTTCATGGTACCTTCTAATGTACACTTAAGTATTTACAGCATCGTAACCAACAAAATACTGGTTTCAGTTTGGAATATTTATTTTAAGAAAGGGGGTACCAGTATTTCTTACTAAATTGGTAAAACTGGAAATTCTGGTGAACAATATACATATTTCTTTTCGTATTCGATTACAAATAATAATCAATGTAGGCCTACCGCTCAGCGATGAAATAGCAGCAACGACGCAGCAGCAATAATAATCATATAGGCTACTTACTTACTCATTCACAACAGAAAATTCTTAAGCAATTTAAAGGAATATTATATATTTTATGGAATTTGGAGGTTCATTGCTGAGCTTACATTTTCCCACCATTCAACCCTATTCTGTGCTAACTCTATCCAACCATCCCTTGCATATCCTACATCCCTTAAATCTAATGTACTCCCACCTGCGTCTAGGTAATCCAAGTGGTCCCTTCACTTCGGGACTCACAGTCAATATTTTTTGGATAGGCTATGTCTTTCCTCCCCCATGTGCGCAACATGTCCAGCCCATTTCATCCTCCGTGATTTATTTACCCTTATTATAATCAGAGTAAAAGTTATGAAGTCCGTCATTATGAGTTTTCTCCAGTCCCTATTTTTATCTCTCTTAGGTATGAATATTTTCCTACACACTCTGGTTACGAACTCTCTCAGATTACGTTCTTGCCGAAGGGTAAGGACCAATTTCTTACATCCATATATTACAATATTTAATAATAATAATAATAATAATGATGATGATAATGATAATGATAGTCCCGGCTTTAAAAATGATGACAGATCACAGGCCTGCGTTGAAAAATATACAAGGGAAGTGATAGGTAAACTTTATGTATTTTGTGGTGCTGAATTAAAAATAAATAAAGAAAGAAAGAAAGAAAAATATCTATCACGTCACGTTTTCTTGAAAAATTCAATTGTACGTGGAACAGCATAGTTGACCCAAAAAAAGTATTTTTACCCCTTTTGCATATAAAATTAGGTGTATTGAAGCAATTTGTCAATGCTATTCCAATAGATGGCGATTGTTTCAAATACCTGTGCAAAAAGTATCCAGGTTTATCCGCAGTCAAGTTGAAAGAGGGAATCTTTGTTGGTCCAGATAACCGAAAGCTCATGAAGTATAAAGACTTTGAGACTAACATGACAATAACGGAAAAATGAGCTTGGGTTGCCTTCAAAATGTGGTCAGTAAATTTCTAGGCAATTACGAGGATCCTGACTATAAAACAATTGTTAGGAATATGCTGGACAAATTTCAAACGTTAAGTTACTCCATGAGTGTCAAACTACATTTCCTTCACTCACATGTAGACTATTTCCCCGAAAATTAAGGAGTATTCAGCGAAGAACAGGGTGAAAGGTACCGTACCACCAAGACATCTAAGATATGGATCGCAAACATCAAGGAAGATAGGACAAGAACATGCTCGCAGACTACTGTTGGATGTTAACACGAGATAGGACTGAATTTGCACGTAAAAGAAGAATGTCAAAAAGAATTTTCAAAGGTAAAAGGGTACATACATACACTTTGTTTGTATTTGGTTTTGTTGTTTTTCTTAAAGTTCCATTTTCCCTTTTCAGTTTACAATTTGTGTCAAACGTTCATGTACACATACATTGCTCTTCGTGGTCAATCGTCTATTTTATGTACGTTACCTTAAACACAAATGAAAATAATACGTTGGTGATTTTCTTCTAGAAACTGCACCATAATGTGATGTAAAAAGTGTAAACGCAAGGGAACTTTGATTTCTTCTCTCGACCAGAGGCGGCTGGTGAGATCTGACAACAGTGGTTTTCTTCCATTTAAACCAATAAAAAATAAAACCAATTGCTAACAAATCAATTTGCATCACCAAGAATCGATTTTACATATATTTAAATGGACAAAAACCACTGTTGCCAGATAGTACAAAGAAAATTGTTTGCGAGAATTCCTTTTCACATAGGATTTTAGCAAAAATATCGATATCGAATGTACAAAAAATCCTGACGTGATAGAAAAATATGGAGATCATTTTCGAAATCAGTGCACCCAATGACATAAAACTCAGTGAAAACGTCTGTTATATTTTTCAACAACTTCAATTTCGCAGGTCTGTGATATAGGCCTAGTGACTTAATGTTTATATATGTACATCCTAAGCTTAATGATCTTAGTCTCAAAATCTGACTGTAACTAATTGCATCTTTATAAATCCAGGATTTTCCAGGCTTCTTAAGATGTAATCCGCTGTGTAGTCGTGATTCGCATCTTCGTATAATCCTATAATAATTAGCCTAAACACGTTGCTAAATTCTAGAAGTTACCTGCGACTACGGAAATTACCAATGGAATCAGACTCTCAGCATCGTCATATGTAAAAAACAAAACCATCAAGTGGTTTTTTTTTTGGGGGGGGGAAGCTGATAGTCTTCGATTTTGTTTAATTTAATTTAAGGTATTTACTCTTGGCTAGATTTGAATCCATGACAAGTACGCAGCCAATTGAGGTACCAAGACTTACATAATTTATATCTGATATAAATTATAAACTAGCCACATTAACTGATGATTTCACCTTGTGAATGAACAATGACGAGTGGGATAAATCATCACTCTGTATGCAAGAAACGATTTCAAAACCTATACTTACCCCTGCTGCCTACAACTTCGAACTTTTCAGCATGCATTTCTCTGTAGATAGTTATAGATAGGTTCGATGGTCTGTGCCAAAGTCAAGCAGGATATATTGTTTAGCGAGGACCTGTAATTGTTATTTGATACGGATTATGGTAATAAGGGAAGAAATGAGTTCCTTGTTAGAACAAGCGTGACGTTTTACGGATTTCGGTTAACTTTTCCATAGACGATTCGAAAAGCTAGTTAGGCTAATTAACCCTTTCCTGCCAAGCTCTGAGAGAAGGTTAAGTATAAGGCTCATTTCGCTGGAATTGCAAACCCAAAGATAAACATTCTAGCACTCACATTTTAAGTTAGTACATTTGTTTTTAAAAAATCACACTCATAAACAAATAACAGCTGAGTTCAATTATATTTGTTGAAAATTAAAGATAGATCTTTTCAATGCCCAAAAAATATTTTTGAACCTTTTTTCATCATAATAATAATGATAAATATTAAAATCATATAAGTTCTACTTTTATTAAAGAATTTGCAACTATATCGTTGTATTACAACTAAATAATTTTATAGTCATAGAATTCAATTCTACTTTTTTTCTCCAGATGTCAGTATTATGGACCAAAGTTCACTCCTATACTTCCAGGAAGAAGAAATTAAAAATTTTGTATAATTATATAAATGTTATAATTTTATAGACTTCAATTGTTTATCTTTCAACCCTGTTAATTAAGGATAGTTGCTAATAACTGAATAGCGCTTACATCTAGCAATTGGAATTTTTTTTTATGTCCAGTTAATAAATTAGATTGATTCCTTCGCGTATTAGCCTATATTAAATTTATTCTGGCCCACGATTTTTATGAAAAATTACCCAATAGGATGTACTTGTAAATTTTGTCTATACTTAAAGCGTTAAATCCAGAAAATAGTAATTTAGATTTAGTGCTATGCTTATTTTAATGTACTCTATTTTATCAGTACCCAGTGCTTTAGTTGGGCCGGTACGCACCGGTACTGCGTACCGGTATAAAATTATTTTCCTTCTACCATACCGGGAAAAATATGTGCTCCGGTACGTCGTACTGGCAGTACAGGAACGATATTGTCCTAAAATACTTATTAAATGTCCAATTCACGAGAGTGTATTTGTTAATAATGACAAACACTATTAAATTCGCAATAGATATGCGTTCTATGGAAGGTGAGTACCCCCATAAAATATTTTCCAACTAAAGCACTGTCAGTACCGGTATTTATTATTATTAGTATTACTATTATTATTATCTTATCACATAACTGGTACATCGAACTTCAGAAATGTTAATAGGAAGAGATCAACTTGCATGAACTTTTTTCTTATAAATACTGTATGTTTTCACTCTTCATATGAACTGGGCGAAAGAAAGTAGACATAGTTCATTTATTTCTAAACTCTTCATTTAAAGCTAGTTACATGCTTGAAAGAGAGTCAGTTTTTACGGTTTTACGCTTTGAATTCGACTAAAATTAACTTCCCATATAAAGACAACAAATAAAAATGCTATAGACATACAAAAACCATCAACATGCATTTAGCATTTTGTTCGACTGGATAAGATACCGGTTTGGAAAATAATATTCCTGTGACGAAAACTTTCAAGTTGTTAATAACATAGGCCTAAAGTAATACGGCACAAGCACTGATTATCAGCTCATTATACACGCACTCTTTAATGATTCCCGAGAGTCGTGAATGCGCAGTTGGGTAGAAGGTCATGGGTTCGACGTACGTCCCGCCTCGTCAAATAAGAAAAAAATTATCTCTACGAGCCAGGAGAGAGAAGTTTTTAAAACTCTTCTGGGCGATTGATTGACTTTTTATGACTCTGAACGAACTCGCCTCTTCATGTTTATGAGTTGCCAGTGTTTCATCATCTTGCAGTCTCATTTTGCTTTTCTTTCTCTCTTACATTGCCGTCTGTTACCTATAAATAGGCAGCGAGACCTTGGTAACTTCTTTCGTCACGATCTATTGGATTCATGCTGGTTCGTTGACTGGACATACAATGGAGCGCAAACAATAGTCCCAAAAATCACAGCCCCGTGGAAGGAAATAAAAAATAAAATAAATAATAAAAGCACACAGAACTCTACACCTACCTTAATCTTCAAGTCAAGCTCTGACACTTTTGATAACTAACGTCTTTGATCCCAGGGCACAATTTACTAGTTGGATTAGGCCCTAAGTAGCAGGCAAAAATAAAGTGAATATACTTATTCTATTTTCTACATATTTTCATCCGAATTCTATGAAAATTTTACCACACATTAAATGTTGTCAGAAAGCGTTAATTTATAACCAACTTATTTAACTTTGTAGTTAATTTATTTAGAGTTACTGGGATCAAAGCACCCTGAGTTAGTAAAAAATAACATTTTTTGTTTTTAGTGGGAAACAATTCTCTGAATCTTCCTGAAAAAAACATACTTTTATAGTATATAAAATCTTAAGTATAACGCTACATAATACGTTGCGTTATTGACGCTTAAAAATAGCTTACAATTTCATTATAAACAAGAATTATAATTAGACAAATCATAGATTAAGAAATTTCACCAGAACGCAGTAACACACATCGATATTATTCCGAACCTCAGAACATGAATTTTTGTTGTAAACAACTTTTTTAATTCACCTTACTAAAACATCAATAATAACTACCGTATATTAAACATTAAAATACACAACTTTTTGCCCCGATCCGGATTCAAACAATTGTCCTCAGCATTCATAATTAACACACCAGAACTCTGGATTTAGAATAAAGTTTATATAATTCTGTAGCGTTATATTCGTTGTAGGTACTGTAATGGACATCGGAAATGTAACAGTAAAAAACATTAAAATATTCATAAGCTGCTAATTTATACTAATGTTCATATCACTTATCCAGCTAACAACAAATTTGCAAAATTATGTACATTACTATAGCTCAATTAATGTTTATATAGTAATAGGGATATGTAACTAAATAATTTATGAATATGGTTAGTGTTCAGTAACTGACGCTAATAGCCGTTGGAAAGCAAAATAGTATATTCGTCAGTCCTTAATGCTATTGATATACCTCATAATGCTATGAATTGTTAGAGAGAGAGAGAGAGGGTTGGAAGAAAGTAGGCCTAGATAGCGCAGGCGCATAATTAGCTTCCGCATAAATGACCGTAGTGTTTGGTCCAGGGCACAGTGATTTTAACGAAGTACTGCGACTGTAATACGATATCAAATGTAATGATAAAGAACAGTCATTATGTGTTTTTCCAGTAATAGGTATAATGTGTTCACGCTATAAAGCTTGCGGGGTTTGTAACATGTTATTGTAAATAATGGATTTCAATCCTTTGATACTTTTTGGTGGTTTATTCCCGGGAAAGTCAGAAGTCCGTTTTATGTTCCTTGCTCTATTAACTTTATTAAAATTAGCTAGTTAATTACAGAACAGTGTTTTACATGACACAATAAGTATGTTACTTACAATTATCAAGCGTTTGTTAAGTATTTAATATATCTTAATTTACTACATTACACTTTAAAAATTACGATATACAATTATTATCACAATATAAACTTCTTACATAGTTTTTCACATACTGGCACATTTCGTAGATTTTAGCGTTTGGTAATTTTACAACATATTAGTTCTGTCATCAAAATTTCAAGGCATATATGGGCATATGGTTTTGATAATATCCTTAACAGTGGATCTCCGCATACCTACATTATCTAAAAGCTTTGTGTAAAAGTTTGTAGTGGTTTGAACATGAAATTTTGTTCTTCCTGCACGTAGGATAAAAGAAACAAAAGCTTCTATTGCCTATCTCATTTTTACTTACCATACTTTTTACTTGTACCATAAGTACTATAGGTAGAAGAAGTATGCTATTATGTTCGACCCCGAAATTCGAAGTTGCGTTTTTAACATAAATGCACGTTTTGAGGTCTCCTGAATCCTAAAATACTAGTATCAGAAACATATCTCTGTTTGTGCGTATGTATGTATGTCTGTGTGCCTGTGAACAATCTAGTTCCAGAATGGAAAATCGTATGAAAATAAAATGTTGTGTGTTTGGTATCTTCTGGGTATTTGACACGAAGATAGGCGACGAATTTATCTTATTTTTAACGACACTTTACATGAAGAAAATTTAGTTTTTCGCGATTTTCTCTAAAAAGACTCTAATGATTTTGTTTAAATTGTGTAAATGGGGTGCTTATACTAAGAGCTAAAGCTTTCATTTGAAACATTTTGTCTATAAAAAATTCTCTGACGGCTAATTATAAGCCATTCACTGTTTGTAGAAACTCAGTCTTGCGGGTGAACAATAAAGCTTTACATTAGGTTGAAACAACTGAATAGGTGCTCTTTGCAATACGGCCACTTATTCTGCATTGGAATGTGAAGTGAGAAAGGTGTATTATCCACGCTTATCTGTATCTGGTACCCTATGATCCCCAGGTGGGGCGAAGGGGCCTCCAATGGAGGTTTCATTACCTATACTAATTTTGATATGCTTATTTTCCGAGAGAGGGTAGAGGGACAGGTGGTAAGCCCATCGCCTCGCAACCCCCCTCTGGAAACTAAGTATTTCTTGGACGTGAAAGGGCCGAGAAATTTTTTCCAGAGGCTCTAATTTAGGCTTGAAGTTCTTTTACGTGCCGTAAATCTACGACACGGGACCCCCAGCTTAAAGTCCCTCCCGGAGGACTCCGTGCCCAGGATTTTTACGTCCTGAAAAGTCCATCGACCGCGGCCGGGTTTGATCCCGCGCCCTGCGGATCTAGAGGCGGGCACGCTACCTCTAGACCACCGCGGCCGACTATTATCCACGCTTAGGGTAAAGAAAATTAGGTGAGTGCATTGGTCAGTTTTTATTTGGGTTATGTATCCTTAGGGGATGCGATGCGAGTGGTAATTTAACGACAATTATTATACAACCAATTTACATGAAGAGAAAGTCTCACATAATATATTATGATAAGAGGCAAACTTTTATTTATGTAGAGGAAGTTATGTTTCACATCAGACCTTTTTGCATTGTGATGCGATAACATTTATATTTTCCCACAACATGTTACTATGCCGAAGTCAACTCATCTGCAGAATTATCTAAATTATATGGATCGAGGCCTTACGTTTACATCAACTTCGTCACAGTCTGGCCTACGTGATAACACTCTCGTGCTCAGAGGTGTCTTGAGTAATTCTGGAATCACATATAAATTTATTGGCCACTATTTTTCGGAGCAATCCTCCTAGTTGTCCTACAGTTATGACCTTGATATCTGATGGATCAACTTGTTATAATTATATATTGTTCTCGCATGTATAAGTTATGTTAATGAAAATGCTAGACACTGGCCTGCAGTCGTTTCGGGTAATTATGAACACCATGGTAGTCAGTAAATAGTTGGAAAAGAGATGTGCATTATAGGCTTGCAAGATATTTTATTGTTACAGTCATTTATAATAAATGTTCTGCACGAAGGCAGGCCCAGAGCCGGAACGAAACAATGGGAAGATGATCGCTACCGCGTCCAAAGCTTTTTCTGGCAAAAGTGGCACCGTACGGATTTGTTTCTTGCGGGATGGGGATGAAGGGACAACACAACACCCAGACCTGAATCCAGAAAGGAACATTTCCACTACTGAGAAATCCCCGATTCAGCCGGGAATCGAATTGGGCCATCAGGATGGATGGCAAACATGCTATGAACTCCTCAATCGGCCAATTTTACCCTTGTTTGCTTGGTATTGTTTTCAGTATGACAGGCTATCTCTGCAAAATAACTTTTTATAGCGGTCTTCTATGATACTCCCCCAGCAAAAGATTAGAAAGTGGGGTGTGTGAAGGGGTAAGTGGGTGGTTTAGAAAAGATTAGAAAGTGATGTGTAAGAAGTGGGGTTTGCGGGTGGTTTTGGCATGTTTGCAAGACTTCTCAGAGTAACTTCATATCATTTCATCCCCTAAGTAGGAGGTGTACAACTGGCCCGCTGTGCTAAGGTGCTGTCCTCGGCTGTCTCTCTCTCCGCATCTTCCAATCCTTTAAAATTTCCATTCTAATCCAAAGCGCCCTAATTGAGATTTGGTTTTAAGCTATGAAATACTTTTAATATATTGTTATCTTGTTGTGTTATTTGACATGTTTACGGTATTGTATATTAAAATCATACCCAAAAAAGTTTTATTATTATTATTTTTTTATTACCAGATTACTTTGCTTAACATGAGGATCATGTTAGACACTTGTATGAATATAACCGTGCTGGGAGGGAAAGGTCTTCTCGAGATAAGTGTAAATGAAGTTGCAGGTCACAGAAACATTACATTTTGTCTCCTGAGGCCGCATATTCACAAAAGCCGGACAGAAGCAATGCTTTCATAAAAAAACTCTTCAGATGTATTTCTGTGACTTTCTTATAATAAATTCATAATGTCCACTAGTTTTTCAACGCGTTTTTATTTTGTACAAATGTGTTTCTACATTTTCAGGGGGTGTTCTTTGTAAATTTATAAAGATAGATTACTTATGCAGGATGGAAGGGGTATATCTGTAGATATTCAAGGGGTATTAAATTACATTAAAAACAAACCTATATTGAGTTTTTGTGATTACGTTTGTGGTTTATGAGACAATCAGGTTGAAATGTCCAAAAAATTACAACAGCACACTGCCAGATAGCTGTATAGAAGTTAGTTCCTTTTGTTCTTATATTTAATAGGGTATAATGATAGGCTAAGTCATCTTTCTAATACTCTTACATTTTCTGGGTAACTTTCTTTAGTAAAAAGATTAACAATATAAAAACCCATCAGTATATTTGGAAAGCAAGCATAATGATTCACATAAAAGAATTCGTGTTCATTTATAATATCTGTCGGAGGAGATAGATTTAAATTTTGGTAAAAAAATGAATTAATATCTCAGAAAGGTTTTTGATGTTAAAATAAAAGTTTACACTTCAATTTCGGTTTGCATATTAATTAGGTGTGCAAATTTTCAAGTTTCTAGGACAAATAGTTTAGATAACCACTCTCAACACTTAGGTCATTCCATTATTTAGGCCTACATTATTTCCTTGCCATTTATATGCATGACTCAGGTCTCTATTTCAGTTTATCGATGGAAATGAGTACCTAATTTGGGTTCATGTGTATGTTATAGCATATGGGTTTACGAATGGCAATGCAGCCCACGAAGTTAATCTGAAAATATATTAATTTAGTTTACTTCCCCCAGGAAATACAAGAAGAAGCATCAGAGCTTTCAAGAACTTTATTTCAAAAGAACGCTTTCCAAACCTTGTAGTTTTGAGCAAACATTACCTCTATGATTAGTAGCACTCGGAAGTTTTTTCCACAATGAAGTTTATCAAGGAGCATTATAGATTCTTAACTGCTTCACAATTTGAGACTTGCAATTACAGAAATTGAAATCGACATTCCAGCTGTAGTAAGCTGAATGCAGCTGATCGGATTCAATTTTTATTCAGCAGTTTTATTCAAATAAATTATAATTATCTAATTTTAATTTATAATTTCATTGTTTTTATTGCGAAATTTTAGAAATACAGAGTAAATTAAAGTAAGAGACATAAAAGTTTTGTGTGAAAACCTAGTATAGGCCTAAAATATAAGTACAATAAATTAATTTAAGACTTCTTTCTAAAAAAAAGTCTTCAAAGAAACAAAATCATACATCAATTTTACTTTACTTTCTTTATTTTTATAACTTTACCTAAATACTGCAATGGGGATGGCGTGCAAACCCACTAACCTACTATCACATCCCATAAGCTAACGTTCGTTAAACGTGTGATTATACCAGAAGAAATTCCTTTATTATCCAAAAAGCTGTGATAACCGAGTGATACAGTATTATAGTACAAAGTTTAAAAATAAGAATACAACGTGATATTATTAAATAATATTTCTTATTGGGCTATCCATACAGCTCTAATCATCCAAGTGATATGGCCAATGTGGGGAGCTCTTGGGGATTCCTTCACTCGCATAAATTGAATTTAAATGCAGTTAATTTCTACCACGAATGATCACTGTCGGTTAAATTTTTATAATAATAACAACAATAATAATAAATTTATTACTTCATATTAACACTATAAAATACTGTATTTACAAAAAATGTGAATCCCAACGCCACCCCAGAAAGCAAAGCTCGTGTTCGGGAGCGGTTCATTTCAGTGCAATGAAATATACTAAAATAATTATTTTCAGTGATACAAAAAAGTTTTACAAACATAGAAAAGCTTGAGTTAATATTTACAGTAAGGAGAGAACATGTTATAATTACAACAATGGAAATGCACGAGTTAATAGTACAAAATTAATGTATAAAATTTTAAGTAAATTAATTTTAAGCTGAACTAATTGTACCTATATTTCAAAATTTAATATATAAAATGTTATAATGGCAGTAATGGCAGAATGGCAGGAATGGTTAGTAATGGCAGAAATAAGGAAATAATTTGAGAAGTTATGATATAAATGCTCTAATTTTAAACTTAAATTGTTTGTTGTTTAACCCAGTTAATTCAGGATGGTTGCTAATAAAAATGAATGGAGTAATCTCGGTCCGTAACTTGAACAGTGTTTAACTCCTGCAGCTGTAACATTGTTTAATTCAGTTAATAAATTAAATTGATTTCTTCGCGTGTTATATTCATGACCTTCTGACCTATATTTGTACGATTTTTATTAAGATAGTCAATAGGAAGTACTTGTAACTATGTATTAAGGGCAGTACCTGCGTCGTGTTGATCACACAGCAGGACGTCCTCCATGTCTTTTCTTGTTATGATAACCACTGATTTGATCCTTAGCGTATTGCATTTTAAGAGCAGATTAACAATACAGTTTAAGAAATTATCATTAAGTTTGGATACATAATTAATCGACTTCATTGTCAATAGCAGTCATATTTGAATATATAACATCTAATATTTATAAGAATAATGACAATAACATCATTAACAAACAGGAACACGAGCAACACAAAATTAATTAAATCGGAAAACATAATTCGGCACAAAATGTTTTATGAAGTCTTCTTTGTTTATCTTAAATAAATTCATGTATGCTTACTATTCATGTCTGTATCGGACAACAAAGCCTGCAGAGGTCTTTGTCTTGCCTTTATTGCCTTCATTCAGAGAATAATTTTCCCATATTACCAACTAAAACATGGGCAACAGGCTGTAGAAGAGCGCTTGACTGACACGGCCATTGAATGCAAGACAACTAAAGCCAGTAAAAAGGAATGGAAAGTTCATGGTCCATAATTTTTAACAGTGGTTTGTGTAATAATTTAATTTTATAAAGCATTTATGTCGTGTTTAGATAACAAAGCACCTTCGTTGCGTTTTAACGCGTCTGCCTGGAAATTGGTTTCCTGTCATAAAAGCAGTTTGTTTGGCCACACTCTGCGAATGATCGATATCTCGATTCTTGGCCTCCTATACACGCTAGCGTTGTCGTCGAAAAACTTATTTTATAATAATAGGCGATCAAGACCTTTAGGCTATGGAAAATACAAACAGGTACCCGCGGCTTCGCCTGCGATTATTTACTCAACTGCTAGATGTTATATTTAACAGAATAAATAAACAGATAATTTATTTAAAATAATTATAACATTATATTTATTAAAACTTACTTTATTTTTACATAAATTTCACGAATTACATAATTTTATTCTTAATTATATTGTTTTTCCGTAACAAATATAAATATAGTTAAACGAAATGAAACGATTAAAACGTAGGCTACCACAGACTCATGAACCTTACCCAAAATATGCATAAACATTCAAAGCAATTCATAATTACTAAAATCCCGGTTAGGATGTACATTTCACGATTAAAGTGCGACGCCCGGGGGGAAAAACGATCTCAGATTCGAGTTTCCTAGCCCAGAAAAAAAAAAAGCAGCATAGTGAGTTTCGTCCAAGTCATTCAATGTTTTTTTCCCCCAGTTGCTATGTTAATTAATTTAACAAGTAAATACTGTCTTGCTAATAGGTGGCGTAGGCTTCTTAACTAGGCCTATATTGTTTTGCGTGGTAAATGTAAATAATTATTAAACGAATAAAACTAATATTGTGCTGCCATATGGGCATAAAGATTAGAAATGAAACGGTTAAAAAGAACCACAGATTCAAGAGCCATGCATAAATAATTAAAACGATTGATAAACAAAAAGCTAAAAACCTTAGGCCTACTTCAAGGTGCATTTCGGGATTCAAGTGCTTCATCCGGGGGAAAAAATTACCTCAGACTCGAGTTTCCTAGACCCAAAAATCCCGCCTAGTGAGTTTCGTCCAAATCGTTCAATGTTTTCCCATTTAGAAGTGCTTTCATGATTTTCTTCAGTCCACCTATGAAAGAAAAATCAGAACTGTGCGTGCCATAATGTTATAAACAAGTGAAACAAGTAGCGCTGGTTAACAAAATCGAAGCGACCGGCAAATTGAAAAAAAAATCGATTTCAGCGATGCTCTTTTTTCCCGGTTGCTATGGCTATATTTTGAAAATTGAATACGATCTGCACAGAAACAGCAGCTCAAATATTATATTAGATGGTATGAATTTTTAAAGTGAATGTAACAGTTTTTAACCCATTGATTTGCTACTTTTCTTAATTGCCAGTGGAGTTGATTTTTAGATATTATAAATATTTTACTTTATCTTTTAAGGTATTGTACGTAGCCTACTGCAGTTCTGGAAATGTTAAATTATGATTTCAAGGTATTGTAGCTATTACCGTTATGAATCTGGAAATATTAAATCATCTGTACTCAGCATGGTACTGAATAATTATTTTTTTAATAGGCGTATAGCTCAATTTTCTAAGTAATAAACCCAGTTTTCAAAATAATTCAGCCATTCCATAGGAACTTTCTCTATGCTGTGATTTACCCAATGTTAAGTTATTAATTTTTATTACAAGCTTTATTTATTTATAATGCATATTAATTTAAGACTGCAACAGTTAGGAGCTGTTCATAATCGAACACTGTGGAAAGATAAGAATAAAATATATTTCCGCCAAATTATATAACATATCAGAATCTACACAGTAGGTCATATTGATTATTCATTTCATCAACATAACTATAAACCTATTCAAAGATAAGGCTTATTTTAATTCTGTGTGGTGATTATAGTGAGTTTAATCTACCAATTGTTTTAAACTTGAAAAATGGTTTGCTAGAATTGTTATTTACTGACGATTTCTATGTTTATTTACGTAATAGCTTAATGAAAATGAACTTGTTGTTCTTATGATTCACAAAATGATCAACTATTCCTTCTGATATTATGTGAGCACAATAACCGAATCATTTATGATATGGGAAAAGTGTACTATACAGCACGGTGATTTTTTCCCCCGGATCTCCGCTTCAAATTGGAAGATCGTGGGCCGATCAACGTTGAGGTAGTTGGGATTTTTAAATTGGCGTAATCTTTTTGGTGGCAATATGTTCCAAGAAAATGAACATTTGTTATGCTTTTAAAATTTTCCTCGTTCCCACAATAATGCTCTTACCATTTATGTCTTGCAATATAAACCTACAATTAATCTTACGTAAGATGAAAGATGAAATATGCATGGAAGTATGGTCCGGAACCAATGAAGAATGCTCTATCTGAACATTTTAAGTAATTTTAATACTTTGCTCTTCTTAACTGAATTACATTATTAAATACAGAAGGTTGTATAAATTACATTTAAAACTTTTTAAAAAGAATGGTCAATGCAACAAGTGTTGGTAAATTGAAAACTATGAAATGTAACGACTCTTTAATATTATAAACAGTCAGGCTTTGTACTGTCAATTATTGTACAGTCTTCTCAACAAATTCGCATTGCCAAATATACTGCAATTTTTTAAATTAAAAGATATATGGACAAAAATTTTAATCTGTCAGATTATGCCTTTATTAAATGTAACAATTTAATAAAATATGCACAAATGTTTTAATGTGAAGCAAGTATGATTCATTTTCGCAAAACTAAAAAATATACGCCACAATATGCAAAACAAAACCATCAAGTTTAAACTATTTCTGTCAAGTCTTGTACACATTTTAACACATTTCATGAACATCTTAATTTAGTATTCAGAACCTATTAGTACAGGGCACAACGTTCATTTATGTGTTCTTAAGACTGTTTGGTATTATAAAGTAGCGCACTTTTGTTCACTGCCTTCCAAATACAATTAATACTATACACATGCCTGTACGCATTTAAAAGTATGCTTTCCAAGAGTTACTCCCTTGTGTTTGTTTAACTAAACGACAATAAAATTGATTTGTTGCCAAAGTACACTTAAAAGCAACTTAATGTCATTTGGCCATGTACGAGTATATGTGAAGTCCTACAGCCCAAAGGTAGTCGTGATCGATATAGACTTAAAGCATCTCAAACGTTAACACTTTCAACTGTACGTATTTTATTTACTGTCGTCTTGGAGAAGGTATTAGTTAACGACGTGTTTTACAGCTCTGGACTCATTAAAGTGCCATCAGTTAAGTGACTTCTTTATCCTCTCATCATGCATGGGTGAGAAAGTACAACTAACAATTCGGAGAAATTTAAATATTAGTCCAGGACTACTCTTCAACCACGTTATACTAATGAGTCTAATTCTGTTGGTAACACTGGTAATTAAGCTTCCACAAATATTCATAACGAGGACAGTAATGACGATTGTATTAAGTCATTGTGTGCATTGCATTTTTTGTTTAACGTATAAAAAGTTTAGTTTTAAAATTGCTAGGTATAATAATTTTTTTGCCGTCCTGTAATTAACCACAAAAGCTGTTAACGAATTGTTATTGAATTTTACGCATTCATATCATAAATTTGATCGTTACACTTTCTATCGTAAATGTGTTTTACATTCCTGGAAATTAACTTTCCTAATTGGTGTATAAGTAGATAATAGGCTCTAGGGAGGTAAATAAAAAAATTAGGCATAGTAGGCTTATTTTAAATATTTGAATTGAATGCTAAAATTATGTAAAGAATGTTTTGGTTCCTCAAGTCTTCTTCGTTTTCTTTCTCCGAGTTTTATCTCCCCCGTTGTAGGAACGTTTAATCGGCCCACGTCCCCCGGGCCTTACAGGACCGCGACCTATCGGGGAAGTTAGTTCCTATAGATCACATACATACTTTTTGTTCAGACAAGGACATGGAGGATTACCCGGTTGAGTGATAGCCCAATTACGAGGTCACGTTTTCTCTATATTAACATACCGTACCCTTACAGTATATCAGATTAAAGGCAAGTATGATCACCTCCCGATAGAATATTTATCTGCCAGACAGGGAACTTATTTGTAAGTTGGCCAAGAATAGCGTACTATAACATCCCGACAAAAGACTATCTGGAAGTTAAAGCTATCGTTAGGATGGAGTGGCTAATAAAGTACGGTACCTACTGCGATATAGGAAGACTTCATGGAACCAAAATAGCTGTCCACTGGAGCTTCCTAACCACATAAATTTCAGAATTGATGCTAGAAGGCCGTTTTAGGCTCACATTTGAATGAAATAGAATTGCACAAATTGATTAATGTACTTAAAATGATATATAATGTTGTAATTTAATTATGAAAATAGAAAAATATACTACGATCGAGGTGTCGCTCCTAGCGGAGGGAAGCTCGAACTTGATGGAACACACATCGGCGCTCACCGTTATCCAAGTCTTTCTCATAGCAGCTCGGCGGTGGTATTACAAGACATCTTCCAGCTAAGCTATCTGGAAGTTCGTATTGGGAGGATTCATCAGGAGGTGGCAGTACAGGCCCTATGTTTTTTTGTTACTATCTCACTTTGAAATCACTGAAGGATTTTGAAATTTTTATTTGCAGAATGAAATAAATTATTAAACATATATATTTTTAATTATTTGATTAATTAGTTATTCATAATTACATCATATTAAGTGTGCCTATACAGTCCCACAATTTTATCAAAATTCGACTTCCACCAAAGTTTCTGATACTTGAACATTTTGGGACAACAGCTCTGAATAGGAGCACAATCATGCATCATCATAATTATCATAATCTTCCTCTCAGCTGGACGTTGTAGTGAACGCAAACACATCTCCTACTCCATTGTAAACTGTAGCTGAATCGAGTTATACCGTGAATCCCTTAGCAACACAGAATCCCGGAGTCCATATTTCAGTCACTAGCATGCAGAGATGATAGGAGGTAAAACGCATGACGTATAAATTGTATTTCTATAAGAATCACCTTCATTAAGGTTTTATCTGTCTACATCACTGTACTCTTCTGTGGATCCATAAAATTATTGTTCATATTTGAAGTAATTTAATGAAAGAAGCAATTCAAGTAAATTCATAACAACCGCGGCACTAGAGGATTCTGTTGTATAATGCAAAGCTCTGAATAGCAGCAAATGAATCCGTTCTATCATCACTGCAGGCGACCACTTTAGAACCACAACACAGTTGTTATGGCAACCAGATGGCTTTCAATTGTTCTGCAGAGTTCCTAAACTGGTGAGCATGGACCACGACGGTTTTCCATGCCTGACAAACTGCGACGTTTGCTATGTAAACGAAAGGAAGAAGTTACCAGACAGTCTGTGATGAAAGTTAACTGCGAAAAAACTGAAATTAGTTAGAAAAATGCCTGAAAGTAGCCAGTACAGTTAAGAAAATATATTTAAACGAAATTGTAGTTCTAGGCCTACCTGAACATGAATAAGAAGCTAGCTTCATTCTAAAGATAAGTAAAAGATGTTGCAACTAACAAAGTGGAGAAAACACGCATAAAACACATGGTTAAGTTAAATGATAGCCTATATTTTAAGACAAATATTTTAATTTCTCAATAAAACAACTATTTTTAAATTTAATATATTTGTTCGGAAGAGGAATTTAGCACATTCAGTAATTGCTTGCTTGTAATCTAGAGACATCTTAGGCTATATATTATTTTATTCCTTCGAAACTTAGGTTTAATATATTGATGAATTACTTTTCCGAAAATATATATTTAATGCAAAAATAGATTTTTATTGATAAATTTAAATACCTATCTTAAATTATATAATCTAACCATGTGTAACTTATTATGCGTGTTTTCACTCATTGTTAGTTACAAAATCTTTTACTTTTCTTATTCATGTACAGATAGGCCTAAAACAACAATTTCGTTTAAATATTTTTTCTTAACTGTGCTGACTGCTTTCAGATTTACGAGTTTTCTAACTAATTTTAGTATTAGAGAACCAAATTCTGAAGTCTAAGATACATTGTAATTGAAAAATTCTAACGACTGCCAACGAAAAAGAAATTATTCAAAAAAAAACATGGTCGAGAAGTTAATGCGTAAAATCGTAGTCAATGCTTTTACTTTACCTATAGGACAGGGTAAAACGAAAAGCCGTATGCAAAAACACGATTCTTCTGCTACGAAGTAAATGCTAGCATACCGTAGGTTTTACTTTGCGATAATAATCGATTTTGCGCTCTTCGGGCATTTCCGTTACTACTCGCGATCACCCGAATGATGTGAATGATTGCTATTGTGACGAGAAAGCATCAACCATAAATTTCGTTACTTTTTCATCTAGTTTCTAAATTCCCCATCACAAAGCCTGCCTAAGTTGTGCCTTCGCTACCTAAGCAAAAGGTTTCTCGTGAGTACAAATGGCTGCGTTTATGAATATCCGAAAAAGGAAAGTCTATAAACCGTCGTTCGTGGAAAGAAATTTTATCCATACATGGGCTTTTTCCGTAAGTTTATTCGTTACAAAAGCGACTGCACTTGAAACGATGCTCTGGTGAACCCCTATTTCTTCATCTATTACATTCTGAAATCCTAAGTCTGCCACGTATCTCAACGGGAACATTTTTTTTTTTTTTGAGGTTAGGGCTGCTCCTCGTCTTTCGCCGCTATAACCTATAAATTAATCATTCAACCTTTCACACTTTCTTTCTCAAATCTATCAAGTTTCTTATAAACAGTAACTGATGGCGCTCTTTATCCTTCTTTTTATATCTTATTTGTAAAAACGCAGTCATGCAAATTACCACCAACATTCACTAAGCAATCTAAGCCACGAACGATGCATGCTATGATTTTTCTTAGTAAAACTTACAAAGCAAAGTTCTATACTACACCTTATGCATAGGCCTACGTTTCGTAGTTTATTCTAAGGCTTGAAGGGAAATCTAATCATGGCCAACACTAATCGACTTTTTGCTAAGAGGAAAAGCTTTGCCCAAGGTTCTCATTCATAGAAATCTTAGTATTGCCTAAGAAAAGTGTAGTAAAAGTATCTACTACCATTTTATGCGTACCATCCATTATGTTTGCAAGTCTGCCAGCGGAAGATGGAGAAGAGGATCTTGGGGATTTCCTTAATGGACTGATTTCGGAACTTGGATGTCAGAAAGAAGATGGGCATCCTGACGGCGACCCAACTGAAATGGAAGTGGGAAAGCCAATGTAACACATCTTAACGCCGAAAGTAAATTTGTGGGACACCAGGAAGGCAGAAGGAATGTGTATCGTCCTAAAATAGATCCAAAAAACTTGAAGAAAATGTAGAGTTGCTCAAAGTTGTGTAGTATTTTCCTTAAAACTACAGTGAGTCCCACGCAAGAGGTGGCCAATGACGCGGGTTTCTGGGTCGCGACGGGCACAGCTCCAACTCCCGAGCGATCGGGTGAAATATTCACGCAAATAAAGCCGCGATCGGAATAATGGTTCAGGTTCTCACATTTACAGTTGGAATTACAATGAATATACCCACATACCTCATCACTAGAGATGTTGGAAATTTCCTCCACACAACATTGGCACCTTTTTAGGAAATTTTCTTTCACGCTCATAAGTTCAGCTTCTGAGATGGAGTTAATTTCTCTTGTCTTTAAGTTCTTCTAATGTATGGGAAATTGACCTATACACTTTATTTTTAAAGTTTCCCCATAAATAATAGTCATATACTGTTAGAAGCACTTAAGACAGTATCACAAGATAAATTAACTTTGTCTCGGAAGCTGAACATATGATCGTGAAAGAAAATTTCCTAGAAAGGTGCCAGTGTTGTATCGATTCAAGAAGAGGACATTTCCAACATCTCTTGTGATGAGGTACATGGTTATTTTCATTGTAATTCCA